>CP139507.1:354511098-355711098 GCA_021014915.2 Artemisia tridentata subsp. tridentata | reverse complement strand
TTATAAGCGTAAATATACAACCTAAGGCTATAGTAGATAGATAACCTTATTGTGTGTATTTTGAACAAAGATTTTAGCAATCGTATAATTTAATTGCTGACAGAGGGTCGCGACCCACTCCGTCTTTGTCCTTAAGATACAAAGGGCTTGGAATAACCTAAGACTTTTAGGAAAGTTAATGTGAATTGTAATGGATGTTATGTTTATACAAGACATATGTGTCTTGAATCATCCTTCGACATTGAAACTTGTAAATTAATTGGCTGAACAAATCTTTGTTGTATAGAACGAAACAAGAGATTTGAGGGAAATGCGTTATGTCATTAATTGGGTAGGGAGGATTACATCATTTTAAGAAATGAAAACTAGGACGCCTACCATTAATGCTTCTTTCCCCAAATGAGAAGAATGCGATACATGAATTTGAAAATAAACTAAATGTTTTGAAAGTAGTAAGCCTTATATGTAAAACTTACGGAGGTTAGCACCATTCCAAGTCCTATCCATGACATCTTCGAAGAGTGTTTCGAGCTTGTATGCTCCGTTGCCGTAGGCTTCGGATATAACGTAGGGTCCTTCCCATGTGGGCCCTAGCTTTCCTTCATACCCAGCTTTGCTTGCGCTGTTTAACCGAAGGACATATTCACCCGGCTTGAATGTTGAAGGTCTAACTCGGTTATTATAGTACTTTTCAAACTTTTGTTTATATATAGCCTCTCTGATTGAGGCTATTTCTCGTCGTTCTTCAAGTAGGTCAAGGTTTTCACAAATCCTTGCTTCATTCTCCGATGTCTCGAAATTCACGATACGCTCTGTTTCAACCCTTATTTCTGAAGGTATAACGGCTTCTGTTCCATAAGTTAGGCTAAAAGGAGTCTCCCTATGACTTGACTTGGGGTGAGTCCTATGTGCCCATAGAACTTGTGGTAGTTCATCTACCCAACCATGGTGGCTTCGACCTAACCTTCTTTATATTCCCTTGACAACATCCCTGTTTGTTACTTCTAATTGTCCGTTACCCTGAGGGTGATACACGGAAGTGAACGATTGTTTGATCTTTAGGCCTTTGCAGAAAGTTGGGAATACCCCTTCGGCGAATTGCTTCCCATTGTCAGAAATGATAATGTGGGGGACTCCAAATCGGCAGATTATGTGTTCCCACACAAACTTTTCCATGTGCCTTCCTGTTACTGATGCCAAAGGTTTGGCTTCGACCTATTTAGTGAAGTAGTCTATGGCTACGACCAAGAATTTTACCCCTCCTAGGGCTACTGGTAGGGGTCCGACTATATCGATTCCCCACTGGCAGAAAGGCCATGCAGACGTTACGGAGCTCATGTATTGCTTTGGCAGTCGTGGGACTTTGGAGTGAATCTGACATGCTTCACACCTTTGTATTATTTCTGTTGCGTCCCTATGCATCGACGCCCAATAATATCCCAGCTTTGTTATCTTCGAAACAACGGAGCGAGGACCTGCGTGTAAGCCGTAGAATCCCTCATGAACTTCGTATATGATGTTCGAACCTTGCTTTGGCCCCACACAATGAAGCCATGGAGATAAAAAAGACCTTATGTAGAGATTTTCCCCAATTATCCTGTATTGGGGAGCCTTGATCCTAACCTTTCGTGCTAGCTTTGGATCTTTTGGAAAAATACCACTTATCAAGTATTCTCTTATTGGAGTCATCCAATTGGATCCTTCCTCAAGAATGACATCGGATACTTCACTTCGTTTGATTGATCTTTCGGCCAATACTTCGACCAAGACCTCATTCGTTAGATGAGAAAATGCCATTGAAGCTAGTTTGCTTAATGCATCTGCTTTCTTTTTTTGGTTCCTACGAACATGCTCTATATTATAGGACTCGAATCCGTGGAGGAGTTCTTTAGCTTTTTCCAAATATTGCTTGATGGTAGGCTGCCTTGCCTCGTAAGAGCCTTTAATTTGGTTTGCTACTAACTGTGAATCAACAAAAATGGAGAAATCACGAACCTCCATGTCCTTTGCAAGTCGAAGGCCAGCTAACAAAGCTTCATATTCAGCTTCGTTGTTCATAGCTTCGAACTCGAAACGTAATGCATAAGTGTATTCCTTTCCCTCCGGATTGACCAACATTAGACCTGCTCCCGAACCATCGGAGCTTAAGGCTCCGTCAGTGTACAATTTTCACCCTTCCTTTGCCTTCGAGGGTTTTTTCTTTGGAATTTCTTTGTCTTGACTGGGTCCGGAGGGTGTTTCGGCAAGAAAATCTGCAAGTATCTGGCCTTTGACAGAGTTTCGACCTTTGTACTCTATCTCGTGCTCTCCCAGCTCAAAAGCCCATTTGGCTATCCTTCCTGACTTCTCAGGCTTTGACAATATCTGTTTGATTGGTTTATCAGTCAATACCGTGATGGGATGAGCTTGAAAGTACCTTCGAAGACACCTTTTAGCATGAACTAAATCCAGAATTAACTTTTCCAACTCCGGGTAGTTCAATTCAGCTCCTTGCAGGACTCTGCTAACGAAGTAAATAAGGATTTGTTTCTTTTCCCTTTCCGCCAAGAGCAAAGCACTGATGCTTTCGAAGGATGCTGCAATGTACATGAATAACACTTCGCCTTTGATTTGGGCTATAAGTGTTGGTAATATCTCCATAAACTCTTTCAACTTTTGGAAAGCAGTTTCTGCCTCTGAACTCCATTGAAAAGTCTTCTTATCTGCCCATCATTTGAGTGTCTTGAAAAATGGCAAAGACCGGTCTGCACCCTTCGACAGGAACCTACTGAGTGCTACGAGCTTCCCATTTAGGCTTTGTACGTCTTTTAGCGACTTCGGAGCTTGAAGATATGTGATGTCTTTGACCTTTGAAGGGTTAACTTTAATCCCTTGCTTTGTAATCAAATGTCCCAAAAAATGTCCTTCTTCGACACCAAAAGAACATTTCTTTGGGTTGAGCTTCATATTGATTGCCCTTAATTGATCGAAGGTTTCCTGGATGTCGGAGAGTAGGTCCTCATCGGTCCTGCTTTTGATCACCATATCATCAACGTAAGCCTCCAAGTTTCTTCCTATCTGTTTGTCGAAAGCTTTGTCTACCAATCGTTGATATGTTGCCCCTGCGTTCTTTAAAACGAATGGTATTTTCTTGTAACAATAGACACCCTTTCCTGTGTAGAAAGCTGTCTTCTCTTCATCTTCCTCCGCCATTTGTATCTGATGATACCCTTTGTAGGCATCCAAAAAGCACTTCAAACCAAACCTCGAGAGAGATTCGACCTTCCAATCAATTTCTGGTAAAGGGTAGCAGTCCTTTGGGCAAGCTTTGTTGATGTCGGTGAAGTCGACACACATACGCCACCCTCCATCACTCTTTTTTACCATCACTGGATTTGCCACCCAGGTTTGGTATTTCACTTCTCTAAGTATTCCTGCTTGTACCAGTTCGTCCACCTCTTTGCAGGCTATTGTGTTCCTCTCGGATGCTAGGCTCCGTCGCTTTGGCTTAATTGGTTCAATGTGTTTGAACTCATTAAGCTTGTGCTCTGTGCCGAAGGGCTTGCCATCGATCATAAGTGCCCTAGGGACCCCTGTCATGTCTGAGTACGTCCATGCAAAGATGTCTTTGTTGGATTTGAGCAGTTTCTCAAAGTCTGCCTTGAAGTTAGCAGGGAGTTGCTTCCCGATTACCACCGTTTGCTCCGGATAGAGCTCATTTACCACAATGCGCTCTTCAGCATCTGCACAATTTAGAATGACTTTCAAAGGCTCCTTAGAACTTTCTTTGATCTTCTTACCACCATCTCCTGCCTTTCCCTGATTGTAGCTGGAAAGTACGGTTCCTATTCCATATGGTGTATGGAATTTTACCGCCGCGTGTATGGTGGAGACTACGATACCCATCTTTTGCATGGCGGTCCTTCCTATCAACAAGTTGTAGGGAGAATCGGACCTTACGATTGCGAAAGTGAGGTTTCTGTTCTTGCGAGCTTTCCTTCTCCAATCGTTATATCTAACGGTACTTCTCCCAAAGGCCACGAATGCTCACCTGAAAACCCTACCAAAGGTATATTTGAATCGACTCACTGCGACCTGATCGAAGGCTTGAGCTTTAGGAAATAATGCTCATATATGATCTCGCAGGAGCTTCCGCAGTCCATGTCGGCCCTATTTACTTCCCGGTTGGAAATTAAGACTTTGATGACTACTGGATCGTTCGAAGGGCCTTTGCCTGTAATGGAGGGAAACGTTACTTCCCCTACCTCGTTTATCTCCTTCTCCGTCACTTTTCTTTTCAAGCTTGCTTCGCCCCAATGAACCATGAGTATTGGGGCTTCGAGAGGAGTGGTGTCTTTAGCCAATTGAGTGTCGGAGACTTTTTCCTTGCCCTTCTTTATGCCTTTCACCAGATGTGCCAACTGTCCGGACTTTACGGCCTCTTCTATCTGCCCCTTTAGTTCTCTGCAACTATTAGTTTCATGGCCATAATCTTAGTGAAAGTGACAATACTTGGTTGTATCTCTGTTTTTCCCCTTACTTGTCATGCGAGGGGGTGGTTCAAAAGCCTTAGCAGCCCTCTCCGTTGCGAGTATTTCTTTTGGAGATTTAGTCAAGCTTCCTAGCAACCCATGGTTAGGACCTTTGTTGTACGGAGTGAACCTGTCTCTGTTTTTATTTTTGTTCTTCGATCCTTCCCACGCAGAGTGCTTCGAGAACTTGTTGTGGCTTTCTCTATTTTCGATCGGAGCACCATTGGTAGATACTTCCTTCGCTTCTATCCAAGTGTATGTCTTTTCCATTAAACCCTTGTAAGTTGACGGAAGGTCAGTAGACAAGAATTCCGCCAAGCTTCGATTTCGTAGGCCATGTACGAAACCAGAAATGCGCTGATCTTCATGTAGACCCAAGATCTGTAGAGTTTCATTGGTGTACCTTGTGACGAAAGCCCTTATGCTTTCATTCTTCCTTTGTTTAATGTTGTGCACCGTTAGATGGGTCCTTGTGAACTTTTTTTTGCTGGCTGAGGTGTGATGGGAACTTAGCCTTTAGGTCATCAAGGTTGACAATACTACCAGGCTTTTGTCCATTCCACCAGATACGAGCAGAATCTCGTAGGGTGTATGTAAACATGTGACAGGCTACAGGCATGACCCACTTTTGCATCCTAATGGCCCCTTCGAACAAATGCAGAAAGTTGTCCAAATCCCCCTTCCCATCATAAGTACCAATGTGTGCAGGCATCTTCAACCCATCAGGTAAAGGGTAGTCTTCTATCCATCTAACGAAGGGTGTAGCAGAACCCATAGGCTCCGAATATAGGCAATTATAAGGTGGTGCATACATAGGGATAACATTATATGGATTATGGTTTGGGGGTACTCCCATAGGAGTTTGGTTAGGGTAAGATTGGTAGGATGCATTCATGCCAAAAGGATAACCGTTTTCCATGGCATACGGAGGGTACACCGTAGGATGCCCGAAGGGTATGTTCCCAAAATGTTGAGGGAGACTATGGTTGTTGGACTGCCCATTTACCGGGGGATACAAACCCTGAGGGTAAGACTGAGTTTGGAACGAGGGGTACATACCATTGGGAGGAAGATTTCCTCCCATACTAATCAGAGGCGGATTGCCTTCTACGCCAGATGCGTGAGAAGGCTGCAACGGAACCCCTGCTTCAGTCCTTCCAAGATGAGCTGCTAACAGCGGAGGTAGATTCACCTCCGTCTCTTCCCTTCGTTGGCTTCTTCCATTGGAACCTTCGACTACCGCTCCTTCTCTCTTGGTCGGAGCCCGCTCAGGGACTCCTTCGAACCCAACAGACCTTCTGCTTAGCCTTCGACCAACAGGTGACCCTATCCTCAGGGCTGAGTGTGTTGTTCCCTGTGCCGGAGGCCTGGGCTCCATTTCCATCTCTTCATCGTAATCATCACTAGAATATTCTAACTCCCTTCGCATCTCAGCATTCCGAACTTGTCTCTTGCGAGCCCTTAAGAGAGATTCCAATGCCTCAAGGTTAGCTTCGACAAAGGCCGGGCTAATGACAAGTTCCGGGTTGGCTGATGTCGAAGCATGATGGTTAAGTGTTATTTCTGGGTGAGATCGTGTTGTGAACGTGGAAGCGGTAATTGGGTGGAAGTTGTTAGGGTCATTAATTGGTATTGGCGCCAAGGTCGAGAAACCCGGTGAGGGAGTATCTTCTCTTCCTTGATCCATGCCGGATATGTAGTGAATGTAGTTAATTGGTTATAAACATGGGAATAACGAGACCAATTGTAGCGAGTCCCACGGATGGCGCCACTGATTGTACAATAAATTGCATGACCAGGCCTTCGATGGTGATCAAAGGATATAAGGGGTGTTGAGGTTGCGCCAAGCTTGTTGTTAACCTGAAATAAGAAATACGAAGACACTACGTTAAGTGATTACGCAGGGGTTGGACCCTGCGAACCACCTCCGGAGTGCGAATGAGTATATGATATGGTAAGTTTGTAGTGAAATGAGAGAGTCAAGTGTTGCATACCATTGTTCCCAGCCCGTCCAAGCTATTTATAGGGGAGAAAATAGCCTTGGAGAGCTCTTGCACGTTTTAGGAGATCATGGGGGCATCCCATGATTTGTGGTAACCGCTAGAGCTTAGTGACCCACTATATCTTTCTTGGCGGGAAAGCTCAAGGAAAAAGGGGACGTGGGTATGACCAAGTCAAGGTGTTATCCTCTCTAGTATCTTCGAAGGATGTACCCCGAAGGGCTTAAGGCTTCGATTGGCGAGTTCCCAACTGGTAACCATATCATAGATGAATGATTTGACGCCAGTGAAGATTTTCGGAGGTTGACCTGGACCTTCGAGAAGAAGACTTCGTACAGGCTCGAAGGGGTGTCCTTCGACCTGCTCGGAGGGTACATCATCAATGGGTGACTAACAAAGTTTTCCAAATATCTTTCGCCGTATTGCACATAAAAATTCTTTCAAATTCCTTTTTTCGGCAAAGCATTGTAAATCATCATTTTAGCCTCATTATTTTTGGCTAGTTTTCTTTTAAGATTATCACTTTGTTGGCCATAAGGAATAATTTCATCCTTTTTAGTTACCGGATTCTTTTCAACATGTTTAAAGTGTAAATCATCATTTTAGCCTCATTATTTTTGGCTAGTTTTCTTTTAAGATTATCACTTTGTTGGCCATAAGGAATAATTTCATCCTTTTTAGTTACCGGATTCTTTTCAACATGTTTAAAGTCACCCTCGGTAATAACATGCCAAAGATCAATGTCTTTTGATTTCACATACGTTTCGAATCTTGTTTTCCAATAGATAAAACAATCAGTTTCAAAAAGTGGTGGTCTTTGCATAGATTGCCCTTCTTGATATTTGTCGAAATCCATTGATCGATCCAAGTTTTAAAATACAATTTATTTTAAAATCTTGCCTGACGTGGCTCTGATACCAATTGTGGAAAACTAGAAGGGGGGGGGGTTGAATAGTTTTACCGGTTTTTCGTTAGTTATATAAGTTTACTTGTGAAGAACTTTGATTCAATTATTTGTGAAATCAACCGAAACCAATATGAACGCTTATCTATAATATCAAGTCTAAACAATAAATATAAAGAGTAGAGATGGAAAGATCAAACCGAGACAACGATATTTATAGTGGTTCGGCAACGAAGCTCTTCTTCGCCCTACTCCACTCCCCGAGTATCCAACTCGAGAGTTCTAAGCACTATGTCAACAAGCTCCCTTCAGGCGGAGAAAACCATACAACGTCGCTTATCACAATTTTTGAGACTAAGCTAAATGTCGAGTACTAATCTTGCTAGTACCAATCTCACTCACGATTCACACGATCCACACACTCTACTTTAGATCCACTTGATCTAGACACTCTCTACACAATTAACACAAGATCCACACGATCTCTACACGATCATAATGATCCACACAAGATAACTAAACAACACAATGACAACTTGATGTATGACAAGATACAACAAGTAAACTACAATTAATGCAAGTGCACTACACAATGACTCTAACACCTTGTATCTTCTTGATACTTTGTGTTCTTCTCTTGGACTAATAGATGAATGAAGGTGATCTTTGGTTGGATGAAAGAATCACTCTTAAACAAAAGAAAACTATCTAAATGATCAAGAAAATGTAAGTGTGAATAGGGGATTAAACTCAGAAAGTTTTGTGTGAAAAAGGATGCCCAAAAGCTGTGAAGTAGACTGGTATTTATAGGCAAAGAAAATTTGTCTGTTACAGGGGGGCGGCACCACTAAATACCCGACGGTACCACTAAATTTAGTGGTACCATGCCAGACAAAAATGCTGCTGTTTTTGTTTTTAGTGGTGAAAGTTTATTTGGGGAAGTTAGGAGCTGATTTTTGGGGGGGGGGGGGAATAACTGTTATAAATTTTAAACTTATTTTTCCAATTAAAACATTTCGTTATACTTAAAAAATAATTTGTAAAGTATATTTTTGAAAAAATGCTTTGTCACATTAAAAATGTGAAGTTTGAAACACAAATTCACTTCTTTGATCATTTGTCAAGTTGTAAATTTGTTTGTTCTTACCTAGAGTGATTTACATAGAAACGAGATATTTCGACTAAAAACTTGTTTACGTTAATTTTGATGTACAATGTTTTTATATTTTGTTATCATCAAAATGTAAGGATATCGAAAGATAGAGATAACGTTTTTAGACATTATTTGTATCAACAAAACGAACGAAAACGTAAGAAAAACGGACGAAAACGTAAAAAATGATAAAAACATAAGAATAGTCAATGAGGACTAACGACGCAAATATTTTAACTTAATGAGGACTAACGATGCAAATATTTTCGCTTGCGTTAGGAGATAACGGAGAATAATTTGCATCGTTAGTCCTCATTGACTGGTATTACTAACGGAGGGATGGTTTTATGCCAACTTTACTAACGGAGGGATAGTTTTGTG
The DNA here is from genome assembly GCA_021014915.2 of Artemisia tridentata subsp. tridentata. Classification (NCBI taxonomy): domain Eukaryota; kingdom Viridiplantae; phylum Streptophyta; class Magnoliopsida; order Asterales; family Asteraceae; genus Artemisia; species Artemisia tridentata. The sequence goes on along the minus strand of CP139507.1, from coordinate 355,702,149 downwards.
CAAAAAAAAAAAAAAAAGCCACGATGATGTAAAGCGAGACATGGGATAAACCACAGGAATGTATTTTGGACTTTACTCTATTTACAAACTCGTAAGCTAAAAAATGTATGGCCATAAACTGTTAAAAATCTAATAAACACAAAAAACACCTCTAAATTTAAATATAAGAGCATTGGGCCAGTGGCGATGCACCCTCGCCTAGCCGACGTGTACCTTGCCAAAACGCTCGCCACTGCACCGGTAGGTGATTTCGCCAAGTCTCTCGCGAATTTTTGGCGCTCACTAGATGAGAGAGTTTGTGATTTAAATGGATTTTATGAGTTTTTTTTAGTTATAAAATGTGTGTATTGAATGAGGAAGATTTATTGGTATTTTTTTTCTTTTCATTTTAAACCTAATAGAATGTTTTATTTCAAGTTCTAGCTCCTTTATAATTTTGATAGTTTGTAATTGTTTGTAGTAATTTTTTTGTAAGTTACTAGAAAGTTATAAAATGTTTTATTTTTGTATTTTTATATAATTTGCATTTTTATTTTAATGAATAAAAAATTACTTAGTTTGAAAAAAATTAAAATAAAATAATGAGTTTTAAAAGTAAGGTTTTAGCTTGTGTTACTGAGAACAAAGTTATAAATAGCGTGGGGCGTGGCGTGACAACATGGCCAAGCCTCACGTCTTAGAAACTATGACAAAGTCATAGTGTTTCTAAAGCGTGACTTAAAACGACACAAAATATGAAAACATTTATAGATTTGCATATTATCTCATATTTCATATACCGAGTTTATAAAAAGTGTTATACATAAGAAATTAAGTCAATAAATTATCTTTACATTTAATCTTCTTCATTTAAAAAAAAAAAAAAAAAACTTTTTTTTATCATAGTTAGATTCAAAAAAGGTGTCACGCCTGTCTTATTGCGTATTTTCACGCCTTATCTCACACCACGCATAAATCTAACATCTTGATTTATTGCGTAGCATGGAGGCCACGTCTCGCATTTTAACACCACCATAACGCGCCTTTTACCCGAAAATGATGTTTAAAAGTGACAGTTTCATTTAAGCGATTGCACCTAATACTTTAAACCCCTTTATTTTACTTGATCCACGTTACCCATGTTGAATTTTTAACCAGTTTCCATATTTCCCATTCCCTGTAACAAAAGAAAAAAACTTCCATTAAAAGTAAAAAAGTATCCGACCAACCAAACACCCCCCTCCCCACACACACAGTGAATAATTAATTAACCTCTTCATATTTGATCTAATTGTTGGTCAAACTTAGTCAACATCATTTCCCCCAAACCAAAACTATGCAAAGACACCGTAACCAATCTAACGGATTCCGTTCAAACAGTGGTCCTGTGTACCGGAATTACAACAACCGTGGCGGCGGAGGTGGTTACCGGGGCCCACCACCTCCACGTAGGATTGATGTTTTTATGGAAGCTGGTAGGTTAGCTACTCAGTATTTACTTGCTAAAGGTTTGCTTAATAATAATAATAATAATATTAAAGGGCAAAATAATAATAGTACTATTAATGATTTTAAGAGTCCTGTTGTTTCTGATTTACGAGATGAGAATAAGGTTGTTAGGAGGAATGTTAAGGATCCTAGAATTGAGTTGAGTAATAATGAGGTTAGTAAGACGTTAGGTGAGGGCGATGGGGCGGTTTTAGGTGGTGAGGAGGTGAAACCAGTGGTTTCGGGTGATTTAGAGTTAAGGAATGTGGAGACGAAGGTTGCGAATGAAGAGAAGGAATTGCGTGATGAGAATATGGGCGTTGAGGCGCCAGTTTTGGAAGTTACGAAGATGGAAGGTGTCGAGTCCCAGGAGAAAAGTGAGGATGTTAAGAATAAGTGTGTAGATGTGAAGACGGAGGAGGATGTGATGATGGATGATGGTGATAAAAAAGATGAGAAGACGGTTGTTGAAGAAGACGTGATGGAGGAGAATGGAAATGAGAATGAAAATGAGAATGGGAATGGGAATGGGAATGGGAAGGGGAAGGATGGTGGTAGTGATTTGTTGACGTTGATTAGGGATGATAATGTACCAACTAGGACTCGTTCGTCTTTGACTCTTAAGGGGTCTAAAAGTGATCCCGTATTGATATCCGGAGATGAAAATAGGACGAAAGAACAGAATTTGGAAGAAGCTGAACGCGAACCTAAACCTGAACCTGAACCTGATCAAGGATTGGAAATGAAACATGAACCGAAGGTTAAACAAGTGACTTCTGATGAGGATGACATGTACAAATTTGGACTAGGTTTACATATGCGGTCTCAGTCGTTTCCTCAAAGATCTGTTTCCGAGACAGGATTAGGTGACGTGCATCAAGAGTTTAGTAGAAGCAGTTCTGATGTATTGGGTAGAGGTGAAAAACGACCGTTGGAAATTAATGATTTCACGGATATATCTAAGAAACCTAGGGATTGGGCCTCTGCGAGTCCTCCACCGCATAGTTACTTCAATCTTTCAAGCTCGAGAGGAGATCAATCGTCTTCTCACGAGGGTGGTTCTTATGCAGAAGAGAAGCAGCTCTTTCCCAACTCGTTTAAGATATGTGACCTTAATTTAATGGGAGGTTCGGAAGCAAATGAAAATCGTGATACCAAGTCTGCCAATGGGTTTTTGCCGATTGGACAAGCAAAGCAGGAACCGGTGTCGGTTGACTTTGATTTGACTATGAATAATAGCTGTGGTATAGGTGATAGACAAGTTAGGCGTGGAATTGATGGCAAAGGGGTTGAAGTCATTGATTTGGATTGTGATTCCGTGCAAGTCGGCAACAATAACTCAGACCGGAGGCAAGTTCATTTATTTCTATTTTATGGAACGCTTATTTAATTCTGTTTGTATATTAGGCAAGTGGCGGTGCACTAGCTTTGTTTTAACCTAATATGTATGTGATTTATTCTACAATTACGTATTTGTAATAACGAGGATATTTTGTATCTTATAGGGACGAAGCTATATTTACAGATCTTGAGAGCTTTCCGGACAATATGCAGAGGGTAAGCGACCTTCCCCAAGATGGTTACGGTCTTATGATATCGGAGTTGCTAGATGCTGATATTCCTAATTCGAGTGTATCAACGGGTGTTAATTCTATGCATAATGAAATGAGCCTCCAAAATGAGGAGGTATGTCCTAGTTTACTTTCCTGAATCTTTTCTTGATTAATGAATTAAGGGAGTGTTTGGATTGAATATGTTTAGTAGGGGTGTGCACGGTTCGGTTTGGGTCTGTTTTTGGCTAAAACCGAAACCGAACCAAAACATTCGGTTTTTATAAAATCCAAAACCGAAACCATTCGGTTTTTGGCGGTTCGGTTTTTTGGCGGTTCGGTTTTTCGGTTTTTTCGGTTTTTAACCGCTTATATTTGTGTGTAGCCAATTTATACCAACAAACTTGATTTTCGTAAAAAATTGGTTATTTTTCTTTACTTTTTCTGTCAAGATAAGCCTAATAATGTTTATCTCATAATTCTACAATTGCACGTGTATAGATGAGATACAGTACACATAGTATGATCATTGTCACATATAAACATTAAGATAAATATATTATAAATCCACCCATAGTCACAGGAAACGCTGAATCGGCCGCGTTTCGCGTTTCGGATCGTTAGTACCCAAACGCGGTACGATCGCGACTCGGATCGCTCGGGATCGCGATCTGGATCGCTATATCCTGCGTTCCCAAACAACATCAATCGGCGTTCCCAAACAACATCAATCGGCGTTCCCAAGTCTATTGGGTCGACGTACCGAAATGGATCGGTACGGCGTACCAAATTGAAGCGGTACGGCGTACCAAAATGAATCAGCGTACCAAATTAATTTTTCCAAGATATAGTTATTTAATTAGTTCCTGACCAAATTAATGCTTCCAAGATATCATTATTTAATTAAATGTACTTATCTATTTATAACCACTCATTTATTCCACCTTATCATATCCACTCTAACCATACACATACACCAGTACCTAACAAAAACAAAAACAAAATCTGATCCATTTCATCTAATGCAACAAATTTCTTCATAATGGCTTTTGGTAGAAAAAGAAACCATTATGATATACTTGAGCAAGGAAATAGTGAAGGAGTTAATAATGATGTTGATGGTGAGGTAGAGGAAGAAAACACAGATTATAATGGAAGTGAACCTCAAACTCAAACTCAAACACAATCTCGTACAAATGATGGTAAGCCACTACTTAAAGAAGTTGTTTTTATTTCTACTGGTAATAGTAAGAATGCAGGAGGTTCAAAAGTGTGGGTTTGTAACCATTGCAAACAGCGATTTACAAGCTCGTATTCAAGAATACATATTCATTTTTTGGACCCCCACCTGGAAAGAAAGCTGAAATTAGAAGGTGTGGTGCTTTAATCAAGGATCGAGAGAAGTACGAGGCATTAAGGAAAATGGTAAGTAATGCGGAACAGGCTGGTGTGTCAAAGGCTATCAAGCATTCTGTTATTTCTAAAAAACAGAGTTTATTTCCTACTAAAAAACAAATCGAGCAATCGTTTGGTATAATGGAAAGAAGCTCAGTTGATTTAAAAGTCATGCGGGGTCTTTGTGCAAATGGAATACCGTTTAATGTGTTGCGTAATCCTCAATTTCAAGAAATGGTTGTTGCAATTAACAAGGCTCCTGCTGGTTACAAGCCGCCTTCAAGTGAGAAAGCAAGGACCGTACTACTTGATGAATGTGCTAGAGATGTTGAAAAAGATTTAGTACCTATTAAAGATACATGGTATACACAAGGAGTATCGATTGTATCTGATGGTTGGTCAAATGTTAAACATAAGCCATTGATTAATATTCTTGCTGTTAACAGCCGTGGGGCGACTTTTATGTATGCCGAGGATTTTTCCGGAGAAGAAAAAACCGGGGTAGAAATTTCAAAGTATTTACTCGAAGCTATTGAAAGCATTGGACCAAGTAACGTGCTTCAAGTTGTTACGGATAATGCTGCAAATTGCAAGGCTGCTGGAAAAGAAGTGGAAAAGGTATACAAACATATCTTTTGGTCTCCATGTGTTGTTCATAGTTTAAACTTAATCTTTAAAGATTTAGCTACAGAATTTGTTTGGTTATCGGATACATACAAAAGAGGTAAGATGATTGTGAAGTATTTTTTAAATCATACACAAGCGTTATCTATTTTTAGAGCAAATTCCAAGCTGGAATTGTTAAAAGTAGCTAAAACTCGATTTGCCTCCCATTACATCTTGTTGAAAAGACTAAAGGACTGTAGGGAAGCTCTTGCGACTACTATTGTCCTTAATAGTTGGAGGGATTGGGCTAAAAAAGGGGATGAGAATACTCGGAAAATTGGACATATTGTTTGTGAAACTATTAGAAGCGACGAATTTTGGGAGGACGTTGATCGTATCCTTGCAATAACTAAACCGATATTTTTGTTGATTAAGTTTTGTGATGGGGAGGGTGCGAAAATGGGAGAAGTGTATGAAAGGATGGATAATATGGTTGGAGAAATTAAAGACGTGATGCAAAATGTGTACCCCTCATACTTCCCGGAAGTTGAAAAGATTGTCTTAGCTAGGTGGGAGAAAATGACCATCCCTTTACATTGCCTTGGGTTCGCATTAACACCAAGGTTTTATGACAAAAACTATCTTAGTACAAAAGCGCCTGGTGGAATTCCTAGAAAGCCTCCAAATGAAGATAAGGAAGTGACCAATGGTGTTATAGATGCCTTTAAAAGAATTTCAGAAAATGAAGAAGCACAAATGTTGCGAGCACAATATGCAAGATTTCACATGAAAAAAGGTCTTTATTCTCGTCTCGAGGCTCAAATTGATGCCGTAACAACGGACCCAATTGATTGGTGGTCAACTTACGGTTTAGAAACTCCGGAACTAGCCGATATAGCTAAGAAAGTTATTTCACAACCGGTAAGTAGTTCTTCGGCGGAAAGAAATTGGAGTACGTATTCTTACATTCATAGTGTAAAAAGAAACCGCTTGAATACTAAAAGGGCCGATAAATTGGTGTTTGTTCATTCAAATATTCGTCTAATATCAAGGTTTTCAGAATCTTACAAAGAGGGACCGAGTAAAAAGTGGGACATGAATCCCGAAAGTGCATACTTGGAAGCCTCGGCTTCAAGAATGGAAGACATGCAATGGGAGAATCTAGATGAAGACTAAAATTGCTTGTCATTTCCCTTTATCGATTTTAGTATCTAATGTAGTATAGCATGTTGTTTATGATGATCTGTGATATTCTGATCTTTTGGTTTTGGGTATGTGTTTCAGAATGCAAAACATTCACAGATCTGTAATAAACAATCTTTTGAGTATTGATATATCATATGTAATTATAGATATTTGGCTTATATTATGAAAGATCATATTTTGTTTAGGGTATCATTTTATGGCTTATATTATGATCTTTAGAACTATAATATTACTATTATGGTACATTGTACCAAATCGGGTACGTCGTACCAAATTATATGGTACATCGAACCAAAGCGAACCGGAGCGTACCGAAATGAGCCTACCCCCCTTCGTACCAAATTTTAGGGACCTAGCGAACTGCGTTCCCGTTTCTCGATCCCGTACCGGAGCGTACCGCGTTTCATGTGACTATGAATCCACCTACAAAATTAATATGAATTTATAAATTAGATTTGTTTAGTTATATATTTACATTATATTAGTTATATACTTATAATATAATAGAAGCGGTTCGGTTCGGTTTTTTACGGTTCGGTTTTTGGACAAAAACCGAAACCGAACCGAATTTTTCGGTTTTTGAAAAAGTAAAAACCGAACCATCGGTTTTTAGTTTCGGTTCGGTTATTTCGGTTTTCGGTTTGGTTTCGGTTTTTTCGGTTTTTTCGCTCACCCCTAATGTTTTGCTTATGCTTATATAGCTTATAAGCACCTACCCATGTACTTAATTATGAAAGTGGGAATTTATCTCTTTTTAAAACTCAGTCGTCCTATAAACACTTAGAATTTGGAATCCAATACGCTCATGGCTTGCATTCGATGATTAACATCAAAGTGCATTGATGTCTTTTGGTTATAATGGTGCCATGAGTTGAGATCAATGTAGAACCAAAATTGTCTAAAGATCCGATGAACCAATTATAGCCACTCATTTTTTTTTTTTTATCAAAATAAAAAAACCCACTTTCCAACTTTTTTTATCACATGTGACACAAATCACATGTGATTTGAACTGAAAAAAAAAAAAGAAAAAAAAAAAAGCGTCATCGAAGTGCCCGTTTATAGAAAGATGATTTAATTCTCGTCGCGATGGTATGATTTGTTGGGATAATCCCGATCATTACCTCATAGATTCTAAGTTAAATAAGGTCGAAGGACCATTTACGCAATGTATAGAAACTGTAGTCTAGGGACTAGTTTGTAATTGACACAAACCTGTAAAGTTGTGTCTGTTGGTTTGGTGTAACCACCACCACCACCAACGATTACCAACCATCACCACCAAAGGTTGCATCGGTTGGAAACCAAGGCAAAACCGAACCATCACAATGGTTCAAGGTGTTCGTTCAAATAGTATAAATAGGGAATACTTGTAACCAATTCAAATTATATCAATTTTACAGATTTCTCATAATAACAAATTTAGTATTTGTGTTTGATTTCAACGATTATGATATACCTGTGTATAAACCATCAATTGGCATCAGAGCTTTGATTAAACCGGAGTTTTTTCATCATTTGCCGGTTGAAACCAAATGGAGAAAGAAGACAGTATCACCGGAATTCAAGGGGATTAGCCACCGTCACCGAAGTTCGACAAGGGGCTAATCGGAATTCACCGGATGTTCAGGGCGGCCAAACCTAGGCGGTTTTACCACCACCGGCACCCGTCGGAAAAGTTAAAGAAGACTTACCTGTCATCAAAGAAAGGAGGGATTCCCATCAGAAAACCTCGATTAGATTACGGAGAACAAGAAATCAGCTTCTGATTTCACCGGAGAAGACAAAGCTTCACCGGAACCAGCGCTCATTTTTTATTAGGGGAAGAACTCTAATTGGAGCTTATAACCCAGAAGAAGAACCGAAAAGGGGATAAGTGCAAAAAACAAACACCCGTAAGTTTTATAACAAAACTTTACATACTTCTCTTATATATAAGTTTATTTTTATAATTAAATTTTTTTATTTATTTATTACATTAAAAATTTAATTTATATTTAAAAGAGGGTGGTGTATTTTGTTTTTTAACTTATTAGTAAAAAAAAAAAAAACAATTAAAAGTTGTTTTAATAAACCTTTTCAAAATGACTTGGAAAAAATAATAATAATAAGGAAATCGGGTCGGCGACCAATTTCCAATGTCCTATGTTGAACAACTGAAACTACAACATTTGGGCAATCCGGATGCAAGTAATCTTAGAAGCAAACGATTTATGGAAAGTGGTAGTAGCACAACCAAATGCAGAAATTGACAATAAAACAGATAAAACTGCGATAGCTTTTATTTTTCAAGCATTATCGGAAGATCAAATCCTCCAAGTTGCAAAACATAAATCTGCAAGAACAGTTTGGGATGCCTTGAAGACCAGACACGTTGGAGAAAATCGTGTGCAACAAGCAAAGCAACAAACATTAAAGGCAGAATTTGAGGCATTACAAATGAAAGAAAATGAATCAATAGATTCATTTATTTCAAAGATTTCAAGTATCACAAGCAGGGCAACAAGTGTCGGTTTAACCTTCGAAGACTCTACACTAGTACGAAAATTACTAACCGCAGTACCAGACAGATTCTTACATATAGTTGCATCAATTGAACAATACTCGAATCTGGATAATATGTCTCTGGACGAAGCAATTGGAAGATTGAAGACGTTTGAGGAGAGACTAAAATGCAAAAGGGAAAGACAACCAGATAGTCAAGAAACACTTAAGTTTTCCCAGCATAATAGTCAAAGGCAATCCTTTAGAGCACAAGGAAATTACAAGGGCAAAAGCAACTAGGGAAACAATAACACGTCAGATAAGAAGAATTGGGAATCTTCTCAGAATAACTTCAAGAAAGACAAAAAGAAATTTGTACGCAACCTAAGCAAGACAAGATGCTACAAATGCAAGAAACCTGGTCACTACGCCAGAAACTGTACTCAAAAGGATCCAGAAGAAGATCAGTCAAATCTCATTGAAGAAGACTTGGAGCCAACACTACTGATGGCTACCATCGAAGAGCATCATGAAGTATTCTTAAATGAAAGAAACTTCGAACCACCGAAGACATCACCGGGTGAAGAAAGTCTGTGGTACCTAGATAATGGTGCAAGCAATCACATGACAGGTGTGAAGGAACATTTCAAGGAGATTGACGAAAAGATCACAGGAAATGTACGATTTGGAGACGGATCATACGTAGAGATTAAAGGAAAAGGTTCTATCCTATTGGAATGCAAGAACAAGGAACAACGTGTTATATCACAGGTTTATTACATTCTGAATTTAAGAAGTAATATATTGAGTTTCGGTCAGTTAACAGAGAATGGTTGCAAAGTAGTAATGGAAAAGAATATACTATTGTACGATTCAAACGGCAACATACTACTTAGAGTTACGCGGTCGAAGAACAGGCTATACAAAGCGAACTTGAGAATAGGGGAACCAACATGCTTACTAGCAAATCTACATGACGAAGCATGGCTATGGCACGCAAGATTGGGTCATTTAAACTTTAGATCACTAAAGTCTATGACCACGAAGAACTTGGTTCAGGGAATACCTTCTATCAAACACTCAACAATTGGTCATTTAAACTTAGATCACTAAAGTCATGACCACGAAAACTGGTTCAGGAATACCTTTATCAACATCTGCAACATCTGTTTGATAGGAAAACATGCTAGAGCTCCATTTCAACAACAAGCGAAATACAGGTCCAAAACAGCATTGGAGTTGATTTATGGAGACCTATGCGGACCAATTTCGCCACCAACACCTTCGGATAAAAGGTACATATTTCTATTAGTAGATGACTACTCTAGATATATGTGGGAATATTTTTTGAATTCAAAGGATCAAGCATTCGGTGTATTCAAAGAATTCAAAACAAGGGTAGAGAAAGAACATGGAACCAAGATAAAGACGTTTAGAACAGATAGAGGAGGGGAATTCACATCAAATGAATTTCACAAGTACTGTAGGGAGAACGGGATAGTCAGACAGTTAACTGCACCATATTCACCTCAACAAAATGGCGTCGTCGAAAGGAAAAACATGACAATACTTTCTACTACAAGATGTATGATGAAAGCAACAGGGATGCCACAAAACTTTTGGGCTGAAGCAGTTAGACATGCAATTTTGCTATTAAATTGCACACCGACAAAATCATTAGAAGATGTTACTCCTTACGAAGCATTGAAGGGCAGAAAACCAAATCTTCAACATATCAGAATATTTGGATGCATAGCATATGCAAAGGTACCTTCACAACATCTTACTAAATTAGATGATAGAAGTATACAAATGGTATACTTGGGTAGTGAACCTGGATCAAAAGCATATCGCTTATTTGATCCAATATCGAAGAAAGTCTGCGTCAGTCGTGACGTAAAATTCAAAGAAGACGAGACATGGAATTGGGAGGAATACGTCAAAGATTTCAATCCAAAAGAACCAGAATGGGGTGAAGCTAACAAAGTTAAGTGAAGGAAAATTTGTAGATCCTACGGAATATCGAAGCATAATAGGATGTTTACGATATCTGTTACATACAAGACCAGACTTAAGTTTTCCAGTCGGATTACTTAGTCGATTCATGCAGGAACCTCAAGAACAACATATGAAAGCAATAAAGCAGGTTCTACGTTATATCAAAGGAACCAAAGATTATGGTATAACTTACGGGCATGATGGAAACAAGATTAAAGGCTACAGTGACAGCAGTTATGGTGTCAACACTCAAGAAGGAAAAGGGACAACAGGAATAGTTTTCTACTTTGGAAACTCACCTATAACCTGGAGCACTCGGAAGCAAGGAACAGTAGCCTTATCATCTTGCGAATCAGAGTTCATTGCAGCAACTGCAGCAGCTACTCAAGCACTCTGGTTGAAAAGGCTTCTAAGCAAGATAACAGACTCTAATGAAGAAAAAATCACAATCTATGTGGACAACAAATTAGCAATAGCACTCATGAAGAACCCATTATTTCATGGAAGAAGCAAGCACATAGACATAAAATATCACTTCATTCGAGAATGCGTTGAGAAGGAAGATTTAACAGTTGAGCACATCAGCGGAGAAGAACAAAGGGCTGACATACTCACAAAGGCACTACCAAGGATAAGTTTCGTCACAATGCAACAAATATTTGGTGTGAAGAATCTCCTTCAGAATGATCAAGATTAGGGGGGTGAATGTTGGGATAATCCCGATCATTACCTCATAGATTCTAAGTTAAATAAGGTCGAAGGACCATTTTATGCAATATATAGAAACTGTAGTCTAGGGTCTAGTTTGTAATTGACACAAACCTGTAAAGTTGTGTCTGTTGGTTTGGTGTAATCACCACCACCACCAACGATTACCAACCATCACCACCAAAGGTTGCATCGGTTGGAAACCAAGGCAAAACCGAATCATCACAATGGTTCAAGGTGTTGGTTCAAGTAATATAAATAAGGAATACTTGTAACCAATTCAAACATATCAATTTTACAGATTTCTCATAATAACAAATTTAGTATTTGTGTTTGATTTCAACGATTCTGATTATACCTGTGTATAAACCATCATGATTCGTTTTGCGTAACGATTAACGGTTTGCGAGATATTTAATTTTTAAAAAAAGAGTGAGTTTATTTTCTTTGTTTTGATTAAAAAATGGATGGCCATGATTGGTTCATTCGATCTTTAGACAGTATTGGATCTACATTGAACTTTTGCCATGGTGCCATATGTAATGTTATCAAGTATTTTTATGTGGAAATGAAGTGTTTCAAAGTTTATTGTCTAGATTCTGATTCTACTAATGGCTAGCTGACCAAAATTTCCCTGATAGTTTTCAGTGTGCCCTTATATTGTTTTTTATTAACTCGGCTATTATTATTTTGATTGCTAAATAATTGTTTTGATGGTTGTTTCAGGGGATTCTTGGTGATGATGACTCGATATATATGTCACTGGGAGAAATACCAATAAGTATGCCAAAACTTTAGCTCTTTTGGTAATTCTGTTGATTTCCTTATTTAAAAAAAGTTAGCATGCCCAATGTCATATCCACAAACGTGTTGTTATGATGTCGATTTACATTAAGAAGCTTCTACTTTTTTGTCATGATCATAACTAGAGGCATAGCTACGGAGGGGCAGGATGGGCAGCTGCCCCTCAAAGCTTTCGGTGTGAACTGTACAAGTGTCGTAAATTTCTGGGATTTCGTCATTTTGCCCCCTCAAGATGTTAATAAGTAAAATGAAACTAAGAAACAATATAGCCCTTTGGTTTACTTGTTAAGCTGCTTTAGGTTGAAGCCACGGGCGTGAGTTCGAATCCCAATTTTAACATTCTTATTTTTCTTTTTTCACCTTATAACATATTCCTTTCTTTGTTTTTTAGTTATGCTAGTATTATTTTAGCTCATTTTGTTATTAACGAATTTTTTTACTTAAAAAAATCTTCCATTCCAATAACAATTTTAAAATTTATACCCTTAACTGATGATCGCTTTTTTTCTCGTGTAATCGTGTACCGCAAAAAATGTAGCACTATAAAGGACTTAATAAACTTGTAATAGCTTCTCAATTCTAAAGCCGTACATAGCTAAAATTTTCTTATTACTATCTAATATTTTTTTCAACAATTGGAACAAAAATCGATTTCGTTTTCGGTTTGAAAACCAGTACTGGATATCTGATTTGGTTTGGTTAAATTTGAACCTTGTTTAGTTTAGTTATCGGTTTGACCCAGAAAATAATCATTCAACCCGATAAACTTGCACCTATGAGCTCGAACAACCATAGTCTGATTTGATAAGGACTCCTAACTTTGCCCCCTCTTAGATTTTTTTCTGGCTCTGCCCCTGGACATAACTATTAATAACAGCTCAATAGATTTTATATGCTCAAGGTTGTGAGTTGATCATCTTTTATTAGTTGTCACATAGCTTCTAGAATTTGGTGCCAATAGATATATCCAGATGAACCTACAGTTCGATATAAGTGCAGTTTTGATATAATGTGATGGTTTGGTTGTGTAGAGCTGTAGACTAGAAGGGGGGCACTTTTCAATGCATTAAATGAAAAAGTCGCCCCAAGTAACCGTATTTTTTGTTATTAAAATTTAATCATTGTTTTGATATATAATTATTCTAAGAGCTGACTGCATAGATTGTTTTGATTCAGGGAAGTTATTAAACTTTTAAGTTTTGATAAATGATAAGACCCTTAAAAGCTTAAGAAAAAATATTGATATTTTTTTTACGTGTTACTGATGAGGTGATTAGATGCCGGTTTCCTGCTGTCACGGTTGATGATTACCGTAAATTGAAAGTTCAAAACTTCAAATATTTTTTTTAGGCACAGAAAGTTGGTTACCTAGATATATGACCAAAGTTGGTCACCTTTTTATGCAATTTGCTCTTGTTGTAATCATATTTAATGTGTCGGTTAATTATAACATTAAAAAAAGGACAACGAAAGTGCTGCTTGCCAAACCCACCCATTTTGACCACTACCCAACCTACCCAGTTTGCTGTTGATTGCACAGAAAATGAACCACAAAGAATGCTGCACTGGCAGCTTCTGTGGTCACTTGATACCATTTGAGAGACACAAGTTTGCTTTGCATGCTCATTCTGAATCCTAAGTTCTATATATATGCGTGTGCTTACTGATTGCTTAATATGTGGCAGGTTTCGTGCCAGTCTGGGATCAGCAGCCTTCACAAAGATATGATAAGCGCTACTAAAATGGTGCATATAATGTACGTTCCTAAGATATGTCTGTGTGTGCTGTGGTATGTTCATTTGTAATAAACGGTGACATATTAGCTGGTTTCCTTCAATCTCCAGATGTTTTATACTTTTGCGGTAGTTTGCTTAGTATCAAATATAGGACATAGCTCGTAATCATGAATTCCTGATTGTTATACAAGACAAAGCAAATGTGCAAAAACAGTATGTATTTTGTAATTTGTTCTTCCTTTGTGCTGAAATGGAAGTATAGTACTTGATCCTTATGCTGTCAGTTCTTTTCCTTGTATCGATGGTTCTGTCAAAATATACCGATCAACACATCAACAGGTCAACCTGCTGATTAGGTGAGTCGGTAGGTCGGTTTAAAGCTCGGCGACCTGTTGAGGATCACCACCCAGGACCGGAAAAAGTTTGTAAACTCAAGCCTACCTAACCTATTTGTTAAATTGTTTGATGGTTGGATTTTCGATGATAGTAGATTTTGTTTATTACGACGTTTTGTTTTAGGATATAATTCTATGCACATGGTTGATTTATAATTGGAACGGCTGATTTGTTTAGGTTTAATTTTTATTTTGACAGTAGTAGATTTCTGATTTAGTGATTTGAGTACTTTATTAGCAGGTTCTAGTTCACAATTTTCTGCTGTTGCTCCAGTTAATATATATGGAGTAACTATTTCTTCCATAATTTAAAGATCGACTTAATTGAATTGAGTCGATAACACATGATGTTTTCATGGGACCTAGATAGCAGCGCCTATGTAGAATCGCCTTTGAATACAAGTGGTGTAGTCTTGGTCTCTTGGACATCTAGTGTTATATATAGTGCGTGTAACCGACTGATTCAACCCTCTTTAAGTATCAATAACCTCGGTGAAGTTTCATGATGTTGAGATGTTGGGTAACTACGCTAGAAAGGCGAGTCTGTTAGTACTGTAACCACACAACTTTGAACCTTAGACTAGAGGTAAGGGTCACACCAACCAATCTTCCACATCAACGGCACCTCAACTTTCTCACTTCACATTCTCTCACCTTTCAACTCTAGTGATCACACCAATCCATCACCTTTCATTAAAACACACTTTATACAAATATACCTCCCCACACCACAAACCAAATTAAAAACAATAAAATATCCACTTTATGCATAAGAACCAAGAGGTGACTGAGTCACCTCTATCTCACCTTTTTCCGGCATGTCACACGTGAAGGATGGTTGTGGGCATGGGGTGGCGCGTGAGGGAGGTGCTCACAAGTGAGCCATCACTCCCACCCCCTCCAGTCTTACAAGCTTGTTAGACGGGTAAGGGTGACCTTTGGGAATGAGTGGTCATTTCGCGCGGTCTAGATTGTGTGCAAATGCCCCTAATTAAATTGCTAGGTATGGTGGTGTACGAACCCCGCCAGTCCTATGTGGACTCACAACTGGCGCCGCCAGTTTCAAGTTACGACCCCCCTCCCCCATGTGAGTTGCTGAGTGACTTTGGTGGTTTGCGTGACTTAGTTGGAGAAGGAGAAAAAAGAAGGATTTTGCCGTTATTGATCGCTAGTTTTTGAAACTTTTTTTTTTTTTTTGGTTCTCAATTAAACTTTTAAACACTATAAATAATATCCCATTTTAACCAATTTTTACACAACTTTCTCTACCAAAAACACTCTCTACTAAAAATTATGGATTGTTCACTTTCACATACCGTCGATGAAATCAAAGGTAGTGTTCAGAAACTAATTGATAAGGATAGCATTCGTCAGCAAGTGATTATCGCTTTAGCTGTGAAGTTTGACAACGCAAGCACAACTAAAGATGATTTGAGGAAAGCATACGCGGAATGCAAATACATTCCGCAAGAAAAACTAGCTTTGATCGACACATTTTTAAAAGACGAATCTTGGAAAGATTGGGAGATACATAATGTTCTGTTTAAAATGGCTGAAAAAATACAAGATCAAATCGGTACTAAAATTGTTTGGATGCATACAAAAACAAATAGGACGATTGTGCTTTTCTTTACGTGTAAGGTTTTTTAATTTTCATATTGTTTTTTATATTTAGTACTTTTTTTTTAAATTTAAATTTCGTGTATATATATATATATATATATATATATATATATAGATATATATATATATATATATATATATATAGTGAGACTTTCTTGCGAGAACCATCTTATCTGCGAGAACTGACAGAACCACCAAAAACATACATGCACGCCTTCAATAATTGTATTTTTTGCACATATGTTCTAAAAACAACATATATGTTTAAAAAAAACATGGTTGTTCTAAAGAATTTGATAAGAAATTGGAAATACAAAATTTTTCTTTGAAGGTGTGCATGTATGTTCTTATAAGGCGTGCAATGACAATATTGCGGCCGTCTGTAAGGTTTTTGTGAAAAAAGAGGATGAGTTCATGATGATATTGAAGAACATAGGTGGATACTTACGATTATTGATGATTTGCATGTATTTTTATTTTATTTTAAAAGGCGTGCATGTATGTTTTTGGTGGTTCTGTCAGTTCTCGCAGATAAGATGGTTCTCGCAATATGTGTGTATATATATATATATATATATATATATATATATATATATATATATATATATATATATATATATATTATATATATATATATATATATATATATATATATATAGAGTCCGGTTCTAGAGAAAAGTGTAATTAGATAGAAAAGTGAGAAAAAAAGTTATAGGGTAGAATTTGGAAACATGTCAAACTTCAGGGTAAATTTTGAAAAAATTTACACAAATACGGAGTAGCTGGCTCCTCTCACTCAAAATCCAAACACGCACAATCATTCCAACACACACAGTCCTGATTCCTCTCACTCACCATCTCCATCTGAACATCTCCATCGCCACCACCACACAGCCACCGCATCGCCGCCAATTTAAACACGCATTGTCACCCTCACACCACCACCACCGTCACCACTGTCACGGTCACCATCTCCATCTGATCATAAAACTCACAATCCGATCAAAAACACACACACTCCGATCAGAAAACACATACTCCGATCAAAAAATGCACACACTCCGATCATCAGATACTCAAAAATTTAGGAATAACAAGTGACCTAATTTTTATCATCAGAAAAACAACAGTAAGTGTTTAAGTATAGTGTTTTTTTTTTTTTTTTTTTTTTTTTAATTAATTAATATTTTTTTTTAGTGCATCATTGTGTAAATTATAAAACAATTGTTATTGTTGAATGAAATTACATATTAAAGCATTTGTATGTATTAAATAAATTACAATTTTATAGCATCTGCCTTGATAATATGTTACAACATTAGTTTGTCTCAATAAGTGCATCAGGATTCATGTTATTGCATCTCTTACTACGGTAAGAGCATCCTCTTATAAGTTAAGGCATATGTTTGTTGATTCATCATCAAAAAATGTGTTACGACATCTGTTAGTATGGTAAGAGCATCATGTTATAAGTTAGGGAATTTGTTTGATTATTGCATCTAAATAAGCGTTAGTGCATCTGTTAGTATGATTAGGGCATCAATCGAATTGTTACAACACGTGTTTGTATAATTAGTGCATCAAAAAATTATGTTACAGCATCTCTTAGTAAGATAAGAGCCTAATGTTAAATTATGGCATTTGTTTGTTTGATTAGTGCATCAAAAAAAATGTATTAGGACATCTGTTAGTATGATAATAGGATCATGTTATAAGTTAGGGCATCTGTTTGTATTTTAGTGCATCGTTGGAAATAATTGGGCATCTGTTTGTAAGCTTAGTGCATCAATGAACATATTAGAGCATCAATGAGTATTGATTAGTGCATCGTTAGACATATTAAGGCATCAGTATATGTTTAGTGTATCTGTTTGCATGTTTAGTGCATCCTTGGTAATAGCAGGGAATCCATTTGTATGGTTAGTGCATCGTTGGAAATACTTGGGCATATGTTTGTATGTTTAGTGTATCAATGGACATATTAGGGCATCAATGAGTATGATTAGTGTATCGTTAGACATGTTAAGGCATCAATGTTTAGTGCATCCATTTGTGTATGTTTAGTGCATCCATTTGTTGGTGAGTAGAAATGTACTAGTGTTTCAATCATTTAAGAATGAATAATGAGTTTTGCGGAACCTGATTCGATTTTGTGTACTGATTAAATTAGATGATGATGATGATGATGATGATGATGATGATAATTTTTTTTCACCTGTTTTCAAATGCAGCCTACTGTGCTGGACTTCTATTCGCTCGCCGTGTTTTGAAAGTGCTTCAGATACCAACAATATCTAGGAAATGTTGAGGTATGCAAATCTTTTATCGTTTTCTTGAATCTCAAAAGCATGTGTTTGCTTGGGAAATTAGACTTAAAATTTGTTTTTGGTATCGGAAATATGTGGATATTGATCCCCTGGTGTGGCATTTTTAGTTTATAGGGCTTTTCATAGTAATTTGGGTTTGAATCCTATGAGCGTCTTTGGGATTGTTTAATATATCGGTTAAAACTGACGCGGACAAGATGCTTAGAGAATATGTACTTCAAGAGTATTTGGATTTGCTTATTTTGTATAAAAATGCAGTAAGGCAATGCTGAAATAACGAGACAACTCATTAACGTATGTGAAATAATGAGACAGCGTGTGATTGAATTGGTTTGAGTAGAATTTTGATTATCGGTATAGGAAATATCGGAAATATGGAGCTACTGATCACCCAGTTATGTTTAAGGTTCTAATTTGTAGGGTAAAATTGATTTATGTGATTCAGGAGTTGTTTTCTTGATTTCTGTCTTCTGTCGTTAAAACCGGAGGCACATTGCATACATTATGGGTTAACATATGTACTTATTTAATTGTTAAATCTGTCTTTCTAACGCAGAAAACCAGTTAGGTAAGTCAAAATCCTAAAAGCTTTTTGGAACCGACTTTTATAATTGCATCCATTTGAGGACCTTTATTGCATCCATTTGAGGTACTTTAGTGCATCCGTTTGTATAATAGTAGGGCATCAAAATATCATGGGAGTCGATATCAATATTACATATAGGATTAGAGGACATTATTGCATCCGTTTAAGATACTTTAGTGCATCAGTTTATATCACAGTAGGGCATCAAAGTATTGTGACTTTGATTTAACAAGTAGGATCTAATCTTATGGGTTTTTTTCATTTCTGCACAATTTGGTTGTTCGGGTTAAATGGTCATTTAACAATATTGAGACAGAAAAAAGAAAGAACATGTAAGTTTATGGCTATGGTGCAGGACTGAGCATAGAAAATATGAAGAATACATTACTAATTTATCTAAATCAGTGTGGGACTGGGATTCATGGTAGAATGTAAGGCACACATGAGAGGCACCATTCACAAGTCAGTGCTGTATTTACATCTTCACACCATCCCTTTCTTGGCAGTTTCATGGGATTGTTATGAGTGGTTCTGTACATAAAAATTGATGCTATCGCATTTTGTTAAACAAATATGTATATGCACTTTATTTTCGCCGTTCATATAGATTACTCTCATTAATGGCAGTTTTGAAAAATTAATTCTAGAACTATATGAATAACAAAGTGAAAATAAGAAAAGTAAATTGGGTGTTGAAGATTTCCTTAAAAAACACACTATTCTGCTATATTGTTCTTTCAAATGGATAAGCTTTGATGCACCTAATGATTCATGGAGTTTTTCTGTTGTTTGTTGAATAGAATATATATTAGGTCTTGAGTAAGCAAAATGAACCTCTTATGCATGTGAACCCAAATAGAAAAAGGGCATTTAGAAACTATCGAAATATAAAGTGGTTATTTTCTATAGAACTGCATCTGGATTCTGGACTTGAAATCTTAGAGAAGAAAGTTTAATGACTTATAGCATCTTGTTATAAGTGACTGATTGATATACTTTCGAGCTATTGCTTTGATAGTGATTATTTTTCTTTTTCTGGTTTGTTAACTATTTTGACAGATTATAAGATCTTTCGGTTTCAAAATATTTATCAGTGTGATAAAATAACAAAAAATGGCATATTATGTGGGAAAGACATTTTGTGAAATATGAGTAAAGGTTCTTTATATTGGGTTAAAGAAGGGGCTATACATGTACCTTTTATTTTACTTGGCATATGACCCTTGGCTTTTACATGACCCTGGACTCCTTTAGAAGTTACTGAAAAGATGTTATGTACATAATGCTTTCTTTGAGCCTTTTTCCTATCTGTACATTACGGCTGGTCGCAAAGACAACCATCATAAGGGATAGTGCCCACCTCCAAAAATGGCTAAGTAGTAATAGAAGGTTAAGAGACTGTTCTCATAAGAGCTAAATAGTAATAGAAGGTTAAGAGAAAAAGTACGCTTAGGTATATGTTGTTGGATGTGTATTTGCCTTTTGAAGTTGTAAAATTCAAAAGTACTTTAATTGCATCCATTTAAAGTACTTTAGTGCATCCGTTTGAGGTACTTTAGTGCATCCATTTGAGGACCTTTAGTGCATCCGTTTAAGATACTTTAGTGCATCAGTTTGTATCACAGTAGGACCTTTAGTTTGTACACTTGACTAGCGACTGGTTTGTCTGTTGATGCACAAGGGCAATTTTTTTTTTTTATGATTGTGGTTCTTAAATTTGTTGAGGTCATAGAATATGGTTCATTTTTTCTGTTCTGTAGAATCAAATGATAGGATAAGAGTTGCAATTGTTTTTGGTTTCCCCGGATACATCACTATATTATGTGAACTTATTCTGTAAAACCAATTCTTTTGATTGTGGATGCGCTTAACCAGGTTTGTTTTGCTATATTACCAGGCTGGAAACATTCTCATTTCTGAGGATGGTGGAATTAGGCTGGGAGATCTTGGCGTTTCTGCTTGCCTGTTTGATGCCGGTGACAGACAGCGCATGAGGAATACATTTGTTGGAACGCCATGCTGGTACTCTCTTTTTATACAGGCATAAATTTTTATATAATGACTTCTGTTAGTCATATGTGGCTAATAACATCATTCAGACGGATGGAGATATTATTTTATATTGATTTTATACTTAACATAGGTATAAATTTTTCCAGGATGGCACATGAGGTTATGGAGCAATTGCATGGTTATGACTTCAAGTCAGTAGTTTTTTCTGTTACATCAATTTCCATATTTTTTCTAGCAAAATACAAAAAAAATAATAAAATAATAATAAAAAAAAAGGAAGGTTTCCCTTCTTTCAAGTCGGCCCATTGTATTGTTAAAGATTAATATATATTCCTGACAAATTCTGCAGAGCTGATATCTGGTCCTTTGGCATAACAGCTCTGGAGCTTGCTCACGGGCATGCTCCTTTCTCCAAGTATCCTCCAATGAAGGTGAGTCCATCTTGCTTTTTTTATTTGCTGTTTCGTGTTATCAATTAGGTTGAACGAGTTAGGTCATATTTACCGTATAAAACAAGTCAATCACAACTTAGAATGCTTTTAACATGACAGGTTTTGCTCATGACCTTGCAAAATGCACCTCCCGGTCTTGACTATGAGAGGGACAAGAAGTTTTCAAAGGTAATATGATGTGATTTTTTTACCACTATATGATCACATCGTCTCATATTCTTCTTGTCTGTTCTCTGTTTAAAGTCTTTTAAGCAAATGATTGCAAGTTGTCTGTTCTCTGGTACTCTCTATTTAATAACATGACTACTTCACAAAATAACGACTAACGGACGTTAGTAGTTAACGACAATTGACTAACTAATTTGTGAAAATGAGTGCGAAATATGTAAATGAGTGCGAAATTATATGCTGATGATGATTTTTTTTACCTGGTCAATGCAGCGGTGTAGTTATTTTATAGGTTCTTACAGTCAAATAACCCACTATGCTGCAGGTGATGATGAAGAGAATAAAATTGCTAATGTTCATCAGTGGGCTGCTTTGGCTGTGGTACAAACATATAATCCCAGGCGTAAAGTGCCTCGTAGCAATATCTCCATTCCCGAACTGGATCAGTGTCTATCAAAAGCTTCATTTTCAGCTGCAATATGTGATTTATCTAGTTACTGGAAGAAGGTATTGAAATCAAGAAGGCAATATGTGATTTATCTAGTTACTGGAAGAAGGTATTGAAATCAAGGAAAAGTTGGCATATCATGGATTGTCTAATGTGGTGGTATAGAATACAAACCGATAGTTGTAGTCTTGTAATGTGCTTACATGATGTTTTTAAGAGAAAATAAATGCTTATTAAAGGCGTCATATGTTTTAGTTTTAAATTTTAGTTGAGCATTATTTATCTTCATATGAATTACATTTAACTTGTTGCTAGCTCTTCAAGAGAAACTATACTAAAACTCTATTTTTAAATCACAATGGACACGATTAAATATCGAATAGACCAAATTTGATAATCAAAAAGTGGGAATGAAGATATATATCAAAATTAAAGAAAACACAAAACAACCCTTGGAAAATAAAGAAAGTGACAATGAGACCCTTGTAGTTGGGGAAAAAAAAGGAGGTGGAAAGGGAGGGGTGATTTGCACTATTTTCCCACTTTTCCACCAAAGTGGCTTTTTTTCAAGAACAATATCTATCTATATATATATATATATATATATATATATATATATATATAATATATATATATATATATATATATATATCATGAAAAAAGTTCACTTTGGTAGAAAAGTGAGAAAAGTGTACAAATCACCCCTCCCGTTCCCCCTCCTTTTTTCCCTCCTAAGTTCAGGGGCCTGTTTGTCACTTTTTTAATTTTCCAAGGGCTTTTTTGTGTTTCATTTAATTTTGTGTAATTTTATCCATTGAGTTATTTGACTGCATTCAACGTACATGAATATAAAAGATGTTATACATTTTTGGAAGCTTTCACCCCATTCTATCGGTTACATTTTGCTCTTTTTTTTTGTTTACTCATTTATCATGTATTACAGTACAAATTAAGAACAAATGATCTGAAATTCATACAGACAAGCACACAAACAAATTCGATTATCTCATAATATTCAGATTAAACAAGGAGTCACCATGCTCAGGCTAAAATCTCACAATTTCTTTGCCAATTCGGAATCTCTCAATAATCGTTTCATCGTCATTAACCTCAAATTCTGCAGCCCCTACCACAAGCAGTAACAGTACACAAATTTTGTAGAAAAAACAGTGCCAGACGATAGAGCTTAGTTGAAAATCCCAAAATTAAATGGTTGACTATCACCATCTAGAGAGCACCCTCGCCTAAAACTGCGGTACTATTACTGATCCAGTTACTATAACCCGACATGTACTCATTTCCACAATCAAATGATTACTCTTTCTACAAGTTTTCTTCAGGCAGGTACCATTGCACTCCACGGACAGCAAATACTAGAATGCGTCAGCTATCTATAGATGATGTAATAGCAAATAAGTAAGATATGTATAGCTCCAGTAAATTAGTAAATAGGAAACAATTAGAAGAGGCAATTTCAACCCATTTACTTATAATTGGGTCAACTTTAATCTTGTTTTATCTCAAGCAGTTGAAATGAAATATTTTAACGAACGGGTTAAATGTGCTGAAAAGGTAATGAGTTGAAAGTCGCCCAAAGTTCAACTGTAATGTAGACAACCTCCTTATTCGTTTTATTCAAAGAATTAAATGTGTTTTTGTAATTATAACTGATACGTTCAACATTTATAAAAAAATTAAAAACTGGACAAAAAGGTGTTATTGGGTTAGGCGTCAACCTGAGTCAATTTGACTCGATTGGCTGGTTTTAACCTGAACCTATTTGTTACCTCTAGTAAAGCAAGATCTGTTGAAAGCTCATTAATGAAATCATGGAGAATAATACCTCAGAATGTTTTGGACGATGTTCTCTTGATAGAAAGTGTTCAAGGTTGGCCCGAAACATTTGCCCAAGTACCAAAATTACTTGTTTCAACCCGAACCCATTTGACACGTTACTCAACTTGCATGAACAGTCATTAATATCATGTACCTGGCAAACCATTGCAAGGAGCTTGTTAGCTTCACCACATGCAGAAGCCATCCGATCCATCACACTACATGGGGCTTCAACAACTGAGTTTTCTACTTGTAGAACAATGTATATAACATCTGAAATAAAGCTTCCACTTTAGTAGTCTTAAGTAGACATGTTCGATCATTTATACCTTTTGACAGAGCAAAGAAAGCTCCCTTGAACTGATATTTAAGCCTGTGAAACGAAGATAAAACTTTAAAATCCCAATAATTAGCTTTATATAGGTGCATAGTTATGTTAACATTCACTGAAGCAGAAGATACACCTTTGCCTTCTGGAACAGCTGAAGAAACCTGCATATTTTTAACATTCAATGGATCCAAGTTTCCACAAGTTATTATAAAAGACTACAACCTTTTTTGCTATTTTCGGACAGTCAACTAGATATACTCCAACTTCTTTCACCTTAAACACATACTTGACAAGTGGATTTTTCAAAATCAAACATGAAAAACGAGCATCAAACATTGTATAAAACCTCAAACAAATGCTTTTTTTATGGTTAAGCGGTGTAAACTAATAGCATACATGTTGGTAAGAAACTTTGTATCCAATAATCGTGAGATGTGTTAGAAGATTACCTACTCCATGCATGACATCTGATGATAAGAAAATATATAACTTTTGCTTTACCATTTTGACCTATTCTACCGCCTTTTTTTTTTACCTATTTGACCCGTTGAAAATATTTAACAATGGTAATAACAGTGATAGTAGGCATCGTGCAGCTACTGATGATGTTAAAACCAAGCCCCTACATCGGTGCACTAAATATATAGCAGATACACTAAAAAAATCTAACACGTTTCCTATTTAGCTAACTTTTCTTTTACCTGCTAGACCCGTTATAGGAAAAAACCCCATATTGACCCATAGATAAGTTAGTAGCTCAAAAATTGTTCTCGCCAATTACCCACACCATACGAAGTTTTAAGATATTAGTTGAACTTACTTCGACTTTCAGCAGATTGCTCATAAACTGATGGAGCCTTTCATCATGTCAGGTACTGAAGTATGATATTAGTTTCAGAACAGTAATCGAGTATGGTTATTTGCTAAATTATCAAAATTCATGAAGGAATTCTTATGGTTGCTCTAATCATGATGATTGAGAAATTAAAAAGAAAAAAAATTGCATAGATGCCCTAATTCAACAAAAAGATGCCCTAACTTATAATATTATATATGTATATAAGTGTCCTAGGATACATCATTCGTTGCATACATACTATAAAAACATAGCAGCAAAATATAAATAGTTTACCTTTTCATCAGAGTTAGTCTCGGAATGTGAAGACATCGACATAGAACTTTTGGACTCACCAGGACTCCTATCCGACGACTTCCTCTTCCACAACCAACTCTTCTTCTCCATTTCCAACTCACTCTCTAAACTCCTATCAAATCAACATTAACTATCTCCACACCTACAATAAGATGCACCAATTAAACTAAACAGATGCACCAATATTCTATAATATAATGCTTCAATCAATGTACCTATTCTGCTGATTCAATTAAACTAAACAGATACTTCCCATCATCATTTTAAAGACACCATTTAAAGGATTTTATCTTTTAACTGCTCATATGTATGATAACAACTCAATAACCAAGACATGACAAATGAAAAAAAATACATCAGTAATTTATGCAACAAAAGAAAAAACTGAAATGATTAAGAGGTATTATGAAGTCCTTACTGAATATAAGTATTCAACAGCTCTTTCAGGATTATTAAAAGCAGCACGAAGAGCGCGAACAACGGTATCCCCGTCCCATGTACCGCCACCCATATCTAGAGTGTTTTCCGAACATGGTAGATGTAAATGAAGCTTCATGTATGTGTAGTCATAGTTCTTCGGAACAACGGTTTCACAAGTGTATGATGGTTTCTACAGCAGTGTTTTATTAGTACCCGTCAAATGCACCATCTAATGAGATATCTAAGCATCAGGTGTCGGGTGTCCCTCGCAGCTTCGAACTATTAGAAGCATCGAAGCTTAGTATGTAGGGCTAATCTTTTCAATCTCTTATAAGTAGTATTAATGTGACAACTAGATAGTGACATTAATCATTTAGAAAACTAATTCTATCAATATTATATAGCATTAAATATTAGTTCCAAAGTCTTACAATCAAGAGGTATTTATGAATTCGATGCTAATACAAAGTGCCTACATGTCTACTTAGTCCTTGACACACTTAAGCACAATCTAACTTGAACTTGAAGTTTCTAAAATTGTACTACAACAATATTACGCTCTTTATAACACATTAACAAATATTATTAGTATAATAGCCTCGAGTCCAAGATATCAAAACAATGAGCACAAAACACTATAGCAGTAAACTTTTACCTTGGATAACATGATGACGATAAAACTATTTTCCGCAACTTTATTCTCTTCCAAAGTAGTGCCATCTTTTTACACTTTACCTTGATGAATAAGCATCTGCTGTGCAGTTGGATAAACATCTGTTCCCTTAATAGTTTCTATAATTTTCTTCACATCAGCAACTGATGCGGTGCGATGTGTCGTTGCGGTTTAGCAGTATTAATGCCTACTCAAGTTTTAAATTTATATTTAGCCGACTTATCAATAACACACACACTTAACGAGCAGTGTACCCGGTCAGTATGAATATAATGGTAAGTAGAGTGTCGATCACTAAGAGTGGAACGTATTATCTAGTTATTCTAATCAGTATTTTAATATATTAAGTTAACTATACAACCTATTCTAACGCAAAGGGGGGTTTAGCCTGAGAGACTGGCACGATTTGGTTGCAATTAAATAATAAACTAAACCAATAGGCACGAATCAGCGAATAGCACACACGTACACAGATAAATACTCGAGACAATAAGAAGATCTGTCCTGATAGATAAGTAGTTTGTCACTTGTTTTATTGCTAGTTTTATATGAAGTGTATAGTTCGATGCAACGCACCGAGATTAAGTCCTTTCTCGTTGGTTCTAATCTTATCGGCGAGTAAACCCTTAATGATTACTTATGACTATCCTATTTATCTTTCTTCCTACTTTTCTACAGACGATAGAATGCATAGGCGATCTAATAAATAGGCGAGGGCAGAGGCATGGCGACCCGATCAACGCTCAGCTAGACACAGAGGTTATCAATGCACTAATAAAAGTCACCAAAGACATCAACATATAAACTTTAATTAATGAGAAAGCAGTTTTAAAGGAGTGCAATCTTTCCGTTGTCACATTACACAAGCCACCAATCTTGATGAATTAAAGTTTACTAACACAATAAAACAAAACTACTTAATGAATTAAACACATGCAACACCTTCTTACAGCTCTTGTATCTTCGTTTTGGGTGTGTCTTGTGCTGCCTATTCGTCTGAATTCGTCCTAGGTTTCTGTACTTCGGTCTTCTGTCGAACTTCGGAACTTTTCTTTTCGTCTGGTCTTTGGGGTATTTATAGTTTCTGTCTGAGGGTAAGATGCGGCGCATCTAGTAAGTAGATGCGGCGCATTGACTTAACTTCGCGTGGGGTCCAAGATTATAATATTCAGGAATATTCGTACACCGCCAGAAGATGCGGCGTAACTCCATAAATAGATGCGGCGCATGTCCTCTTGTATCTTGGATCGTATCTGGTGAAATCTGGATAGTGATGCGCCGTATGTAATGAGTGAGATGCGGCGCATCTGGAGCAGATTCGTCTTGATCTTGTCCATTTCAGTAGACTCTTAACTTCTTGCATGTTTTGCTCCATAATTAGTCCAAAATCGCCAAGTTTCACCAAATGCTTGTTTTTACCTGAGAATTACAAAAGTAAACGATTAAGTATCAATCCTCATACATAATATAATAAAACAAGTCAAATAATTAGGATAAATGATAGTAATAAAATGTACTTATTTGAGTTCATCAGCAACCTACAAAAACAATCACACATCTTTATCAACATATACAGAGAACTTGACAACAATATAAAATTTAACAGGAGCGCGCCATACAAATATAGATTATCCATCATCTGGGTTTGCTCACAAAGAAAACTATAGATATACAATATATGTACATCATTATACATTAAGTCCAGCCATGAAACTTTAATTACATTAGACATGTTCAGTGAACAGTCTAGATAGTAACAAAATCATTCATACTGTACACTGCAACTCCAAATTCACAGTAACTACATAATCACACTACTTAAACCTACCAAAACTCCTAGTTCCCCGCATAATATTGATTATTGATTAAGTCCACACAAATACCTCAATAAACAGTTTTACAAGCAAAACACATATTTCAGGCTTGCTACAACCAATTCCACATTTAAATTCGATGAACTAACAGCATGTATCGTCTGACTCGACCCATGACTCCTACGAGTCTAACAACTATGACTACACATACATGAAGCTACAAATTCTATTGATCATAACTCATAATTATACTTTCTTGAACACATCACAGATGCACCAATTAACAAATCAGATGCACCAATTAAACTAAAAAAATGCACCAATTAAACTAAATAGATGCACCAATTAAACTAAACAGATGCACCAATTAAACTTAACAGATTCCCTTATATTCTATAATATAATGCTTTAATCACTGTACCTATTCTACTAATTCAATTATGAACTAATTATACATATCATATACACCAATGATACAAACAGATTACCTTAAATATATTATGATTTTTCTAATTATATTTCAATCAATGTACCTATTCTAATATCACGCTTAAACACTTGTTACGCAAACCTACTTATAGATGCCTTAATATCAGATGTCTTCTTATTGAGTTAAGCTTTCGCGCTTCATTGCAAACAACCATACAGTACACGTTTCTTGTCCATATAACATGTATTCACACCATAATACTCAATTTTCTATTCATACAAACGGATACACTAAACATACATATAGATGCCTTAAAATATTTGATGATGCACTAATCTTACTCATTGATGCCTTAATATGTTCATCGATGTACTAAACATATAAACAGATTCCCAAGTGTTTTCAACGACGCACTAAAATACAAACAAATGCCCTAACTTAAAACATGATGCTATTATCATACTAACAGATGTGCTAATACTTTTTTTTGATGCACTAATCAAACAAACAAATGCCCTAATTTAACATTAGGCTCTTATCTTACTAAGAGATGCTGTAACACAATTTTTTGATGCACTAATTATACAAACAAGTGTTGTAACACGTTGATTAATGCCCTAACCATACTAACAGATGCACTAACGCTTATTTAGACGCCATAATCAAACAAACAGATTCCCTAACTTATAACATGATGCTCTTACCATACTAACAGATGTCGTAACACATTTTTTGATGCACTAATCAAACAAACATATGCCCTAACTTATGAGATGATGCTCTTACGATAGTAAGAGATGCAATAACAGGAATCCTAATGCACTTATTCATACAAACTAATGTTGTAACATATTATTAAGGGAGATGCACTAAATTTTAATTTATTTAACACATAAAAATGCTTTTTGATCGGATGGATTGTGTGTTTATGATTGGATGTGTTTCTTATCGGAGTGTGACTAAACACATCATTAAGGAGTATGTGTTTTTGATCGGATGGAGTGTGACTAATCGGAGTGTGTGTATTTTTTGATTGAATTGTGAGTTTTATGATCGGAATGTGTGCTTTTTGACTGGTGGTGGTGGTGTGACGGTGATAGTGGCGACGGTGGTGGTGGTGTGACGGTGACAATGCGTGTTTAAATTGGCGGCGATGCGGTGGCTGTGTGGTGGTGGCGATGGAGATGGTCAGATGGAGATGGTGAGTGAGAGAGAATCAGGACTGTGCGTGTTTGGATTATGAGTGAGAGGAGCCAGCTAATCCGTATTTGTGTGCATTTTTTCAAAATTTACCTTGAAGTTTGAGATGTTTGCAAATTCTACCCTATAACTTTTTTTCTCACTTTTCTATATAATTACACTTTTCTCTAGAACCGGACCCTATATATATATATATATATATATATATATATATAATATATATATATATATATATATTATAATATAAAGTATAAACACACCCTAAGAAATTGATACAGTCATATAAAGTAGTTTCCTGCAGGGTAAAATTCTATGCTTGGATCAGTATTCTGTTGTTCTTATGCATTAGAAGTATGTGTATTTTGGATTCAAAAAGTATGCTATTATACTTGAAGATCAAAAGTTACATTTTCTTGAAATGGTTATCATGTGCAGAAGATGAGGCTCAAGAAATTTCTGCAAATCAAATCAAGGTTATTAACCTATAAATTCAAGTCTTCCTGTCTTAGAAGTATTGAATTTTTAGTTCATCTCATCAGAGGGCCTTGTACCTTGGCTACTTGAAGCATTTGTACTTTAGTCTCTCTATGTTATTCCTCAAATAGGCCTTGGTAAGGTAATTATGAGCTAGTATGGAAGGCTAATGTATTAATGTGGACAGTCAAGCCATAAAGTAGATTTCCTGTGTGTGTAGGGTAGTATAAGTATAAACTGGGTGGACAATATAAGTGGCTTTGAATAGAGAGCTGTGAAAGATGAAGCTTTTTTGTCTCAGCCTTACATTGTCATAAGAGGTTTGGTTGAATTCCCACTGGTATGATCTATCTGTGCTAATGAAACTTGTTTTCTTTGTGAGTTATACTTTATAAGTGAGGATGCAATTGCTTATTTGAGTATGGCTTATGAAGATGTGCAGGAAATGTAGTAAGCATAACAATGTCTATCATTTGGTGAGTATGGTGATTGCTATAACCTTCATGGTGATGCCTTGCATTTGAGTTCTATAGGCCACTTAAAGTAGAGGAAGCATTTAATGATCTGTTAGGACTCTATGCTTAATGAAATGTAGGCATGAGGTTATGGTCTTGGTGAATCTATGGTGAATATGGAATGATTGGGATAGAACTTGTATTGTGACTGCTACGCAATTTGTATGTAGTATAAGCACTTGTATTATGATCTGTTTAGTATGTAGTATAAGCACTTGTATTGTGACTGCTATGCAGTTTGTATTTTGAGGATAGTTTGGGCATGTCCATGCTTCCTTCTCATATTTGTTGTAAAAGTTTTTGTACTTAATATATATTCACCATTTTCACCAAAAAAAAAAAAAAAAAAAGTTGCATTATGACCGAGTTGTTTCACAATCTCATCAAGCACATGAACTGAAAACTCGTCAATATTCAACAAATCAATGTAGGATATATTAACTAAAATGTATCTCCTTCTAGGTTTAGTGGTAAAAGTACCTTCATGATGGAACTTTATTAAAACCAAAATTTTGTGACTACTTGTGAGTACATAAACATAACACATCACTACAACACGAATTTTAAAGCTTATACTTTAAAAACGGACCATGAAACGCGGGAAAAAAACTCAAATACTTATTGTGACCCATTGATCATCATCTGGACGAACATACCACAACTGCATTACTTGGACCTTTGTGTGAAAAATCAGACACCAAATCACACGAATCGCATGTGACATTTAACCTGAAGACCAAGGCTGTGTTTGGTAAAAGTAGCAGTAGCAGTGAGCAGTATCTGTGAGCAGTAGCTGTCTTTTAAATAAAAATGTTTAGTAACATAGCTGTAGTTGTATTTGTATATATGTAAAATGACATAAAAGGACATATGCATATTTCAATAGAAAATTGTCTAAATAAATAATAAAGTTACGTTTACATGCCGGACATTTCATAATACCGTTATACACTAGTAATGTACTACCGACGACGTGCATTCCATATTGAAGTGGCAATATCATTGCGAATCCGTTTCATCTCGTTAGATGTTGCACTAGAAATATCATCATTATTTGCATTCGAGCCACGTACGTCACGAAGTTCTTCACCTCCCATGTAATCTGGAGGTAGAGAGTATGAAAGATCATGTAACAAATTATCCAAAACTAGTTATTTA
Source organism: Artemisia tridentata subsp. tridentata (assembly GCA_021014915.2). NCBI lineage: Eukaryota > Viridiplantae > Streptophyta > Magnoliopsida > Asterales > Asteraceae > Artemisia > Artemisia tridentata. The sequence continues at coordinate 355,670,179 of CP139507.1, read as the reverse complement.
ACCTTAAACACTGAGAATCGTCCATCCAAACACTAAAAGTTGATTATTGCGATACACAAATCAATTATGTAGCAAACACATCCAAATACCCTTAAAAAAGATTAGAGCTTTATAGATAATGAAACTAACCAGGAGATGTACAATATCGCAGAGTCTATGAAGATTTCTGAAAAACTTTAAAATGACGAAAACTAATAATTCAAGCGAAGAAGAAAAATAGTCTACGTAACGGGCTTAATCATTTGTCTAAAATACTCAGCCTGTAAAATGGAACAGGATAACCAACATTAGTTTCAACACCAAAAAGTTCAAAAAATGAATCCTAAAAACAATCACCAAATCGTATAACAAACCTGACAATCTTGAAGGGATGGGGTAGGGGGTATTTTAGTCATTGAATATACCCACAGCTCTTGTGAATATCCACAGCTTCAAAAGGAAGCATTGGGAAAAAAGATTTCCTAAAAAATTTCTACAACTCATTGCTCTCTTACCAAACGAACATCAAAAATAAAAAAGCTCATTTTCACCGCTCATTGCCCAAAAAAGCTCCAAAAAGCTCTGCGCCAAACATAGCCCAAGTTCAAAAAAACTACCATTAAAAACCTTCGAGTATATTTTCTCCATCTTTGATCGTGTCTAGATCCACCACAAGCCTCCAATGCCAAATATTTTTTGATCGTGTGTAGATCCGCCACAAGTTACGTTGACGTGACGGAATTTATCACCAGTCGAAGCTTGTCACTATTTGAAACCCAAGCCAACTTCGAGTTCAACACAGTTATAAATACTTTTTTTGGGAATTTTTGTTAATGGGTTTCTTCAGATTGTTGGGTTCATGTGGCAGGTTTTGGTTTTTGATTTTTGGGTTTATTTTAAGATCCTTATTAGTTTGATATTTCAAGTGAACCATACCCGCAAATCTGGTGATGTTTGCTATCGTGTGCATCAGTAGGCTTGTTGTGCACCACAAAATTTTGTAGGGGATTATCATGGTGCTATTAGTTTGTATTAAATTATTTAGAGTTCTTTATTTATTTTAGTAGTAAGATAACTACGGGGCCATGCCGCCATGAGATGTAGCTTTTGGTTTTTTTGCTGCAAGTCTCACCAATGCTGACCAGTTTTAATGTCGACACCATGTGTATCGGATTATGATCTAGTGTTTCTCTCCATGTGTAACAGATCGAGTTAATTTTTTTTATGATAGGTGTATGTGTGTCAGGTTTTTTTTTGGTTTTTATTTATGAGGATTGTTATTTAACAAAAATTATAGTATGTCAGCAAAAAATATATACTCCCTCCGTCCCATAATAAGTGTTCAATTTGATTTTTTAAAGTTTTTTTATTCAACTTTGACCATTAATATTTTTATTTATGTTATATAATATTTGATAAAAATTATACCAATGAAAATACATTTAAAACCCAATCCATTCATATATTTTTTATCAAGTATTATATAACACAAATAAAAATATTTGTGGTCAAAGTTGAATAAGAAAGACTAAAAAAAGTTAAAGTGGACACATATTATAGGACGGAGGTAGTATATCACTACTAATGTATCAAACGAATAAGTATAAAACATATGCAACACAAAATGAAGTGAGTCAAAAAATATATTGGGTCGTTAGAAATGTATCATGAAATTATGTATCACTAAAAATGTGTCAAAAATATTAGTTTGTCACTGCAAATTTAACCAAAAATTTATTGTGTTTCAACAAAAAAATATTAGTGTGTCATCCCAAATGTAACAAAAAAATATTAGTGTGTCACGAAACTTATTGTGTACCATAAATTTTAAATTGGAAAAATGGGGGTATAAAAAAAAATAACAAGAAAATAGGCGATGAGTTAATGTAAATTAAATCAGATTACTTTTTTTGCCCTTCATTTTAAGATAATTAATTAAAGGGTTTTGTTAAACACAACCCTATGGGTTGTGTATAGGGTTGTGTATAAGCATTCTATAAATACATAATTAACATTTAATGGACACTAAACATTCCATAGTTAACGTCACTTACCTCTTATATAATTATTTAAACTATATAATTATGGACTATATGAGTTCATTAATTGTCATTTTCAAAAATTTAGAATGCTTACAAACAACAACCCATAAGGTTGTGTTTAACAAAACCGTTAATTAATCTATCATTAATGCACTTTTTTCTTTAGTTTAAATGGTTTAGGACATGTGTCACATTATCATTGGTTCCTATTGTTTTCATTTTAAGGATGATCACTACAATAATGCTACCAATATATAGGATAAAGATAAAATAAAAAACAAATATTCATACACTACGTGAAAAGATATTTTTTTCTCTAAAAAGTTCGCGAAAAAATCCAAAAAAATTCCACAAGATCATAGCATACTTTTTGAATCCAAAATATACATACTTCTAATGCATAAGAACAGCAGAATACTGATCCAAGCATAGAATTTTACCCAGCAGGAAACTACTTTATATGACTGTATCAATTTCTTAGGTTGTGTTTGTTTCATTAAGATATTTTGTGTCTGAATCTGACTACCACATCTTACTGTTAAGAGGTGGTTATAAAGTCTAAATCTGAATCAAATAATGTTGTTTGTTTTTTATAATTGCGTAAATGGTTTTAATTGTCTTTTTTTTTAAGTATATATTAAACTATATCAATGCAATGAATAAATAGCTTGTATAAACATAAAACAAAACATTTTTGTAAATTTAATACAATAATAAATCATTAAATAATGGCAATAAGAGTGTTAAGAGGCAATAAGAGTTTACCACCATATCTTATTGGGCAAGAGGGATAACCTCTTACCGCGTCTGACTGGAAGGAAAAAAACAAACAACATTTGCCTCTTACCTTGTCTGACTAGTAAGTGATAAGAGGCGGTAAGAGTTTTTTTTTTTTTTAGAAAAATAAACACACCCTTAGCTTTATAGAACAACTCCTACTCATCTTGCTGTCTCTACTAGACACACACAGATGAAATAACAGGATTCTAAAAACCAAAAATAATACAATCAAGGTACTAGCCATCTTCTGTAAACCATAAACAAAACCATATTTATTGCATGCCTTATGAACATAAAACACATATCCAAACACCCCATTCAAGGCCATAGTCTAATACTTCTGATTACCCTTTGAAATTTGAGCTTCCATTGTGTTGTCAATGATGAAAAGCTGACTAGGAAAGGGAAGTCAATATCTTGTGGATTGTGTGGTAATACATGACATAACAAAGATGATGACATGTTAATGTGAAGTATCTAATGGCATAAGCAAAAGGAGTTATGGAGTTAAGACATGTAAACAGAGTGCACATAGTCTGAACCTTGTGTTACCCACGTTGATGGTACTAGTCAAGTTGGTGGTTCAAGCATATAGCAGGATCAAGTCAAGTAGGTGGCTCAAATCAAGTTGCAAGATCAATCCAAGTAGAAGGCTCAAGTAGCAGGATCAAGTCAGTTAGCTGGTTCAAGTCAGGTAGTTGGTTCAAGTCAACTTGCAGGTTCAAGCAAAGTTGGTGGATCAGCTCAAGTGGCAGGATCAAATCAAGCTGGTATATCTTGTATTTAACTTGGTAGATCAAGTCAAGTTTCAGATGGGTCAAGTCCAGTTAAGGTGAAAAGAACAAAGAAAAATGCTATTGGATTCAGTCCAACCAAGTGATGAAGTATTCCATCTTATGGACTTTTTTGTAACTTTTGAATTGTCGTAGTGGGCAATTATTTATGTTTTATTAGCTTAACTAGATCTCAGACCCGTCTGATAGACAGACTAGTTTCATTAATTTACATAGAATGAAGTTGAAATATTAAAATGAACTTAGACAATTTAGATACATGCAAGATTACACAGTAATTGGAAAAGTTTTAATCACATGCTCTAAAGATGTGAGAGCATGAATAGTAAAATAAATTATACTAAGATCAAGTTTAAACTATTTCCATACCAATATAAACTTATGATATGTAACATATATTATCGGAGTTATATTATCGTAGTAACATACCATTAAAAATATACAAAGATAAAGTTTAATACTAAAATAAATTTTCAGTAAAATAAAATATCGTATATAACAATTAAGTATGATAATTGTATACATACATATAATATAAGTACATAGTGATATAAAAATAATATTTGATTTGATTCTAAACAAAATACCCTATAATATTTAAATATGATCATAATGTTGATTTAGTTATTATAAGAACAAGTATATAATTGTCATATTGATTAAGAGTAATGATATGAAAACCTAATTTTATATAATTAATCACATTAAACATATTCATATTAAGTAAGTGGGAGAATTAAAGGTTGAATCATTTTAAAAACTATTATATCTCATACAAGGTTTACCTAAATAATTAACGTTTTAGGTATGTAAAAAAACTATACATTTATATTTGTTGTATGAATAGTAACGAAAAGACGAATATAATGAATATAATCTTGCATACTTAAAATAAGAATAGTACGTGTTTTGTACATATTTATGTCGATTATGTTAGTGCAAATATTACGATATTTAAACTAAACGGTTTCTTCGGTTTTAATAATGACAAACATGTAACTTGTAATGCATAACGTAAAATGCAGAAGTTACTTGTAAACATAAATCATCGATGAATACTTACATCAACACCTCTCGACATCTCAAGTATGCTTTAACAAAGTCGTAGATTTCCATCCCGACGTAAATCATTCAAGGTATGAACAACCAAATCTACAACTTGACTAATGATCAAAGGATTATATTTTTCTCTAAACTTAACATTTTTAATGTGACAAAACATTTTTTCAAAAATACATTTTACAAATTATTTTTGAATTAAAAAGAAATGTTTTAATTTGAAAAATAAGTTTAAAATCACCAACAGCTATTTCCCTCCCCCAAATCAGCTCCAAACTTCCCTAAATAAACTTTCACCACTAAAAACAAAATTTGGATTGTCTCTGTCTGGGACGGTACCACTAAATTTAGTGGTACCGTCTATCTGTAACGGCTAGTTTTTTCTTTGCCTATAAATAGTGGACCATTTTACACTTCCAACTTGATTTTTCCAGTTAATTTTCTCTGGTCTAATCCTCTCTTATTTAGATCACTTTCTTTGATCATTTAGTGAGTTTTAGTTTGTTTTAGAGTGATCCAAACATCCATTCAAGTGATCACCTTCATTCCTCTATTAGTGCAAGAGAAGAACACATCGTATCACAAAGATACAAAGTGTTATAGTGTTAGTGTAGTGCACTCGTAACATTCGTTACATACTTGTTGTATCCTGATATACATCAAGTTGTCTCTCATCTTGTTTAGTTAGCTCGTGTGGATCATTGTGATCTTGTAGAGATCGGAGAGATCTTGTGTAGCATGTGTTGATAGTGAGTAGATCGGGTAGATCGTGTGAAGATAAAGTAGATCGGGTTGATCGAGTGTAGATCATGTGGATCTTGTAGCTTGTGTGATTTGTGAAGATCGGGTAGATCGTGAGTGAGATTGGTACTAGCTAGATTAGTACTCGACATTTAGCTTAATGTCGGAAAATAATGTAAGCGATGCGGTTTATGTGTTTAGGCCTCAAAACACAAGGTTTGTTATGTTGGGCCATAAAACATAACGGGTTTGGTTATACCCGAAGAAGAACTCGACATCTAGCTTAGTGTTGGAAAATATTGTAAGCGACGTTGTATGGTTTTCTCCGCCAAGAAGGGAGCTTGTTGATTAGTGAAGTAACACTCGAGTTGGGTACTCGGGGAGTGGAGTAGGGCGAAGAGGAGCTTCGTGACCGAACCACTATAAATCACCGTGTCCGGTTTGCACTTTCTTTACTTATCTCTTTACTTTTATTTTTGCATTTACCGCTTAACATTTATACTTTGCATTGCATTTATGTTTGTGTGGTTTGTTGCTTATATTGCGCTAGTTGTGTTTGTGTCATGGCATGTTATTACTAATATGTCTAAGTTTGTGTCAATGTGACATGCCTTACTTGTTGCTTTATATTATCTCTAGTGTTGACACTTTTCATATTATGTCACACTTGATCTGGTGTTTGATACAAAAGTTTTTAAGTTTTTAAACGGAAACGTATTCACCCCCCTCTACGGTTTCCACAATTGGTATCAGAGCCAGGTTGCTCAAAATTTTAAAACAAATGGTTTTCAAAATTGAGTACGATCCATGTATCAAATTACCCATGAAGGTGATAAAATATGAAAAGCATTTAGTTGCTTAATACTTACAAGTTTTGTTGTTAAGTATACTTTGTCATACTAGCTTGAAAGTTTTCTTAAACAAATAAAGGAAAAGAGTTTATAAGTGTCCGGTCATGTCTTTTGAACGAGTCGTAAAGTGATGCGGTTTTGAAAGGATCGTTAGGGACAACTCTTGGCTTTATGGTAAATATGTGTTTGTAAATGTTTTTCTTAGTCCTAAACTGTTGTTCCCGTTACACAGTTAAAATTAACTACAAAGTTAAGCTAACCGTGTTCCATAGCTTAGTAATGTATTGATTAACAAGACAAATAAGTAAAAACGTAAAGGATAAAGACAAGAGTTTTTCAATGATTAAATTCTTATTAGAAGTTAATCAAAAGAATCTATACCCAAGTGTTTGCGGAAAAAACACTTGGGATTAAAATGACAAGTATGGTACTGTCTCCTCTCCAAACTTAAGCTAAGCTTAAGTGGCAACTATTAGGAACCACTGAGCTATCTCAGGGACAAGGTTGCTCTATGGAGGAGTAAAAGTGGTTTGTGAATGTCTAAGCATTAATTGCACAAACTTTTTCTCTTTTACTCCATCTTATGATCCTATTTATAGATAAGTATATGAGAAACCGTTAAGTACAAGACAAAAGATGACCTAAGCTAATCAGGACAAAATACTAATGTATTTTGTCAATGTTACAAGAACCTATTTTGAGTATAGGACAATAGTGCTTTCTGAGTAACAGTGATGACACTGTTCTTGTTATGAAGCCTTTCAGGGAAAGTTTGACCTTAGAGTGTTAAGGACTTCTCTAAGTCAGTTCAAACCTTCTCGCCTTGTCCCGCCTTTCTTTCAGCCTTCAAGTTCTTCAGTCTTTAGTCTTTAGTCTTCAGTCTTTAGTCTTCATTCTTCATAGTTGTTGAGGAGACTGGGGTTCAGTGAGTAATTGTCATCACTCACTGAACCCATTATCTTCTTCTTTGGCTTAGGTGTCATTCAGGGAGTTCTGCCTCACTGACTGGAGAATCCTTCTTCTTAGACTCGTCCTAGGCATCTTGAAGATAACTCACTGAGTGACTGTTCACTCAGTGACCTGAGAACATTCAAGGATATATGACACTTAGGTTAATTTCTATTCAAATCATTATTTAAAGAAGCTTGGGTACTGAATGGACCCAACAATATCCCCCTATTTGGATATAAATATATCCTAAGTGTTTGATCACTGTAAGTGAGCAATTGGGCTTCTTCTTACACTAAAGATACTATAAAGCAATTAAAGGAAACTGATTTAATAAACATGGGCCATCATCTTATTCATCAATATTACATCAGTCCTATCATCTAAACAAAATACTCAGGGTTAAGTACTCAGGCTTCCTTAATTCCCATGAGTTCCAGTTTTGCTTTCTTAGACACCAACACTTGCTTGTCGGGTCTCTCAGTCATCATCTTCTCCACCAGTCTGATGAACTCATCATTCTCAGGGCTCTTCACATGGAGTGCCATCAGCTTGTAGGCAAGTAGGGTTGTTGTTTCCACCAGGTGAATGTCACTGACTCTCTGAAAAACTTGTTGACCAAACTTACCTATGAAGAAGATTCCAAACTCAGGGTTCTTGATCACCTTGTTGGGGATGAACTTGACACCTTCAGGGGGAGTTCTGTTGCAGTGAAGTGCAGCAATGAATTATTCAGGTTCCTGACCTATTGCTTTCCTCTTCCTCCCTGTGCTCTGAGTTGGTTCAGGGATTGTTAGTTCCTGAAAAGCAAGTGCCTTCTGATGGTCAATTCCTAAACTTTTGGCTACCCTTTCCAGTTCCTCATACTTGTTTGTCAGGGCAGCCAGATGGTCGGGGACACACTTGTTCTTCTTCTTCAAGATAGGTCCCATCATGTCCCATTCCTTGATCCCATATGCTGAGAACTTGAAGGGAGCATTCTTTTCAAACTTCCTTGGTCCTCTTTGAACAGTTATGGTAAGAGGATCAGTATTTGCATGAATAATCATGTCAGTGATGGGACCTTCACCCTTGGTCTTGGTCATGGTCCAGACATACCTTTTATAGTTCCTTTTTTTCCTTTCACTATTCAGCTTGACCTTCAGGTTGTGTTCTTTGATTAGGCCAGCCTAAAGTTTAAGGAACTGTTCCCCCCTGATGTTCTGCTCAGTCTCTCTGATTACTTTTTTGGCTACTTCAGCAATGACAGGTTTACTGAGTAATTCAGCCTGGATCCTATCATCTTCTTCCAAGACAGCATCTACTTCTTCAATGGTTCCCATGAAGACTTTCCTATTGTGCAAGATGACTTCCATAAGTACTGGTGCATCAGGATCAGGACGCACTTCTCTTGGTACCTTAACAAGTTTGGGAGGTGAGTCTTTAGTTTCCATGATTCCCTTCCCTTTGTCAGTGGGTGAGGGTGTACTGAAGGAGGATTCAGGGAACGCTGTGGTTGTTGTTACTTCAGTTGGAATAGGAGTGGTAGCAACAACAAGTGCTGAAGAAGTTGTAGTTCCTGGCATGAAGCTCTGAAGAGGGACAGCTTCGGTGATAACTTTAGCATTAGGTTCAGGAATTGATTCATCAGGAGTTGGTTTCTCCCCCTCAATAGATGCTGGAGCTTTAGTGGAAGCATCTGTTGATTTAGGAGCAGGGTGAACTTGAGAAGACTGAAGAAGTGTCAGGATGGTGGAGACCATGCCCTTGATTTTTGAGGTCTCTATCTTCAGGGAAGAGATGTCATTGGTCATGGTGACCCGAGCCTCAAAAAGTTGGGTGACCTTGGTGGTGTAGTAGTTCACCAGCTCATTATTCTTATCAGAGAGCTGGTCAAAAGCAGTGGAGATCTTGGTCAGGTATCCTTGGGTATCAATGATTGACTTATGAAGGGCTTCCTGCTGAGATCTGAGGGAAGCAAGATCCACTTCCTTGAGTAGCTTGAGGAGTTCACTAATGTTTGATGAGGTGGTCTTGTGTGTATCCATAAATTCAGTCAGCTTGGTGATGAGAACTGGGTCATCTTTGAATTCTTCTTGAATGGCACTATAGATCATGAGCAGATTGTTGAATTGCGTCCCCTGATTAAGACCCAGTTTCTCAATGGAGGTCTTTAAGTCACTGACATGTTTGTTAGCAGAAGCAGTAACTTGGTGGAGTTGACCTTGTGACCCTTTAACAGCCGACCTGAAGCCAACATAAGAAGCTGCTACTTCAGTGTGCTGATCCTATTGCTCTTTGATGATCTCATTGAAGAGGGCAGTATTTGACTTCCTGAGGAACTTGACCAGCTGCCTTTCAGTGAGTGGAAGCACATCATCATACTTTTGCAAATAGTCAGGAATTGCAGCAGCAGAGTCTGAGGAGCCTGATGTGTGATGAGATGAGGATGATGATGATGATGGTGTGTTAGGTTGATCTTCAGGTGAGGATGAGTGAGATTGTTGTTCAGGATGAGGGGAGTTGACTTCTTGAGGAGGGGATGAAGCTTCTGGTTGAGTATGCTAAGGGGACCCATAAGTGAGTTGTTCATCAGTATCCATGGCATCCCCACCAGGGAAAACTTCATCATCTGCAAAGTCCACTAGCTCCTCCTTTGATTCTTCATCAATGAACCTTTGGATATCAGTCAGAGTAGGAGTTAAGGTTATATCCAGCTCCTCCTCAGAAGAGGGCTTGCCTTTGTTGTGGCCAGGTCCTGACCCCTCCAGGAGAACATAGTGGGTTGTCTTTGCCTGGTCCGCGGAGTTAGTTCCCAAGTCATGCACAATGCCGAGAGGGGGTGTAGGTTCCATATCAGCGGGTGGTTGCATGCCCCCTGAGTCTTTGTCCCCTGAGGTTCCTTTAGGGACTGGTGGATTTGAGCTAGTACCATCACTAGGAAATGAGATGTTGAGGTCCCCCTTTCCACCAGAGTTGTGCTGCCCTGATGAAGATATAGGGACCAGTACTCCCTGAGACTCTGATTGTGATTTATCAGAGCCATGGCAGGATGTGAGATGTTGAGGTCCCCCTTTCCACCAAGGTTGTGTTGTCTTGATGAATATATATGGACCAGTCCTCCCTGAGAATCTGATTGTGATTTATCAGAGCCATAAGCAGGATGTGAGATGGTGTGGGTCCCCTTCTCGGTAGAGTAGTGCTGCTCTACTAAGGATTCAGGACCCTTTTGTCCCTCGGGCAAAGGTTGTGATGTACTAATGCCTTCATCAGGAAGTGATTCTTGAATGGTTCCTGACTCCACTGACTTGTTTATGTCAACAGAATCTTTAGAAGAGGGTTTGCCCGAGGACACTGAGTGTGATTTCTCAGTGCCCTCCGTTGGCGTTTGTTCATTGGTCAATTAAGTACTGGCCTCCTCAATGGGTGTCTCAGCGGGCTGGGGCTTTTTATGCCTTCTTTTCTCAGGCTGTGAAGTAGAGGTCTCAGTGTCGAGTGGCTTGGGTTGAACCACCTTCCTGGACCCCTTCTTCTTTTTCTTCTTCTCCTTCTTGGAAGGAGAAGGCATTGGTGATATAGCATCAACACCCTGAATGACCATCAACATGTAGGTGGCCAGGGTGATTTGTGTGACCTCAGTGGGGTCTCTTGAGTAGTTGGCCTTGGGTAAGACATCAGGGACAGATCCCTGTATATTTGGCCTAATGTACTCAGAGCCCAATAAGTCTTGGAGCACACAGGAAATGAACCTAGGGTAAGACATGTGTCTTTGCCTGGATTTCCCTGAGAGCTTAACTATGAGGTCCCTAAAGATAATTTCTTCAATGTCAATTTTTCTACCTTAAAGGAGGCTGAACACTATCATTTGTTGAGCAGTGTTCAATTGCTTCGTGGAGGATTTGTTTCCACCCAGGACCTGAATGACAAAAGTCATCAGTATCCTCCAAACAGCTGGAAACCATGTTTTTATAATAGGGGCTTTGGCCAAAAGGGTCCCTGGGGCCACATCAGGGTGTTTATTGTCATGTGGCCCAAGTAAAAGCAATTTGGCCTTTACTTCACTCTCTGAGGGTTGAAGGGCAAAAGTCTCAGTGAAATCAAGGCCTGTGGCTTTGATGAAGGTTTTGTAGACAAGGGAGAGGGTTTTCCTCCCATTGTTCACTGAGAACTTAATGATAGAGTCCTAGGCGACATTAGGGTTGGTGACCACTGCTGTACACCAAAACTCCCTCAAGTAGTCATTGTAAATGACTGAGGGTGTCTTTGTAAATGCCGTAGAGAGAAAACAGTTTTGAAGGTATTTCACCATATCCTTATAAGCAGGAAAATTTTCCGGATAGGCAAAGTTCCCTACGACATTATTTTTGGTCATGTCTATGCTTTCCAGTTGGAATTCTACATTTGGAGCATAGGTAATAGCCTTAGAAGTAGCCATTTTAAGGGAAAAGTATTGATTTTAAAGAAAAGGTCAGGTTATGAGATGAAAAACACACACAAGTTTTAAGAGAAATTGCTAGAGTTTGATTAATATTTCTAAAGCGTGTATGTGTTAATATTCGTGGGGGTATTTATAGGGAAGAGGAGAGAGGGGTGTTTTATGCAATTTTGCGAATTTTATTAAAAAAATTCGAAAACTGTTTTGTATAACCGTTTGATATCCGCATTAAATGCCACCAATCCACTTCCCGGGTTTTGCGCGACTGTCAAGGTGAACAGTTGCGACGTTCTGCAAATAGTGCATTTTGCAGGGTGACGTCACCACATATAATATCGAAGGATATTACTTGTGAGGAGTGACATTAAATGCCAAGTGGGATATGTGGTGATGATGTGGGGGCCCAAGATGTGGATGCCAGAAGGTAAAAGAACATATATTTCTATATTAAATATGTGTTCAGTTACCAACCTCGGACATTTACTAACTAAGTACTTAGAGCATTTAGTTTTGCATTGAATGTCATTTGTTGATGTCTTGAGGCCCCTGAATGACTTTTTGTTCAGTGTGAGGGTGTTTAGGGAATGTTATTCAGTGAGACATAAGATGCTCATTCACTGAGAGATTTGTTGAGTCAGGGACCAATGGTTACCATTATTTACACTTAGTTGGATAGGTTTAGTCAGTGGACTGATTTTCAATATCCAACATCCCCAATTCAGCTTTGAGTCTTGTGAAAGTTGGTTTATCCAATGGTTTGGTGAATATATCAGCTAGCTGATATTCAGTGGGGATGAAGTGTAATTCAATGTCACCGTTTATGACATGGTCCCTGATGAAATGATATCTAATATCAATATGCTTGGTTCTTTGATGAAGAACAGGATTGTTTGAGATAGCAATGGCACTTGTGTTGTCACAGAAGATGGGTACCATCTTGTAATGGATGTCATAGTCACTGAGTAGACTTTTCATCCATAGCACATTTGCACAACAACTGGCTGCTGCAACATATTCAGCCACAGCTGAGGACATGGCTACTGATTGTTGTTTCTTAGCACTCCAACAGACTAGTTTACCACCAAGGAATTGGTAGGAGCCTGAAGTACTTTTCCTATCCATGTTGCAACCTGCATAGTCAGAGTCTGAGTACCCTTTTAGATCAAAACCTGAACATTTAGGGTAGTACAATCCAAGATTTGGAGTACCTTTCAGGTACATGAGGATCCTTTTTACAGCTGTGAGATGTGATTCTCTTGGATCAAACTGATATCTGGCACATAGATAGACTGAAAATTGGATGTCAGGCCTTGATGCAAGTAGGTACATCAGTGACCCAATCAAACCTCTAAATAGAGTTTGATTTACTGGTTTCCCAGCAGAGTCAGGACCTAGATTGTTTGGGGGAACCATTAGAGTTTTCACTAAAGCACAGTCACTGAGCTCATACTTTTTCAGTAGGCTTCTAGTGTACTTTTCTTGACTGATAGAGGTTCCCTTATCAGTCTGCTTGATCTGAAGTCCAAGGAAGTAAGTGAGTTCTCCTATCATACCCATTTCAAATTTCTTTGTCATCAGTATTTCAAACTGTTTGCAAAGTTTGTAATTTGTTGAGCCAAATATGATGTCATCTACATACACTTGAACAAGAATGACATCTTCTTTTGTCCTATAGATAAACAGGGTGTTGTCTATCATCCCTCTGACAAATTTGTTTTAGATGAGGAAGGCTGATAGAGTTTCATACCATGCACTAGGAACTTGTTTAAGTCCATAAAGGGCTTTGTCAAGCTTGCAGAAATAGTCAGGAAACTCACTGCTTTCAAATCCAGGAGGTTGTTGAACATAAACTTCTTCTTTCAGTGTTCCATTGAGGAAGGCACTTTTTACATCCATTTGATATACTTTGAAGTTCATGTAGGTTGCATATGCAAGGAAGATCCTGATGCCTTCCATTCTTGCAACTGGTGCAAATGTTTCTTCATATTCAATGCCTTCTTGTTGATTATAACCTCTGGCAACAAGTCTGGCTTTGTTCTTAATAACTATGCCATTTTCATCAGTCTTGTTCTTGAATACCCATTTCATGCCAATGATGGAAACATCCTGAGGACATTTGACCAAGGTCATTACCTTGTTTCTGTCAAATTGTTCAAGTTCATCATGCATAGCCTGAATCCAACTAGTATGTTTTAGTGCTTCTTTGACACTCTTAGGTTCAATATTGGAGATGAAGTCCACAAATAGACTTTCATTGGCTGAGGCTGCCTTAAGTTTAGCAGCCATGCTTCTAGTAAGCATTCCTTCAGTGGGCTCTCCAATTATGTTGACAAGTTCTATATCTTTAGACCTAGTCCAACTGTCCTGAGGTCTTGGATATTGATTTGAACTTGTAGAGGCCTGATTGGGTGGTGGTGTAGGTTCAGGTGCAGAAACTTGAAGATTTTCAGGATCTTGAGTATCTGACTGACCAAGTTGATTACTGAGATTGATTGGTTCATGAACAATTTGTTCAAACTGATTGATTTCACCAGTACATGTCTGTGCTTCAACAAACTCAGTGATGGTTGGTTGAGGGAACTTATGTGGGAGAATGTAGTAGGATATATCAGCATTTGCTTGATATTGAGTGGAAGGATTACTATCAGGATGATATTCATCAGGAGGGTATCTTGATGAGTCATCAACTCCATTTTCTTCTATTGAGGTGTTTGAGAATCTGATTGCTTCAGTACTCTCATCAAAGGTGACATGAAATGTTTCCTCAGTTTGTTGTCTCCTTGTATTGAACACCCTGAAGGCTTTAGAGACAAGAGAGTATCCTAGAAAGTATCCATCATCAGCTTTTGCATCAAATTTCCCTAAGTGATCCTTGTGATTATGAATAAACACAGGACACCCAAAAACATGAAAATAGCTGATGTCAGGGATTCTTCCTTTGAATAACTCATAAGGAGTTTTGCTATGTCTCTTGACAATGATGGATCTGTTTTGAGTATAGCAGACAGTCTTAACTGCTTCAGTCCAAAAATATTTGGATAGTACTGATCCATTTAGCATTGTCCTAGCAGCCTCAATGAGTGTTCTATTCTTCCTTTCAGCAACACCATTTTGTTCAGGCGTGTAAGGAGAAGAGAAGTTTTGAGAAATTCCTCTCTCATCACAGAAACACTCAAGATCATGATTTTTGAATTCAGCCCCATTGTCAGTCCTAATTTGTTTGTGTTTTATGTCATTTTGGTTTTCAATGTTCCTGACAAAGGACATGATTGTTTCAGCTGCCTGACTCTTTTTGGTCAAGAAGTAAACCCAAATGTATCTTGAGTATTCATCCACTATGACCAGAGTATACTTCTCATGATGAATGGAAATTGGACTAACAGGTCCAAAAAGATCCATATGGAGAAGATGAAGGCAACTTTTGATGCACAAGTTTTGTTTGGTTTTAAAGGTTGCTCTATGATGTTTACCTTTTTCATAGGCGGAGCAGGGTTTATCCTTTGAAAACACAAGTGATGGTAAGCCAAGGACCTTGTTTTGTTTGACAAGATTGTTTATGTTTTTGAAATTCAGATGGGAGAGTCTCTTATGCCAAAGCCAGTTTAGTGTTTCAGTGGCTTTAGCAAACAGACAAGTTCCATTCTGAGTTAGAGTAGACATATCTAGCACATAAATATCCTGTCTTCTTGGTGCAATAAGAACAATTTCTTTATTTGCATTAAATATGGTGCCTTGCTTATCATCAAATTGAACTATGTATTTTGCATCACATAGTTGACTGACACTGATAAGATTGTACTTGAGGCCATTAACATAAGCTATCCTAGTAAAAACTATTCCACTACAGTTTACTGAACCATAACCTTCAGTGAGACATGATGAATTATCAGCAAATATCACCTTAGGTCCTGGTTCTTCAACATATTTGTGAAGATATTCCTTTACACCAGTCATGCTCCTTGAACATCCACTGTCTAGATGCCAAACAGGCTCCCTGGCATGTTTCTGCACAAATAGTAAACTGTGTTAGTTTTTCTTGTGAACCCATTTCCTGGTGGGCTTGGCTTTGATGGCCTTTTTGAAGGATACAATTGATGCATGGTCAGTGGTGGTATGGACTGTGCTTCCACAAACTTTACATTTGGTTGTTGATGTTGACTCAGTAGACTAAGGAGAGGACTTGGTAGTGCCTCTTCTAGCCTGAATGACCTTTTCATGTCCTGAAGTGTCATGAGTGGGATCTCCACATATGTCACAGCAAGGATATATTAAACAATAATCAAGATGATGGTCATTGAAACCACAATGTGGACAAGGTGAAAAAGGCTTTGCCTTTTGCCTTTGTATCTGTTTTGAACCAGAAGGATACTGAAAAGCCTGTGCTTTAAAGTATGTTGCAATATTGGATGAGACTGTGTATGATAAGTGATCAGAAGTCCTATGATCTTCCTTTTTTCATATCATGCAAAAGAGGATTCTATAACAGTCATCAGTGGAATGATTTGTATAGTTAAACAGTTCACATCTTTGTTGAGGTTTTGGTTTGGAGGTGCTTGAGGAAGCTGGTTTGAGTTCCTTAATCTTAGATTGAGGAGGTTTTTCAGATGATTCAATCTTTTCACTCAGCTTCCTGACAAGCTCAGCCAACTGATCATATTTTGAATCAGGGCTTTCAGTGTTCACCTCAGTTGAGACTGAAGGTGTTGAGTCATCAGTGGGAACTGAGACTTCAGGTGTGGGTCTCTTCAGGATTGTTCTACCCAATCCTGACTTCTCTTTTGGAGAATGTTGAGAATAAACTAAAGGTGTTAGGTCTGAGCATGATGTTGCTCCCTGAAGGACTTTCAGTGGTAGGAGAGGTGTTTGTGATTCTGATTCAGATTTATTGACAGACTCATTGTTACTGGGTTTGTCAGTGAGTCGAAGCATATCTTTGATAGCCTGACTTTCAGGTTGCAAGATTTTCCCAGTCTCAAAGTTAGGTAACTTACTGTCTGGGTTGTTTCTTTCAACCCAGTCACTAGACTTGGGGTTCCATTTCTTGTTCAAAAGTTATGCCAGCTGCTAAAAAGACCTTTTCACTATGACTCTCACTGAGTGATTAAGTGAGTTGGTCTTCTCCTATGATTTTATTTTTAGAACTAGGAATAAGACTAACAGTTTCATAGAATTTAGGATTCTTTGTTGTCCAGCTTTCAATGATAGCTTTTTCTTTCTTGAGTTCTGTTTGAAGAGCTTGGTTTTGTTTCAAAATTTCAGTGTTTTGAATTTTAAGTGTAACAGCTTCTAGCTTGGCTTGTTTTAAGACAAGTAGTTCATCTCGACACTTATTTAATTCTAGAACAAGTTTATTGTATTTTGAAAACAAGTTAAGTCTTTGCTCTTCAACAAACTTAAGATCAACATTTATATAATTCAAGTAAGATTTCCAGTCAGAATCATCATCCATAGATAATAAGATGTTTACCTTCTTCATGGTGATGTTAACCCACTCTCCATTTCTTGCATGGCTTTTTCCAACAGCCAGCTTGTCATTTTCTGAAAGTTCCATCAGTACACTGACTCTTACTTCCTCATCATCTGAGGAGACATCTTCCTCATCCCAGCCATAGGCTTCAGCCACAAGTACCTTGTTATTTGTTTGAACAGTTTAGTGATTTGAGCAGCCTGAGATACTGAGGGAGTAGCCTCAAGGAAAGCAACTTTAGCTTTAGCTTTTCTATACTTAGCTTCAAAATCTTTTTGATCATTTTGAACAGTTTTGTTTTGAAAATGTTGAGTAGACTGAAGCATTTTTGGTTGAAACTTGCTAGTTCCTGAAGAAGAACTATTACTAGAGAATTTGTATGAGGGTTCTGAGGTGGTTTTCGAAAAACAGTCTTTTGCAAAATGACCTTTTTTTACCACACTTGAAACATTCAGTGGTTTCATTTTCTTTTGCTTTAGAAAAGTTTGATTGATTTCTTTTAATAAAACGTTTAGAGTTAGCAAGGAGTGCCCTTTCTTGAAATTCAGTATGCAAGTCATTATGGTACACCTCACTGGTTCTCTCATCAGCCTCATCATTAGAATTCTCTTGGAAATCCTGCACAACACCATTATAATAAAAGGCAATAGATAAGGGTATGGTTGTCGGGGCCTTTTTGATCTCATGAGCTTTCTTTGAGTCTGGGTATCTCCTTGAGATTAAGTTGTCCTCATAGACAAACGTCCCAGAGATCTCAGGGAGCTCAAGATTTTTAATGTGGTTAACATTCCTAAGGCCCTGAGAGAAGTTTAACCACTTCTCAGGGAGACTGTTGACAAAGCCAACATTGATTTCATGCTTAGACAAGATTACACCATCATTTGATAGTTCATTGATTAAGGTTTTGTATCGTGTATAGGTCTGAGAGAGACTTTCAGAGTCTTTGGCCCTGAATGTGTTATACTCAAGTTTCAGGTCCATAATCCTGTTTTCCTTGGTGTCTGAGGGACCCTCAAAGCTGTGAACCAAGTCAAGCCAAGTTTGTTTGGCTGTTGTACAGTTAATGATTGATTTCATTGTATCGTCAGGAAAACACGATATAATGATGCTTTTCAGGCGTTGGTCTTGGTTAACCACCCTCCTCTCATCAATTGTCCACTGAGCTTTAGGTTTGGGTAGACATTTAGTTGTCTTAGGGACAAAGGGACCTTCATTGATACATTGGATGTAGTATTGTTCCATACCAGTCAAGTAGCAAAGCATGCGCTTTTTTCACTTGCTAAATTTTCCAGCTTCTAGTTTAGGAGCAACAACTGAATAGCTTCCTCCCTTTTTGTCAACTAGCTGGGGTACATTACTGTTAGCCATTTTAGGATCTTGATTTTAAAAACTTTTGAGCACTCTTTAGTTTTTGAAAACTTTTATAAACCAGAGGCTCTAATACCACTTATTGTTCCCGTTACACAATTAAAATTAACTACAAAGTTAAGCTAATTGTGTTCCATAGCTTAGTAATATATTGATTAACAAGAAAAATAAGTAAAAACGTAAAGGATAAATACAAAAGTTTTTCAACGTTTAAATTCTTATTAGAAGTTAATCAAAAGAATCTATACCCAAGTGTTTGCGGAAAAAACACTTAGGATTGAAATGACAAGTATGGTATTGTCTCCTCTCTAAACTTAAGCTAAGCTTAAGTGGAAACTATCAGGAACTACTGAGCTATCTCAGGGACAAGGTTGCTCTATGGAGGAGTAAAAGTGGTTTGTGAATGTCTAAGCATTAATTGCACAAACTTTTTCTCTTTTACTCCATCTTATGATCCTATTTATAGACAAGTATATGAGCAACCGTTAAGTACAAGACAAAAGATGACCTAAGCTAATCAGGACAAAATACTGATGTATTTTGTCACTGTTACAAGAACCTATTTTGGGTATAGGACAATAATGCTTTCTGAGTAACAGTGATGACACTGTTCTTGTTATGAAGCCTTTCAGGGAAAGTTTGACCTTAGAGTGATAAGGACTTCTCTAAGTCAGTTCAAACCTTCCCGCCTTGTCCCGCCTTTCTTTCAGTCTTCAAGTTCTTCAGTCTTTGGTCTTCAGTCTTCAGTCTTCATTCTTTATAGTTGTTTAGGAGACTGGGGTTCAGTGAATTATTGTCATCACTCACTGAACCCATTATCTTCTTCTTTGGCTTAGGTGCCATTCAGGGAGTTTCACCACACTGACTGGAGAATCCTTCTTCTTAGACTCGTCCTAGGCATCTTGAAGATAACTCACTGAGTGACTGTTCACTCAGTGACCTGAGAACGTTCAAGGATATATGACACTTTGGTTAATTTCTATTCAAATCCTTGTTTAAGGAAGTTTGGGTACTGAATGGACCCAACATAAACATGGAAATGTTAGTTAACATATTCTACATGTTCGGTATCTAGTTTACGAAGTTTTACATCTCCTCGTTACGTCGAAACAAAAATTCAGTCTGAGACAGAACTGTAACAACGATGGACGGTACCACTAAATATAGGACGGTACCGTTATATTTAACGGTACCGTGGGATATTTAAAGATACCGTGCATGTGTCTGTCTGTTTTTAGAATTGGGTCATTTTCATAAATTCGTATAAAATCAACCGTAAGTCTATAGGAGTTGTGGCATCTATCGTTTTAAACGTAATTTAGTCTATTTTGTAGGTCCACCGATTATGGATCCAAGTAGCCTTTGTTACTTGTTAGAAAACTTGAATAAATTCAAATTGATCTAGGTAAGAAACTCTAACAGATTGTTTATTGCTAATGCGGAATCTTAACAATAACAATGAAGAACACAAGATAACTAACTTCGTATTACTATTAGCTTTCACAATGTCGTACATCCAAACTAATAACCCATAGGGTTCCTTTTATACACCAAGGAAACCCTAGATACAAAACGTGTAGAAGGATAAACGTATCTAACCATATCTTCTATAAAGATAACTACGTATCCTTTCCTAACTTATAGCTAACAAATTTCCTATAATTCATAAACAGACTTAAATAATACAGTCAACCAGACTTAACTATTCTATTATGTCTACCAGACTTAACATTGAACTGGCAGACTTAACTATGACATAAATACAACTAACATACTTAACTAAGTAACCCAACAGACTTAAGTCTACTCTTCATATTAAGTCTTCTCTTGTGATAATTCCCAACAATCCTCCCCTAACTTGATCTTCATGCTTCATGAACTTCAAGTTCCTTTTTATAAGCTTCTTGAGGATTGAACTCTGAACTCTTGGAATTATCTTGATCTCTAATTCTTCAAATCTCTAATTTTTAAAATCAGCATGTTTGAACTTTGTGCAGCAACTTTGACTTTAACATGCTTTACACCATCTGATCTTTAACCCATCTGATCTTTTCAGCAACAATGACCACTTGTACATCAATTCTTTAAGTTTCATACTATTCTCATCACTTCCAGGTGTGTAAACTCCTGTGAGAGGTGAATCATTGAAAATTAATGGATTTGATGTCTCTTTACCAGATAGCCATTAACTACTGGAGTAGCCAATGTTTTGGTGTGTAAGACCAAGGTACATTGATAACCATATGATTTTTATCAAACCATCACCCTAACAACGGATTTGTTTTGTCTTTACCAAAAGCCGTTTGCTTTTGGACTAGCCAATTCTTTGATGGAATACACCTCACCTTGGTGAATTGATTACCAGTTATGGTTTTCTACTGCCATTACTACAAGCCATACTTTTGTGGGCTAGTCAACTCTTCACTATCACATATATGGTGAGTTGATTACCATACAATTTTTGGCAAATTGTCAGCCATAAACGGATTTGAAATATCTTTACCAGAGCCGTTTGCTCATAGATTAGCCAGTCCTTATGCAGGTTAGACATGGTGGACTGATGACCATTTGTTGTGTTAGTGCAAAGAACCTTCACCAAGTGAGAAGTTCCTTTAGTCTCACTTAACAACTTGAAAATTCTTTCAAACACTTTCAAGCACCCCAAGTTGCTTCCTTTAGTGACTGCAACTTAATCAAATCCAATATTTGCTCATATACTTCATCCCTCTTGTCTGCATACAACTTCTTTTCCAACATTTCTTTGCAGACTCTAGGTGGTAGGGGATACTCCACTTCTGCCAACATGTAGATATGAGCTTTCTGTAATGATAAGCAATGTACCTGACAGCTGTGAAAATATCTCCATCTGACAATTTCTTGTTGGTATGGCAGCTTCCAAATTTCATCTGTTCTTGAAGGTGGCTCAAACATAACCTTTAGATCTCCCCAAAAGACCCTTTCAAACTCCACCTCAGGTCTAGTGTCTCCATGTCTGATATTCACCAATTTGTACAACTCCTTGAGATCTTCCCTAGTTACATCATTTAACAGCCCTGGAAAGTTGACATACACTACATCAGTGTTGTCCTCCCTTATTATCTGATAAGCAGCCCTCATCCTAGTCTTGATGATTTGATATCTGACAATCTTAGCTGGTTGTGCAGAACTCTATGGAATTGATCCCATAGTGAACTCCTCAGATGAAGGTTCTTCTTCTTCCTGCACCACATTCTTGGACACTGATTTACTTTTTCTTGCTATACTCTTTCTTCTGTTCCAAGTTATAATTGGCTTATCAACTTTTACTACTTTCTTTGTTTCATCAGATGGTTTGGCTACCTCAGTTACTTTCTCTATCTTTTCACCTTCAGACACCTTTTGCCTTTTAAAACTCCTTCTGATTGAGTCTTCATAATCAGTAGGTTTATAACCTTGATCCCTTTCATATGTCCTGAGATACCTCCCTTCAAGCTCTTCATATGACATTCCCTTCATCTTTTCAAAGTGTAACCTTTCGTAAATTCATGTCATTATTATCCTATTTAAAAAAAAGTCACTTATCACTTTTTCCATTTTTACGTAAACCTTGCACCTTTTACATCTTACGCGTTCTAAACCCTCGTTTTTATGTTCTAACCACATCTAAACCTTCCGATGATCTCACTACTCATCTAAATTACAAAAATATGTCTTGAAAACAAATTTCAATATTTTTGGAAGTTTTTATATTTTTGCGTTACCCGGTATTGCGTTACGTGTCTTAAAAACCCTACGTTTGAGTACCGGGAGCAACCAACACTACACAAACCACTCTATATTACATCCACTAACCAAAAATCTGCATTTTATAAGTGTTGCATAGTATGTAACGCCTACATGGACCCATAGTCTCAACACTTGTCCAATAGTTAGTACAAGTGTTGAGTTAAACATCCATACGCAACCTATACACCACTATCTCACTTCCCCAACTCAATTACATGCAAATTAGATAAAAAATATGCACTCCTTTGCCCTCTCCTTGCCGTGGGTATTCAAGCACACAAGGACCATCATATCTTGATTTTCTATTGAAAATTTTGTACAAAGAATGGTGATCTATTGATGCTAACTCAATCCTTGATCTTTTTCTTCTTGTAGGTATTCATTTCAAGAGTTTTGTTGGTGAATAATCTCAAGTTTTCAAGTACTCAAGATCTTCCAAGAAGTGTTAGTGACAAGAAAATTTAGTGATCATGAATTAGAGAAAAGGTACAAGTATTGTAACCTAAATCTTGATCTCTACTTATCATTCTTCAAGATCTTTCTTTCTACTATATTTTTGGCTCACAAAGTGATATTGTGGCTGTAGATTGAAGATCTCCATTGTAAAACCCACATTTTCAAATCATGCAAAATGACCAAATTACCCTTGAATTTAAAATTTACGTATTAATTATTTAAAGCACCAAATTAATCCCAAACGCTTGGAAACGAATACCATATGAAGTGAAATAATTTGTACTTGAAAAATTTAACATTTTACATGACATAAAAATATTGGTAATATTTATATAATATTAAGAGGGCCGAATTATATTAATTATATATATGTATATTATTTCGAAAATAAATAAGTAAATAAAAATTAGATAAATACAAAAATAATGGGAGATAATTAGGAAACATAATTTTTACCTTATCACAACCCATGAACCAACTTACCCATGCCCTCCCCTCTATATTAGGATCGGCCTTTATTTTATTCCATGCGATTTCTCTTAAAAACCCTAAAACCGATTGTGATATAACCCTAAAATCCCATTCGATCGATCATCAAGTTCTAGAGTTCCGAGAGTATTTTCCCTGGGTGCTTCTGAGTTCATAGAGGTCTAGAAAAATAGTGGTTCAATTTGTAGAAGCCTCATTCGATTGCTTTGCTTTTTCTTTGCTCGACATACCATACCGAGAGGTAATTATTATTCTAGCTCACTCGATCATTCTAAATTCAAGCTAGTATTTTTCTGATGTTACTTAGGTCGAATATAACTCATATAAATTGATAAACATGAACCATGCAAGCTACAATAGTCGTATGCATTTTTGAGGGCTAAAACACACTTAAATTCCAAATATAACTATGTGAATTTTCTGAGGATGGTTCATAATTTTATTGTGATCTTTGATGATCATATAAGTCTGGAAAATAGCTATTTGATTTGTGGAAGCTTAAATCATGTTTTCTTGAATTGTTCTTGTAATCAGATTTTAATGAAAAAGAAAGAAAATATAGAAAACCCTAGGAACGAATTAGGGTTAGGTTTTCTTTGATGAAATCTGATTAATTAATGCATGTTAATGATTGTGTAATGATGGTTCAATGATTGGAAGAATTAGGGTTTAGTTTTGGTATTCTAAAAGTATTACCGATTTGGAAAATAAATCATAAGGGCCTGTTTTGCCAACTTTGAAACTTAAGGGTTATTTTTATAATGTTAATTAGGTCAGTACTAATGTGTAAAAATTATAAGATGAGGTCCTTATGTGTAAAATTTGCAAAAACATGATTTAATGGCTATTTTATGGTTCAAAATATAATTTAATTAATTGGAGGGACTAAAAGTGTAAATTCAGGAAACTTGTGATTATTTGGTGTAAATAATATTGTTAGGGAGGTAAAACGTAATTTTGGATATTTATGGGTTTAATATGTAATTATTTATAATTGGTGGATTTAATTATAAGTTTTGTAAGTTAAGGGACTAAATATGTAATTAGGTGAAACTTGAGGGTGAATTCGTACCACATATAAATTAAGGGTATATTCTGTAAATTATTATATGTAAGGGCTTGTTATGTAAATATAAATATTAAAAGGAATAAAATGCAATATAATTAACTATAAGGGTTAAATTGTATAATTAATTAATAAAAGGGTTTAACTTGTAAATTGGTTAAAGTTAAAGGATCGGAATTATAATTATGAGAACTATTGGATTAAGATAAACCCTATTCCATAATGATTAATTAATGATTTAACCTAAAGTACTAAATAAGGAAACTTGCTAAAAATAGAAGTTACTTAAAATGGAAAGATAACTAAGAATCCTTTGAACTCTTGTCTTCTACTCCCTTAGGTTCGAGGAAGGAGTAATTTGATCCTTGTCATTTGCTATTCTTGTGTTCTGCAAATAAGGTACAGATATTCTGCCCTTCTTGTAAGGAGCCTTCGTTCTCTTGGTCTCTTGTTTTGATTCGTTTAGGATTTCCCCAAGCCATTGCTATGTTCCTCTTTGTATTGTGAATCTTAGATATGATTTCTTTGACTTGAATCTTTGTTTTGGATCCTTGCCTTGAACCACTATGAATCTTGATATGAACCTTGCCATACACCTTGCCTTGAACCTTGATATACTTGAGATTTTAGCGGGATGAGAAAACCTTTTTAATTAATTATGGAGGTGTTTTAAGAAAACCATTTTTAAACTATCTGATTGAAAACTATTTTAAAGACTATTTTTATGAAAGGCCGTTTTAAAAGATTATTTTATGGAAACTATTTTAAAAGGATTGTTTTCAAATGAACTTTTGGATTGAACCTTTACTATGAACATCTGTTATGATCTCTTGTCTCGACCCTTGACCTGAACCTTGATAAACTTGGATTAGAAACTTGACTTGAACCCTTGATATTTGACTTGAACCTTGAACCTCGATTTACTTAATATGATAATTGATAAGGAAACCTTTTTGATTATATATGAAAATGTTTTAAGGAAACCATTTTGAAAACTATCATTATAAAAACCGTTTTAAAAAGACCATTTCTATGAATACTATTTTTGAAAGATCATTTTTAACTAAAACCATTATTAAAGAGTTCCTTTTAAATGAACTTGTGAAATGAACCCATTGATATGTTACTTGAAACTTGAACTTGACTTGTACACTTGACACTTGATACTTGACCTTGACCTTGAACCACAGTTTGAGACTACGAGCCATACTAGGCATGAGGGTTTCATGTCCTTGTCATTGTTGCACCAATGGCTTGACTTTTGGGTAGGAAAGTGATACCTATCCCGTCCCTGCCACGACTTGATAATTGCATTGTACACGTAGATGAAGACATTGTGGCAGCCTACAGGGGCGCATGGATGCATCCTAGATTTGTACTTGACTTGACTTGACTTGATTACTTGAATGGTTAGTGACATGATGGGTGTGTGCGATACACGTCATTCACTCTTGGGAGCACGCGACTCCAACCCTTGGAGGTATCCCCTCATATTATACTTGTCATACCGAGGTCACCCCTCCGTATACATGTATACTTGTTTACTTGACTTGATATGACATGTTCTGGGCTCGTAGAGGATTTCTGTTTCTGTTTCTGTTACCCTATGACTTGATAATTGACTTGACTTGAATTGAACTTGGGCTGGTGGGGGTTATGGTTGATTTTACACCTACCTATTGTAACTATTTCTTGATAACCTTTCCATTATCTTTTCTACTCTTGTTACACCATGAAATGTTCGTTTACTTCACTACCCTTTATTACTGCCTTGTTATCGTTATATCTGTTCACTGAGCTCTCGTAGCTCAGCCGCATTTCTTTTCCTGCGGCAGGTTTTAGTTGGAAGCTGGGTATTGATTGGAGAGTTTACCTTGGAACTAGAAGATCCTGATAGCTATTTTGGATTAGAAGAGTTAGAGGAGCATAGATTTGGACTTAGTGATTATTGTATTTCCATTATAATCTTGTAGTTTCATATCCCCTTTGTAACCATTGAAATTCTATTGTATTATTAATGTCAAATGCTTATGTTTGTTATGATATGTAACCATTGTTGTGACATCTCTGCCCTTGTATCCTTTAAAAGCTCTCCTTTTGGTGCTCTCAAAGATTACTCATTGGTGGTGTTGTTTGAAGACCACTAGTCCTTTCTTCTTGTCATCAAATCTTGTTCATCACTTTTGTAAGAAACTCCTCACCAACTTTATTTATTTTTATCATTTCACTACTGTAAAAATTATATATCTTGATGTATTTGAACATTATATAAGTTGTTATGCTTAGATAGGCTTGGTACATGGTTTAAAACACAATGAAAACCCTAAAGGACTAGACCTGCAAAATGTGATTCTGAACCAACGACAAAGATGGAGTAAACTTTACTAATCAGTAAACATTGGACATAAAATTAAAATATGAAGTTTTAGATCTATTTCTTGCGGTCGTTTTGACGGGAATTTCATTGAATAACTCATTACGATGATTAAATTATAAATGTTTTCGTAAAACATGTCACAACCTGAGTAACAGATTTGAAACGTACAAAAGTCATTTTTTGTGTGAATAACCCACTGTTACTCAAAGAATAAAAGTTGTAGATAACATCTTAACTTAAATGTGGCCACAATAATGGGATCATTTTGATTTGTAGAACTCCATATATTGTATTTTTAGTGGGACTGTTGTAACTATGAAAACTGCTGGACTGAATAGAATGGACAAATTGATAATTTAGCTGCTGCTATGTAATTTTTGACCAAGTGGGACCCACAAAACTTGTTGGTATAGATGAATACCTTTCCGGGGATATGAAGAACTTAATTTTTCGAATTACGGTTTGCAAGTAACGGATTTTTGGAAGTAAACAAGTTACTAAAATTTCCATCAGCATTGGTATAAAAAGTATAAACATGTTTTAAACTTTATAAAAATTGGACATTTGATACATTTTTGAACCACCTAATATATTTTTGAACCCTCAGGTTTAATGTGAACTTTTTGGCTAAAACTTGACCCATGGGCTAAAAATTGAACCTTAGGCTAATCTTGGACTTTTATAATACATGATTGGACTTAGGGACAAGTATAGGATTATTACTTGAATTTTGATAACTTTTAATGCTAAACTAAAACTTGTAATATCTAGGAATTATGTACCATGCATAATTAAGATCATAACTTATATAACTAAATTGCATGAATGTTTATTTTAAAAACCTAAGACAAGCGTATATCTATTTTAGGTTCATCGTAGAGCTTGCGTGACTATTTTTCTCCACTTGTTGTTGTACACTACTTCCTTTATTCACGGTGAGTTCATAGCCTCGCCTTTACTCATTTTAATGTTTTATAAACCTCGCGAGAGGGATACATGCTAGTTTTTAAAACTGAATACAAGTAACTTTTGGTATGCTGGACCCGATTACATGATTATAGTTTTTGAGTAGCCTTGCCATTAAAAGTCCCTAACATCATGAACCGTTAATTCCGTGGGAAACGCTAATATTATGAATATGCATATTTGGTTTGACAAGCCTGTCCGGATGAGTCGCGCTCATGCTCAACGGGTAGCATAATATTGAGAGATTTAGGTAAATTGGCAAACTTACCTCCTTATGGCATATTAAATTACGTCAAGGTTTGGGGTCATGAGCTTGATACTATAATCATATTATACGACTTGTATATGCATTACTTGTCGCCCGATGAAAAATACTTGTATTCAACTTATTACTTATTAAACTCTATGAATTCACTCAACTTTATGTTGACTTTTTAGCATGTTTTATCTCAGGTCCGTAAGTGACTTTCGGCTTGGATGGGCGACGCAAGAAATGGATATCTATATGATGGCTCATGTTTAAATAAAAGTTTTCATTCGATAATGTTCTAAACTTCTAAAACTTATGTATCTTTTGACTATGTCAAAAACTTTTGGGACCTTGTTGACTCTGATAAATTATCAAATGTGAATTTTAAAAACGACTTTGTCTTAAAGTTGTTTACTATAATTGTACAATGTGACTAATATATAGCACCCTATGTTGTATTCCGTTGCATAGCTAAAAATGGGGGTGTTATAGATTGGTACCAGAGCACAAATTATAGTGAACTAGGTCTTTTGTTTTAAAAACCTAGACTATAATCATTTTTATTTATACTTTTCTTCAAAAACATGAGCCTCCATCATCTTGATCGATATCCATGCGCGCCTACTCCCGAGCTTCCTAATTCTCCCTCGTATATATATATATATATCTTGATCATTCTATAATAATTATATAAACATTATAATTATTTCTTAACTCTACCGTTAATCCGCGAAATATCACTTATAAATATAAAATCTTTATGCACAAGATTTCTTATTATTTATGCTATTAGTAAACATTATTATTATTTTGTTTATTATTCAAAAACTTTATGCACATCTCTTGATTGCACCGTTGTTATACGTATGCGTAAAATAAATATTATCATTTGTATATGTAATATTTATTGATCATCTTGCTTGTTCACAAAGCATCATTATTCACTCACTTACTTATACAAATATTATTTTCATGATAATATTTCTTTTCTTAATACTAATTATATGTATATATATGATTTTTCAGATTCATCATGGCACTTCCACTCTCACCTGATCATGAGGTAGACATTCCGAAAGACGAGCCAGCTCAACCCGAGCTTGCACCGGAAGAACCTCTACCAGTTCCTCCATCACCTAATCATGTATTCGGATTTCCTAATAATGATCTTGAAAATCAAGAAGAAGAAGAAGAAGAAGAGGAAGAGGAACAAGAAGAAGAAGAAGAGGAAGAGGAAGAGGAACAAGAAGAGGAAGAAGAGGGGAATGTGTTGATACTCCATAATGCGAGTTCAGATGAAGAGGGTGATGAACCTGAACTTATCTATCCTTATGAGGCACCTGCTTCTCCTTATCTACCACCATCTATACCTGACTCTCTATCTAATTCAGAACCTTAGGTTGAAGAGGCTGCCACTGTTGGCACCATTAGACAGGTTCCCCTCTTAGAACGCCGATTTCCTAGGATTATCCACTAGAGGGGTGGATCATCTTCGGCTGCTCCCACTGCTTATGAGCCCGAGGATTTGGTACCTGGTTATATGAGGAGAGATATTAACTCTATTCATGGTAGAGTTAGACTTTTAGAGAGTAAAATGAGGGTAAGAGAGCTCGAGGGTGCTAGTGCTATATCTAGAGACAAAATTGGGCATGGACGTATGGATTTGCTTGATTTTGATTTGGGGGTAGTAGAACATCATGTTGACAAGACAGACCGTGAAGTGGCTATGTTGGGTAAGCGTGTTAGAGAACTAGACAACGAGGGTCTTAGAGGTAAAAATAAGAGATTGAAACATAAGTTGGAAGACAAGGGGTTGGCTTTAATGTTTGCTGATATGTATAATGAAAGACTTGAGAAGGATTTTTATGAAATGAGGCGCTGGGCCTACTCACATTGGGAGGAGGTGCTTAGAGCGAGGATGATTAATGAGAGGTCATGTGATGTTGTTGATGTGTTGGCTGTTTTTGGGGAGACCCCACCACCCGAGCCACGAGGGTCCCCTCGTGACTCTTAGTATTCTATGTATTTTTATTTCTATTATTGTATTTCGTTGTTGTTCTTCATCTTGTAATTGCTAAACTGAATGTATCAGTTAGTAGAACTATTATCGTTAATTATGATGACTTTGTCAAATTTTGTAATACGATCGAACCATGTATTAATCTTTTGTATGTAATGATGAAGTTGTCATTTCTTAAACTCCACTTTATATTGTTATAATCTCTTTAATATTCGGTTTACTCGTACATGATTATATCTATGTCATTGTATGATTACTCATCAAAATTTTCTTGTGTTGTGATAGAATCATGCCACCAAAGAGAATGTCCGACGCAGCTATCCGAAAGTTAGTTGCTGATAGTGTGGCCGCGGCTTTAGTGGAGGATCGCGCTATAAAGGGTAACGGGGCTGCTGGAGCCGACGGGGCTGCTGGTAACCCTGTAGCACGTGGTTGTACCTTCAAGCAATTCTTGGGTTGTGATCCCACTAAGTTCAAGGGAACTGAAGGGGCGGTTGCATTGATACATTGGTTTGAAAGTTGTGAGACTGCGTTCATGCTTAGTAACTGCTCAGAGGAATGTAAAGTCAAGTATGCAACAGGTACTCTACAAGAACACGCCAAATCATGGTGGAACTCTTATGCTCAACCCATTGGGATTGAAGCGGCTTATGCAACCACGTGGACCGATCTCAAGAAAAAGATGACTGAAAAGTTCTGTCCTCGGAGTGAAATAAGAAGACTTGAGACGGAATTCTACTATCCAACGGTCAAAGGCAATGATATTGAAACTTACATCAGAAGGTTCCAAGAGCTAGAGGTTTTGTGTCCAAGTGTGCTACCTGAATTTGAAAGGAAATTAGAAGCTTTTCTTAAGGGCCTTCCCCGAAGCATTAAGGGGAACGTGACAGCCGCAAATCCTAACACTCTGGATGAAGCCATTCGTGCTACTCAAAAACTTATGGCACAAGTAGTGGAGGATGAGGCGACTCGCAATGCTAACAACAACAACCAAAACAAGAGAAAGTGCAATGATGATAAGAAGAGAAACGACAACAACACTCAAGGCCGCAACAATGATCATCATCAGCAGCAGAACAGAAGGCGAGAAAATGTGAGGGCAATGACTAAAGCCCCAACTGGAAGAGGTGGTTACAATGGACCTCATCCTTACTGCAATCGCTGTAATAAGCACCACATTGGCTTCTATAGTGCGAAATGTAGCAGTTGTGGAAAACAGGGACACATAGCGAAAAACTGTAAGGGTAAGGCTATAGCTACTAGTGCTAATGCACAACCAATCATAACTTGTTATGGCTGTGGGGAGAAAGGGCATCTCAGTAGCAACTGCCCGAAGAAAGTTAAGGATCAAGCCAGTAATGCTCGTGGTCGTGCGTATGTGATGGGAAATGTAGATCATCAAGGCCCGAATGTCGTGACGGGTACGTTTTTCTTAATAATCATTATGCTAAAGTTTTATTTGATTCGGGTTTGGACAAAAGCTTTGTGTCAACTGGTTTTAGCGCATTGATAAATATTAACCCGGTTAAGTTAAACTATAGTTATGAAGTCGAATTAGCCGATGGGAAATTGGTTAGCACAAATTCTATTCTAAAGGGTTGTACCATAAATCTCGCAAACCACCCATTTAGTATTGACCTCATGCCAATTGAACTTGGTACTTTTGATGTCATTATTGGAATGGATTGGTTATCCGATCTAAACGTGGTTATTATATGTGGTGAAAAAGTTGTTCGTATTCCATACAACAACAAAACACTACTAATCAGAGGTGATAGAGATGGGTCCCAATTAAAAATCATAACTCGTATCAAGGCTCAAAGGTACATTAGGCAAGGGTGCCAGATGTTTCTAGCACAAGTGACAGTGAAAGAGTCAGTTGAAAAACGACTAGAAGATGTACCTGTTGTTCAGGATTTTCCTGAAGTATTTCCTGATGATCTTCCGGGACTTCCACCTCCTCGACAAGTAGAGTTCCGAATCGAATTAGTGCCTGGTGCTGCACCAGTGGCACGTGCACCTTATCGACTGGCACCATCAGAAATGAAGGAGCTATCGGAACAACTACAAGAATTGTCTGAAAAAGGGTTCATTCGACCGAGCTCGTCACCTTGGGGAGCTCCGGTGCTATTTGTGAAAAAGAAGGACGGATCCTTTCGAATGTGTATCAATTACCGGGAGCTTAACAAATTAATGGTCAAGAATCGTTATCCACTTCCGAGAATTGATGATCTATTTGATCAACTTCAAGGCTCAAGCGTGTATTCCAAAATTGACCTGCGATCAGGTTATCATCAACTCCGTATTCGGGAAGAAGACACTCCAATTACTGCATTTAGAACTCGGTATGGTCACTGCGAGTTCAAAGTGATGCCGTTTGGGTTGACCAATGCACCTGCAGTATTTATGGACTTGATGAATCGTGTGTGCAAACTGTACCTTGACAAGTTTGTGATCGTGTTTATTGATGACATTTTGATTTACTCCAAGAACAAGGAAGAACATGTGAAACACTTGAAGATTATCTTGGAGTTACTCAAAGAAGAGCAATTGTATGCTAAGTTCTCGAAATGTGATTTTTGGCTGGAATCCGTACAATTTCTCGGTCATGTAATCAATAGAAGTGGTGTTCATGTAGATCCTGCAAAGATTGAGGCTATTAAGAACAGGTCTCCGCCGACGACACCAACAGAAGTGAGGTAATTCTTAGGACTTGCTGGCTATTACCGAAGATTCATCGAAGGGTTTTCTATAATAGCCAAACCTCTTACCAAGTTGACTCAGAAAAATAAGAAGTATGAGTGGGGTGAAGACGAAGAAGAAGCCTTTCAAATACTAAAACCGAAGCTTTGTAGTGTGCCAATATTAGCATTGCCAGATGGGATGGAAGATTTTGTGGTTTATTGTGACGCGTCAATCAAAGGTTATGGAGCTGTACTGATGCAACGACAAAAGGTCATAGCATATGCTTCACGACAATTGAAGACTCATGAAGAAAACTATACTACCCACGATCTAGAATTGGGTGCTATGGTTTTTGCTCTTAGGCTATGGAGGCACTACTTGTATGGTACAAAGTGTACTGTGTATACTGATCACAAGAGTCTCCAATACATTCTAGACCAAAAAGAGCTCAACATGAGGCAACGAAGATGGATTGAACTCCTGAGTGATTATGATTGCGACATCCGTTATCACCCGGGGAAGGCGAACGTAGTGGCTGATGCTTTAAGCAGAAAGGAAAGGGCAAAACAATTACGTGTAAGATCATTGGTAATGACGGTCCTTCCCAAGTTACCCGAGCAAATTCTTGAAGCTCAAGCGGAAGCAATAAAAGAAGAAAATGTGAAGGCTGAAAATCTGGGAAGAGGAATAAAACCCATATTCGAAACTCGTTCTGACGGAACCCGATTGTTTAATAGACGTGTTTGGTTACCACTGTTTGGAGGTTTGAGAGAATTGATCATGCACGAGTCTCATAAATCCAAATACTTTATCCATCTGGGGTCAGATAAAATGTACCATGATTTGAAACAGTTGTACTGGTGGCCGAACATGAAGGCTGAGATCGCTACCTATGTTGGAAAATGTTTGACGTATGCAAAAGTTAAGGCGGAACACCAAAAGCCGGCCGGATTCCTTCAACAACCCGAGATTCCAGTTTGGAAATGGGAGAGAATCACCATGGATTTCATTACTAAACTCCCTAGAACTTCAAGTGGTTATGATGCGATTTGGGTCATTGTGGATCGTTTGACAAAATCTGCTCATTTCCTACCAATAAAGGAGACTTACAGCATGGAGAAGCTTGCTCAACTGTACTTAAAGGAAATTGTCTGTAGGCATGGTATACCTATATCAATCATATTTGACAGAGATAGCCGGTTTACATCAAGGTTTTGGAAGTCACTCCAGGATGCCTTGGATACAAAGCTAGATATGAGTACGGCGTACCACCCACAGACGGATGGTCAGAGTGAAAGAACGATACAAACTTTGGAAGATATGTTGCGGGCGTGTGTGATCGACTTTGGGAGTAGTTGGGATCGACATTTGCCGTTAGCCGAATTCTCCTATAACAACAGTTATCACTCAAGCATTAAGATGGCACCATTTGAAGCTTTTTACGGACGAAGATGCAGATCACCGGTTTTCTGGAACG
The DNA here is from genome assembly GCA_021014915.2 of Artemisia tridentata subsp. tridentata. Classification (NCBI taxonomy): domain Eukaryota; kingdom Viridiplantae; phylum Streptophyta; class Magnoliopsida; order Asterales; family Asteraceae; genus Artemisia; species Artemisia tridentata. Next base: position 355,636,185 of record CP139507.1, on the reverse strand, counting down.
AAGTTGGGGATAGCCAACTCACGGGTCCAGAGATAATTCGTGAAACAACAGAAAAGATATTCAAAATCAAAGACCGTTTACTAACTGCTCGTAGTCGCCAGAAAAGCTATGCAGATGGTAGATGTAGACCTTTGGAGTTTAATATTGGCGATAGAGTTATGCTCAAGGTCTCGCCATGGAAGGGTGTAGTTCATTTCGGTAAACGTGGAAAGCTAAGTCCACGATATATTGGACCATTCAAGATCCTAGCTAGGGTTGGTCTAGTTGTATACAAGTTAGAACTACCGGAAGAACTTCAAGGCATTCACAACACTTTCCACGTTTCAAATCTTAAGAAGTGTTTGTCAGACAAAAGTCTCATTATTCCATTAAAGGAACTTTGAATCGATGAAAAGCTGCACTTCATCGAAGAACCAAAAGAGATCGTGGATCATGAAGTAAAGAAGCTTAAGCAAAGTCGCATCCCCATTGTCAAGGTTCGTTGGAATACCCGACGAGGACCTGAATTCACATGGGAACGCGAAGTTCAAATCAAGAGCAAGTATCCTCATCTCTTCGCAAGTAAACCTTTGGGGGATAAAGCGAATTGAGCGCCGGGATGACGCTCACTTAAGGGGTAGGTACTGTAACCCTTCGTAAATTCATGTCATTGTTATCCTATTTAAAAAAAAAAGTCACTTCTCACTTTTTCCATTTTTACGTAAACCTTGCACCTTTTACGTCTTACGCGTTCTAGACCCTCGTTTTTATGTTCTAACCACATCTAAACCTTCCGATGATCTCACTACTCATCTAAATTACAAAAATATGTCTTGAAAACAAATTTCAATATTTTTGGAAGCTTTTATATTTTTACGTTACCCGGTATTGCGTTACGTGTCTTAAAAACCCTACGTTTGAGTACCGGGAGCAACCAACACTACACAAACCACTCTATATTACATCCACTAACCAAAAATCTGCATTTTATAAGTGTTACATAGTATGTAACGCCTACAAGGACCCATAGTCTCAACACTTGTCCAATAGTTAGTACAAGTGTTGAGTTAAACATCCATAAGCAACCTATACTCCACTATCTCACTTCCCCAACTCAATTACATGCAAATTAGATCAAAAATCTGCACTCCTTTGCCCTCTCCTTGCCGTGGGTATTCAAGCACACAAGGACCATCATATCTTGATTTTCTATTGAAAATTTTGTACAAAGAATGGTGATCTATTGATGCTAACTCAATCCTTGATCTTTTTCTTCTTGTAGGTATTCATTTCAAGAGTTTTGTTAGTGAATAATCTCAAGTTTTCAAGTACTCAAGATCTTCCAAGAAGTGTTAGTGACAAGAAAATTTAGTGATCATGAATTAGAGAAAAGGTACAAGTATTGTAACCTAAATCTTGATCTCTACTTATCATCCTTCAAGATCTTTATTTCTACTATATTTTTGGCTCACAAAGTGATATTGTGGCTGTAGATTGAAGATCTCCATGATCCTTTAAAAGCTCTCCTTTTGGTGCTCTCAAAGATTACTCATTGGTGGTGTTGTTTGAAGACCACTAGTCCTTTCTTCTTGTCATCAAATCTTGTTCATCACTTTTGTAAGAAACTCCTCACCAACTTTATTTATTTTTATCATTTTACTACTGTAAAAATTATATATCTTGGTGTATTTGAACATTATATAAGTTGTTATGCTTAGATAGGCTTGGTACATGGTTTAAAACACAATGAAAACCCTAAAGGACTAGACCTGCAAACTGTGATTCTGAACCAACGACAAAGATGGAGTAAGTTGTACTAATCAGTAAAAATTGGACATTAAATAAAAATATGAGGTTTTAGATCTATTTCTTGCGGTCGTTTTGACGGGAATTTCATTGCATAACTCATTACGATGATTAAATTATAAATGTTTTCGTAAAACATGTCACAACCTGAGTAACAGATTTGAAACGTACAAAAGTCATTTTTTTTGTGAATAACCCACTGTTACTCAAAGAATAAAAGTTGTAGATAACATCTTAACTTAAATGTGGCCGCAAGAATGGGATCATTTTGATTAGTAGAACTCCATATATTGTATTTTTAGTGGGACTGTTGTAATTATGAAAACTGCTGGACTGAATAGAATGGACAAATTGATAATTTAGCTGCTGCTATGTAATTTTTGACCAAGTGGGACCCACAAAACTTGTTAGTACAGATTAATACCTTTCCGGGGATATAAAGAACCTAATTATTTGACTTACGGTTTGCAAGTAACGGATTTTTGGAAGTAAACAAGTTACTAAAATTTCCATCAGCATTGGTATAAAAAGTATAAACATGTTTTAAACTTTATAAAAATTGGACATTTGATACATTTTTGAACCACCTAATATATTTTTGAACCCTCAGGTTTAATGTGAACTTTTTGGCTAAAACTTGACCCATGGGCTAAAAATTGAACCTTAGGCTAATCTTGGACTTTTATATTACATGATTGGACTTAGGGACAAGTATAGGATTATAACTTCAATTTTGATAACTTTTAATGCTAAACTAAAACTTGTAATATCTAGGAATTATGTACCAAGCATAATTAAGATCATTACTTATATAACTAAATTGCATCAATGTTTATTTTAAAAACCTAAGACAAGCGTATATCTATTTTAGGTTCATCGTAGAGCTTGTGTGACTATTTTTCTCCACTTGTTGTTGTACACTACTTCCTTTATTCACGGTGAGTTCATAGCCTCGCCTTTACTCATTTTAATGTTTTATAAACCTCGCGAGGGGGATACATGCTAGTTTTTAAAACTGAATACAAGTAACTTTTGGTATGCTGGACCCGATTACATGATTATAGTTTTTGAGTAGCCTTTCCATTAAAAGTACCTAACATCATGAACCGTTAATTCCGTGGGAAACGCTAATATTATGAATATGCATATTTGGTTTGACAAGCCTGTCCGGATGAGTCGCGCTCATGCTCAACGGGTAGCATAATATTGAGAGATTTAGGTAAATTGGCAAACTTACCTCCTTAGGGCATATTGTAACACCCCAACCCGGCAAGGGTAGAAGTATCACACAAATGGCTCCATATCAGATCAAACAAAGCATACAATCAATAGTAATACAATGGTTCTCAAAGGTTACAAATGAAATCTTGCAATACAAAGGGTTACAAAGGAAAATAAAAGCTGCCTATCAAATCCATAAGTACATCTCTTCTAATGGCTTCTACTCAATGTCTTCTAGGTCCAAAGTCTCTTCACTCTTACCCAGCTTCCAACTAAAACCTGCCGCGGGAAAAGAAACGCGGCTGAGCTACTAGAGCTCAGTGAACAGATATAACGTAACAAGCAGTAGTATAATGTATAATTTTACATGAGTAAAAGAGTGTGGAAACATGAATACATGGTATCAAGATGAAAGGTAAGAGTACATGGTATCATAAGGAAAGGTAAAAGGGTACATGGTAAAGGAAGTCAGAAATCCACTACGAGCCCATAACATAACATGAATCATAATCATAATCATAATCGTAAACATGCAGAGGGGAGACCTCTTAGTATCCTGTGAATATGAGGGGTGTCCTCAATCATGGGTATCCTGTAAATATGAGGGGTGTCCTCAATCATGGGTATCCTGTAAATATGAGGGGTGTCCTCAATCATGGGTTGGAGTAGCTAGCTCCCGGAGTGTGAAAGACGTGTATCGCACACACCATCAGTCACCATGAATAACATAACATAACATGAACATGAACAAATCTAGGATGCATCCATACGCCCCCGGTGGCCATAATCTGCCTCTACATAAACATGAATCATAAACATAAACGTGCAGGGACGGGACAGGTCATCACTCTCCTGCCCTAGAGTCATGCCATCGGTGCATCGACTGACATGGACATGAAACCCTCATGCCTAGTGAGTGGCTCGTAGTATCAAACTGAGGGTCAAGGTCAAGTATCGTGAATCATGTATTTAGTTTACTTGCATAGGTCAATGTCTTGTTTCATAAGTTCGTAATCATAGGTTCATAATCATGGTTCATAAGCAAAGGTTCATAAGCAAAGGTTCATAAGCAAAGGTTCATGGTCAAGGGTTCATAATTAAAGGTTCATGAATGAAAGGTTCATAATCATAAAAGGTTCAATATCATGATGGTTCAAAAGATCGGAGTTCATGAATGAAGGGAACATAGCAATGGTATAGGGAACCCTAATACGAATCATAATCAGAGAATGAAGGCCTCTTATCAAAGAAGCAGAATATCTGTACCTTATTCAAAGCAAGCAAAAAGGAAAGAAAGGTCACACGAGATGGATCACTCCCGCTTCACGGAACCTATACGAATTAAATACCAAGTATTACTTTAAGTCCAATTGAATTAGGTTACTCATTTTAGTATGCTTTCCATTTTTAGTACTATTAGTCATTTGTAGTCAAAGTTACCACGTAATCAAGTTAGGGCATTAAAAGTGACAATATTTATAGATTAGGGTTTATTATGATAATTTATATAAGTTTAGGGTTTTAAATGTAAATTATCAAAATTAAATATTAAAAGTCAAATAAATTTATTTTAAAGTTTATTTAAATAAATTAATGTTAAGATAATAATTTTGGACCTCGTCATTTTATAATATAAATAAACGTATTCTCAACATTAATTTAGACCGTGACGACCAAAATATAATTTACGCACGAATACCCACACTACTCTCATTGCCGCATCTCAAACATACATACGTACACTATTTTTACATGTTTTATTATTATTATTATTATTATTATTTTTATTTCTGTGAGCCCTCACATACAAACACCCCCACGTATGAACTCATTCCACACTTTAGCTTTTATATAATATTGAATTCATGCATGCAACTCATTCCACACTTTAGCTTTTATATAATATACTTTTGGTCGTGTGAGTGGGTCAAATTCATGAACAAACAGGTCCACTGCAACAAATATGGATCGATCACATATAAGGTTTCTTTTATGATTTCATGTGATGGTCTCACTTACGTATACATGCATGCCATATTATATCCGCTTATTACAGTTTTCATGAGACAAAATAACATTCATTCGCATATACATAGCTAATGGGACAACGAGTCATCGCGAGACCGAATTTAACCCACGAACCCTCGCGAGACATCACAAGTATTATCGAGGTACAAAAAAATCCGCGACAACCCTTTTAATTTATATTAGCGAATCAAAAACAAGACCGAAAGCTTGCATTCATGGATCCCTTTTTAAGCTTGATATGACTAGCTATAAATATGTTAATGTCGTATATATATAGGTCAAGATTAAACATATTAAAACCATTCGAAAACAACAAGTATAGATCGATTAAATCAAGATCTTGATCGTTATTTTATGTGAACATGTTTTATGGTTTTATGTGATCTTTGTGAACGTTAAAAGCATGCAGCCGAAAAGAATAGCACGACCAAAACAGAAAAAAATCAGGGAGAATCATTGAACAAGGTTTGTGATAACGTTACCCTTGTAGCGTGAATGAGAAAAGAGACACAATACAAGATCGAATACCAAGCCTACAAACCACACCGAGACAGCAATGACACCCTCGAACTAACAGCCCTTCGAACCAATATACGCCACGAACGAAACCCTTCGAATCACGAATTAAAACTTCCTTTACACAGCTTCTGGTCGCATCAACTAAATTGGATTGGTTGGTGTTGTTTGAGTTGTGGGTCGATGCAAAAGAGATGGGAGATTGAGAGAATAAAACTCCTGGTGCCGCCACTTTTAGTTTAGGGTTTTGTTTGAGTTTATTTGTGTCGTGTAATGTGTGGGTGAGTAGTAAAATATGAGGTTCGGTTACAATTCATGGGACGTGTGGGCTTATGAAAGAAAAGGAAATTATGTACATTGATTGAGCAACTCATTGACGTGATTTGCCTATGCTGTTACTACTCAAATAAGGGAAGCTAGGTTCTAATTGGCTCTCATTGTGATCAAATATTAAATGTGATTGAAAAGTGATTGCCTAAATCAATGGTCATGATTATGAGATGATTATTAATTGCATTTATCCATATTTGGATTTAAGAGCTTCACAAATTTAAAGACGCTAATCGGTCCATATAACATTTTAGACGTGTGATATAATTTATAGATTAATTAGGCTGTAACGATTTCTTATTACGTATAGTTTAGGTTTGTAGTTAATCATATTCATAACTTAGTAAAAATTTAAAATTAGACGTAAAATGAGGTATTTAAAATTTGGGGTTTTACAATTCTTCCCCTCTAAAAAAAAATTTCGTCCTCGAAAATTGAAGTCGCAAAGTTAGACGAAGTCGTAGCAAGTCGCAAAAGATCGTCACAAACATTCTCACGCCCGGGGAGGTTCATCCAAAAGGATCTCTTCAAAACAAATGGTTTCTCATGACTCAATCAAAACAAAATGGGTTCAGATTCCTCAGAAGGAGACAAATTGGGTTGATTCGGATTTAAAGAACCATAAAACATAATTGGATGATAGGTGAGTCTTTCGAAAAGCTTATATGAAATACGAACAGAACTTCAAATCAGATTAACTTTATCATCAGTGGAGAGTTCTACAAAGAGCTTAAGATATATAACTGAGGTCAACAAAATGCAATACGAGAGTCCAAAATCATCCCGATATTAAATGAACGAAAACAGAGGATACGCATAGGTAGAATGAACCTAAAGTCTCGCTAATCACGGATAACCAACGGAGATCAGATTCTAAACTTCTTAGGTACTCCCCCAAGACATCCTATGGTCACAATGAGTGCACGTTATATGGTGTAAGTATTATCACGTTGATCAGGCGTCATAATACTAGCACCACATAAATATGCCCTCATGATGATCATACTTTATCTCAAGTCGTAATCAAAGCCACCTATCTTAATCCACCTAGTACTTCTACTGTCTCAGAGGTCATCAAAAATCAAATCCATAGCTAAGAGGAGAACGAACTACTCGAAAGAGTTAACGGAAGTCCCAGAATGTCTATCGGAATTTGGTACATCGTTTTAAGCAGCGAATCGTCCATCATTCGCCAAATTCCTCATAACAAAACCATCGTCTAGCATACGCAGAATGAACATCGAGCGGAATTTCTAACAGGGAAACATAACTCATTCAAAGGGGTCCTATCATCAGTTAACGGAAATTTGAGTAGGTCAAGAGGAAATGGATTACGTCGTCCATAGCTTAATTTTTCACCAAAATCAACTCTTCCGAATACAAACGTTCGCTTCAGAATTATCGTCCATTCAAATACATGATCTTAAACTTCTTCCAAGTCCATGCAGTCTATCGTATGATCATAGCGTGGAAAAGAAATATCAACTCGAGTCTGGTCCCTCAAGCCTTCGGCACTTCTCCTTGGGACTGTGGTGTGGTAACGTGAATCTCCGACATGGTCACTGTGCATTCTTCCATCCACGAGTCTGCTTCTGCTCTCAATTCATCTTAGTACAACTAAAATGAATAGAGAAGCAAGACCGCGTGTTTTTTATAGGTCTTCTAGCACGGTTCAAAATTCGCCAACTCCAACTGCCGTCATCGCCGGATGTATGGTAGTGTTGTCTGCTACAATCTCTGGACGCCAATCAAACCTACTTCTTCCAGAATAAAGGGTCATTCTCCAAGATGGTCTACATGTTCCTCTTCGTGCTTAACACTGAAATGCTTCCCAGGGTTACTCTCAATAGTCATCTCTTTTCTTAAAAGTCCTTGGCGTGACTTCTACAGTCCTTCAATCATTAAAAGAGGCCGTCTGGTACGGAGTTTACAGGAATAGAATCGATCAGTGATACGCTGAATTGAAAGATAGTCATGGTAGTGATACGATTAGGTTTACGATAGTTGATACTCTAAGTTTTCTCTTTCTTCTTCACAAGCTAACAGGGTATTCAAAATGAAGCACTGAGGTGAACAAAATCACAATTCATCATCCCCTCCAATTTCTCAAATTCGATAGCATCATGGTCCGTCAACTGGGATTGGTTCAAATTTTCATTCTACTCCTCAACCGGAAAGGGAATCCAAGAGTGCCATCATAGGACACCAGGAAATTTGCACAATAAAACTCCCAAGGCCAAAGTTTTCTAAGAGTGGATAATAGGTGTCAGGAGGCAATCAACAATCAAATGAAATCGAGATAGAAGTTTCCATAGTAGGTTAGGCTTAACAGATTTGAGCGGTTAAAAGGTTATCATAACGAAAGTGGGATGAAACATATTACTAAAGGTCATAAATCAGATATGGTTGGCAGCGTATGAGGGCCAGTCAATCCATAACTTTAAGACCTCAAAATCGAGTATGTCAAAGTAAACGGATTCGTAGGATGAGTACGGTCGCCAAGCCAGACGGATAGTTCATATATCAAGGTCAAGTACATGGTTCATCAAATAGATAAGCGAACAATTCAAGGTGTTGGAATCTTGTTTGGCTAAATAGCATAAGTACCAGGTAGGTTGTGAGTCATCAGAAATATAAAACATCGTATAACTGTCAAGAGTGAGGCATATAGAATATCAGTAATCAGCATCATCATGCTCGGCTAACAATTTCACATCGAGACAAAATTATCGTCATATCCATGACTAAAATCGCCAGAGTTCTCATAGGAGTAGTAATGGATTTGCAAGACAGAGTAGTATCAGATGATACATTTTCATCCAGCACGGGTAATGAATTTATAGAATGTGTCAAACACATTAGGGTTAAATGACCTTCGGGATGGTCAGAAAAGTTTCAAATTGTTTATCAAACAGGTCGGAAGTGAAAATCAAAGTCAGGTAGTGATGGCAAAAGTTTAACAATCGGAAATCATGGTAGGGAGTTCAAATGGTCTCAAACACCGAAGGTGAAACATAGGAGGGTAGTCGTCAATGATCAATCCACCTATCCTTTATCAGAATACAAATCAAAGCTAACTATTCAATGAAAACATATCGGCAACGCAAGTCTTATCGTTCAAAAGTGAGAGGAAAGCATTCTTATACTCATGGGAATAGAGATGTTTAAGACGAACTCAGATAGGGTCAGAAGATTCATAGACTATCAAAAGCATATAACAGAATGCATGAAGTAAGAGATTCTCAGAATACCCGAAAAGACATCAGAATGATTAACAAAAGAATCAGAGGTCGAAGTCGGAATCTTAGGTGGTGCAAAGCGTGAGCTTAACAAGCAGGGCATAAATCAGAGTGATGCGAAATCAATGCTACTTAAACAAAAGCCTTATAGTCTACCCATTCCTCACTTGGTCAAAACTTAAGTTCCTATAGGGAAATCCTAAAGCAATTCTTAAAGGTTATCTTATGAGCGCATACAGTGGAAACTTAGTGGTCTAACTTACACAGGTCAAGGGTAAATGTATTACGAGTCGCAGCCTGTCTCTCTGATACCATAAATTGTAACACCCCAACCCGGCAAGGGTAGAAGTATCACACAAATGGCTCCATATCAGATCAAACAAAGCATACAATCAATAGTAATACAATGGTTCTCAAAGGTTACAAATGAAATCTTGCAATACAAAGGGTTACAAAGGAAAATAAAAGCTGCCTATCAAATCCATAAGTACATCTCTTCTAATGGCTTCTACTCAATGTCTTCTAGGTCCAAAGTCTCTTCACTCTTACCCAGCTTCCAACTAAAACCTGCCGCGGGAAAAGAAACGCGGCTGAGCTACTAGAGCTCAGTGAACAGATATAACGTAACAAGCAGTAGTATAATGTATAATTTTACATGAGTAAAAGAGTGTGGAAACATGAATACATGGTATCAAGATGAAAGGTAAGAGTACATGGTATCATAAGGAAAGGTAAAAGGGTACATGGTAAAGGAAGTCAGAAATCCACTACGAGCCCATAACATAACATGAATCATAATCATAATCATAATCGTAAACATGCAGAGGGGAGACCTCTTAGTATCCTGTGAATATGAGGGGTGTCCTCAATCATGGGTATCCTGTAAATATGAGGGGTGTCCTCAATCATGGGTATCCTGTAAATATGAGGGGTGTCCTCAATCATGGGTTGGAGTAGCTAGCTCCCGGAGTGTGAAAGACGTGTATCGCACACACCATCAGTCACCATGAATAACATAACATAACATGAACATGAACAAATCTAGGATGCATCCATACGCCCCCGGTGGCCATAATCTGCCTCTACATAAACATGAATCATAAACATAAACGTGCAGGGACGGGACAGGTCATCACTCTCCTGCCCTAGAGTCATGCCATCGGTGCATCGACTGACATGGACATGAAACCCTCATGCCTAGTGAGTGGCTCGTAGTATCAAACTGAGGGTCAAGGTCAAGTATCGTGAATCATGTATTTAGTTTACTTGCATAGGTCAATGTCTTGTTTCATAAGTTCGTAATCATAGGTTCATAATCATGGTTCATAAGCAAAGGTTCATAAGCAAAGGTTCATAAGCAAAGGTTCATGGTCAAGGGTTCATAATTAAAGGTTCATGAATGAAAGGTTCATAATCATAAAAGGTTCAATATCATGATGGTTCAAAAGATCGGAGTTCATGAATGAAGGGAACATAGCAATGGTATAGGGAACCCTAATACGAATCATAATCAGAGAATGAAGGCCTCTTATCAAAGAAGCAGAATATCTGTACCTTATTCAAAGCAAGCAAAAAGGAAAGAAAGGTCACACGAGATGGATCACTCCCGCTTCACGGAACCTATACGAATTAAATACCAAGTATTACTTTAAGTCCAATTGAATTAGGTTACTCATTTTAGTATGCTTTCCATTTTTAGTACTATTAGTCATTTGTAGTCAAAGTTACCACGTAATCAAGTTAGGGCATTAAAAGTGACAATATTTATAGATTAGGGTTTATTATGATAATTTATATAAGTTTAGGGTTTTAAATGTAAATTATCAAAATTAAATATTAAAAGTCAAATAAATTTATTTTAAAGTTTATTTAAATAAATTAATGTTAAGATAATAATTTTGGACCTCGTCATTTTATAATATAAATAAACGTATTCTCAACATTAATTTAGACCGTGACGACCAAAATATAATTTACGCACGAATACCCACACTACTCTCATTGCCGCATCTCAAACATACATACGTACACTATTTTTACATGTTTTATTATTATTATTATTATTATTATTATTATTATTATTTTTTTATTTCTGTGAGCCCTCACATACAAACACCCCCACGTATGAACTCATTCCACACTTTAGCTTTTATATAATATTGAATTCATGCATGCAACTCATTCCACACTTTAGCTTTTATATAATATACTTTTGGTCGTGTGAGTGGGTCAAATTCATGAACAAACAGGTCCACTGCAACAAATATGGATCGATCACATATAAGGTTTCTTTTATGATTTCATGTGATGGTCTCACTTACGTATACATGCATGCCATATTATATCCGCTTATTACAGTTTTCATGAGACAAAATAACATTCATTCGCATATACATAGCTAATGGGACAACGAGTCATCGCGAGACCGAATTTAACCCACGAACCCTCGCGAGACATCACAAGTATTATCGAGGTACAAAAAAAATCCGCGACACCCTTTTAATTTATATTAGCGAATCAAAAACAAGACCGAAAGCTTGCATTCATGGATCCCTTTTTAAGCTTGATATGACTAGCTATAAATATGTTAATGTCGTATATATATAGGTCAAGATTAAACATATTAAAACCATTCGAAAACAACAAGTATAGATCGATTAAATCAAGATCTTGATCGTTATTTTATGTGAACATGTTTTATGGTTTTATGTGATCTTTGTGAACGTTAAAAGCATGCAGCCGAAAAGAATAGCACGATCAAAACAGAAAAAAATCAGGGAGAATCATTGAACAAGGTTTGTGATAACGTTACCCTTGTAGCGTGAATGAGAAAAGAGACACAATACAAGATCGAATACCAAGCCTACAAACCACACCGAGACAGCAATGACACCCTCGAACTAACAGCCCTTCGAACCAATATACGCCACGAACGAAACCCTTCGAATCACGAATTAAAACTTCCTTTACACAGCTTCTGGTCGCATCAACTAAATTGGATTGGTTGGTGTTGTTTGAGTTGTGGGTCGATGCAAAAGAGATGGGAGATTGAGAGAATAAAACTCCTGGTGCCGCCACTTTTAGTTTAGGGTTTTGTTTGAGTTTATTTGTGTCGTGTAATGTGTGGGTGAGTAGTAAAATATGAGGTTCGGTTACAATTCATGGGACGTGTGGGCTTATGAAAGAAAAGGAAATTATGTACATTGATTGAGCAACTCATTGACGTGATTTGCCTATGCTGTTACTACTCAAATAAGGGAAGCTAGGTTCTAATTGGCTCTCATTGTGATCAAATATTAAATGTGATTGAAAAGTGATTGCCTAAATCAATGGTCATGATTATGAGATGATTATTAATTGCATTTATCCATATTTGGATTTAAGAGCTTCACAAATTTAAAGATGCTAATCGGTCCATATAACATGTTAGACGTGTGATATAATTTATAGATTAATTAGGCTGTAACGATTTCTTATTACGTATAGTTTAGGTTTGTAGTTAATCATATTCATAACTTAGTAAAAATTTAAAATTAGACGTAAAATGAGGTATTTAAAATTTGGGGTTTTACACATATTAAATTACGTCAAGGTTCAGGGTCATGAGCTTGATACTATAATCATATTATACGAATTGTATATGCATTACTTGTCGCCCGATGAAAAATACTTGTATTCAACTTATTACTTATTAAACTCTATGAATTCACTCAACTTTTTGTTGACTTTTTAGCATGTTTTATCTCAGGTTCGTAAGTGACTTTCGGCTTGGATGGGCGACGCAAGAAATGGATATCTATATGATGGCTCATGTTTAAATAAAAGTTTTCATTCGATAATGTTCTAAACTTCTAAAACTTATGTATCTTTTGACTATGTCAAAAACTTTTGGGACCTTGTTGACTCTGATAAATTAGCGAATGTGAATTTTAAAAACGACTTTGTCTTAAAGTTGTTTACTATAATTGTACAATGTGACTAATATATAGCACCCTATGTTGTATTCCGCTGCACAGCTAAAAAAGGGGGTGTTATACAAAGGTTGAATGCATCATATTTTTCATGTACATCTTCATATCATACATCTTTTCCTGTTTTGTGAGCTTCTTTTTGGTACCTTTCTTTTTCTGAGTTAGTTTTACCTTTTCCATAAAGTCACCCAATTTCTCTGAATCCCTTCTTTCATTGATGAAGTCTGCAAGTTGCTTGGCTCTCTCCTCTGTTGTCAATCCTTCAACAGCTTTAAGCTCCTCCAACTTTGCTCTCAACTCATCATCATCTTGAATCTGTGACATAACAGGATCATCAACAGACTCCTCTTGCAACCTTCTAGCAAACAATTCGTCTTGCCTCTTTTGTTCTTCAAGCCTCTCCTTCTCAGCAATGTCTTGTGCTTGAATCCTCTCAATTTTGGCTAAGGTTGCTTCCTCCTCTCTTTCTTGCCTCTTTGACTTTTTAGGCTTAGGAGTTTCAATCAGAATTTGTTTTCCTTCCCTTTGTGTACTAGCAGATTGTTCTTCATAAGCAGAACTAACATGTTCAACAGACTTTTTTTTACCAGACTTATCACCACCAGACTTAATAACCTCACCAGAATTAACACCAGAACTAACACCATCAGCAGATTTAACTAGTTCACCAGACTTAAGAACATCTTCCCCAGACTTATCTTCTTTAAGCCTCAATTTTCTCTTCAACCTTCTCTTTTTCCCTTGTTGAATTTTGCTGAAGGATTGAGCCAAGGTTTCTGCTGCTTCCATAGTTTCAGGACTGATCTCAGTAGCTTTCTCTTGAGTAGGGGTCTTAAATTCTTGTTCATCCTGCAAATTCCTCCCCTGTTTGGAAAAATTTTCATCCTAAGCCCCTTCCTGATCATCAAAAGTAACTCCCTTTTCTTTCATTACCTTTTCCATTTTCTTCACCTTCCTAACCAATGTCACAATAGCTCCACTCAAGGCTTTATTTGCCTTCTCCAAATCTGAAACCCTTTGAACCAAGGTAGGCACCAGCTGTAAAAGACCTTACACAGTCATGGAAGTAGATTCCTCCTCTTGAGTAGGACTTGGAACCTGAGTTTGCTGTGGTTGTGAAGGTGGTGTGGATGTAGGTGCTTTGGGTTAAGATGAAGATGGACTTGGTTGTGGTGTGGATGATCTGGGTTGGTCCTGGGTTTTCTCCTTATGGGTTGGCTCCATTTGTGCAGCACTAGATGTACCTGCAATGTTAGTTGTACCAGAAAGCATAGCAGGCAAAAGTGGCCAATGTTCCCCAGAAAAACCCCTTTTCATATTTGCAAAGATTTTATCTTTAAAAGCCACACTTACATATATTATCAGTTTCAAAATTCAAAATCATTTGCAGAAATCGAGGGTACATTAAAAACTTGTGTTTATTATTGGCATTTGCTTCCATGCCATCAAAAATAAGTTTTGAAAAATTAAAAGTCTTTCCAAGTGAAAGACAGACCAATGCAGAAGCAACATTGCTTCCAAACTGATCCCATCCACCACTCTTGGGACTTAAGCAATGGAGCAAATGATGAAGTAAAAACTTCCACTGAGGTGAGAAAAAGTTTTTCCAAAATGTAAAAGTACCATCAGTGGGATATCCAATGGTTCTCATACCCTCTAAAAGTTCTTTGTTGGGCAATATATAATCCCCTGAAGCATCATCCAATTGAAGACTACTCCTTATGGATGCTTCAGTGATAAAGAATTCATGAGAATCTATTGTTGCCCTTAATTGTGGTGTCCCATCAGCAAGACTTTCAGAGGTAACAGACCCCCAAAACTGCTTGACTAGCGAAGCATAGATAGTAGGATTATGAGTTAAAGCATACCGAATTGAAGAACCTCTCAAGAAATCCACTATCTGCCCGAAACCTTCACTTTTATTTGGTTTCTTCAAGAAACCAACCTGGTTGTGCTTGTCACAAAACTTTAGAGAAGCCATAGATGAGATAATGATTAAGTTCTGGGTGAGAATCGAATTAGGGTTTGAGAATTTGTAGTGTAAAACAGAGTATCGTAGGCCGAAAATAACGATTTTTAAAATTAGAAGTAAATAATGGATAAAAGTGAAAAATTTATCAAAATTTATCCTTATATACTTCTTTCCCTCGAAAATTAAGTAACGGTAATATTTTATATGGAAAATCATTATTTGACAGACCAGACCTAACGGTCATAAATTTTATTACATTTTTTACACTACCAGACTTAAAAATGGTCAACCAAACTTAACCACTGACTCACCAGACTTAACTAAAGGATCTAATAAACACGTATAAAAAGCAATAGAAAGGCTTCTGATCATTACCAATCCATGTGTTTCCTGCAAAAGTTAGTCCCAACACCAAGACAAACCAAGAAAAACACACAAACAACTGATTTTACAATCAAAATAAAAAACACTAACTACCAGAATTAACTCTACTACTAAGTACTTGTAAAACATATCCTAGATGGGCTAAACGATCTTTAACTACCAGAATTACAAACTATACATTTAACCTCCCCTTAAATGTAACCTCCCCTTAATTCCAGCTATGGGTTCATCATACCAATATTAACCACTAAGTAATTAAACCTAGGTCCATCAAAGGCTTTGTTTAATAGGTCTGCCACATTGAAGTCTGTTTGTATCTTTTCCACTCTAATTAGTTTCTTTTCAAAGCAATCCCTAATGAAGTGATGCCTTATTTCTATATGCTTAGTTTTAGAGTGGTACATAGGGTTCTTAACTATACAGATAGTGCTCTCATTATCTATGTGAATTACAGTTTTCATAAAGTTCAAACCATAATCCAGCATTTGATTCTGAATCCACAAGACTTGACCACAGCAATTAGCAGCAGCTACATATTCAGTTTCAGTTGTTGATGTAGCCACAATGGTCTGCTTCTTGCATTGCCAGGAAATCAACCTTCTACCAAGAAATTTACAACCTCCTGTTGTGGATTTCCTGTCAAGACTTGCTCCAGCATAGTCACTATCTGAATAGGCTTCCAGGTCAAAAGATGACTCTCTAGGATACCAAAGGCCCAAATTGGGTTTGCCCTTTAGGTACCTAAAGATTCTCTTCACAGCATGAAGATGTGAAGTCTTGGGAGTAACCTAAAAACGAGAACAAACACAGACTGCATACATAATGTCAAGTCTCGAGGCAGTAAGATACATTAGAGAACCTATCATTGGTCTGTAGATGTGCATATCCACATCATCAGCATGTTCATCCTTTGTCAATGGCACCTTGTTCTCTATGAGAGTGACTGCAGTCTTCACATTTTCAAGATCAAACTTCTTTAGGATCTCAGCAACATACTTGTCTTGAGAGATAAAGAGTCCATCTTCTTTTTGCTTCACTTGTAGTCCAAAGAAAAATGTGAGCTCACCCATTGAACTCATCCGGAACCTTACCTTCATTAATGCCTCTAACTCCTCACACCAAGACCTTTTAGTAGAACCAAAAATGATATCATCCACATAAACTTGGACTAAAATGATATCCTTCTTGTTCCTTTTGATGAACAAGGTCTTGTCTATCACACCTCTTTTGTACCCATGCTCTTCAAGGAAGTTGGAGAGTGTTGCATACCAAGCTCTGGGAGCTTGATGGAGACCATACAAAGCTTTAATGACTTTGTATACCTTCTTGGGATGAGCAGGATCAACAAAACTAGGAGGTTGGTGAACATATACTTCTTCCTCAATAGTGCCATACAGAAAAGCATTTTTGACATCCATTTGATAGACAATGAACCCCATGTATGATGCAAAGGCCAAAAATAACCTGATAGCTTTAATCCTAGCTACAGGAGTAAAAACCTCATCATAGTCTATTCCCTCCTCCTGTCTGTACCCTTGTGCTACTAATCTTGCCTTGTTCCTGACTACTACTCCTCTTTCATCCCTTTTGTTCCTAAAGACCCACTTTGTGCCAATCACCTTAGCCACATGAGGTAGATCTACTAGAACCCATACTTTTTGTAATTTGAACTGCAACAACTCCTCCTGCATTGCTTCCACCCAACTCTCATCCTCTAGTGCTTCAGAGACCTTGGTGGGTTCCTTTTGAGAAAGGAAACAAGCAAACAAGCAATGTTTCTGATCTTTATGGTTGACCCTTTGCTGCTTCTTAAAAAGACTGAGAAGTGCAAGTGCTTCTGGTTGCTTCTGCACTTTACTTCTGGTTTGAACTGCTGACTTGGGGTCACCAATTATTTGACTTTTAGGATGAATGGTGTGAACCCTGAGTGTTGGAGCTGGACTTACAGCCACTTCAGTGGGTAAGTTGTTGAAATCAGTGATGACTCCTTCATCATCTTAAGAAGCTCCTTCAAATATACCTTCATTTGGTTTATCAAAGACCTCAAGTTATGGCATCTCAGAATCATCAAAATCAGCATTTGGAGTAGACTCAAGTTGAGCAGAATTAACAGCATCACCACCAGACTTAAGTGTGGAAGTACTGGCAGCAGAATTAACGAACTCACTACCAGACCTAAGTGTAGAAGTACTGGCAGCCTGCTTCCCAATATGTTTGTCAGCCAATGCATTCACTTCTTCTCTGAAAGATGAAATATCTTCTGTAACTTTGGTAGAAGAAGCCTCTTTCCTTTCTGCTTGAGGCTTGTTTACAGTATCCTTCTTCATTGTAGAAGATTTCTTTGTTCCTTCATCAGCTGCAACATGTTTGACTTCTGTGGTAGGAATCACAATAAGCTCCTCAATCTCCTTGTCTGGCTTAGCAGTGCTTGCATCAGAAGTAACTTGGGTACCTGCATTGTTAGTTACTTCTATGGAACCTGCATGAGGGTTAGCTTGATTCTCCTTAGAGACAGGAATATAGTTCATAGAATCAGTTAAATAGTCAATATCAAACATCCATCTATGACCTAGTCCCTTCACATTGGGTTTTTCCTCAAGAAAATTAACATGAAGATTCTCTTCTACCCTCTTGGTCACTAAATTGTATACCCTAAAGGCCTTACTCTTCAGTGAATACCCAACTAGAAACCCCTCATCAGACTTTCCTTCAAATTTGCCAAGCACACTAAGTGTATCAAGAATAGTAACATGGCACCCAAAAGGCCTTATATAGCTAACAACTGGTTTATGGCAAAAAATAAGCTCATAAGATGTTTTATTTTGAGGCTTGGTCACTCTAACCCTATTGAATATGTAGCAAGCAGTGCTTACTGCTTCAGCCCAAAAGGTTGTGGGTTGGAGTGAGTCTGCTAGCATAGTCCTAGCTGCCTCAATCAGGGTCCTGTTCATTCTCTCAGCAACTCCATTCTGTTGTGGAGTTCTAGCATTGCTATATTGTTGCTTGATTCCTTTATTACCACAAAAATCAATCATGCTTCTATTCTTAAATTCTGTGCCATTGTCTGTCCTAATGATCTTAACCTTTTTATTAAGTTGGTTTTCTATCTGCCTAATGAAAGTTTGAATTAATGGAGTAGTTTCATCTTTCCTAGACATAAAGAACACCCAACAAAATCTAGTGCAATCATCAGTGATGACAAGACAGTAGCTAGCAAGGTTAATACTTTGTACAGATGTAGGGCCAAACAGATCCATATGTAAGGTATGTAAAGGCTCAGTAACAAACCTATCTAACTTAGCCTTACAAGAAACCCTATGCTGTTTGCCCTTATTACAAGCTACACAGGCATGGTCATTCTTAAAAAATTTTGAAGGTAAGCCTCTAACTAGATTATTCTTCACAAGTTTATTTACGTTCTTAAAGTTAACATGACCTAACCTTCTATGCCACAATTTAGATTCATCCAAAGTGGCTTTTGCAATCAAACAGGCAGAACCTTTTGCAGGTTCATGTGCTTTCATATCAAAACTGTACATGTTGTGTTGTCTTAGGACTTTGAGAAGTATCTGACTTTCATCAGGCATCTTAAAGTCAGAAGTCAACACAAGACATTCAGCGTCAGTAAAAAGCACCTTATGCTGCTTATCACAGATTTGTGATATTGAGAAAAGGTTAAACTGCCCTAGTTCTTTTACAAAAGATACATTGTTAAACTCTAAATTGCCTACAACAATCCTTCCTTTACCTGTAATTTGCCCCTTGCTACCTCCAAAGGTAACAGAACCTCCTTTGAATTCTTGAAAATCCTTCAGGTTATCCTTGTTACCAGACATGTGCCCAGAACACCCACTGTCAAATATTCCTCTGTCTCCCATGTTCTTGAGTGGATGATCCTGCACATAAAGAAAGGAGATTATTTTTACTCAAGGACCCATGCCTCTGCAGGCTTGGGTCTGCCTTGTGGATCAACATATTTATAAGTCTTGTATGATCTTGATCCACTGTTGTTCTTGGATTGACAGGTAAGTGTATTCTTAAATAGATCCCAAGACCAACATGCTGAGGCCTTAGCAGCAGACCCCTTATTTCCCTTTACAGCATTATTGTTTGAAAGTTGTGCTGTAGTCTTAGCAATGGGTCTCCTCACAGGTGAATGAGGTTTATAAAAAATATTTCTTTGATTATATGAGTTCACCTGTGGTCTAATTACTGGTTGTCTGGGTCTAAATTGATTAAACCACCCAGAATTAACATTTGGCTTCACAGAATTAACATTTGGCCTGACAGAATTAAAATTTTTTCTACCAGAATTAACTTGTGACCTAACAGAATTAACCTGAGATCTACCATTATTTATTTGTGCTGGTCTAGTAACAAATTTATTAGCATGATTAATCCTGTTTGCATTATTCCAAACTGGTTTTGTATTCACATGACCAATATTAACACTTTTCTTCTTCCTAAGTTCAGCCTCTCTCAACATCTTTTTCTCATAAAAATCACAGTCTTTAATTAGATGACTTAGGCTACCACAGACAAAACACCTCTTAGGACCAAAGGTGTAGTTTTTCCTGTACTCTCTTCTCTTCCTATCAGATTTTGGTGACTCTTGACTTTTGACAGACTTCCTAGGAGATTTTATGTAAGTATCACAACTAGGTTTATTCTGTATCAGGTTTGGGTGTAGTCACAACTGGTTCACTATGTTTGACAGATTTTGACTCAGAAACTTCTTTAGGTTCACTTTCTGATTCTGATTCAGACTGCTCAGAGACATCTCTAGTGAATCCTTCACTGTCATTAGTTTGACAGGTATAATATTCACTTGATTTGTCATCTGAGTTGCCTGTCTCTGGATATTGAGGACCCTTTTTACCATACACAAACAAAGAGTCATCAAGTTCTTCCTTTTGTAGAGGAGTGTAATCTCCACTTAATGGAGGTGGAATTCCTTTAAAATCATCAGTTTTTATGAACCTATTGTATGTAGGTTTACCAGCTAAGTCACTTTCTGAACTAACAAACACTGTTCTAGCCATCTCTTCCTCATAGTTTAGAATCTCCTTATCAGATTTTATCTCATATTCTAAGCCAATTTTACACGTAGAACTCATACTAGAATCTACTAATTTAAACAAATTTTTAGATGAAGCTTTCCATGAGTCTAGTATTTTCTATAATGCATCTCTTTCTCTCACTGCTTTCATGCCAATTCTTCTATATTTCTTAAGTTTTTCATCCTTTTCATATATTTCATTAGCCTGAAAGGTGAGTTTTTCATTTAAGGAAGCTTGTTGTTTTTGATAGGTGACTATTTGTGCTTCTAAAGTTTTAACAGCCTTAGTATAAGCAAGAATTTTTACTTCCTGATCACCTATTTGTTTTAATTGTTCATCACACAAAGCTTTAAGATGATTGTATGAATCAATGCATATTTTGGAGCACAAAGATACCACATTACTGGAACCAATAGCCATAAGTGCATAGTTTGGCACTTCTTCCTCCTGTGTGTGTTCATCCCAATTCACAGCTCCAGCTTCCAGTGTCAACATGCTCATCTGATTCTTCTCCAGCTTGTCATCATCTTGAGAGTCAGAATCCTTCTTCCTGTTCCCATCAGTAGTCATCTTTGCCTTGCAATCCCTAGCAAAGTGACCATGTTTGTGACACCTGTAGCACTCAACAGTCCTCTTATTGTACCCCACTGGTGTCTTCCCATCAAACCTAATGTTCCTCCCAGTCTGCTTGTAAAACTTCTTAACCCTGTGAGCAACCATGGCAATTTGCCATTTGATATCCATCTCTTCAACTTCAATATCGTTGATCTGTTCCAGTTCCTCACTGATGAAGTCCTTCTCTTCTGGTTGTTTAGCAAAAAATGAGTAAACTACTTCATCAGCAAAACCTGCAGGAGCATTTCTCTCTCTCATGCTGCTTAAAGAAGTTTCATAACCATCGGAATTAAAACCGCCAGACTTAACCTTGTTAGTGCTACCCTTGCTTTGAGAAACAAAGGCAACATTGGTAGAACTTGAAGATGCTTTTGTGTTTCCTTGGATTTCCTGTTCAAAAACCCGAAGATTGTTGTACAGGTCATCAATTGTCATGGTGTCAATTTCTTCCTTCATTCTCATGGTCATTTTCACACTTGACCATTCTGTTGGTAGTGATTTGAGAAACTTGTGGTTTGCATCTTCTTCAGACACAGCAGCACCATGAACCTCCAATTGTGATAGAAGTTGTTGAAAACTGTCATAACCTTTTTCCAACCCCTCTGAATTGGATACACTGAATGCTTCAAACTGCTGTTTAAGAACAACCTTCTACATCTTCTTGGAGTTAGCATTCCCTCCAAATCTTTTCTTGATAGCCTCCCAAATTTCCTTGGCATCATTCATGCCATGAAACCTTCTCAAGTGCTCCTTGGGAAGTGCCATCAGCAGCATAGTCCTGGCCATTCTCTCCTTTTCTACAGCATGTATCTCTTCAGCAGATACTGGTGGTAGCACCCTAACCACTCCATCTTTACAAACTGAAATCCTCTTCTTCGAATTCCCATTCTGTATGACCTTCTAAACCTCATTATCAATATACTCTAGATAATGCTCGATCTCCATAGTCCAGATGTCATATTCTTCCTTCTTCAGGATTGGGAGTTTTATGTTGGATATGGTTGTTGTTGCATGGATAGTTTGTTGTGGTTTAGATGTGCTGGCTTCAGATTTTTCATCATCGTGGATTGATTTCTCATCATCACTGGGATGGTTTGAGAAATCATCAGGCTTCTCAGGCTTCTCAAACTCAGACATTGTGCAGGGTTTATTGGAGTGAATTTGGGTTTGTGGTTTTTGTGTTTCTTCGAACTCAGAGTCTCTTTACAGTCTCTGATACCACTTGTAGGTCCAACGATTATGGATCCAAGTAGCCTTTGTTGCTTATTAGACAACTTGAATAAATCCAAATTGATCTAGGTAAGAAACTCTAACAGATTGTTTAATTCTAATGTGGAATCTTAACAATAACAATGAAGAACACAAGATAACTAACTTCGTATTACTATTAGCTTTCACAATGTCGTACATCCAAACTAATAACCCATAGGGTTCCTTTTATACACCAAGGAAACCCTAGATACAAAACGTGTAGAAGGATAAACGTATCTAACCATATCTTCTATAAAGATAACCACGTATCCTTTCCTAACTTATAGGTAACAGACTTCCTATAATTCATAAACAGACTTAACTAATACAGTTAACCAGACTTAACTATTCTATTATGTCTACCAGACTTAACATTGAACTGGCAGACTTAACTATGACATAAATATAACTAACAGACTTAACTAAGTAACCAAGCAGACTTAAGTCTGCTCTTCATATTAAGTCTTCTCTTGTGATAATTCCTAACAATCTTCCCCTAACTTGATCTTCATGCTTCATGAACTTTAAGTTCCTTTCTGATAAGCTTTTTGAGGATTGATGTAGGTCCTAGTGATTAACGTAACATAAGCTAATCTCTAAAAGATAAACCACGATAACAACTACTCTATAAGCTATGAAATGAGAATAACAATAAGTAAATGAAATACGAGAGAATAGAAATAGATAGAGAAGAGATTAAGAGAAGAAGAGTCGGATGATTAACATTCACAATAAAATTGGACAGAGCTTACGCATAGAGAATGAAAACCAACACTTAATATGAGCACCCTTGCCTTCTATTTATAGGCAACATATTAGGGCGTCACATGCAAATGATGTTCTAGAAAGTTTTCACTAAAGTGGCCGGTCCATGGGCTACTAATGGACCGGTCACATAATAGAAACATATAACCCATTAAACTAAGCAACATTGTTATCGCAAATGACCATGACTTGATAAATTACAAAACGTGTTCCTAACAATCTCCCCCTAAGTCATGGACATTAATGTTGCTTGACGGCGTCATTGCTTCTTTGGCTTCTGACGTCTTGATAATATTTGTTCTTTGTTCTTGATCTGATATGATGTGGTATGGTAACGATCTGCCGTCCTCCAATGGTCTGTAGTACTGGTGACATCACGTCGTTTCCATCATGCTCATATGATCTTTGACTTTTGTGCTTCATACATCACGTAGTTCTCTCTTCATAAGCTTGATCTTAGACTTGTGAAAGATTGACATATTTGATCTTTGACTTTTCTTTAATAACTTTGAAATTTTGCTGTCTTGAGTCTTTGTGAGAACTAATCTTCAGGATATGAGCATGATGGAGTCTTGATGGTGGTAGAACTCCAGGTCTTCATGATCCTCCGCAGCAGCAGCAACAGCAACACGAACCAACCGGCACTTACAGATTTGGACTTTGAGATCATCAACAGCATAGTGTGAAGACTTTCTCTATTCCAAACCCAGGCCGTTCTGAACTGGATACCCCCGAAAGGGCTAACACGGACAGACCGAAGTGCACCCACGATTCAGTGAGTCGCTGGAGATCACCCCACGACTGTAGACTATTTTGGAACAGACACTAAGCGTAACCCACAAGGAGTTACCTGAAGTGACCTACTGTCAAGGTTGTTTGATGTTACCCTGGCAGGATTTCCATTCTATCACTTAGAATCACAATTGTGAATTCTCTCAAGAATGTTCTTGGCAGATTGCTAGGATCTACGAAGGACACTTTCTTAATTTACAACTGATGCCCATGATGTAGAACACCAGTGTAGTTCTAAGTGTACCTAAGAGATCTTTGATGAATCTCATATCTCTAGACTCAATTAGTGCACATTTGTTTGGTCGTCGGAGGCGTGGAGCAGATAGCCTCCTTTTCAATATCAACACTCTCGTAATGAGAGGTTGATAGGTTATGAAAGGTTCTCCGTGTGAATGAAACAAATGTCTTTTGAGAGACACTTGAGTGGCTTAGAAGGTTTAGTGCAGTGCGTCACTGGGTCCATGACGTCTTTTGTCTTCAATACCGGTGATGCTCAGTCAACCAGTAGATTATGTATTGAACCCGGTGTCTGCCCTAAGGTTGAACAAATGGAGGGCTATTTCTTTTCACCCTTTTCTTTGCTTTTCTTTTTAATTCTTCAACCCCTTCTTTCTCCTTTCATTCATTTTCTCCTTTTTTGTATCATACCTAGGACTTTCTAGTTCTAAACAATGGGAATTGTCCTTGGGTAGATCCCTCCAGCTCTGGCGGATCATAGGACGGTTTTCCTAAACCTTAGTCACTTTATTACTCCATGACTATCCTATGTTGATGCCATTTTACCAAAACCTTTGAAAATCTCTCAAAGTGTCGATGATTGTAAAAACATTTTATTGACACCTTGAGAGTTTTGTGATTTTCAGAAGGACTCCCCCTTAATATGTGCTCATAAGTAAATAATTTGAAATTTGCACATGTCGGGAAGAGTGGGCACTTTTGAATTGATTGATTTTCAATGAATATGATCATCGCGAGACACGCTTACATCACTAGTAAACTAGCTTGAAATTATTACCCGTCCAGATCACATTCAAGGAAATTCGCTCGAAATCGGTACATTCTACTTAGACACGTCCGTTGCGAGACACGTTTACATCACCAGATGAACTGGCTTGAAATTATTACCCGTCCGGGAAATGTCCTTTCGACTACTGACTTTTCCTACCGTCAATTCGAGGGTCAATTCTGAGTCGAGTACATATGAGATTCCAGCATTGAGACACCATATTTTAATCATATTTTAATTCTCCCCCTCAAAAATAGCATACTCATGATGTTTTTGAAAAAGCTTTATGATTAAAATATGCTGTTTTTGAGTTTTAGGGAAGAAAATCAAGAACATTAGTTTTTATGAACAAAGATTATTTTTCAAATACTCCCCCTTGATAAGGGAATACTTGTCCTTATGAGCAGAATGTTTGAAAACTTAGAAAACATTCTGGTTTAATTCTGCTTCATAAGAAAGAAGCTTTTGCTCTTTTGATCAGGATTGAGGCACTGAAGCGTACCTCAGGGTCCTTTCTTTAGGGTCCGGGTTGTGCACTGTTATGTGTACACAAGCCGTAATGTCACAGGCATATGGTAAGAATAGTGAAATAAGAATTGATGAATTATGAACTCAAGTGCTTACATCAACCTCCTTTGCTAAACTTTGTGAATCCTGGGTCCGTCCTTTGATATAGTCTAATAGGAAATGTGGACGGCCGCCAACATAACTCTCTAGTCTCCTAATCTGATCCCTACGGTACAACCTTCTTTCAATCTTCAAGATGAACTGCATCACTTGTTTGAGCTCATTATGTGTCCACCTTGTTGACTTTTTCAACTCATGATCCCGAACTCTAAGAACTAACCCATCTCTAACGTTTTTCTGCGTATCATCATAGAATTTATGAATCTCGTGAAATGACATGAAACGGGTTGTATGTGTTGCACTTCTGTAGACGAACCCAAAGACTGGGTGTTTCTTCATGGTATATTGAGCATCGCGGTTGTTTTCCAAGAACATTATGGGCTCAACGAGATTCAACTTCTGCTGATAACTTTACACTCCTAACTGAAGATCTTCTACTCGTTCTTTGATTATCGTTATTCGGATAAAGTGGCAGATAGCCGCACTAAAAGCATATTGAAGATCGGTAGAGAGATGTTGCAGTTTTCCTTGTATTTTGATGAGGTACAAGTCTTCAATATCATTGAGACTCAAGTCAGGAAAATCTGCTTCTGAGAACGAGTAGAGCAGGTTGTCATGCCGTCTGACGGTGATCTCAGATAAGAATGTGTACTCATACTTCTTCGATCCTGAAACACTAATCACTGCCATGATCCTGAGGTCACTGTAGACTTGTTCACGAGACTTCTGGCTAAGTTTATACTTGTACCAGTTCTTCCTTTTATCATACCAGTGATGGATTCCTAATTCAGCATCACGATCATAGATCACTTGTTGTTTGATGAAGATCTTCTGGTGAATTGCAGCTTCCTCAATGGCAGGATTTTGGTAACTTGCTGCAGGAGTGAAGGTAATTGAAGTTGCATACTTCGTTTTGCTTGATGCTCCATGCATGAGTAGTTCAAGATCTTTGTTGAAAAAGAACTGGAAGGGGATTTCTGAAGTTCCATGAGGTTTTCTGATCACGGGTAGTGGCTTAGTCCAGTCTGTGATGTACGGACGGTTTTTGTTGTCACGGCCACCCACCCTGAGTATGTCTGGATTCGTCCAGTCAAACTCACTTGACATTGCGCGAGCAATGTTTTCAAGATGATACTCCAGCTCAGCCGCATTTTTGATCCTATGAAGTTCTCTCTTTGTCATTTTCTTCACATTTAGAGTAAGTTTGATTTTGTGTGTAAATTCAAACGTACTGTCTTCAACTTTAGAAGCTTCGTCGTCTTGGATCTGAGCACTGGCAAGTTGATCAAACCATTCATTGCCGTTCACATCTTCATCATCATCAAGCCATGTGACAACAGCTGGTTCTTTGGAGGTTTTCTTGCTGCTTGAAGGTTTTGATTTTGGTGGTGATGGTGGTGGTGATTGTGGCTGATCCTCTTGTGGTTGAAAATCTACGTTTTCTGTGGGGAAGTGCTCATAATGATGCTCTGTTGCTGTCGGATCAGATTCTGGATTCTTTGGAGGTTGAAAGGATGTTGTAGTTGTTCCGGTGGGCTCTGTAACGTGAATCCCAGATCCGCTACTAGTCTTTTGTTTCTTTGTAGTAGTGTCTGGATCTTGGTAATCATTATCTCGTTGACGCTTTCCTTTATCAGCTGCAGTCTTACATGATTCCATGTTGGCTCGAATAGCATCCAGGATGGGAATTTCAGTGTAGCTGAGGGTGGATTGTGCAAGCAATTTGGTGAGGAGGGCGTCTTGAAGTTCTACAACTGAGTATTCAAGAAGATGTTTCTGTTGGAGTGCTAGATCTTTAACCTTCTCTTCGACTTTTGCGTTGATGTGAGCTTCAATATTTTCCTGGAGATCTGGCAAAAACTTATTGACGAAATGTCTCGTGTTGGCTTTGACTTTTTTCTATCCAGAGTGCATGTGAAATATCTGTTGTATTCATCGAGATCAATGGTATTCCACATTTGATGAATGTACAGTTCTGGGACATTATCTGAATTTTTCAAGATGCTATTGCATTCATGTCTTCTGAGAATTTCAATGGCTATTTGGCAGCTTGTCTCAGCACATTTGATGTTGTCAAACACCACTCTTGCATTGTTGTTTCCATACTTAGCCTTGTAACCTTGAGGAAACAGTTGTTCCTTAGAGATCATGGGTAGTGGTTGTTGTATTGGTGCAGACATTGTGAAAAATATGAAACATCATTTGACACCAATTTGCAAGATACATGTGGATTAGCATTAGTTAAAACTTAATGATTCACATGAGATCCTTAATTTGCATGATATTTCAAATTTATAACACAAGTTGAAACACAATTTCGGAAAAAAATTTACAATTTTGAAAGCTTTTAACAATTGCGAAAAACTTTGACAATTGAGAAAACTTTTGACAATTGCGAAAACTTTTGACAATTACGAAAAAACTTTTGACAATTGCGAAAACTTTTGATAATTGCGAAAACATTTGAAAATTGCGAAAAATGTTTCCAATTGCGAAAAACTTTTCCAATTGCGAAAAAACTTTTCCAATTGCGAAAAACTTTTCCAATTGCGAAAAAATTTTCCAAATGCGAAAAAAGTTTTCAATTTCAAAAACTTCTTATACAAGAAATTTCGATACCCTTTGAAGATGAATGACTCAGCAGGTTTTTCGCATTTCACATTCACATGAGATTTTGTTATCACGCTTGATACAATAGAATCCTATGATGTTTCTAAGCATTTTGACGAAGTTATAACAACTTTTAACCATAAAATCCTAAGAATCAAACTGAACGTGCACACGTGTTCTTCATAAACCCTTAAAATCAATTAAGCATCTCTGATGTTTATGGGTTTAATTCAAGGAAACATTTACTTAATTCAAGGCATAACAACAACACTGGAACACATTAATTACACTACAACACTTGCAAATGATTTTCCCCAATTCGTACGCTAAAACCCTAAATCAAGAACATTCAAAGTACAAGTATCTGGGTTCAATTAAGCATGCATACATGGTTTACAATCATATTCTAAGCATAACCGTACCAATAAACACATCACAAACACTTAAAATTGAGTTTCCCCAATTTTACGCAAACCCTAGATCTAAAACAATTATTTCTGACAGATTCAACCGTTGGATTGTAAAATCCTTTAAAACCATTGCTTAAGATTATGTTATAATCATTAAAACACTCACACTTTTGATGAATCTTTAATCGATTTTCAGATTGAATGTGGGCCGTTGATTGGTTTGGTGATAGTATTTACTGCGTATGGTGATTATGTCAGAGAAGTAGTCGAAGCGTATTAACTGCAGTGATATATACTTCATTTATTTGAATTTAATCTTTTGTCACTTTAACACCAATAGTCCCTAAACCTTATGTTTTTGCAATTAAGATCCTAACCACTTAAGTATTTTCATGTAACACATTTGGCACATAGCACAAAATCCTAGATTATCACCATCATATCATTTTAGAAGCAACAATTTTTAGAAACCATGCAAGTACAGATTTGAAAATTTTTGAAAATTTTTATGTCTCCCCCTCAACACTTGTTCGAAAATAATTAATGATGGTTAAGAAAATGAACCAAGTGTTGATAAGGATTGTACTTGCATTTTTTTAATAGATATTTACATAGATAGTTAAGATGTTTGACTCATTTAATTGTTTTTGAGAAAATTTTCCAAATCACTCGGAGTCAAACATCTCATACCAATCCGGTGAACCAAATCCACAAATCTTGCATGAGGCAAAGCTTTTGTGAACAGATCCGCCAATTGTTGTTCAGTACCCACAAAATACAGTGCAACAGTACCCATCTTCACGTGCTCCTTGATGAAATGGTATCGGAGATCAATATGCTTGGACTTGGAATGCTGCACGGAGTTGCATGAAATGGCAATGGCACTCTTGGAGTCGCAATACATAGGAATCTTGTTAAGTACATATCCGTAGTCCATCAGTTGTGATCGCATCCAAATGACTTGAGCACAGCAGGCAGACAAGGCTACATATTCAGATTCTGTTGACGACAGTGATGTGCAATCTTGTTTCTTTGACTGCCAAGAGACGAGCTTGTTACCCAAAAACTGTACTCCTCCAGATGTACTTTTTCGCGTGTCGAAACACCCTGCATGGTCAGCGTCTGAAAAAGCTACAAGTTCAAAGCCAGAATCCTTTGGATACCAGATCCCTAAATTAATGGTTCCCTTTATGTATCTAAGGATTCTTTTAACGGCTGACAAATGCCGCTCAGTTGGTCTTGACTGATATCGGGAGCATAGATACGTGGCAAATACAACATCCGGTCTGCTAGCTGTGAGATACATGATTGACCCAATGATGCTACGATATTTTGTAGGATCAATGGGTGTCCCATTTATGTCAGCATCTAGCTTCGGGGATGAGGAGGACATAGGTGTATTATAGGTGTCACAGCTGGTCATACCATGCTTTTTCAGGATTTCCTGAGCATACTTGGACTGACTAAGGAATATACCACGGGGTGATTGATGAACTTGCAGTCCTAAGAAGAACTTCAGTTCACCCATCATGGATATCTCAAAGTTATTTTTCATCAGTTTTGCAAAAGCATTTGAATATTTTTTATGTGTTGATCCAAAAATTATATCATCGACATAAATTTGTACGATGAGAATGTCCTCCCCGTATTTTTGTATAAACAAAGTCGGGTCCACAGTTCTTTTAGTATAATGGTTTGCAAGTAAGAAAGCATATAACTTGTCGTACCATGCCCTTGGGGCTTGTTTAAGGCCGTAAAGGGCTTTCTTTAGCCGATATACGTGATTCGGATGTTCTTGGTCCACGAAGCCTTCTGGTTGCGAAACGTACACCTCTTCCCGGAGTTGGCCGTTGAGAAATGCAGTCTTCACATCCATTTGGTAGACAGTAATGTTCTTGTGAGCTGCGTAAGCTAGGAACATGCGAACAGCCTCAAGCCTTGCGACTGGAGCAAACGATTCTTCGAAGTCGATTCCCTCTTGTTGACTGAATCCTTTGGCGACCAGGCGGGACTTGTTACGAATCACAGTACCATCTGCATCTAACTTGTTTTTCCAGATCCACTTCAATCCAACGACATAAACCCCATCTGGTCTCTCTACCAGTTCCCAAACTTCTAACCGCTTGAATTGTTCCAACTCTTCTTGCATGGATTCAATCCAGTTGTCATAAGTGAGGGCTTCCTTGATGTTTTTGGGTTCGGCTTGACAAATGGTGAGTGCATAAATGCAGGTTTCACCGTCTGTATGGAGTCTTTGTCTTGTCATGACTGGTTTTTTTGGATTACCAATGATGTTTACTAAGGGATGATCCTTTGTCCATTTATGAGTGGATGGATAGTGTTGATAACTGTGGTGCAGGTTTGACGGTTCCAAATTACGTGAAGAAGATTCTGCAATATCAGGAATAGTTGGTGCAGGTGCAAATGGATTAAAGAATGCATCTCTGCCATAACCTGATGGTGTGGGTACTTCATCAGAATTGTGGTGGGGGGAATCTTCAGCTGAAGATGTAGAAGTTGAAGGTGTTTGATCTAATGACGATGATGGTTCTGGTTGAGGTGCGTCGTCAGCAACTACTGTGGAAGTGGTTGCAGGTGTATCAGGTGCTATATTGTTGATGGTTTGAGCAGCGGGAATTGGTGGATACATCAGAGGCACGATTAACTAGAGAGTCATCGAACAGAGGAGCAAACAAGTCTTCTATATCCTTTCTGTTGAACGGTAATGGTTCAGCTGAAGATTCAGGAAAATTTAGACGGTTGTGTGCGGGTTCTAAGCTGTTTTGCTCAGAAGCCATATCCGTGAGCTCATCAAAATTAGCATGGATTGTCCCTTGAATTTCCCGTGTACGGCGATTCCATATTCTGAATCCTTTCGAATTCTCACAATAGCCAATAAATACTCCTATGTATGCTTTGGCTTTCAGTTTACCAAGATCATCACGATCATTCTTTGGATAACAGAGAGCTCCAAAGACATGAAAGTAGTTGATATTTGGTTTTTGACCATGAATGAGCTCATATGGTGTTTTGTCATGGCGTTTGGTGATCATGCATCGGTTCTGGGTATAACAAGCAGTTGAGACAGCTTCAGCCCATAGGTAGTCTGGTAATTGGGCATTAATCAACATAGTTCTTGCTGCCTCCACTAACGTACGGTTGCGTCTTTCGACTACTCCATTTTGTTCAGGGGTGCGAGCAATTGACGTTTGATGAACAATACCATTTTTCTCAGTGAACTCCCAAAGAGTTTGATTCTTGAATTCAGTACCATTGTCTGTTCTGATAATTCTGACGGTGTTACGAACCTGAACTTGAATCTTTGTGAGAAAAGTAATGATCATCGAAGGGGCTTGGTCTTTGTACGAAGAAAGTAGACCCAAGTCTACCTCGAATAATCATCCACTATTACCAAGATGTACCGTTTCCCGTTGATGGTTTGAACACGCATAGGACCACACAAATCCATATGAAGCAGTTGTAGGACATGATATGTGCTATGATCTGCTTTTGGAGGAAAGTGAGCACAATGACTCTTTCCTTGTTCGCAAGTAGGACACAAGTGATCTTTGGCATATCTGAATTTGGGAAGACCGTCGACCAACTTTTTCTTAGCAAGATCGGTCATCGTCTTGAAGTTCAAGTGAGACATCCGTTTGTGCCACAGCCAGGCCTTTGTGGGATGTGCCTTTGAAAGTAAGCATATGGGAGAGGGATCAGTCATGCCTTCGAAGGAAATTGTATATAAACTGGTGTCGCGTTTCCCTTTCATCAAATCATTTCCTTGAAGATCCCGAATAAAACAAGTTTTCTCTCTGAATGCCACCTCCAAATCACCATCACAGAATTGTCCAACTGAGAATAGGTTGTGACCTAGGCCCTTGACATAATAAACCCTGCTAATTTCAATGTTCCCATTTACATAGTCTCCATAACCCATAATAGCAGCGAAGTGATCATTCCCGAATCTGACCGTTCCAATGAACTTTGCAACAAAGTTTACAAGAAGCTTGAGATTGCCGGTCATATGTCGGGAACAGCCGCTATCAACAATCCAGAGAACAATTTGGATCACCTGCATCACCAGAAGTTGACACAGAGGCAAGTTTGGTAACGGTGGAATCCGTTTGGTTAGTAACACATGAGTTAAGCATTTTTGGTACCCATTTAAAGCTATGTGTTTTATGTAACCAACGCTGCCACGTCCAACTAGTCTCAGCCATTCTCCTAATAAATGCACTTGGTGATTTGTTTGTCCTAGATGCAGCTATGGGTTTGTCAACTGATTCTGCAGAAACTACTAGTGGTGGTTTTCCTAATATGGACTTGGCAGCAGTAGTGGGCTTAGAGGAAATGCCACTAGATCGTTTCTTCTTGCGATTCAACAGAGTTTTAGCAACACATTTCTCATGATTTCCAGATAATATACTAGCATGACAAAATACACAACTAGCATCAACCATAATATCATTCATAACTTTCAACGATTTAGCATTCATTACATCATCAATAGAAATAGACTTAGACAAGTTTGATTCTACTTCTGACATATCATTCTTTTTATTCAAACTGCTAACATTTACTACTACTTCTTCAGTCTTAGATAGTCCACTCTTAGGGCGCCAGATACTAAACTTCCTTGGTCTCTTGGTGTTTCTTGATCTGCTAGCCTTAGAGGTGTTTCCTAGCCCTGTGGAAGTGGAAGTATTCACATTAGTGGTTTGATCTGATGCTTGCTTAGTTGGCTTGTCTACTAAGTACATTTCTGGGGCAATCACAGCTTTTCCTTTTTCTAAAACTCTGAGTTTCTTTTTCAAATCAACAATGATGTGTTGGAGTTCTTGATTTTTTGAATCCAAAAGTCTGTTTAACCGGACAGTGTCATTTCTGTTTTGAGAAACTTCATCTATGTCTTTCTCATATTCAAACAGTTTATTTCGCAAAACATCAATTTCATTTTTATTTTGACTTTCTGAAGCATGACTGTTTTGGAAAGACAAAGACTCTTTTAGATTTTTATATTTTAACTCAAATTCAACACTTTGAGTTTGACACCATTCCAGTCGTTTGTTAAGTTTGAAATTTTTTTTTCACACTTATCTTCCACATCAAAGTTGATCTGTTTAAGACTCTCATTCTCTTTTACCAAATTATCAATCTTAATTTGCAACATTTTGAACAATCACAGCATGATCATCCACAAGCAAGGCATGACAAGATTCAAAGATAGAATTCATAATTACTGAAATCACATCATCACACAAAACACGTTCCAAGAGTCGATCAACCTCATTTTCTAAAGCTTTCTTTTGACACTTTTGTTTTGCAATTTTTTCATCTTTAGCTTTAAAAATACTCATCATTGATCCAAATTCAGTCTGTAGTTCCTGTTCCCACATTGTTGCACAAAGTCTCAGGTGTTTAACATGTGGTAAAAATTGTTTCTGAAAAATTTCTCTCTTTTCTTTCTCAGCAGGAGAAAATAAATAAGAGATTTTGATTTCAGAATTAAATTCTATCACTTGTTCCAAAAGTTTAATGTCATCCATAAATGTCTTAAAATATCGAAGAATCCGACATTGTTGAGGTATTTGTGGATCTACAGTATCTTTTGGACCATTGATTTGTGTAATAGGAGTGGTAACAGTAGCAACTTCAGAAGAGGGATGTTTTTCAGTTAATGACAATATTTGTTCTGGTTTGTCCTTTGGAGGAACAAATGATTTACTGATGTAAGGTCTTGCTGAATAATCATATGGAACTCTTGAAAATTTGTTTTCTGACTTTGATCGACTCTCAATCTTATTTTCAAGATATTCAGTTTCTTCATCATTACTATACACAACAATACGTTGAAAAGTATCATCAAACAGAAATTCTGCATTGTGTAACTTAGGATTATCTTTGAGTGCTTTGTGTAAAAAACGTGGTTTGTCACTGCCAAGTGCAAATCCAAATCCTTTAGGACTCGGTTTCATAGTTAGTCTTTGAATTTGTGTTACTGAATTACCCATTTTATATACAACATTCTGAAATTCTTTGAGCTTGGATTCCAACTCCACAATCTCCTCAAGATATGAGTCAACTCGTTTCCTAGTAGCTTGCTTTTCTTCAAGAAGATCATTCTGAGATGTTGAAAGCTCAGTTTGAGATTTTATAAACTCAGAATTTAAAGTATCAATTTGTTTTTTGAATTCAAATTGCTCCTTTTCTTTTTGTGAAAGCAAATCCGCTTTGGAAACTGTTAGCTCACGAACTTGATGCTCTAAATCCTTGACCTGAACGTATGTCTTTTGGAATGCAACCTCAAAGCCTTTCTCACGTTGTGCTTGTTTTTCATAACTTGAAAGTTGTGTTTTATAGCACTCATTGTCCTTTGTTAACAATGCAATTTTAGCTTTTAAGTTATGGTTAATCTCATTGCATTTGTCAATCTGTGACTTTTGTGCATTCAATTGTGATTGGGTGGTCAGCAATAAGGTCATAAGCTCTGGATCTTGATCAGGCATAAGATCATCTTGTTCAAGGTGATCATGATTATTATCATCAAATGAGACATTGGTGTTATCATCATCGAATGAAACAACAGTGTTTATTTGATCATCTTCTTGAGACGAGAATGATGAATCATTTTGAACAAGATTTTCTTGTGAAGATGAAGATGCAGATGGTGAAGCAATCTCATGTATAAGACATTCTGATTCAAGTACCTGAGATAAGCCATCGGTATCATATACCGGGCCTGTCTCGTTGACATTAATTTCCTGCATGTTGGCCATGAGCATCACTGCAGCATTTGCCTCCAAGTCTTCCATATCATCATCGGAATAAGCGTTAGCCATAAAGCTTTGCTCGTTCTGAGTCAACATTCCTGCAGCCTTTTCATCTTTGAGAGCCATTAGAAGAGCTTCTTTATGAAATGCACTACCCTGTAACACCCCAACCCGACAAGGGTAGAAGCATCACATTATGGTGACAAATCAAAGCATACATACATATTCACAGCGGAAGCCAATAAACATAATCATGAAATAAACCAAGTCAACACGACTGGAACTCAATACATAAGTCTCAAATGAAAGGAAGAAATAATCCCAAGGAAATACATAACGAAGTAGATCCAAAATCAAAATGCTGAAATAAAATGGTAAAACTAGGGTAGGACATCATCTAAGGCAAAAGCTCCTCTAACTCTCATCCCAAGCATAAATCCATCTCCCAGCTAGATACCTGCCGCACACGGAAAAGAAAACGTGCGGCTGAGCTTACAAAGCCCAGTGAACAGATACATAATACAACAAAGATAATGAAACAGAAACAAAATGAAGCACTGGGAAATATCATAAGGTATAAACAAAGAGAAAATAGAAAGGAAGGATAGGATAGTCATCCACCACGAGCCCATACTCAAAGTCATATCTCAACATCATAATACTCAAAGTCAAGATCTCACAATCAGAGGGGATACCTCTCAGGCAACGAGATAATATGAGGGGTGTCCTCATGTATCAAAAAGGGGTGGAGTGATCAGCTCCCATAAATGTGAAAGGCGTGTATAGCACACATGCACCAGTCACCTCAAAGTCATACTCAAAGTCATAATTAAATCCACTAAACATAACAAATCTAGGATTGCAATCCATACGCCCCCACTCAAAGTCATCTCAAAATCATAATACTCAAAATCATAATGGCCATATCATAATATAAAAGGGGACGGCGTGAGAAATCACTCCCCCACACAGGAGTCATGCCAGTGGTGCATCACAGACATGGCCAGGTTACCTTCCTGGCTAGGAAACAAAAAGGTGGCTCGGGTATCAAACTAAGAGTCAAGTCTCAAGGTCATGCAAACGGATTCATCTCAAAGTCATATCAAAGCATATCTCAAGGTCATGTCAAAAGTGAATCTCAAAGTCATATGAAAAGGTTCATATCAAAAGGTTCATAGCAAAAGGGTCATAGCAAAGGTTCATAACTCAACATCGAAGCATAGGTGATAAGACACCCTTTCTTAAAAAGGGTAGAGTATCCGTACCTTATGACGAAAGCAAATACGGAAACAAGCACAGAAATGAGGGAAAGCTCAAAGTCTCTCCTTCTTCACACCTAAAGGAGTAGAAGGGGATTACAAATCATTCTTAATTAACCATCTTTCCATTTTGAGTAACTTTCCCTTTTTAGTAAGTTTCCACTTTTAGAAAGTTTCCATAATTAGAAAGTTTCCACTTTTAGCAATATTTATTACATAGCTTAATTTGGTTAACACCTGCTGGAAATAAAGCATTTTTATCATATTTACACTTTTGGTCCTTAAGGTTTTCATAATTTACATTTTACACCCCTTAGTTACAAAAGTTACACTTTAACCCTTCAATTATTCATAGTTGCACATTAGCCCCTTATTTTATCAAAATTTCTCCATGAACACTTATTTTATCATGTTGTGAGAAAGTATCCATAATTATTCATGATTTACACCTTTAGTCCCTCTAGTTATCAAAATTACATATTCAGTCCTTAAACTTACAATTTCAACATTTAATTACCAATAGTTACATGTCAAGCCCTTTAATTATCAAAATGACACATAATTCCCTGAATATATTTATTTATTCAAAACAGCCCCAAGCTTCTAGAAATTACAAGTTTGGTCCCTCTATTTTAATAAAGTTACATATTAGGTCCTTAACATTTACATTTAAATCATTAATTAATAATAATTACATATTTGCCCAATAAATTCCCAAACTTTCACATTAGTCCCTGAATATCATTTATAACACAATTCGACCTTAACTTTTCAGAAATTACATATTTAGTCCTTGTTTTTATTAATTTTTCAATTCGATATAACCATTCCAACTTAATTCATTTTCTCACAAAATCTACATATAGGCCCTTCATTTTATAATTTTTACAAGTCACCCATGATTTATAGAACACGACAAAAATGGTCCATGAGTTTTATAATTGACAAAACACACCCTATCATATTTAATTTCAAATCGGTATACACAATTTTTAACCAAATGAAACCCTAATCGAATCCCATCATCATGCAATCATTTCAACATCATTAATATTCATTTTAAATCAGATCTAACCCTTTTTGAAACCCTAGTTCGACGCTAAGTATTTTTGTTCTCATTTTTCTTTCTAGCCGATTAATACATAATTCACCAATAATAGTTTTTAGCCTCAACAAATCAAATGAGTATTTTTCTAGTGTTATATTAAGGTCATAGAACCCACGAAAATTATTTAATAAACCTGGAAAAATCGCATACACAATATCTTAAATTATTTCGATTTTAGGGTTTAATAATACATGAATTTTCATACGAATTATTTACATTGCATGGATCATTTTTATTATTTTTCTTAGATTATATACGATCAATGGAAGCCAGGAAAAATACCAGAAGATTTTTAGGACGATCGAACAAGACCACACGAATTATTTCTTCTCGGATGGATACTCGACAAAAGAAGAATTCTCCACGACTCCAACTGGGATCAAATCACCTTGTACATATTTTTCGCATATCATACATGACATAAGGACTCCAGGAAAAATAAGAATCGAATTTTACAAAGCTTGATTTAATAGATACGAATTATACCTTTAAAGTTAGCTAGCGATAGAAATAATTCCACCAAAAATGAATCGGGCATCAAATGGACTCCACACGATTTTTTTAGGACTCCTTGAATTGTGTTTGAACTCAGAAAAATGCCTTGGTAATTTTTATGGGTCGAATGGAGGCTATGGTGATTTCTTTGTGTTTTTTCTTTCCACTCGGCAACTAGGGTTTGAGAGAATAAAATGTGGATTGGTTTTTAAGAGTGGGTGCCGAGTCATAGGAGGGGAGTTTGACCAGGATTTTCGGAAATTTTGGTTAGCAAAATAACTT
Source organism: Artemisia tridentata subsp. tridentata (assembly GCA_021014915.2). Taxonomy (NCBI): domain Eukaryota; kingdom Viridiplantae; phylum Streptophyta; class Magnoliopsida; order Asterales; family Asteraceae; genus Artemisia; species Artemisia tridentata. The sequence continues at coordinate 355,597,686 of CP139507.1, read as the reverse complement.
GATTGATTATTTCCATGATTACATATTTTAATACACTTTATATTATAATAAACTTAGATATTATCCCATTCGGCACTACTAGGGGCATTTTAGTCATTTTACTACTTGTATAAATGTTAAATGATATTGTCAAAATTATTTGGGATCATAACATGTGCATTGCCAGAAGTTTGGAATTTATTTGATACATTATAAGCTTTTAATTAAATTTTAAACTAGCAGGGGCATTTTAGTCTTTTTGCTCATTTTAGATTTTAGGGTTTTACAACTTCTTCCCCTCTAAAAAGAAAAATTTCGTCCCCGAAATTTGCAAAGAATCAGAATGAAAACAAATCGGAAATAAGATCGAGACATACCAGAATTCAGAAAACAAAATGAGGATAACTAGCTCGAATAGACTCCTCGGTCTCCCAGGTAGCTTCCCGCTCTGGGTGATTCCGCCAAAGAATCTTAACAAAAGGAATGAATTTACGTCTCATAACTCGCTCTTGGCGATCAAGGACAGCTTCCGGCTCCTCCGGAAGAGACATATCGGGCTGAATCTGATCAAGAGGGTAAGACACCACATGCAGAGGATGATAATTGTATCCCCTCAGAAGAGATACATGAAAGACGTCGTGAACATGTGATAACTGCGGAGGAAGAGCCAAACGATACGAAACTTCTCCAATACGATCCAAAATCTCAAACGGTCCAATGAATCGAGGACTGAGCTTGCCCTTAATTCCAAAACGTTTAACTCCTCGAAACGGCGAAACCTTAAGAAACACCCGATCACCAACGCTAAACTCCAAGTCACGCCTATGCTTGTCAGCGTAACTCTTTTGACGAGCCCTAGCTTCCTTTAACTTCTCCCTAGCAACATCCACTTTCTCAGTAGCGATCTGAACTAACTCCGGTCCCTCAATAACGCGTTCACCTACCTCGTTCCAACAAACCGGAGCCCTACATTTCCGACCATATAACATCTCAAAGGGAGCCATACGAATACTCGCATGCCAACTGTTATTATAAGCAAACTCTACCAAACACAAATAATCGTCCCAGCTGCCAGTCCACTCTAAGGCACATGCCCTCAACATGTCCTCTAAAGTCTGAATGGTCCTCTCCGACTGACCATCCGTCTGAGGGTGAAAAGCCGTGCTGAACTTAAGGCGCGTATCCCATGCCTTATGCAAACCCTTCCAGAAGCGTGACGTAAACCGAGGATCCCTATCTGATATAATAGCCGTAGGCATGCCATGAAGCCTAACGATTTCCTGCTGAAATATGTCCGCCAATTTACTAACACTGTAGTCCACACGAATAGGGAGGAAGTGAGCAGACTTGGTTAGCCGATCAACGACCACCCAAATCGCATCATGCTTCCTACGAGTAAGAGGTAAACCAGTCACAAAATCCATGGAAATTTCCTCCCATTTCCACTTCGGAATCTCCAATGGCTGAAGCAACCCACTAGCTCTCTGGTGTTCAATCTTGACCTGCTGGCAAGTCAAACACTTAGACACAAACGAAGCCACATCCTGTTTCATGCCATTCCACCAGAAATGTTGCTTAAGGTCCCGGTACATCTTGGTAGAACCAGGATGTATAGTGAAAGGGGAACTATGAGCCTCTGATAGAACAGCCTCCTTAAGCTCAGAATCGTTGGGAACACAGAGACGATCCTCAAACCATACTACACCGGAATCATCAACTCTAAACTCTGATTGCTTACCGTCCTCAACATTTTGAACTATAGCCCACAGCTCACCATCCTCTTTCTGAGCTTCCTTAATTCGTAAAATAAGATTGGACTCCACCGTAAGGCTGGCCCAATAACCGCCATGACCACGAACACAAAACTCCACATCCAGAAGCTCTAAATCATGCAAAACACGAGGCTCAAACTCTAAACTCGCAATCATACCGGATTTCCTACTCAGAGCATCAGCGACCACATTCGCCTTTCCGGGATGGTACTGAATGTTGGCATTCATAATCTTTCAGAAGCTCCAACCAACGCCTCTGCCTCATATTCAACTCTTTCTGGGTGAAGATGTATTTAAGACTCTTATGATCAGTGAAAATGTCACAAGTCTCCCCATACAGATAATGGCGCCAAATCTTTAGCGCGAAAACCACAGCTGCTAACTCTAGATCATGCGTCGGATAGTTCACCTCATAAGGCTTCAGCTGCCTCGAAGCATAGGCGATCACCTTACCATGTTGCATCAAAACACATCCTAAACCTTTCTTCGATGCATCGCTATAAATCTGAAAACCGCCGGAACCTGATGGAAGAGTTAAGATAGGTGCCGACACTAACCGCTTCTTCAACTCCTCAAAACTACTCTCTCGCTCTTCAGTCCAAATAAACTTCTCTCCTTTCCTCATCAACTGTGTTAAAGGCAATGCAAGACGCGAAAAGCCCTCAACAAATCTCCGATAATACCCAGCGAGACCTAGGAAACTTCTCACCTCCGTCACATTCGTAGGTCTTGGCCATTTTGTGATAGCCTCAACCTTTGCCGGATCCATCGTGATGCCGTCTGCAGAAACTATGTGACCCAAGAAAGCCACTCGATCCAACCAAAACTCGCACTTCGAAAACTTTGCATACAATTTCTGCTGTCGAAGAATCTCCAGAACTATACTAAGATGTTGCTCATGCTCCGCCTCGGTTTTAGAGTACACAAGGATATCATCTATGAAGACAATGACGAACTTATCGAGAAATTCATGGAATACCCGGTTCATTAGGTCCATAAACACAGCAGGAGCATTGGTCAGACCAAAAGGCATAACCAAGAATTCATAGTGACCGTACCGAGTGCGAAAGGCCGTTTTGGGAACATCCTGCTCCCTCACCCTAAGCTGGTGATATCCAGACCTCAGATCAATTTTAGAGAAATGCCTCGCTCCTTGCAACTGGTCGAATAAATCATCTATGCGAGGAAGAGGATAGCGGTTACGAATTGTAATACGGTTTAGCTCCCGATAATCGATACAAAGACGCATGCTCCCGTCTTTCTTCTTAACAAACAACACGGGAGCACCCCAAGGAGATACGCTCGGACGAATGAAACCGTTTTCCAACAGTTCTTGCAATTGCTCCTTTAATTCCTTTAGCTCAATCGGTGCCATGCGGTAAGGAGCTTTAGATATGGGTTCAGCACCCGGAACCAGATCAATGCTAAATTCGACTTCCCTGACAGGAGGAATGCCAGGAAGTTCATCCGGAAATACATCGGCGAAATCGCGCACAATACGAATACTATCAATGCTAGGAACATCAACAGAGGTATCTTTAATGGAAGCAAGAAAACCAAGACAGCCATGCGAGATCAAAGTCCGGGCTTTCATAGCCGAAATAATCTTTACAGATTTCAGAGGTTGGGAACCAGAATAAACATAATCAGGATGGTGAAGATCACCAAAGATCACCTTACGAGCATAACAATCAATGGTCGCCTTATGAGCAGCTAACCAGTCCATGCCCAGAATAACATCAAAATCAACCATGTCAATGGGAAGAAGGTTCGCAGAACGAACACGATCATCGAAACGGAGAGGGCACTTAACATACTCAACATCAATAATCACATGAGTTTTCATCGGGGTAGCAATAGATATACGATTCATTAATTTTGTGGGTTTAATGTTCATTTTATTTGCAAGTGAAGTGGATATGATAGAATGTGTCGCACCGGTGTCAAATAAAACAAAAACAGTACGATCTCCAATATGCAGAAAACCCGTAATAGTACCTGAGGTGCTAGCCGCCTGATCACGAGTCAAAGAGTAAACCCGTCCCGAAGTAGGAGCTGTCCTAGAATCAACTTTAGGTTCACCCGCATTCTTCCTAGGGCAGTCCTTGACTTTGTGCTGATTAGATCCACACCAGAAACAAGCACCAGAAGCTTTGTAACACGGACCTGGATGAGACTTCCCACATGAAGCACATGTAGGAGGAGGAGGAAGAATCTCGTCAGCCTTCTTCTGACCTGACGATCCCGACTGCTGATACTGCTGAGAATCCCTGCGCCTGTTATTACCACCCTGACCCTGACGGTCACCACCATACCGACCATAATCCTGACGACCCTGGTTCCTAGAATCCTGTCGCCTATAATCACCACCTCGGTCCTGGCGACCCTGCTGATCACGTCCATGGTCCTGACGACCCCGAAAATCCTGTCTCTGGTCCTGACGACCATGACCCCGAAAATCCTGCCTTTGGTCCTGCCGACCTCGAGAATCTACCCGGTTACCATCCCTATCACGCTTATTAGACACCCTGTCCGCATGCAACAACTCGATGTTACGCGCGGCATCCTGAACACTAGCCACATCATCAAATGGAGTGTTAACGATCCGGTCTAACACCCACTTCTTAAGAGCCCACTTGAAATGACGAGCCTGACGAACCGAATCCCCAGTAACCTCTGGCCCCACGAAACTAGCCAGACGTAAGAAACGCTGCATGAAATCTCCAGAAGACTCATGGTCACCCTGACGAATAGACCCGTATTCCCTCTCATACCTCAGCTGCTCTGCCATAGGAATGTACTGCTTATAAAACGCCTCAATAAAATCTGCCCACGAACAAGTCTCAGCAAAATCATCCCCTTTGGCCTGAACAAGAGCAGTCCACCAATTCTGAGCATCACCCTCTAGCTTGAATGTGGCCAAACGAGTTTTAAACTCATCAGCACATCCCAGAACACGAAACAACTTCTCGACATGCGTAATCCAGTCCTCCGCTTCATGAGGAGAAGCAGCGGACCTGAAGGAGAGAGGCTTAAGTTTGTTGAACTTCTCGATCCACACATGGATACCAGCTGGAGGAGCAGCGGGTGGAGCAGTGGGTGGAGCACCACCACCACCACCTCCAGAAGGACCAGCCCCATTCCTGATATTATTGGTGACCTCAGTCACCACTCGCGGAAGAGCAGCAGCCACAGCAGCGGCTATCATCTCTTCAAAGTTGGGGCCATCCTCCCCATTAGAGTACTGAGTAAAGCGAGTGTTCACCATCTGAATGATCATGAAAAGAGTTAGCAAACATAAGGGGAAAATAAGCACGAAATGGAAGACGAAACAGAAACCTATGCCTACCCAAAGCCTCACCAGTCAAAACTCAAAACTTAAGGGTCAAATCCTATGGTCCACATGTTTCACAGGCCACAGCTTATGTACGACAGGTCGCAGCCTGGGCTCTGATACCATAATTGTAACACCCCAACCCGGCAAGGGTAGAAGCATCACATTATGGTGACAAATCAAAGCATACATACATATTCACAGCGGAAGCCAATAAACATAATCATGAAATAAACCAAGTCAACACGACTGGAATTCAATACATAAGTCTCAAATGAAAGGAAGAAATAATCCCAAGGAAATACATAACGAAGTAGATCCAAAATCAAAATGCTGAAATAAAATGGTAAAACTAGGGTAGGACATCATCTAAGGCAAAAGCTCCTCTAACTCTCATCCCAAGCATAAATCCATCTCCCAGCTAGATACCTGCCGCACACGGAAAAGAAAACGTGCGGCTGAGCTTACAAAGCCCAGTGAACAGATACATAATACAACAAAGATAATGAAACAGAAACAAAATGAAGCACTGGGAAATATCATAAGGTATAAACAAAGAGAAAATAGAAAGGAAGGATAGGATAGTCATCCACCACGAGCCCATACTCAAAGTCATATCTCAACATCATAATACTCAAAGTCAAGATCTCACAATCAGAGGGGATACCTCTCAGGCAACGAGATAATATGAGGGGTGTCCTCATGTATCAAAAAGGGGTGGAGTGATCAGCTCCCATAAATGTGAAAGGCGTGTATAGCACACATGCACCAGTCACCTCAAAGTCATACTCAAAGTCATAATTAAATCCACTAAACATAACAAATCTAGGATTGCAATCCATACGCCCCCACTCAAAGTCATCTCAAAATCATAATACTCAAAATCATAATGGCCATATCATAATATAAAAGGGGACGGCGTGAGAAATCACTCCCCCACACAGGAGTCATGCCAGTGGTGCATCACAGACATGGCCAGGTTACCTTCCTGGCTAGGAAACAAAAAGGTGGCTCGGGTATCAAACTAAGAGTCAAGTCTCAAGGTCATGCAAACGGATTCATCTCAAAGTCATATCAAAGCATATCTCAAGGTCATGTCAAAAGTGAATCTCAAAGTCATATGAAAAGGTTCATATCAAAAGGTTCATAGCAAAAGGGTCATAGCAAAGGTTCATAACTCAACATCGAAGCATAGGTGATAAGACACCCTTTCTTAAAAAGGGTAGAGTATCCGTACCTTATGACGAAAGCAAATACGGAAACAAGCACAGAAATGAGGGAAAGCTCAAAGTCTCTCCTTCTTCACACCTAAAGGAGTAGAAGGGGATTACAAATCATTCTTAATTAACCATCTTTCCATTTTGAGTAACTTTCCCTTTTTAGTAAGTTTCCACTTTTAGAAAGTTTCCATAATTAGAAAGTTTCCACTTTTAGCAATATTTATTACATAGCTTAATTTGGTTAACACCTGCTGGAAATAAAGCATTTTTATCATATTTACACTTTTGGTCCTTAAGGTTTTCATAATTTACATTTTACACCCCTTAGTTACAAAAGTTACACTTTAACCCTTCAATTATTCATAGTTGCACATTAGCCCCTTATTTTATCAAAATTTCTCCATGAACACTTATTTTATCATGTTGTGAGAAAGTATCCATAATTATTCATGATTTACACCTTTAGTCCCTCTAGTTATCAAAATTACATATTCAGTCCTTAAACTTACAATTTCAACATTTAATTACCAATAGTTACATGTCAAGCCCTTTAATTATCAAAATGACACATAATTCCCTGAATATATTTATTTATTCAAAACAGCCCCAAGCTTCTAGAAATTACAAGTTTGGTCCCTCTATTTTAATAAAGTTACATATTAGGTCCTTAACATTTACATTTAAATCATTAATTAATAATAATTACATATTTGCCCAATAAATTCCCAAACTTTCACATTAGTCCCTGAATATCATTTATAACACAATTCGACCTTAACTTTTCAGAAATTACATATTTAGTCCTTGTTTTTATTAATTTTTCAATTCGATATAACCATTCCAACTTAATTCATTTTCTCACAAAATCTACATATAGGCCCTTCATTTTATAATTTTTACAAGTCACCCATGATTTATAGAACACGACAAAAATGGTCCATGAGTTTTATAATTGACAAAACACACCCTATCATATTTAATTTCAAATCGGTATACACAATTTTTAACCAAATGAAACCCTAATCGAATCCCATCATCATGCAATCATTTCAACATCATTAATATTCATTTTAAATCAGATCTAACCCTTTTTGAAACCCTAGTTCGACGCTAAGTATTTTTGTTCTCATTTTTCTTTCTAGCCGATTAATACATAATTCACCAATAATAGTTTTTAGCCTCAACAAATCAAATGAGTATTTTTCTAGTGTTATATTAAGGTCATAGAACCCACGAAAATTATTTAATAAACCTGGAAAAATCGCATACACAATATCTTAAATTATTTCGATTTTAGGGTTTAATAATACATGAATTTTCATACGAATTATTTACATTGCATGGATCATTTTTATTATTTTTCTTAGATTATATACGATCAATGGAAGCCAGGAAAAATACCAGAAGATTTTTAGGACGATCGAACAAGACCACACGAATTATTTCTTCTCGGATGGATACTCGACAAAAGAAGAATTCTCCACGACTCCAACTGGGATCAAATCACCTTGTACATATTTTTCGCATATCATACATGACATAAGGACTCCAGGAAAAATAAGAATCGAATTTTACAAAGCTTGATTTAATAGATACGAATTATACCTTTAAAGTTAGCTAGCGATAGAAATAATTCCACCAAAAATGAATCGGGCATCAAATGGACTCCACACGATTTTCTAGGACTCCTTGAATTGTGTTTGAACTCAGAAAAATGCCTTGGTAATTTTTATGGGTCGAATGGAGGCTATGGTGATTTCTTTGTGTTTTTTCTTTCCACTCGGCAACTAGGGTTTGAGAGAATAAAATGTGGATTGGTTTTTAAGAGTGGGTGCCGAGTCATAGGAGGGGAGTTTGACCAGGATTTTCGGAAATTTTGGTTAGCAAAATAACTTGATTGATTATTTCCATGATTACATATTTTAATACACTTTATATTATAATAAACTTAGATATTATCCCATTCGGCACTACTAGGGGCATTTTAGTCATTTTACTACTTGTATAAATGTTAAATGATATTGTCAAAATTATTTGGGATCATAACATGTGCATTGCCAGAAGTTTGGAATTTATTTGATACATTATAAGCTTTTAATTAAATTTTAAACTAGCAGGGGCATTTTAGTCTTTTTGCTCATTTTAGATTTTAGGGTTTTACAAAATGCACTACCCTGAGTCCTAGGCTTAGGGCAAGCATTTGCCATATGACCACTGCCTCCATAATTGTAACAAGTGATTGACGTATTTGCAATTCCTCTTCTGTTAGTACCAACATTCTGAATTCCCCTTTGTGCATTCCCCAGATTATTTCCACTGCCCCCAGCTGTGTTGAACCTCTGACCCCCTGAGTTAAACCTTGTACCATAATTTCCCATGTTTCCAGACCCAAATCTACTAGAAGACCGATTCTGAATCTCAACTCGACCATCATTGACGACTGCTTGGTTCCGGGTGTTTGATGAAGAACGAAGACGGTTGTTTGACTTGTTAGAGAACTTGTTGAATGCTCTTGCAATTAATGCAAATCCTTCATTGAGAGAGTTGAACACATCATCTTCTTCATCATAATCAACATTGGAATAGAACATGGAGTCGGTATTGTTGTATGGAACCAGTTGGTTATCAAAATTCTGAGATGGTGCTTCATAAGGAACAATCTGATTGTTTGGTTGTGGTTGGAAACTTGGTTGAGATGGTGTTGGAACAAATTCTTGATTTGAGGGTGGAAAGTGTGACTTAGCTATCAGAGCAAGAGAGTTTGGAGTTGAAGCTGGTGAGTAACCTCCTCTTGCTGCAATGTCCTTGTCTACCTCAGTTTGATGTTGCTTGAGATAATCATACAAAAGCCCATATGAAACTTGATTAATCTTTTTGGCTTGCCTCACGAATGTCACATACTTCTGCCAGTCTGGTCCAAGACATCCTAAAAATTTGGAGTGTATAGCAATCTTTGGTTGAGGTATGTTATGACATTCCAGATCATTGACAACATTGGTGAAGTGGTGATAGTATGATTCAAAGGATTCCCCTGGTTCCATCATGAAGTTATCGTATTCCATGTAAAGTTTGGATTCCAAATCCTCTTGGTTCAATTCTGTGCCTTCCATAAGAAGATGTACATGCTCCCACATGTCCTTGGCTATTTTCTGAGCATCAATACTCCTGAAGATTGGGTTAGGAATTCCCTGGAGTATGTAAGCCATGGCCATCTCATTGGCTTCTTGCTGAAGAGTTTGTTCAGTGGAATATTGAGATACTGGAATGGGAGTTCTAGTGTCATCCCGTGGAGGTATAGCAGTTGGATCACCCGGAACCAATGTTGAAGGAAGTGGATAAGGTCCTTCCATTATGACCTTTTTGAGATATTGACCATGAGGTTTCCTTAGTTCAACAAATCGAAGAAACCGACTAGACCATTGCACATAGTTTCCAGGAGTCAGCATTGGTGGAGTTTCAAACGATCCTGCTTCATGCCTTGATTGCTGACTATTGATAGCTTCACACATTTTTGTAAACCAATGAGGTTCTCTTGATGAAGGTTGGTAATTTTGCATCTGCATTTGAGTTTGTCAAAGGATTTGTTGCTGAGGTACTGATTGTTGAGGGAAAAACTGATGTTGTTGCACAAAAGCATGTTGTTGTGGATATTGAGGATGAAATTGTTGTAGTTGCTGATGATATTGTTGCTGTGGATATTGTTGTAGCTGGTAGTAGTAATTGAAATGTGGTGGTTGAGACATTCTTGTGTTTGTGTTGATCGTTAAGATAATTAAGATGTGTGTTATGAGTTATGAGGTTTGGTTTTGGTTAATTGAGATTTTTGTCCAATTTCGAAGAAATGTTACTGTTCACTCCAATTGCGAAAAACACTGTTCACACTGCCAATTGCGAAAGATTCTGTGAATTGTGAAAGAAACATCCAATTGCGAGAGAAACTTCCAATTGTGAAAGAGAATTGATAATTGCGATAAACTATCTAATTTGCGAAAGAACTTAGCAATTGCGAAAAAATTATCTGAATTGCGATATGAAAAGGCAATTTCGATAAATTATTTAGAATTGCGAAAGATCAAGCAATTTCGAAAGATTGTCAAAATTACAATTTCGATCACTTTCTCAATATCTTATACAAGAGGTGAGAATTAAAGCCAAGTCGAAGTATTTTCACTAACTTCTACAAGTTAGAAAATACTGAGTTTCAATTCCGAAGATTCTTGGGATTTGCGAGAAACACTGTCAATTGCGAGAAACCCTCTTTTCGCCAATTCCGAAAAACCCTCTTTTCACCAATTCCGAAAAACCCTCTTTTCATCGACTTTTTTAAAATTTCGTCTAGAACTTTCCACGATGATGATTAGTTGATAACAATGGTTTTTAACGATTAAAGCTAAGTAAATACGAAGATTTTTGCAACTTCTAAGGTGAAAAACGAAGATTTATTTTTTTTTTTTTTAATTTTTTTTTTGTGAAGATCTACAACTAGCAACGATTAGAACACTTGTTTTTAACACAACTTCGAACAAAAACTCAAAGAAATCCAAACGGAAATGACAAAACCAAACTTAATAACGATGTAATCTACTCTTAAACACACACGTTAACTATCCTTAGGCGAATGATACCACTTGTAGGTCCTAGTGATTAACGTAACACAAGCTAATCTCTACAAGATAAACCACGATAACAACTACTCTATAAGCTATGAAATGAGAATAACAATAAGTAAATGAAATATGAGAGAATAGAAATAGATAGAGAAGAGATTAAGAGAAGAAGAGTCGGATGATTAACATTCACAATAAACTTGGACAGAGCTTATGCATAGAGAATGAAAACCAACACTTAATATAAGCACCCTTGCCTTCTATTTATAGGCAACATATTAGGGCGTCACATGCAAATGATGTTCTAGAAAGTTTTCACTAAAGTGGCCGGCCCATGGGCTACTAATGGACCGGTCACATAATACAAACATATAACCCATTAAACTAAGCAACATTGTTATCGCAAATGACCATGACTTGATAAATTACAAAACGTGTTCCTAACAATTGAACTCTGAACTCTTGGAATTATCTTGATCCCTAATTCTTTAAATCTCTGATTCTTCAAATCAGCAAGTTTGAACTTTGTGCAGCAACTTTGACTTTAACATGCTTTACACCATCTGATCTTCAACCCATCTGATCTTTTCAGCAACAATGACCACTTGTACATCAATTCTTTAAGTTTCATACTATGCTCATCACTTCCAGGTGTGTATACTCCTGTGAGAGGTGAATCATTGAAAATTAATGCATTTGATGTCTCTTTACCAGATAGCCATTAACTACTGGAGTAGCCAATGTTTTGGTGTGTAAGACCAAGGTACATTGATAAGCATATGATTTTTAGCAAACCATCAGCTTAACAACGGATTTGTTTTGTCTTTACCAAAAGCCGTTTGCTTTTGGACTAGCCAATTCTTAGATGGAATACACCTCACCTTGGTGAATTGATTACCAGTTATGGTTTTCCACTGCCTTTACCACAAGCCATACTCTTATGGGCTAGTCAACTCTTCACTATCACAGATATGGTGAGTTAATCACCATACAATTTTTGGCAAATTGTCAGCCATAAACGGATTTGAAATATCTTTACCAGAGCCGTTTGCTCATGGATTAGCCAGTCCTTATGTGGGTTAGACATGGGGGACTGATGACCATTTGTTGTGTTAGTGCAAAGCACCTTCACCAAGTGAGAAGTTCCTTTAGTCTCACTTAACAACTTAAAAATTCTTTCAAACACTTTCAAGCACCCCAAGTTGCTTCCTTTAGTGACTGCAATTTAATCAAATCCAATATCTGCTCATACACTTCATCCCTCTTGTCTGCATACTACTTCTTTACCAACATTTCTTTGCAGACTCTAGGTGGTAGGGGATACTCCACTTCTGCCAACATGTAGATATGAGCTCTCTGTAATGATAAGCAATGTACCTGACAGCTGTGAAAATATCTCCATCTGACAATTTCTTGTTGGTATGGCAGCTTCCAAATTTCATTTGTTCTTGAAGGTGGCTCAAACATAAGCTTTAGATATCCCCAAAAGACACTTTCAAACTCCTCCTCAGGTCTAGTGTCTCCATGTCTGATATTCACCAATTTGTACAACTCCTTGAGATCTTCCCTAGTTACATCATTTAACAGCCCTGGAAAGTTGACATACACTACATCAGTGTTGTCATCCCTTATTATCTGATAAGCAACCCTCATCCCAGTCTTGATGATTTGATATCTGACAATCTTAGCTGGTTGTGCAGAACTCCCTGGAATTGATCCCATAGTGAACTCCTCAGATGAAGGTTCTTCTTATTCCTGCACCACATTCTTGGACACTGATTTACTTTTTCTTGATATACTCTTTCTTCTGTTCCAAGTTATAATTGGCTTATCAACTTTTACTACTTTCTTTGTTTCATCAGATGGTTTGGCTACCTCAGTTACTTTCTCTATCTTTTCACCTTCAGACACCTTTTGCCTTTTAAAACTCCTTCTGATTGAGTCTTCATAATCAGTAGGTTTATAACCTTGATCCCTTTCATATGCCGTGAGATACCTCCCTTCAAGCTCTTCATATGACATTCCCTTCATCTTTTCAAAGGTTGAATGCATCATGTTTTTCATGTACATCTTCATATCATACATCTTCTCCTGTTTTGTGAGCTTCTTTGTGGTACCTTTCTTTTTCTGAGTCAGTTTTACCTTTTCCATAAAGTCACCCAATGTCTCTGAATCCTTGAAGATGGAGTATATCGATAACAAGGTCTGGATGAAGATGGGAATTATCACAAGAGAAGACTTAATATGAAGAGCAGACTTAAGTGTGCTGGGTTACTTAGTTAAGTCTGTTAGTTGTATTTATGTCATAGTTAAGTCAGCCAGTTCAATGTTAAGTCTGGTAGACATAATAGAATAGTTAAGTCTGGTTGACTGTATTAGTTAAGTCTGTTTATGAATTACAAGAAGTTTGTTAGCTATAAGTTAGGAAAGGATACGTGGTTATCTTTATAGAAGATATGGTTGGATACGTTTATCCTTCTACACGTTTTGTATCTAGGGTTTCCTTGGTGTATAAAAGGAACCCTATGGGTTATTAGTATGGATGTACGAAATTGTGAAAGCTAATAGTAATACGAAGTTAGTTATCTTGTGTTCTTCATTGTTATTGTTAAGATTCCGCATTAGCAATAAACAATCTATTAGAGTTTCTTACCTAGATCAATTTGGATTTATTCAAGTTGTCTAACAAGTAACAAAGGCTACTTGGATCCATAATCGGTGGACCTACAAGTGGTATCAGAGCCTGTAAAGAGACTCTGAGTTCGGAGAAACACAAAAACCACAAACCCAAATTCACTCTAATAAACCCTGCACAATGTCTGAGTTTGAGAAGCCTGAGAAGCCTGATGATTTCTCAAACCATCTCAATGATGATGAGAAATCAACCCATGATGATGAAAAATCTGAAGCTGGCACATCTATACCACAACAAACTATCCCTGCAACAACAACCATATCCAACATAAAACTCCCAATCCTGAAGAAGGAAGAATATGACATCTGGGCTATGAAGATGGAGCACTATCTAGAGTATATTGATAACGAGGTCTGGAAGGTCATACAAAATGGGAATTCGAAGAAGAGGATTTCGGTTGGTAAAGATGGAGTGGTTAGGGTGCTACCACCAGTATCTGCTGAAGAGATACATGCTGTAGAAAAGGAGAGAATGGCCAGGACTATGCTGCTGATGGCACTTCCCAAGGAGCACTTGAGAAGGTTTAATGGCATGAATGATGCCAAGGAAATTTGGGAGGCTATCAAGAAAAGATTTGGAGGGAATGCTAACTCCAAGAAGATGCAGAAGGCTATTCTTAAAAGCAGTTTGAAGCATTCAGTGTATCCAATTCAGAGGGGTTGGAAAAAGGTTATGACAGGTTTCAACAACTTCTATCACAATTGGAGGTTCATGGTGCTGCTGTGTCTGAAGAAGATGCAAACCAAAAGTTTCTTAGATCACTACCAACAGAATGGTTAAGTATGACAATGACCATGAGAATGAAGGAAGAAATTGACACCATGACAACTGATGACCTGTACAACAATCTTCGGGTTTTTGAATAGGAAATCCAAGGAAACACAAAAGCATCTTCAAGTTCTACCAATGTTGCCTTTGTTTCTCAAAGCAAGGGCAGCACTAACAAGGTTAAGTCTGGCAGTTTTAATTCTGGTGGTTATGAAACTTCTTCAAGCAGCATGAGAGAGAGAGATGCTCCTGGAGGTTTTGCTGATGAAGTAGTTTACTCATTTTTTGCTAAGCCACCAGAAGAGAAGGACTTCATCAGTGAGGATCAGGAACAGATCAATGATATTGAAGTTAAAGAGATGGATATCAAATAGCAAATTGCCATGATTGCTCTCAGGGTTAAGAAGTTCTACAAGCAGACTGGGAGGAACATTAGGTTTGATGGGAAGACACCAGTGGGGGTACAATAAGAGGACTGTTGAGTGCTACAGGTGTCACAAACATGGTCACTTTGCTAGGGATTGCAAGGCAAAGATGACTACTGATGGGAACAGGAAGAAGGATTCTGACTCTCAAGATGATGACAAGCTGGAGAAGAATCAGATGAGCATGTTGACACTGGAAGCTGGAGCTGTGAATTGGGATGAACACACACAGGAGGAAGAAGTGCCAAACCATGCACTTATGGCTATTGGTTCCAGTAATGAGGTATCTTTGTGCTCCAAAATATGCATTGATTCATACAATCATCTTAAAGCTTTGTGTGATGAACAATTAAAACAAATAGGTGATCAGGAAGTAAAAATTCTTTCTTATACTAAGGCTGGTAAAACTTTAGAAGCACAAATAGTCACCTATCAAAAACAACAAGCTTCCTTAAATGAAAAACTCACCTTTCAGGCTAATGAAATATATGAAAAGGATGAAAAACTTAAGAAATATAGAAGAATTGGCATGAAAGCAGTGAGAGAAAGGGATGCATTGTAGAAAATACTAGACTCATGGAAAGCTTCATCTAAAAATCTTTTTAAATTAGTAGATTCTAGTATGAGTTCTACGTGTAAAATTGGCTTAGGATATGAGATAAAATCTGATAAGGAGATTCTAAACTATGAGGAAGAGATGGCTAGAACAGTGTTTGTTAGTTCAGAAAGTGACTTAGCTGGTAAACCTACATACAATAGGTTCATAAAAACTGATGATTTTAAAGGAGTTCCACCTCCATTAAGTGGAGATTACACTCCTCTACAAAAGGAAGAACTTCGTAAGATCTAACCTTTTGATTGTGTGGATCTATTCGGGTGGTCTTGGTTCATGAAAGATGAGATCCATGGTGGAGTTTTAGAGAGAAGTTAGAGAGAGAGAGAGAACCTTGAGAGAAAATATGAAAGATTAGATTAGTAGGTGAAATTGTGACAAGAGTTCCAACCCTTCCCAAGTGTGGGAAGGGCTTTATATAGTTACTAATATTGTGCCCCTAGTGGGCTGTGGAGTGAGCTGACAGTGGGGAAAGCCCCGACCCACTCCACAAATATAAATACGACTAAACTAATAATACTAATAATACTAATATTACTAAGCTAATATTAATAAGCCTACGAGCTATGTGAATGCTAAATAGATGCTCGGGGTGACCGAGCCTTCATCTGAATATTTATATTCCTAACAATCTCCCCCTAAGGGAGGTCACCCCGGAAATAATAATTTGAATTCTAGCATTCTTTCTTCTGAACTTGTCTTTATAGCTCGTAGTCTTTGATTTTTCAAAGTCTTGTATCTTCGTGCATTTTGCATCCAGTAGTAATCATTTGATGACTGTTTGATTGTCTTGGATGATCTTTGAGTATTCTTCGACTTTATCATCCAACATTTGTTTCCAAGTCATCTTACAGCAGTATGTCTCCACGTGATGTGATAGTCTTCGAGCCGACATGCTCACACTATTTGGTGTCATGATCTTCAGCATCAGAGTTTGCAGAAGCTGTGTTAAAGGTCTTTAGGTTGATCATGACTTCTTTAATTAAGATGATGATGTAGTGTGAACATGTGGTAGAGGATTGGCATCTTTTCTGCAACCAGCTACAACCACATTCAGCTGCAACCTCAAACAGCTACAACCGCAAACAACTGCAACAGCAATCAGCTTCAACTGCCAGATGTTCCTGCATACGACAGTTAGCAATAAAATGTCCGGTACTTACAGGTTCGGACTTCGAGATTGTTAATAGCATAGTGTGAAAACTCTCTCTAATCCTTACCAGGACCGTTCCTAATCGAAAACCCACAGAGGGCTTTTTAAGATCGTGCCGTAGTATATCAACGATTAGGTGAGTCGCTGGAGATCACTCCACGACTGTAGACCGTTTGAAACCGCCGCGATCACTAAGCGTAATCCACAGGGAATTACCGAAGTTACCTGCTTTCAGGGCTGCTTGATGTTGACCCTGGCAGGAATTTCCATTCAATCATTGAGAATTACATTCGTAAATTCTCTCATAAATGTTCTGGCAGATTGCTAAGATCTGCGTAGGACTTTTAGTTTACAACTGGTGTCCTTGAAGTTGACCAACCAGTGTAGAAATAGTTTGTGTCCCTAAGAGATCTTTTTATGCATCTCGTGGCTCTAGACTCTATTGTGCGTTTTGATTTGGTGGTCGGAGGCTGGAGAGGACTGCCACCTTTTCAATATCATCTAACTCGGAGTGAGAGAGATGATAGAAATGTATTGAACTCCATGACAATTGAAACAAGAGTCCTTTGAGGGACCTTGAGTGGCTAGGGAGGGTTGTGCAGCGTATCACTGGGTCCATGATACTTTGTCTTCAATGTCAGCAATCAACTAAGTGATTCTGACAGCATATGTGTTGACCCGGTTTCTGCCTAAAGTGTAAGAAGGGATTCTTTCTTTTTACCCTTCATCTTTACATTTCTTTTTCATTCTTCAACCCCTTCAGTGCTTACCGAGACTTCATAACTAGCACCTTGTTGGGTTTGTTCCAGTACTAGCTCCATCTCAGTCGGCATTTTTCCCTTATCCAGTTTTCTCCTTTTTAATCATACTTAAGGACTTCTACACTAACTAGTGGATTGTCCCTGGGTAGATCCCTCCGGCTCTGGCGGGATCGTGGGAACTTGAGCCTAACCTAACCATCCTTATAACTCCATACATTCATTAAAATGGTCGGTCTTTGGTGTACTTCCACGATTGCCATAAACCAAATCCTTGAAAAATCTCTCAAAGTGTTCATGATTATAAAACACATTTTGTTAACACTTTGAGAGTTTTATGTTTTTCAAATGCTCCCCCTCAACATGTGCTCGAGTGATTGTTTTATAAATTTGCACATGTTAGGTAGAGCTCGTACTTTTTGAATTGATCAACTTTCAGTGAACATGACCGATTCGAGACACGCTTACATCACTGGTTAGACCAGCTTGAAATTATTACCCGTCCTGGTCAAGTTCACAGAAAGTTTCTCGAAATGGTACACTCTACTCAGACACATCCTTTTCGAGACACGCTTACATCACTGGTTAGACCAGCTTGAAATTATTACCCGGCCAGGATATGTCCTTTCGATTGATGACAATTTGTGTTTCGTCAATTCATTGGTTACGTCTGAGTCACGATCTCATGCGGTGCCAAATCCTTTTTGTCCATTTGCTCCCCCTCAATATGTGCATCGATATACGAAAGAGTTTAGCACATATGGGAGAGCCTAACGTTTAATTCCAAAACATCACATTTTCATCAGGTTTCATATTTAAATCACATTCTCTCCCCCGATCAAAAATTTCAAACCTTTTGAGATTTGTGATCCCAATTGATTTAAATAAGTTAGAAAATGTGGGAGAAAATGTGTTCGATTTAATGTAGTCTGATGATGAAACATACTATGCTCCCCCTTAAACTAAGAGGGAGATTCACTGCTTATTATGCATAATTCGACAATTATGACACAAATGATATTGACCTTTTTGCGCAGATGATGTAATCACCCGCTTTTCTGAGTGAGTCAGTGGTCAACATCGATTATCCATCCACCAACAAAACTTTCCCACACGTTGAAGATCTCCACTTGGCGAGATCAGAATACGAACTGCTTTGTTGAAGTGAAGGTGGTGGTGGTGATGACAGTGTTGTTGTTGTTGCTGCCGACGTTGTTGTTGTGGTGAATTCCGAACCAATCAATAAAGTTTGAACGTCTGATCAAATGGTTAGAATGGGAACTGGCACATTCATTTTGGCTATGGAATTTGCATAAGAATATCAACACAGATATACATACATACAGATACACTATTCCTTAATAGCTACCCTTCAGCAGCTTGCCACATTATAATACCAAATTCATTTAATCAAACCACAGTCAGGAAATATGTCAAACTACTATCTAGCATGAAGAGCAAACAACAATCATGAACATGGCAATTCACTCATATTTCATCATTCAATTCAGGATCTTAGGAACTTGATTCAAACATGATAGCTATATACCTAAGCGAATCCTGAGAACATATGCACAATATCAACAACAATTAAGCAGCAATCGACTAACAAAAGTCAAACAACCTTTGAAACTCATTCATTCAGATCATACAAATGTCAGTGGAGTATTCAAGAACATCAAACACATTGGGTTTTCAAACTTTTTCAGATTTTGAGTTTTAATGTATCAAGGGGATTAAACGAGGATTCCAAAAAGATACAAATGAACCTTCTAGTTATATAAAGTTAGGATACTATAAGCAAAGTGCACATAATGTCCTAAACTTTCTAGCAACTAACACGTTTGGCCATTTGATATAAAGTTTTAGCAAGATCCTCTTCAACTAATACCCCATTAACTACAAAACCATTTCTAACAAGTACGAGTTAACCAAGAAATCCGTTTGATGATGTAAAATTTGAATTCACTCTCCCCCTCAATCAATGACCCGTATTCTAGATAAATATTTGTAGTCATTGATTGAGTGACAAATTTTATGCACAATCCAAGTATAAAAGAATTTCAAGCAACACATAATCACCAAGTGTCTCACAAATAATTTTTAGAAGAATCGTAGAATGAAAACTATTTGTATGTGATGGGCGTGATGTGTCGTTGCGGTTTAGCAGTATTAATGCCTACTCAAGTTTTAAATTTATATTTAGCCGAATTATCAATAACACACACACTTAACGAGTAGTGTACCCGGTCAGTATGAATATAATGGTAAGTAGAGTGTCGATCACTAAGAGTGGAACGTATTATCTAGTTATTCTAATCAGTATTTTAATATCTTAAGTTAGCTGTACAACCTAATCTAACGCAAGGGGGTTCAGCCTGAGAGACTGGCACGGTTTGGTTATGATTAAATAGTAAACTAAACTAATGAGCACGAATCATCGATTAGCACACACTTACACAGATAGATACTTGAGACAATAAGAAGACCTGTCCTGATAATTAAGTAGCTTGTCACTTGTTTTATTGCTAGTTTTATATGAAGTGTATATAATTAAACCTTTCTCGTTGGCTCTAATCTTATCGGCGAGTAAACCCTTAATGATTACTTATGTCTATCCTATTTATTAAAGAGGCGCTGAAACAAATAGGCGAGGAAGGGGCATCGCGACCCAAGCAATGCTCAGCTAGACACAGAGGTTATCAATGCACTAATAAAAGTCACCAAAGACATCAACATATAAACTTTAATTAATGGGAAAATAATTTTAAGGGGTGCGCATGATATTCCGTAGTCACATGACATCAACCCATCAATCCTGATGAATTAAAGTGTACTAATACAATAAAACAAAACTACTTAATGAATTGAATACATGCAGGACCTTCTTACAGCTCTTGTATCTTCGTTCAGGGTGTGTCTTGTGCTGCTAATACGTCTAAATTCGTCTCTGGTTTGGTACTCGTACGTATGGTATCTTGCACTGTCCAACCTCTCAAATTCGTCTGACTTTGGGGTATTTATAGTTTCTGTCTGAGGGTTAGATGCGGCGCATAGGATAAGTAGATGCGGCGCATTGACTTAACTTCGCGTGGGGTCCAAGATTAATATATTCAGGAATATTCGTACACCGCCTTAAGATGCGGCGTAACTCCATTTCTCTATGCGGCGCATGTCCTTTGCTGTCTTGGATTGTAACATGTGAAATCTTGATAATGATACGCCGTATGTAAGAAGTATGTTGCGGCGTATCTGGAGCAGAATGATCTTGATCTTGTACATTTCAGTAGACTTTTAACATCTTGCTTGTTTTGCTCCACAATTAGTCCAAAATCGCCAAGTTTCACATAATACTTGTTTTTACCTGAGAATTACAAAAGTAAACATTAACGTATCAATTCTCATATATAATATAATAAAACAAGTCAAATAAATAGGATAAATGATGATAATAAAATGTACTTATTTGAGTTCATCAAATATCCCCCCACTTGAACTTTACTTGTCCCCAAGTAAACCTTAGAATAAATCTTATGAAAATGTATCCTAAAGATATTAGGATTTATTTTTATATTTAAGCATGTATTCGTTTTGTCATAATTGCACAACCAAACACTTAACGAATTAGAAATAAAATAAAATATTCTGATAAAAGCAAATCTAATCGTTTAACTGTCCAGTCGTGACGAATATTCTATCATAAGCTTGGCAAGTATACGCATCTCCCCCACTAAAGCCAAGGAACAACAAGTCTAAAGCGGTAAAAAGGGTTTGTTGGTTAAAGGTTGATCATCCTTTTTAATCTCTATCGATCTCACATTCCAGAAAAGGCGACAAAATCACAAATACATGATCGAATCCACGACCACGATACTTGCAATTGCTCAAATCCTTAACTCGAATGGGCTAAAGATAGGACCAAGTAATCTTTACCAATAATATTATATCAAAAAGGGCGACAAAATCATAAATACATAGCCGAATCCACGACTAGGATACTTAAGATTGCTCAAATCCCTAATCTCAATAAATCAAAGGTTTGGATAAAGAATGATGTAGGGTATGGATAATATTTGGGATACAAATTGGTGTAAAATGAAAGATAAACAAAACAGATAAATTAAAATCCTAAGTGTGGTAAATTACTTTCCCAACCATCCCATGAATAAGACTCATATCATTGAATAACTCACGCTTTAACACTTGAAACACACGCTTTAGGTAGACACGAATTATACTCAACAAGATCTCAATCAAAGAATAACCTTAGTTGGCGTTCTCATAACGGCCAACTCCCATTCAATCCATAAATATAATATACAACAAATAGTGGTAATATCGACCACTTAATACAAAACTTTACATCAGTTGGTTAAAACAAACTTCCAACTTTTCCTTTTTCTTTTTCTTTTCTATTTTTTCAATTTTTTTTTTTTTTTTTTTTTTTTTTTTTTTTTTTTTTTTTTTTGACATCAACATATGTGTAAAATTTCACAACTTTTCTATCACTATTTTTCCGGATAATTTTTCCATACTCTTCATACTTTCAGAAATAACTGTAATAGCGAAAGTAGCAAACACACGAAAAATAAACTAAAAGTTATACAATATTTACTTTCATACCAATTGCATTGTGCAATTTCCCGACCTAACCAAAGATAATGAATTACGCACGCGAACACAGGTAATGTAAGGTGATCCGTGTGTGAGTATATATAAATAAATATAGTATCGTGCACACGTGATACGTGGGAAATGACAAGTCAAACCTTTAGGAAAAGTCAAACTTGCAAAACCCGTGAATGTGATGTGTGTGATACCGGGCAAGTGATCACCCGGGTCGTGTCCCAGCGAGGTGTGAATCAAGGATTTCGTTTTAGGTTCGGGATTAAAATGCTTGATGATTGGATTAGGAGATTATTTGGTGTTGTGGTATAATTACACAAAGCAATGAAACGCAAAAGGTATTTAAAACTAAAAACGCACGTTTTAATTAAAATTAACGTCAACGCGCAAAAATAAAAGTGAAATCTAAAAATATTAGCCCTACGAGTACCGAATTAATTTTCCTACACTCTAAATTATAAAAGAAAATTTTGGAAATAAGAAATTTATTTTTTTGACTTTTTAGTTATTTTTTATGAATTAAAAACTAAGTTAAACTAATTAAATGAATTAAAAATATTAAATGACTTTGGAAAATTCTGAAAATTTTTGAGGAAATCTAAAATTATGTTTTCTACCTAGGAAAAATAAAAACAGAGCTTAATTCAGTCTAAATAAGCAGAACAATCAAATAAGCACTTAGGAATAAGCTCAAAAATAAGCTAATGCTGTCCAAAAATTCTCAAAAGCTCAAGTGACATGCAATGGATTAATTTAAGCTTAAAACAACTCATAAAGTTCAAATAAGCCAAAGAAATAAGCAAATAAGCAGTTGGTACAGATTCAAAATAGGGACAGAATAACAGCTTAAAACCACCTTTTTGCAGACCAAAATAAGCAGTCAATAAGCTGGAAAATGGCCAAGTATTGGGGGCAAAAGCTAGCTAGTACATTAGGCAACACAATAAAAAACAAAAGCCCAAAATTTAAAGCTCAACTGCTTATCCAATTAAAGCTGAGATCAGATGGTGTTCAGGATTAAGGACTGAGTGCAGACTTAAAACAGACCAATAAGGAGATTTGCAGACTCAGAATAAGCTATTGAATAAGCTCAGAACTGAAATCCCAGATGTAGCACTACAAGCCTACTATATGAACTATTTGTAAACCTAAAATTAGATCCTAAGCTCAAATGGATAAGCCACAATTAAGCTGAGATCAGCAGACTTTTGGGGGTGTGTCTGCACAAAATTCTGATGCAGCAGAGAATAGAGAATTGCACTTAAACCTTACTCAAAAAATTTCAACTTCTAATCCTACATGAAACTACTAACTGGGAACTCAAAAATGACCAAAAGTTGTCCTCTAATAAGCTCAGCTTATACTGAGCTTATTATTGCAGCCTACTTTCTAATTTTCAACTTAGCAACACAAATCCTCAAATGGCATTAAAACAACTTAACTTCCACTGATTACAGCTTAACATTCCCTAAATAAATCTTGATCAAACTTTATAAGATGGCATATGAACAGTTTAAGTACATTTGGCCAAAAACAAGCTCAATCCAAAACACTCCTTTAGAAGCTGCTTTTGAATGTGAAAACCAAACAAGACCAGAGAATGCCAAATTCTGAGTCAATATTACCAATCCAACTACTCTAGACCTTAATGAGCCAAATAAGCTTTAGATAAGCTTATAAGCAGTTAAGCTATTTTTTGGTTTTTCTAATTTTCTCAGAGCAAATCTAAACTAGGATAAAGTAATCATCAAACTAACTTCATTCTAACATTAATAAACTCAGTTAAACTCAAAACAAGGAAATAAGCACTTAGAGATACAATAAGCAATGAATAAGCTTTAACAGTTGACTTTCGTTGACCATAAAAATTAAACTTTCATTACTTAAACTGAGAAATACAATACGAAAAAGTTAAAGAAAATACAAGTACCTTGGAATTTTTAAGCAAAAATAAAACCTAAAAAAACAACTAAGAACTTTTAGTCTATTTATACTGAAAACTAAGCTAAGGGGTCTTCACTGCTTGTGTTTCTTTCGTGAGGTAAAACATTCCTGGGGACTCACTTGTGCTTCTTTGGAGCATTTCCCAACCCTTGGATTAAAAAGAAGCGATCTTGGCCTTTGATTTCTTTTTTAGCGCTCAAATAGGTGAGGATTGCCAGCGTGGCAGTTGGCTTTGGGTGTGGTAGGTTATGGGGAGTGGTCGTAGGAGACAAGTATGTTGGGGAAGGTACGAAAGGTGAGGTGATGGTGTACTGTGTTGGTTAGGCGGGAAGAAGAAGGTGAGTGGGAATGAGGTCAGAGATGATTTTGACCTAATTGTAGTTTTGGTTAAACAAAAATATACGGGTTGGGATTGTTTGGGCTTGGGTTACTTTATGAGATGGGCTGGTGGGTTATTTTATCATTGGGTTGGGATAATGGGTTAAAGGAAAATGGGTTGGGTTAATTATTTAGGATAAGGGTTTGGTTATAGGTTTAGTTTTAGGGATTAATGTTGCCAAGTTTCAAACTTCAGGGACCAATCTTGTCATTTCTGTAAATCCAAGGTATAGACAGCCACAAAGTAATTTTTATTTTCCAAGGGCCATTTGTGTTGTTTTGGTATTTTCGGGGTTGACTTTGACTTTTGATCAAATACACACTTGTTGTCGAGTCTATCCAAAAATGCCGGTTTTTGCTCCGTTTTCAATCCTTTGGTACCTGAAACACATAAAACACAAAACCAAGGATATCTGCAATGTATTTGGGTGTTTTTGGTCATTTTTGTGTCTTTATCGGGTGTAAAATGATGAGTATTTACACACTCATCAAATCCCCCACACTAAGCTATTGCTAGTCCCTAGCAATCCAATCATATGAAGTAATGAAAGGATCAAAAGAATACCAAGTATACCCCGTTTCGACTTTTTATTTGATGCGAGAAATTTAAACTAGAACATAAATAAATAACATGCTTGATTTTCAAAAATGGTATCATGGAACGGGATTCACACAAACTGGGTGTCTCCAGGGAATTGAAATCATCATCCTCTTTTTTTATACTCCCAACTAAGCTTAAACTCAATGTGCAAAATATTTTTGTAAAATGCTAACACTACTTATACTAATAATCTATGTAAGCCAAGACTTAACTTTTCACTCCCACAATTTATTCAATTTAGGTGACTATGCTATTTTCAAAATTTTGACCGCAAAAATCGACATTTATTATGGTTGTTATTCGTTTAAGTCAAATACTAATTTACCGGGAACCTCGGAAATCTAAGGATCAAAAGGGCCTTTTCCATCTAGCGGCTTTCTTCTCGGCACATCCCAAACCAGTTGGTTTTAGGTGACCAGGCTTTTGACACCCCACAGAGAATAGTACCGAAATCAACGGAATTTCGATTTCAAAGATTTTGGATATTCCCACTAAGCTAGTATTAAATACTTAACTAAATAACAACAAACGATCATTTAGAGATTAGAAACTCAGAGACAAGATCACTCCATGTAACGGCTTTCTTCTCGGCACATCCCAAACCAGTTGGTTTTAGGTGACCAGGCTTTTGACACTCCATAGAGAATAATTCCGGAGATTTCGAAACCCTTTGAAATCAACAATCTACTAAATTACCGTTTAACCTTTATACAAAATCGACGAATCCAAGTTCAACTTTCGATTTAAATTTAAAAGAAAGCAATTTCTACATTTATTAACATATATATCTTTATTTTTGCAACATCAAAATTTATTGCATTTTGCAATATCATTCCATTTTATTTTATTTTATTTATTTATTATTATTATTATTTTTATTTTTTTTCAATTTTTCATCATCATTTTTTTTTTTTTTTTTTTTTTTTTTTTTTTTTTTACTTGTGCAACATAAATTAACGGAACTTCACGGGAACCAAGACCTAAACGCCTTTCGGAATAAAGGATCTAAGGGCCGATTTAGAACCGTAGCTTAGGACTTATATGCTTTCTCAAAAATTAAAATAAAAAGTTGAACTCGGGCTCTATATCAAAATTGTATAAAAATTTGTTTTGCATAACAACATGATTTTGGCGTTCAAACTTTCAAAACAGCACGTATTTAATCAGATTAGTTATCTTCTGGGAGAAAAAAGCCATAGATTACTTGTATAAGCTCTAAAGAGAACCAACTACTCTACGCTTAGCATTTTCATTTGCACAAATCGTAAAACCTTAGTCTAAACGTTAAGGAAGCAGCTAGATCAATACTCTAGCAGAGTCGGGATTCCCCTTGTTCTAACCTAATCAAGACTAAACACTAGTTTTTATTGCAATTTCTTATCTAAAAACGACAAAAATTTTAAAATTTTGGTCAAAAACGGGGGTACTAGGGACTAGAAGGTACACATGTGACAAAATTCGAGAGAATTCCCCCCCACACTTAGAATTGAATATTGCCCTCAATATTCAAAGTACCGGTTACTATGCCGACACTTAGAACGTAAAAAGGTAATACTAATAGCCAAGTGTGGAAAAGAAATCTCTATTTTTCACAAAAAGGTTGAAAAGATATCCCTAGATAATCGTTAGCAAAAGGATAGGATATTGGGCGGCTGGATTGAAAACAGGCGCGCCAATCAACACTATCCAAGGGAAACCTGAAAATCAAAGCAAACAACACAAAAGCCAAGGACAGTGGGACTCCCCCACACTTAGTTGTTAGAAAGAAGAAAGAAGTCAGAAACATGGGTTGTCACCCATGTGGTGCTAATGTTTTTGTTAACCGAGTCACTAGCTTGACTCGACCCCGAATTCATTGGTCCATGGGGAAAGTTTGGAGATCCGGGACAACCATGGATGGTATGTCCCCTCCAAAGTAATGCTTCAACCTCTAGACCGTTCACCTTGAAGTTTGGTCCGTCATTTTGAGATAACTCGACGGTACCATAAGGAAAAACTTTGGCAATGGTGAATTGTCCAGTCCAACAGGTTTTGAGCTTACCCGAGAATATCTTTAATCTAGAATTGAAAAGAAGGACTCGATCATCAACGTTAAAAACGCGGTTTTTGATCTTGGAGTCGTGGATCTTCTTTGTCTTTTCTTTGTAGATCAAAGAGTTCTCGTAGGCTTGATCACGAAGTTCATTTAGTTCATTGAGTTGAACTTTGCGGTGATCACCCGCGGACTTTAGGTCAAAGTTTGCATGCTTCAAGGCCCAATAAGCTTTGTGCTCGAGCTCGATCGGTAGATGGCACGCCTTTCCGTACACAAGTTTGTAAGGAGTACACCCGATGGGTGTTTTATAAGCTGTACGGAAGGCCCAAAGTGCATCATCTAGTTTATCCGACCAAGACGCACGGTTTTCACCTACGGTCCTTTCCAAAATTCTTTTTAAACCACGGTTTGAAACTTCCACTTGTCCACTTATTTGTGGGTGATACGCGGTAGAAAGACGGTGAGTAATACCGTACTTAAGCATGACCTTTGCAAATTGGTCATTGCAAAAGTGCGTACCACGATCACAAATGATAGCACGTGGAGTTCCAAACCGAGCAAAGAGAGTTTTCAAAAATTTGCACACTACTCGGGTGTCGTTGGTGGGGAGTGCTTTCGCCTCAACCCATTTAGACAAGTAATCGACAGCCACGAGTATATACTTGTTCCCTCGTGAAGACGGGAACGGCCCCATAAAGTCAATGCCCCAAACGTCAAATATTTCACAAACTTGAATGACGTTTTGTGGCATTTCATCTTTTTGAGAGATCTTCCCGTGACGTTGACAAGAGTCACAAGATTTGACTAAGTCATGGGCATCACGGTAGATTGTGGGCCAATAGAACCCGGAATCAAACACCTTTTTGGCGGTGTAGTTGGCACCATGATGTCCCCCCGTGGGTCCATTGTGGCAAGCCTTAAGAATTTCAACGGCTTCTTGGCCGTGAACACACCGCCGGATGACTTGATCCGCACACACTTTAAACAAGTAGGGGTCGTCCCAAAAGTAATGATTCACATCTTTGAAGAATTTGTTCTTTTGTTGGGACGACATCCCTTTCACAACAAAGTTACCCGCATGGTAATTTGCAAAATCGGCAAACCATGGGGTACTAGAATCACCACGAAAAGATACCACGTTAAGTGTCTCGAGAGGAAATGTTTCATTTATTTCCTTTTTCTCGAGCACACTTTGATGAGGGTTCTTTAATCGGGACAAATGATCAGCAGCAAGGTTCTCGGCTCCTTTTTTTATCACGGATGGTGATATCAAATTCTTGTAGGAGGAGAATCCAACGGAGCAATCTCGGCTTTGCATCTTGTTTTGCAAAGAGATATTTGAGAGCCGAGTGATCCGTATACACTATGCTTTTAGACAAGATCAAGTATGGCCGAAACTTTTCGAAAGCATACACCACGGCTAATAATTCTTTTTCCGTCGTGGTGTAATGTGCTTGAGCTTCGGTCATAGTTTTGCTAGCATAGTGTATAGGCTGAAAATGTTTTGCTTTTCGTTGCCCCAAGACCGCACCTATGGCAAAATCACTTGCATCACACATAAGTTCAAAAGGTAGGTCCCAATCGGGGGCAACTAAGATCGGTGCTTCAGTAAGCTTTTTCTTTAGAGTTTGAAAAGCTTCAATGCACTCTTGTGAGAAAACGAACGGAGTTTCCTTTTCAAGGAGACGGGTCATCGGCCGGGCGATTTTCGAAAAATCTTGAATGAATCTACGATTGAAACGGCGCGTGACCAAGGAAACTCCGAATACCCTTGACGGTAGTGGGATGAGGTAGCTTAGCGATAACATCAACTTTAGCCTTATCGACCTCAATCCCACTCTTAGAAATCTTATGGCCGAGGACAATGCCCTCTTTGACCATGAAATGACTTTTCTCCCAATTTAGACAAAGATTAGTGTCTTCACAACGTTGAAGCATTTTGTCCAAATGGGAGAGACATGTGGTGAAAGAATCCCCAAAGACCGAGAAATCATCCATAAAGACCTCCATAGTTTTCTCGACCATGTCGTGAAAAATGGCCAACATACACCTTTGGAACGTGCCCGGAGCATTACATAAGCCAAACGGCATGCGTCGGTAGGTAAAAGTTCCATAAGGGCACGTGAAAGTGGTCTTTTCTTGATCTTGCGGGTCAATGGTAATTTGGAAGTAACCCGAGAAACCGTCGAGGAAACAATAGTACTCGTTTCCCGCTAATCTTTCGAACATTTGGTCCATGAATGGAAGAGGGAAGTGGTCTTTACGGGTGGCATCATTTAACTTTCGGTAGTCAATGCATACACGCCATCCCGTCACCAATTGAGTAGGAATCAACTCGTTCTCATCGTTCGTAACAACGGTAATGCCACCTTTTTTAGGCACGCAATGAACGGGGCTCACCCAAGGACTATCCGAGATAGGGTAAATCAATCCGGCATCAAGGAGTTTAAGAACTTCCTTTTTGATAACCTCGTGAATTTTTGGATTAACCCTTCTTTGATGTTGAACCGCTGGTTTAAAGTCATCTTCCATTAAAATCTTGTGTGTACAAAATTCTGGGTTAACACCCTTAATGTCGGAAAGTTTCCAAGCGATGGCTCGC
Source organism: Artemisia tridentata subsp. tridentata (assembly GCA_021014915.2). Taxonomy (NCBI): domain Eukaryota; kingdom Viridiplantae; phylum Streptophyta; class Magnoliopsida; order Asterales; family Asteraceae; genus Artemisia; species Artemisia tridentata. The sequence goes on along the minus strand of CP139507.1, from coordinate 355,568,176 downwards.
TTGTGTGACTTTAAAACCTTTATGAGAGCGGCTTTCTCCTCATCATTTAAGTCTTTAGCAATTATGACGGGTAATTTATCGGTACCCTCCAAAAATGCATACTCGAGATGAGGTGGTAGGTCCTTAAGTTCGACCTCCGGTGGATCAATAGGATTCTCACTAGATGTGATTTCCTCATTATGAAGTTCTTTCGGAGGGAGAGATGATGGATCTTCATTAAGTAACTTCTCAATTAGACGAAGGTCTCCCTCCATGTCAAACACACCTTCATCAATTTTTGATGGAGTTGCATCACAAGCTAAACAAGCTTCAATCTCTTCCAAAATGAAGTCACTTCCCTCAAATGGAGTGAGAGAAGGGGAAGAGAGAGCATTGGTGTGGTTTGAAGAAGTGGGATTGCCACTTAGCACTTCATGAAAATATTCCTCACATGTAGTATCAATGATATCAATTTGGTTAATTGACTCGCTATCATGCTTGAGAGGATATTTTGAAGTACTCTCAATATTTAAGACCAATTTTTCATCACCGACTCTAAGAGTCATTTCACCTTCGTAGACATCGATTAATGCACGAGCCATTTTCAAGAATGGTCTTCCCAAGATAAGGGGGACACGAGGATCGGCATCAAAATCGACCACTACGAAGTCGGCAGGAAAATGGAACTTGCCTACTTTCACGAAGACATCTTCGGCAATACCTTTTGGAACAGTAACCGATCGATTTGCAAGCTCTAGTATCATTCGTGTATCAGTAAGTTCCGGTAGAGAAAGCTTTGCCCATACGGAAAGAGGCATTAGATTGATGCTTGCGCCAAGATCGGCCAAGGCTAAGCATTCATCAAGCTTTTGGAAGTCACAAGGAATGAGAAATTTTCCGGGGTCTCCTAGTTTTTCGGGTAAGTTCTTAAGAAGCACCGCCGAACAATTCTCATTCAATGGAGTCTTTGCCAATTCCAACAATTTTTCCTTATTGCTAAGGAGACTTTTGAATGTTGAAGCAAACTTTGGCATGTAGAGAAGAGCATCCGCAAAACTAATATCGAAGTGTATCTTTTGAAAGATTTCAAGAAACTTCATCATTTGACTATTAGTTTTGTCACGGAGCTTTTGTTCATTAAGCCTCGAGGGATAAGGAATCGAGGGCTTAGAATTTGTCTTCGGAACATCGGGTTCCGGAATTGGAATTTGGACTACCGAAGGTTGGACGTTTGTGGTACTTTGTGGGCTAGTAATTTGCACTTTGTCCTTTGTCACCTTGGGTTCTCGTTCCACTTCCTTCACCGGAGAAGGAGTAGGAATCGAGGGTCCATCAATTGTCTTACAACTACGAGTGGTAATAGCTTTCAACTCACCCTTCGGGTTTGGAATGGTATTTCCCGGGAGGGTTCCCGAAGTTGAAGGTTGATTCAATTGACACATGAGACTAGCAAACATGTTCTCAATTTTGCTTTGAGATTGATCAATCTTTTGATTTGCATTCTTAAGCTCATTTTTAAGTTCATGACCTTGTTTTGAAATTGAAGTTTGAAAATCATTTTTCAAGGTGGTGATTTGATTTTGCATTGACCTCATATTTGCTTCATTTGCTTTGATGTAATTAGCAAGTTTGTTTGAGGAAGCAATTGGGGCTTGGTAATTCGAAGCTTGAAAGCCTTGATTGAAATTACCACCTTGATTTGGGTATTGATTGATCGGGGCTTGAAATTGATTTTGAACATTTTGCCCTCTCGGTTGGTTTTGATTGAATCTATTTGGATTGTTGGGTTGAGAAAATCCGGGTGGTCCATTTTGATTGCTAACACGATAGTTCGGGTCAACTTGAGGACGGTATTGATTACCTCCTTGGTTGAAAGACCCGGCTACCGCATTAACATCAAAACGACTACCATCGGTGGCAGTACAATTGTAGTATGCATGAGGACCACCACAAGTGACACAAGTTTCTTCCACCGCTTTGACTTGAGTGGGTGAAGAAGTTTGTGGAAAAGATTGTTTCTTTTGCTTGGAAAGAACCAAAGCTTGAATAGCCTCCGTGAGTTTGTCAATCTTAGCATCGGTGCTAGAAGAACTCACGAGAGATGAAGTAGAAGGTGAAGCATTCACTTGAGAAACAACTTGCTTGCTTCGTGAAGTACGAACCTTAGACTTATTTTCAATGATGGCTAAAGCATCTTTAGTCGTCCGATACAAGAGATTACCACCGGCGGTGGCATTTAGAGAGTCTTGATCGGAATGGTTCAAACCATTATAGAAGGTATCGAGTTGATGTAACTCGGAGAAACCATGGTGAGGACATTTGCGATGTAATTCTTTAAAACGGTCCCACGCTTCACTAAAGGATTCATCAAATTTTTGAGTGAATTTGGTGATTTCATTTTTAAGGCTTGTGGTTTTTGATGGAGGAAAGAATTCATTCACAAATTTCGACACCAAATCTTCCCATGTTTCAATAGAACGAGGGGGTTGTTTTTCGAGCCAAATTCGGGCGGCCCCCTCGAGAGAAAAAGGGAAAAGAAGCAATTTGATTGCCTCTTGAGGAACATTTCGGTATTTGATGGTAGAGGTGATCTTGTTAAACCATCGAATGTGGGAATGAGGATCGTCCCTCTCAAATCCGAAATATTGACTCGCGGTTACTAAGGATAGCAACCTGGTCTTAAGCTCAAAGCTATCGGCAACGATTGCCGGAACAACAATAGCATCTCCGTAACCCTCGGTGGGTGCTTGGAGAAGCTCACACATGGTACGTTCCTCCGCCATTGTGACAATAGGAGGGACGGGAATAGCACGAATCTCGGGTTCGGCTATTGAGGCGGAATGCCTATGATTACGTCTCCGATTACGTCTTCCCGTAGTATGTACGAGTTCACGTAAAGGACTTGTTGACGGAGAAGAACGAGTGCGCATGCACTAAAAAAACAATTTCAATTAAAACAAGACCGAGGCAAAACACAAGTGAACTTAAACCTTAAATCAAACAAGCGTACGGTAGCTCTTCAAAAGATAAACGCGCAGAGTGGCGGGAGAGAAGAATGGATCTCTCTTCGGTCTGCAATTTAATGTCAAGACCTACCTTAAACCACTTGTATAGGTTGTTTATCAATCAAAGGTGAGCCGAATTCGCAAGCGACACAAAGGCAAGTTTAAATCTTTAGTTTGGGAACTTATTAATGGTCATACCCCCAGTTAGGTAGTATTCTATCGAATGTTTCTCGATGATGTTTTTTTATTGTTTATTAATTACAAAGAAAAACGGAAAATCTTTTTGTGTTTTTATCTTTTATATATATAGAAAGAAAATGAAAAATATTTTTGTTTTTTATACTTTTTTGGAAGTGAAAACTTCGTGAAGAAGGATCTCAAGTCACTAATCGTTTAAACCTTAAACAATATTGTCGCAACACAACCTCCCCGGCAGCGGCGCCAAAATTTGATCCGTGTGTGAGTATATATAAATAAATATAGTATCGTGCACACGTGATACGTGGGAAATGACAAGTCAAACCTTTAGGAAAAGTCAAACTTGCAAAACCCGTGAATGTGATGTGTGTGATACCCGGGTCGTGTCCCAGCGAGGTGTGAATCGAGGATTTCGTTTTAGGTTCGGGATTAAAATGCTTGATGATTGGATTTGGAGATTATTTGGTGTTGTGGTATAATTACACAAAGCAATGAAACGCAAAAGGTATTTAAAACTAAAAACGCACGTTTTAATTAAAATTAACGTCAACGCGCAAAAATAAAAGTGAAATCTAAAAATATTAGCCCTACGAGTACCGAATTAATTTTCCTACACTCTAAATTATAAAAGAAAATTTTGGAAAAAAGAAATTTATTTTTTTGACTTTTTAATTATTTTTTATGAATTAAAAACTAAGTTATACTAATTAAATGAATTAAAAATATTAAATGACTTTGGAAAATTCTGAAAATTTTTGAGGAAATCTAAAATTATGTTTTCTACCTAGGAAAAATAAAAGCAGAGCTTAATTCAGTCTAAATAAGCAGAACAATCAAATAAACACTTAGGAATAAGCTCAAAAATAAGCTAATGCTGTCCAAAAATTCTCAAAAGCTCAAGTGACATGCAATGGATTAATTTAAGCTTAAAACAACTCATAAAGTTCAGATAAGCCAAAGAAATAAGAAAATAAGCAGTTGGTACAGATTCAAAATAGGGACAGAATAACAGCTTAAAACCACCTTTTTGCAGACCAAAATAAGCAGTCAATAAGCTGGAAAATGGCCAAGTATTGGGGGCAAAAGCTAGCTAGTACATTAGGCAACACAAAAAAAAAACAAAAGCCCAAAATTTGAAGCTCAACTGCTTATCCAATTAAAGCTGAGATCAGATGGTGTTCAGGATTAAGGACTGAGTGCAGACTTAAAACAGACCAATAAGGAGATTTGCAGACTCAGAATAAGCTATTGAATAAGCTCAGAACTGAAATGCCAGATGTAGCACTACAAGCCTACTATATGAACTATTTGTAAACCTAAAATCAGATCCTAAGCTCAAATGGATAAGCCACAATTAAGCTGAGATCAGCAGACTTTTGGGGGTGTGTCTGCACAAAATTCTGATGTAGCAGAGAATAGAGAATTGCACTTAAACCTTACTCAAACAATGTCAACTTCTAATCCTACATGAAACTACTAACTGGGAACTCAAAAATGACCAAAAGTTGTCCTCTAATAAGCTCAGCTTATACTGAGCTTATTATTGCAGCCTACTTTCTAATTTTCAACTTAGCAACACAAATCCTCAAATGGCATTAAAACAACTTAACTTCCACTGATTACAGCTTAACATTCCCTAAATAAATCTTGATCAAACTTTATAAGATGGCATATGAACAGTTTAAGTACATTTGGCCAAAAACAAGCTCAATCCAAAACACTCCTTTAGAAGCTGCTTTTGAATGTGAAAACCAAACAAGACCAGAGAATGCCAAATTCTGAGTCAATATTACCAATCCAACTACTCTAGACCTTAATGAGCCAAATAAGCTCTAGATAAGCTTATAAGCAGTTAAGCTATTTTTTTGGTTTTTCTAATTTTCTCAGAGCAAATCTAAACTAGGATAAAGTAATCATCAAACTAACTTCATTCTAACATTAAAAAAACAACTAAGACCTTCTAGTCTATTTATACTGGAAAACTAAGCTAAGGGGTCTTCACTGCTTGTGTTTCTTTCGTGAGGTAAAACAGTCCTGGGGACTCACTTGTGCTTCTTTGGAGCATTTCCCAACCCTTGGATTAAAAAGAAGCGATCTTGGCCTTTGATTTCTTTTTTAGCGCTCAAATGGGTGAGGATTGCCAGCGTGGCAGTTGACTTTGGGTGTGGTAGGTTATGGGGAGTGGTGGTAGGAGACAAGTATGTTGGGGAAGGTATGAAAGGTGAGGTGAGGGTGTACTGTGTTGGTTAGGCGGGAAGAAGAAGGTGAGTGGGAATGAGGTCAGAGATGATTTTGACCTAATTGTAGTTTTGGTTAAACAAAAATATACGGGTTGGGATTGTTTGGGCTTGGGTTACTTTATGAGATGGGCTGGTGGGTTATTTTATCATTGGGTTGGGATAATGGGTTAAATGAAAATGGGTTGGGTTAATTATTTAGGATAAGGGTTTGGTTATAGGTTTAGTTTTAGGGATTAATGTTGCCAAGTTTCAAACTTGACCAATCTTGTCATTTCTGAAAATCCAAGGTATAGACAGCCACAAAGTAATTTTTATTTTCCAAGGGCCATTTGTGTTGTTTTGGTATTTTCGGGGTTGACTTTGACTTTTGATCAAATACACACTTGTTGTCGAGTCTATCCAAAAATGCCGGTTTTCGCTCCGTTTTCAATCCTTTGGTACCTGAAACACATAAAACACAAAACCAAGGATATCTGCAATGTATTTGGGTGTTTTTGGTCATTTTTGTGTCTTTATCGGGTGTAAAATGATGAGTATTTACACACTCATCATAAGGAAACACACTTTGCCTAAAGCAATTAACCACAGATTTTAATCTACAGGGTAGGCTAAGGTGTAAGGGTGTAACGAAACATTATAACAAAGGTGTAAGAAACGAAAGGAATGGCTCTGAGGGTTTTTCTATGGGTATCTTACTCTAAAAGTGAGAGTAACAAAGGGTTTATACGGGGGTTAACTAACCAGTGTAGTTAGTTAATATCAAATAACATATAAAGGCTATTTGGGTGTAATCCTAGAAATTTACCAATTTAGACAAGTCACTCCAATTATATAGATAATACTTATTATGGTGGTCTCGAATAGTATACAAGCCAAGTTCTAAAGTTTACAAGTCACCGGCACACTAAAAGTTTTAATATTTTTGAAAGAATAGAGTTATGTGTGCGGTTATGTAATTTAGACTTTAAACAAAAACATGCTAAAAATTTTAAATTTTGATATATTAAGCGCATTTTAAGCATATTTTGAAAAAGTTTAGGACAAGTAAGTGTTCTAATTCTCCAATCCCCCTACTTAAGTTAAACAACGTCCTCTTTGTTTGTATCAAAGATCAAAAACATGAAAATAAAAGAATTAGAACAGAAAAACTCCCCTGAGATTTGCTCGGTATGATCCTCCATTATTCGTATAAGAGCAAAAATCAACTTTCTTGTGGATGAGAACGTTTAAACTTCATAGATAATGTATCCACAGAAATGCAGGAATCTAAAATACAATTAAGACTTTAACACACCTGAATTAAGAAGGTTCAAACTTGCATAATACATTAATAGTTAGAAAAAGTAAAACTTAAAAAATTAAACTGTAAATCATCAGGTCAGTCGATACGCCGTATCTTATGGAAAAAGATACGCCGTATCGAGCCTGGAATAAATACGAATCAGAATAAAATATGCGTCGCATGCTTAACCAAGGATGCGCCGCATTAAAATACTGACAGAAAGTTTTAAAGTCAAAAAATAAAAATGCAGAAAATAAAATAAGATATGACCAGTGCAGGTGATGCGTCGCATCTTATGATGGAGATGTGCCGCATCTTCTGCAAGTCTGACAGACTCGACACAGAAAAGAAAAGTAAAAAATTTTTCTTCCGGGTTGTCTCCCGGTCAGCACTTGTCTTTATTCCAGAGTCTTCAAGTTAGACTCACGTTCAGCTCCTTAATACCGATCACTGAAAGAGTCGGAAGCATCGCGCTCCCTCATCGCCAGTCCAGTAATATTGAACACTCCTTGCTCGTCCTTAATATCCACGCCATTCTTCTTTAATATCTGTATAAACAAAGTTCTGTCCCTTTCGGGCAGAGATGACAAAATGATAGACGGGAAATTCTTATTATTATATAGGCATAAATATGCAAGGTGGGGTGGTAGTTCAATAAACACATCATTATTCAAATTTGCATTCTCAACTATTCTCCTACGTTTGTTAATTACTTCGCAATCATACCACTCATCATCAGAATCATTAACAATATCGCCCCTAAGCTCAGTAGGTACACTAAGGTCAATAAATTCCTCGAAGTTCTCATGATTAGGATTAGTTGAGTTGTTTTGAATCAATGTTTCTCCCATAAGCCTAGCTTCTAGATTGAGGTCCATACGTTCTCTTAATCCTAGCACATAGACGCCTTTAATTATGCTCTTAGCAGGATTTTGGCTCTTATAGACTAGTTTATTATTCCCTACCGTTAATGAGATTTTTCTTTTAAACACATTAATCTTAGCATGGGCGGTAGACAAGAAAGGTTTTCCAAGGATTAAAGGAATCTTAACATCCTCGGGCATATCTAATATAACAAAGTCTACGGGGAAAACAAACTTCTCAATCTTAACTAGCACATTTTCAGCAACCCCTTCAGGTCGTTTTACCGTTTTATCAGCCAATTCAATAAGCAACTTAGTTGGTGTTAATTTTCCTAGTCCTAGGGTAGTGAATGTCTTAAGGGGCATAACACTAACGCTAGCTCCTAATTCAGCTAATACATTATTGAAAGATATGTCATTAATTGAACAAGGTAAAGTAAAACTTCCTGGGTCCTTTTCTTTATGAGGCAAGGCACGTAAGTCGGTTGCAGAGCTCTCTTCTTTCATTGTAGCCTTGATCTCCTCTTCAATCTTTGCCTTCTCTTTGAGTAACCTCCTTAAACTGATTGAAGAATTAAAGAAAAATTCGGGCTTTGCAGCATCATTACCATTCATCAATCTTCTAGGAAAAGGTATGTTAGGCGTGACTTCTTCAGTAGTGCATATGGCCTTGACATGATCTCTTGGGTTAGTTTCAGTTGAGCTAGGTAAACTTCCGTATCCCCTTTCTTGAAGAACTTTGCTCATTTGTCCGATTTGTTGTTCCAATGCTTTGATCGAAGCTCCTTGATTTCTTGTTATAGTATCCGTTGAGGCTCGGATTTCTTTGATCATAGCAGTATTCTCTTCATGTCTTTTAGCAGCATCGGCCATAATTTGCTTTAAGTGTCATCCAAAGTCTGTCTCCTTTCTTGATAAGTGGGATTAAAGTTGTTCTTTTGATAGTATCCCGGAGCAGCTTCCCTAAATCTTCTTGAAGGTCGGAATGGTTGTCCAAATTGTGTGTAGTATGCTTCTTCAAAAGTCTCACTTTCATTCTTATTAGGGCAATCTTTAGTGTAGTGAGGTCCTTCGCATTTTTCACATCCAACTTGGGCAGCATAAACTTTCTCATCACGCTTCTTCATCTCTCTACTAATTTTATCCAATTGAGCTTGAATAGCAGCAAACCCGTCAAAATTAGTGCTGCTCTTAGATCTAGTAGAGGTTCCGTCGTGCCATTTTTGAGAGTGATCAGCAGCTTCTTGGATAGCTTTTCTAGCATTGGCTGCACTCATTTGAGGCACAACTCCCTTAGCATCCAATATTTGTCTAGTAGGTACGTCCAATCCTTGATAGAACAATATTATCTCCTGCATTGGACTTAGATAATGTTGAGGGCATTTTATCAACAAGTCTTTAAATCTTTCCCAAGTTTGATAAAGAGTTTCATCAGGTTCTTGCTTGAAATTGTTGATAGCCTCCATCTTTTTAGCAAGTTTAGCAGGTGGACAATATCTTTTCAGGAATTTGCTCTTCAAATCTTCCCATGTTGTGATTGAACTAGCAGGTTCATTCCTTAGCCACTTATTAGCAGCTCCTTTAAACGAAATTGGAAAGATTCTTAGCATAAGTTGATCGTTAGAGACTCCTTCTGTAGTAAACAAATCTGCAATCTCGAGGACTTTTTCAACATGTTCATTAGCATCTTCATGTTTGTTCCACTGAAAGCATTTTCTCTTAGCTCCTTGAGAAACTGACCCTTCAACTCAAACTTTGAGTTTTCATCAAACTTTGGTCTAGCAACTCCTGAACTGTAATCAGCACGGGTTTTGTTCATGTATTCCTCCATAGTAGTGTTTTCCGCCATTGTTTCTGTTTCTTCTTCCTCCTTCTCTTCAGAAAAGTAATCAAGCTCGAACGAACTTGAAATTTCAAAGCTTTTTGTGTTGAAAAGCCTTTTAAGCGAATGTAAGGCTCGTTCAGGATCTTCGAAAGGTTTAATCAAGTTCTTAGTTGAACTCCTGGTCATGCACTTCCTGAAATCATCACAAAAGCATCAGTAGGGTATGTTCAAGAAAGTAGTATATCAGAAAATTAACAACGAAAACGGAATACGAAAAATAAAAGTTGCTGATATCTGTAGACGATGCGCCGTATCCAAAAAGTTGGATACGCCGTATCTTATAATCGTTAAAATTTAATCAGACTTTTATTCAGAAAGCAGATACGCCGCTTATGAATTTAGCATGCGTCGTATGCAGTTTAATTTATCAAAAATTGATTATACTATTAAAATTAAATGAGTCGTATTAACAAAAGCTAATGCGCCGTATTTTTGTTACGTTTCAAAATACAAGATTTTTGATTTAGTAGATGCGCCGTATCGATACAAATTGATGCGTCGTATCTGTTTAATAATTCGAAAACTGTTTTTAATTTAAATCGAAAATACGCCGTATCTGTTAAAACAGATGCGTCGTATGGCTTTAGTGTTTAGAAAAATTTATTATTAAAAACAGAATACGCCGTATCTTGGGGAAAGATGCGTCGTACTCGAATTTATTAAACGAGTTGTATTTTATAAAATTAAACGCAATACGCCGTATCTGTAAAAACAGATGCGCCGTATCGTTTGTATCAGCACAATACAACGATAGCAGAATGCAGAAAAAAAGAAAAACAAAAATAAAAACAAACAAAAAGAAACAAAAATTTACAGAAAAAAAAAACACAAAAACAGAAAATATGCAAATAATACAATGAATGCAATTTATCTAATATATAACAGAGTTAGTGGTTAGAATCTAAAAATAAAAAAAGAAAAACCTAATTAAAATACTAATCAAATTAACAGATAATAACAATTCACTCCCCGGCAGCGGCGCCAAAAACTTGATGGTGTGTTTTTTAGTTCTAATTCTTTTATGTCCCCGGCAATGGCGCCAAAAATTTGATGCGCGTGCATGTCGTTGCGGTTTAGCAGTATTAATGCCTACTCAAGTTTTAAATTTATATTTAGCCGACTTATCAATAACACACACACTTAACGAGCAGTGTACCCGGTCAGTATGAATATAATGGTAAGTAGAGTGTCGATCACTAAGAGTGGAACGTATTATCTAGTTATTCTAATCAGTATTTTAATATCTTAAGTTAGCTGTACAACCTAATCTAACGCAAGGGGGTTCAGCCTAAGAGACTGGCACGATTTGGTTATGATTAAATAGTAAACTAAACTAATGAGCACGAATCAGCGATTAGCACACACTTACACAGATAGATACTTGAGACAATAAGAAGACCTGTCCTGATAATTAAGTAGCTTGTCACTTGTTTTATTGCTAGTTTTATATGAAGTGTATATAATTAAACCTTTCTCGTTGGCTTTAATCTTATCGGCGAGTAAACCCTTAATGATTACTTATGTCTATCCTATTTATTAAAGAGACGCTGAAACAAATAGGCGAGGAAGGGGCATGGTGACCCAAGCAATGCTCAGCTAGACACAGAGGTTATCAATGCACTAATAAAAGTCACCAAAGACATCAACATATAAACTTTAATTAATGGGAAAGCAATTTTAAGGGGTGCGCATGATATTCCGTAGTCACATGACATCAGCCCATCAATCCTGATGAATTAAAGTGTACTAATACAATAAAACAAAACTACTTAATGAATTGAATACATGCAGGACCTTCTTACAGCTCTTGTTTCTTTGTTCAGGGTGTGTCTTGTGCTGGTAATATGTCTGAATTCGTCTCTGGTTTGGTACTCGTACGTATGGTATCTTGAACTATCCAACCTCTTAAATTCGTCTGACTTTGGGGTATTTATATTTTCTGTCTGAGGGTTAGATGTGGCGCATAGGATAAATAGATGCGGCGCATTGACTTAACTTCGCGTGGGGTCCAAGATTAATATATTCAGGAATATTCGTACACCGCCTTAAGATGCGGCGTAACTCCATTTCTCTATGCGGCGCATGTCCTTTGCTGTCTTGGATTGTAACTTGTGAAATCTTGATAGTGATACGCCGTATGTAAGAAGTATGTTGCGGCGTATCTGGAGCAGAATGATCTTGATCTTGTACATTTCAGTAGACTCTTAACATCTTGCTTGTTTTGCTCCATAATTAGTCCAAAATCGCTAAGTTTCACATAATACTTGTTTTTACCTGAGAATTACAAAAGTAAACATTAATGTATCAATTCTCATATATAATATAATAAAACAAGTCAAATAAATAGGATAAATGATGATAATAAAATGTACTTATTTGAGTTCATCAGTATGCATAGAAGATTTCTCTTCCTTTTCAAGAAATGATGCACTGAAACGTACATCAGATCGAAGAAACATGGATATAAAGTAATCCATGCCCAGGTGAACATCACCCAGTTGGAGGAACAGCCGTCCTTTTGGCGACGTGCTTTCCCCATTTTGAAGCGCGGGTCGCTATCTAAAGTAATAGCAAGCCATTTAGACATGTTTTAACAATCCATTTTAACTTCTGCTCGAGCTTCATTTAAAGTTCCGTGTCATTATTGAATGACATTTCTAGAACCGTAAATGTTATCGATAAACAGAAGACATGCCTAGGTGAAGCTATTTTTGGTATTTTCTATTTTTCAATTTTTATGGATTTTCTGGTTTTACGTATCTCTATATACAATTTGCAGGTTTACTATATATCTATACACAAAAAGGTATAAAATATGAACAAAAATGAATGAAGAAAATATGTACAAGGATACGAACCAAATCCATTACTCCTCAGCTTCTTGGATCATTTCCGCTGCCATTCCTTTACTTGCTAAAGAGCAATGTGAGCACATTTCATCAGGGATAAATTCAGACTTATCACTCTCCCCAAATTAGTGCTCTCCCCCAATCTGACAACCTTTCTGATGAACACCCATAATAGAAAGAAGACTTTGGATGAACGTCCATAATATGAAGAAGTCTTTAGATAACCAAATGCATGCCGTCTTTAGTCTTCTAACACATAGCGGAGAATGTAGAGTAGACTGTAGACTCGACCTTCTTCAAGATTGCCCAATATGGAGGAACAGAATACCAACCATCTTCATCTCACCAAATGCCTTCCAGTAACCTTACATATAACCCATCAGCCCGCAGCATACACACACAACAGAGAACGAAGAATAGACTGTCGACTCGACCTTCTTCAGTCTTTAGTATAACATCAAAGTAACAAGTTGAACCACTGATCATATATAGTATGTATCCATCCTTGGATTTTAAGCCCTGATCACGTGAACCTGTTGTGCGTCCTTGATGTACACATTCTCTCTCCCCTGATGGTTACGATTAATCAGTCCATGACGTAACAGTGAAACGTTAATACCAAGGTAACAAGTTGAACCACTGATCATCTCTGCGGTTATCAACACCGGAATAAATGATTAAGCCTGATCACGTGAACCTGTTGTTCGTCCTTGGTGTACACATTTCTCTCCCCCATGATGGTTACGATTAATCGGAATCATCATCATGATGTGTACATGCAGCGTAATGATGTGTACATGAAGCATTGACTAGAAACCCTTTGTTGCTGATTGTACCAGCCCGTGAGACGACGTCGATTAGCATTCCATGACCATGTTCTTTAACACCTTGATAGAGGAAGAAGATGTAGTGTTGGAGAACCATGGTTTGCACGACTCCTGAACTGACGTATTCAGGAGTCGTATGACCATTTCTCAATCATCAATCAACATGTAGAATAATATTCACCCTTCCCCCCCCTCAAAAATTGCATATGCCTGCCAACTGCAACTTTTGAAGATTGAACTAGTGAATATTAATACCATCAATGGTAAGTAGCTCCACTTGACGGTTCTTGAAGACTGACATTTTGTTTATTCACCCTTTCCCCACCTCAAAAATTGCATATGCCTGTCAACTACAATTTTTGGTTGAATACGTGAATAAAAATATACTCCAATATGCGCCGATCCACTTGAAGACTGAATAAGCACGGAAAGAGCGTGAAACTTGTTGATGAGAATGGCCATAAATAAGAAGATTCCTCTTCTTTTGAAGATAAAGTGCACTCAAGCGTACACTTTTCTTTTCTTTGAAGAACGAGGCCTGAACTGAGGTATTCAGACGTCATAATGTTGAAGAGCGAGGCCTGCACTGATGTGTACAGACGTCATATGATGAAGAACGAGGCCTGAACTGAGGTGTTCAGACGTCATAATCTCTCTCTTTACTACTTCTCTCATCTAACTCGTTACCAACCCCATTATCATTTTGTCGGCTTGATGTTGTGACCACTGATGGAGAAAAACCCAATATGATGAACTTGAGACTGAAGTAACATAACCCGAACTTGTGACTTAAACTTGTACTAATGCGTGACAAAGAGCGGTGTTGAGGCTTCGTGCAACATCGAATCCCAAAGTACTCTATACTCTTCAACCAACCAACCATCAAGTATAAGACGTACATCACCTCTTGGATATCCACAACTTCGTGTGACACTGAGCACTACAACGTGACTCCTTAAAGTGATAGTTATTTTGCAATAGAGAGAAAGGAAAAAAAAACCTAGATATCCAAGTCCTCGTCATTGTAACTGTCGAAAGCTCGAACAAGTATCTCGAAGAATCTTCATCCAACCTCCCCGATATCTTCAGATACTAAGTACACGCACCCATGAAATTTCACTTCAGCCTCAAATAAATAATACTGAACTAACCCCGTAGTCACATCTTGTCAATTAAATGCCTCGATCCAGCCATTTGTGATGTTATAGCTGAACTTTGATAATGGTTTTAACCCGATCCTGGTCAAGAGCGCATAGCCCATCATCACGGGATTATACAAATCTATGATTTAAACTGAGAAATAAGTTCTTTTGCCGGATTTTACAAAACCAAGAAGAAACCGTGAGACAGTAACAGATTGAATGTGCCGTGACTGATTTGGTTTTAGTGAACATCAGTTTGGGTTAAGAATATCTCGTGAGAATTACATATCACATCACAACTTTTAAAATCTTTGTCCAACTATCCAACCTCGTACACAAACAATTATTTGTGACCACTTGAAGAAGGAAACCCGATATACCAATATTGCAAATGAAGTAGAATTACTCAAATTTGTTACCTAAGCTTGCATTGTTGTTAGAAGAACGGTGTAAAATCTCTAAGTACTCTATACCCAACCAAAGTATGAGACATTAACACCTCTTGCGATTATCGACAACGTCATTGACGTGTGACACTGAGTACTCCCATGACTCTTAAGTGATAGTTACCCCGACTGCTGGTAACTAGATAACCCAAGTCTTCAACTTAAAATTTTAAGCACGAGCAAGTTGTCATTGAAGGTCATGCATCCAACCAACCCCGACTTCAAGATAAACTAAGTAGACGCCTTCGTGAAATTCAACTTCAATCTCAAACAAGGAATACCAAATTAACTTCGTGATCATTTTGTGCGGTTGAATAGTCAAAGGGAGAAGAAACATGCGCTAATTCTTAGCAGTGCCCATGTCTCATAGTCAGTCTTATCAAACATAGCTGTCTGACCCAGCTGCTTGGATGTTATCAGGTGCAGTGCATGGAATAGTTGTCGTACTGTGTACAGGATTTTACAGTTCTTGAGATTTAACCGAGAAATAAATTCAAGAACAAACTGCACAACAGTAAGTATCAGACCGCTGAAATCTTAGGCAAATCGCTAAGCCTCAAACCGCTGAAAGCTAAACCACTGAAACTGGAACCGCTAATATTCAAACCTCTGGAGACTGAACCACTGAATCCTAAATCGCTACGATCTGACCCGCTGAAACCGAAACTGCTAAGATTCAAACCGCTGGAGACTGAACTGATACGATCTGACCCGCTGTAACCGGAACCGCTAAAATTCACATCGCTGGAGACGGAACCGCTAGGAAACTCGCGCAAATTCTCCCCCTCAAAAAGGGCATGAAATGACCTTTTTGCCAAAGCTGAGAGTCCGTGATGTTTGTGAATTTGTTAGGCACAATACATGGAAAGAGACAAATAAAACTACAGCAACGAAGATGGTGATTAAGACTCTCTTGAAGTAACCCCTTGCTTGTCTCTTCATCAATAGTTTAGCAGATTAATAAATTCTCTAAAGCTCATAATATGCCAAAACCGCTTGATGAAATGTGTTTAACTTTAGAATGTAAAGGTTAAACCACGTCTCTGAACAACCACCTCCTGTCTTTAAGTCAGACCACCTCTAGAGAAGATCTTGTACTACAATCCCATTAGAAGCTTGAGAGACAACAATCACTTAATGAAGCTTGATAAAGAACAAGTTCGCGACTTATACTTGCACTAAATTTGTGATTTAGAACCTATATTGAGCACAACAACGTAACTCCTTTAAATATAGGCAGTGATATATACCCAACCTTCCATCCTTTATTGTATATATCCACTTCTTGACCATCCAAGTCTAATCACCATAAATATGCTCAAGCAAGGGTCATCAAACATCGTGCATCCATCCACCCCGAGATGTTTGTGACACTAAGTATACCAACCCGTGAATTAGCAAACCAACCAAGTCACCATAATTTCCCAATTCCTGCCGATCTCGAAGCACAAACTTATCCCAAAAAAAAAATAGTCAAACCCCGCAAGCTTTATTATGTCAAAATCCATGTCCCGCCTACTTGTCCAAACTTGATTAGACGGGATTTTACTACTCTTGAGATTTAAACCGAGAAATCGAATCTTTCGCGGGATTTTCTAAAATCTACAAGAGAAACCGTGAAATCAACAAGAACAGCCTAGAGTGAAGTGCAATGCTAATCTTTGAAATTCAAGTCACAGAAGTCAACTCACAACTTGATCAAGTTGCAACAAGTCAAGTCACAGTTTGTCAATTTGCAACAAGTCAGATTGCAATCAACCAAATCGCAATTAGACAACTGACACTGAAATCGCAAATATCACATCGTAGGCTCACTCGAATTGCAGATACCCATAGGACAACACTGCCAAATCCACAATTCTGAAATCACGTAGACATTCATATACCCAAATGCTAGCCATGACGTATGAATCCTCGTGAAACTCGTGAAACCAAAGTACCACTCCTTGATGAAAATATTTGAATTTCCATCCAATACTTGTGAAGAAACAATTTTCGGATCACAAATATTTATTTTCAAGTGTCAGCCCATATTCAATGTTAAACCCGATCCAAAGAGAAAAGCACCTGATCTTGTCTAAACCAAATCCCCGTGAAAATTAATTCACTTAGTTAATACACACCCACAATATAAAATTCATCCTTATCTTAGCATTAACAAGACAAATTTTATTCACATGTGCCCATTCACTTGTAATAACTAAAGCCCACTCAAATTGGTCCAACAAATATATCCGAATACTCCCTGATCCAAATCCATACGTTTGACCCGATCCAGGTATTAATCAGTTATAAACCTATCCTAACCCTAATATCATTCACATTAGCAACCCTAATCTCATTTTAGTCTGCCTCCCTCCTTATCCATCTCTCCAAACGCAGTCACACATACATCTCCTCATTCCACTAATCTCAGCTTATATCAAACACATCTATCATATCCAAGCGCATAACGTGTTTGAATCAAAACCCACAAGCACAAACACAACCGTACGCAACATATGTCCTCATTCGCTGCACAATCCGGATCAAGAAATCAAGTCAAAGGCTTCAAGATCCTTGATGGGTCTCGGGTAGGTGTATGGTATGTGTTTTTTCAAGTCGAAACAAAGACAAGTATAACACCGTTGTTATAACTTTAGCCTTTTTCCAGTTTCATATAGTTTTGATTTACGTTTAATCGAAAGAAAGAACCGAGTGTAACATAATTGTTATAACTTGTTCTTTCATTTTCGTATATTGAGAAAGAAGTTAAACTTCAAAAAAAAGATTTAGATCGATGATGATTTTATCTTTCGTGATGTTTGACCTTAGAAAAATCTTGATATATCTTGAATCCTACGAAAGAGAAAAACTGAGATCTTGTTTATCATTTCATTTTTCGTTAGAGTTGGGAAGTGTTGTGAGGAAGTGGGGATTTGTAGTTGTTAATAAGTGTTTGAAGTTTGTTGTTAGATTGTGTAATACCTGAAATTCAGATAACCCGTAAAATGACCAAATTACCCCTGATAACATAAAACCTAATTAAATAACTTATAAAATTCTGAAACAATTCCAAAACTTCTGAAAACGAACTATATCTGAAACGAACTAATTTTTGGGACAACGTTGCATCATTTCGAATGATAAAAAAATTATTATTCACATACATATGTATTTATAAAATTCTGAAATATATATATTAAACTAAATATAATTACTAAATCATTTATATTAAATAATATGGAAAAGTAAATTAAGAAAGGGTTATATAAAATCAACCCAAATTATTATTTGATCCTAATACTAAAAATACTGATTCAGCCCCCCCCCCAAAGACGGTTTTACAAGATATAAACAAATCTTCTTATT
The DNA here is from genome assembly GCA_021014915.2 of Artemisia tridentata subsp. tridentata. Classification (NCBI taxonomy): domain Eukaryota; kingdom Viridiplantae; phylum Streptophyta; class Magnoliopsida; order Asterales; family Asteraceae; genus Artemisia; species Artemisia tridentata. The sequence goes on along the minus strand of CP139507.1, from coordinate 355,550,109 downwards.
TTCATAAAAACCCTAATCGCATAATATCATAAAAAACCCTAGCGACACAACAAAATTCGACCCAAGCAGCCACACAATTTCTGGGCGTGAACAAGTATTTTTCTGGGGTTCTTGGAGGTGCAAGCAAGCTAGGAAAAATAAGGGTTTGTGCGTGGATTCGCTGGTTCGTTCTTGGTTCTATTTTCTTGTCGATTTTGCCCATACGCAAGGTATAAATCTATACGCCTAAACCACACATTCTAAAATTGATATAACAATTTTCCTGTGATCTTTACATCTTATATAACTCATAAAAATTATGTGAATCGAATCATGCAAGCTAATCTATGCGTACGAAAATATTATGATCATAGAACACGTAAAAAACAAATATATGTAATCCGAATTTCTGGGCATGGTAACTATTTTATTTAGACCTCATATGAAGTAATAGACCTGGGAAAAATGTTAGAATGATTTATGGTAGCCTAGATCATGTCGTGGTAATTTTGATGTCAAAAACGTACGTAAAAATCAAATATATGTTAAACGATTTTTCTGGGCATGTTATTTATTTTTTGTGGGTTCTTTATATGTCTTATGATCTGGGAAAAATATGAGTTTGATTTTTGGAAGCTTTTAGATTAAGTGTGGTGAATTTTGTGTATAACCGGATTTTGGAAAAATAAAGAAAACAAATAAAATGCAAATCGTGGCTATTAGGGTTAGGTTTCTTGGACACAATTCTGATCATTAATGATTTTTTGAGGATATAATAATGATGGTGCAATGATTGGTTAATAGTAGGGTTTGTATTTGTTTGTAAAAAGTGTAATTCGATTTAAGGTAAAAAGTAAAAGGACCTGTTTTGCCAACTTTGAAACTTCTGGGATATTTTTTTAATGTCATATACATCTGTAGGAATGTGGACAAAATATAACTTTGGGGTCCTAAGTGTAAATATTTAAATTTAATGAATTAATGGTATTTTAAAGGGTACGAATGGAAATTAAATAAAAGAGAGGGACTAAAAGTGTAAATCTATAATCTTGAGGTTATTTTGAGTTAATACTGATATAAAAAGGTTATTGTGTAATTTTGAGGATTTATGGGTTAAATATGTAATTGTTATGAAATTATGATTTAATATATATGTTTTGTAAACTTAAAGGACTAAATATGTAAATTCTGAATTCTGAGGGGTCTAATCTGTAATGTACTAAGTTCTAATGATATATTCTGTAATTATGAAATATAATATGTTTGGTTGATATATATGGATATTGTAGGGTTTAATTTGTAAAATATGTAATTATAAGGTTGGTTTTGTAAATTATATAACTAAAGGGGTGTAATCTGTAAATTGTGAAACTTAAGAGAATGAAATGTAATTCTGAATAAAATGAGTATATAATTCTGTAACTTAAAGTATTTTCACTAATGACCTTGGGAATTGATGAAGTTACATTTCAAACCCTAAACTTTGTGATCATGTCATAATTAACCCTAAACTTCTGTAACTTGATAAATATACTGTTATTCCATAATAATCTTTGAATAAGGGTTCAACCTAATCTGAAATGGTAATATCTGTTAATTCTGGAAACCTCTAATTATGGGAACTTACTAAATCTGGAAAGTTACTAAAAATAGAAAGTACTTAAAATGAAGAGGTAAACTAAAAGTAATAATCTGAAATAAAATCTTTAGTAATTCTGTCTTCCTCTTCCTTAGGTGTGAAGAAGGAGAAGTCTTGATCTTGTTTCTGTGTTTGTTTGCTTGTCTGCTGTGCTAATAAGGTACAGATATTCTGCCCTTTTTCAGTAAGGGTGTTTCTTTCCCTTTTCTCTCAGTATTTCATTTTCCGTATTAGGATTCCCTATACCATTGCTATGTTCCCCTCTGTTTGTGAATCTCTGTTGTAATCTGTTTGACTTGAACCTTTGTTTGAACCTTCTGATATGATTCTCTATTCTGAACCTTTGCATAATCTCTGATTTGAACCTTTGACATATATCTCTGGATTTTGACATGAACCTTTTTGCCATGTACCCTTAAGACATGACTTTCTGATTTTGATAGTACATTTGTCCTCTGACCTACAGTTTGATATCTGAGCCAATCACTAGGCATGAGGGTTTCATGTCCATGTCATTGATGCACCGATGGCATGACTCTAGGGCAGGAGAGTGATGACCTGTTCCGTCCCTGACATTATTTTTATCTGGTGTGTTAAGTAGTTTCTGGCCACCGGGGGCACATGGATGCATCCTAGTTCTGACTCTGTTATCTGTTATCTGTTATCTATTTATGTTATATGTTTATTATTATATCTGGTGACTGATGGTGTGTGCGATACACGTCTCTCACATTATCTGAGAGTTGGCCACTCTACACAGGTTTGTTGCATTACATGGTTATGCTATGGTATTATCTTTTATCTAGGCTCGTGATGGATTTCTGTTTTCCCTAAACCTGATTTGTTTCATTATCTCTTCTTCATTCTTTTCTTTCTCCTTATTTCCTTTCCTTATTCTTTCACTTTGATTCTGTATCTGTATGATCTGTATTCCTGATTTGTTCTGTACTGCTATCTGTTATCGTTTCTGTTATCTATATATCTGTTCACTGAGCTCTCGTAGCTCAGCCGCATTTCTTTTCCTGCGGCAGGTACTTAAGCTAGGAAGCTGGGTTTTAGCTTTGGGATGAGAGCAATCTGATTTGGAGTTTTGACCTTAGTGATTTTAGCTTTACCATCTGGATTTCTATTTATTTTGATATGCCATTGTTTAGGCATTTGAATATTGGATTTTGTACTTCAGTTATTTTGTCTTGCATTTGATATAAGTCATGTTGACTTATTTTGGATTTAATGTTAAGACTTCCGTTGTTTTATATTTGAATGCTATGTTTGTTCTGATGTGAAACCATATATTTGTGACATCTTTGCCCTTGTCGGGTTGGGGTGTTACAATTTGTGGTATCAGAGCAACAGGCATCCGAAACCCGTAGGCTTAGGCCATTGACCTGTGAGGATTGGGTAGACATTAGGTTTCCTTTGGCGTACTCTTTTTTTCCTTATTCTGCTCTATCATATTTTGCTTGATCTTACTAATCGTCTTCATAATTCTATAGATGGTTAACACTCGTCACCAGGAGTATAATGCTGGAGGGGATGCTGAAATCCCAATCTGGAGGCTATGGTGGCTAATGCTATAGCCAATCTGCTACCCGGCCTTAACACTGATGCGGTGATCAACCGGCTTATCAGTGGTGGAGCTAGTTCATCTGGAGGTGCTGGCAGTTCTTCTGGTGGTGGGGGCCGACCCACTACCATTAATGGGTGGCTTGAGAGTTTCAATAAACTCAAGCCGTTGTCTTTCAGTTCTGCTGCTACTCCTCATACTGCAGAGGACTGGATTACCCACATGGAGAAGCTGTTTGAGGTGCTAGGTTGTGAGGACGAGTTTAAGACTCGTCTGGCTGTGTTTAAGCTTGAGGGTGATGCACTTAACTGGTGGAAGGCGCACAAGGCAGCTAAAGGAGGCGATCCGTATGTTCTTGGTTGTACTTGGGCTGATTTCCGCACTACATTCTATAATCGGTACTTCCCTGACTCTGAGCAGCAGAGGTTTATTCGGGAGTACAACACTATTTCCCAGCTAGATTCTGAGACCGCAGGGGAATATCTGGAGCGGTTTCAGAGATTGGTTAGCTTTGTGGGCCCCACTGCTGGAGATTCAAGGCGTCAAGCCAAGCAATTCAAATGGGGACTCAAAAGGTTAGTAACCTGTATAAAGTTGATGTTTGGTACCAATAGACCCTAATGCACTTTTCAATTTGCTACTGAATTAGGTGGGTGCTCGATCGTGTGCTTAATGATGAGTTTCAGTTTTTCATGAGGGAGTTGGTTACAAGCGAAACCGTGATGGCGATAGGGTTCAGCAGCAGAGTCAGAGTCGGGACAACAAGGGGTATTCTGGTAGGAACTTTGAACAGCGAGGTCAGTCAGATCGTGGACGTGACTATCAGGGTCAGTCAGGTAGGAGTTATGATCAGAAGAGGCACGACTCGAAGGGTCAGGATTCGAGGTCGGTTTCTAGGCAGGGGAATGATCGTCATGGACGCAGTGACAGTCAGAAACAGTGGAAGGATCAGCCTTCCAAGGGTTATCAGCAGCAGTCTCGAGGTTCTGGATCGGGTTCTCAGACTTTACCTCCTCCTCCTATCTGTACTACTTGTGGGAAGAGTCATCCCGGACCGTGTTGTAGGGCTTCCGGTGCATGTTTTCGATGTGGGTCTTCTGAACATCGGGTGAAGGATTGCCCTAAGCATAATCCGACCCCAGCTATGCAGTATCTTCCTCCTCCTCCTCCGAATACAGGCCGTGTGTTTTCGACTACTCGGGATTAGGCAGCTAAAGCATCAGGTACCATTACTGGCATTCTGTATATTGGGGATTACACTGTATTCATATTATTTGATACTGGCGCAACACACTCTTTTATATCCGAAAAACTAGCTAAGAAGCTTAAAACGAATCCAACACCATTAATAAAAAAACTATCTATTTCCACCCCAATGAAACACAGTGTCCTTCTCGATCATGTATATGTTAACTGTCCTCTGCGCTTTGATGACCAGATTCGTCCGGCTAACTTACTTCCCCTGGGTATGATTGATTTCGATGTCATCCTGGGCATGGATTGGTTGGCTTCCCATAGAGCTACCATTGACTGTCATGCTAGGAATGTGATTTTTGGAGATCTGAACCATCCTGAATTCGTTTATCATGGATTCCGCCCTCTGAAATCTGTTAAAATCATCTCTGCTATGAAGGCACGGACCTTGATATCTCATGGTTGCCAAGACTATTTGGCTTCTGTTAAGGATTCATCTGTTGAGACTTCTGATATTTCTGATGTTCCCATTGTTCGGGATTTTGTCGATGTTTTTCCTGAGAAACTTCCTGGTCTTCCTCCGGCTAGAGAAGTTGAATTTGTTATTGATCTGATTCCCGGTGCCGAACCTATCTCTAAGGCTCCGTACCGGATGGCACCTGTCGAACTGAAAGAGTTAAAGGAGCAACTGGAAGAGTTGTTGGACTGTGGTTTTATTCGCCCTAGTGTTTCGCCATGGGGTGCTCCGGTGCTTTTCGTGAAGAAGAAGGACGGTAGTATGCGGTTGTGCATTGATTATCGTGAGTTAAATCGTATTACCATCCGAAACCGTTATCCGCTTCCTCGCATCGATGAATTGTTTGATCAGCTGCAGGGAGCTAAAGTGTTCTCCAAAATCGACTTGCGATCTGGTTATCACCAATTACGGGTTAAAGAGAAGGATGTATCTAAGAATGCTTTCCGTACCCGTTATGGGCACTATGAGTTTCTGGTTATGCCTTTTGGCTTAACAAATGCTCCTGCTGTGTTTATGGATTTAATGAATCGGGTCTTTCATGAATTTCTTGATAAGTTCGTCATCGTTTTCATTGATGATATTCTGGTGTATTCTAAATCGTCTGAGGAGCACGAGCGGCATTTGCGTGTTGTTCTGGGTATTCTGAGGGAGCAGAAATTATTCTCGAAATTTCCTAAATGTGAGTTCTGGCTGAACCAAGTAGCTTTCCTTGGTCACGTTGTGTCTGCAGATGGTATAACCATGGATCCATCTAAGGTCGAGGCTATCACCAAGTGGCCGAGACCTACCAATGTGACTGAAGTCAGGAGTTTTCTGGGATTAGCTGGCTACTACCGGCGTTTTGTTGAAGGATTTTCTAAGTTAGCTTTGCCTTTGACTCAGTTGATGCGGAAGGGTGAAAAGTTTGTATGGACTGATGAGCGTGAGCAGAGTTTTGAGGAGTTGAAACAGCGATTGGTGTCTGCACCTATTCTGACTTTACCATCGGGATCTGGAGGTTTCCAAATCTATAGTGATGCTTCTAAGAAGGGTTTGGGTTGTGTGCTTATGCAACACGGCAAGGTGATTGCCTATGCTTCGAGGCAATTGAAACCCTATGAAGAAAATTATCCGACTCACGATCTTGAGTTAGCAGCTGTTGTTTTTGCTTTGAAAATCTGGAGACATTACTTGTATGGCGAATCGTGTGATATCTTCACCGATCACAAGAGTCTCAAATACATCTTTACTCAGAAGGAGCTTAATATGAGGCAGAGGAGATGGTTAGAACTTCTGAAGGATTATGACACGAACATCCAGTATCATCCAGGTAAGGCTAATGTGGTTGCTTATGCACTTAGTCGGAAATCTGGAATGATTGCTAGTTTGGAAATTGATCCGCGTGTTCTCAAGGATTTGGAGCGTTTGGATGTTGAGCTGTGTGTTCGTCGTGATGTTGGTTACTGGGCTAGCTTAAAGATTGAGTCAAATCTGATGTTGCGTATTAAAGAGGCTCAGAAGGATGATGGTGAGCTCTGGGCTATTGTTCAAAATATTGAAGAGGGTAAGCAAACTGAATTCAGAGTTGATGATGATGGAGTTGTCTGGTACGAGGATCGGTTATGTGTGCCTAATGATTCTGATCTGCGTGAGGCTGTGTTGACTGAGGCTCACAGCTCTCCTTTCTCTATTCATCCTGGTTCTACCAAGATGTATCGGGATCTTAAGCAGCATTTCTGGTGGAACGGTATGAAGCAAGATGTGGCGTTATTTGCGGCTAGATGTATGACTTGTCAGAAAGTTAAGATTGAACATCAACGGGCTAGTGGTTTGTTACAGCCTTTGGAGATTCCGGCGTGGAAATGGGATGAGATTTCCATGGACTTTGTTTCTGGTCTGCCTGTTACTCGTAAAAGACATGATGCGATTTGGGTGGTCGTTGATCGGCTAACTAAATCCGCTCATTTCTTACCTATCCGTATGACCTATAGTGTCAGTCAGTTGGCGGAGATTTTTCAGCAGGAAATTGTTAGATTGCATGGTATGCCTTCGTCTATTGTTTCTGATCGTGATCCTCATTTCACTTCGCGTTTCTGGAAAGGACTTCATAAAGTTTGGGGCGCTCGTCTTAATTTCAGTACTGCATTTCATCCCCAAACTGATGGTCAGTCTGAGAGGACCATTCAGACTTTGGAAGATATGTTACGGGCTTGTGCATTGGAATGGACCGGTAGTTGGGATGAATATTTGTGTTTAGTGGAGTTTTCTTATAATAACAGTTGGCATGCGAGTATCCGTATGGCTCCCTTCGAGATGTTGTATGGTAGGAAATGTAGGGCTCCTGTTTGTTGGAATGAAGTAGGTGAACGTCTGATTGAGGGTCCTGAAATGATCGAGATCACTAATGAAAAGGTAGCTGTAGCTAGGGAGAAATTGAAGGAGGCGCGTGCTCGTCAAAAGAGTTATGCTGATAAGCACCGTCAGGATCTGCAATTCAATGTAGGTGATCGGGTATTTCTGAAAGTATCTCCTTTCCGTGGTGTTAAGCGTTTCGGAATCAAGGGCAAGTTGAGTCCTCGATTTATTGGACCGTTTGAAATTCTGGAGCGTATTGGGGAGGTTTCTTATCGTCTGGCTTTACCTCCTCAGCTATCTCATGTACATAACGTTTTTCATGTATCTCTTTTGAGGGGATACAATTATCATCCGTTGCATGTAGTATCTTATCCGCTTGATCAGATTCGACCTGATATGTCCTTGTCTGAAGAGCCGGAAGCGGTTCTGGATCATCAGGAACGAGTCATGAGGAATAAAGTTATTCCGTTCGTAAAGATTCTTTGGAAGAACCACCCGGAGCGTGAGGCTACCTGGGAAACCGAGGAATCAATACGAGCTAGTTATCCGCACTTCTCGTTTTAATCTGGTATGTCTTGTTTTGTTTTCTGCTCTCGTTTCTTTCTGCTTTCTGCAAATTTTGAGGACGAAATTTCTTGTTAGTGGGGAAGAAGTTGTAATACCAGAAATTCAGATAACCCGTAAAATGACCAAATTACCCCTGATAACATAAAACCTAATTAAATAACTTATAAAATTCTGAAACAATTCCAAAACTTCTGAAAACGAACTATATCTGAAACGAACTAATTTTTGGGACAACGTTGCATCATTTCGAATGTTAAAAAAATTATTATTCACATACATATGTATTTATAAAATTCTGAAATATATATATTGAACTAAATATAATTACTAAATCATTTGTACTAAATAATATGTAAAAGTAAATTAAGAAAGGGTTATATAAAATCAACCCAAATTATTATTTGATCCTAATACCAAAAATACTGATTCAGCCCCCCCCCCTCTAAGTCGGTTTTACAAGATATAAGCAAATCTTCTTAGTTTCATAAAAACCCTAATCGCATAATATCATAAAAAACCCTAGCGACACAACAAAATTCGACCCAAGCAGCCACACAATTTCTGGGCGTGAACAAGTATTTTTATGGGGTTCTTGGAGGTGCAAGCAAGCTAGGAAAAATAAGGGTTTGTGCGTGGATTCGCTGGTTCGTTCTTGGTTCTATTTTCTTGTCGATTTTGCCCATACGCAAGGTATAAATCTATACGCCTAAACCACACGTTCTAAAATTGATATAACAATTTTCCTGTGATCTTTACATCTCATATAACTCATAAAAATTATGTGAATCGAATCATACAAGTTAATCTATGCGTACGAAAATATTATGATCATAGAACACGAAAATCACAAATATATGTAATCCAAATTTTTGGGCATGGTAACTATTTTATTTAGACCTCATATGAAGTAATAGACCTGGGAAAAATGTTAGAACGATTTATGGTAGCCTAGATCATGTCGTGGTAATTTTGATGTCAAAAACGTACGTAAAAATCAAATATATGTTAAATGATTTTTCTGGGCATGTTATTTATTTTTCGTGGGTTCTTTATATGTCTTATGATCTAGGAAAAATATGAGTTTGATTTTTCGAAGCTTAGATTAAGTGTGGTGAATTTTGTGTATAACCGGATTTTGGAAAAATAAAGAAAACAAATAAAATGCAAATCGTGGCTATTAGGGTTAGGTTTCTTGGACACAATTCTGATCATTAATGATGTTTTAAGGATATAATAATGATGGTGCAATTATTGGTTAATAGTAGGGTTTGTATTTGTTTGTAAAAAGTGTGATTCGATTTAAGGTAAAAAGTAAAAGGACCTGTTTTGCCAACTTTGAAACTTATGGGATATTTTTTTAATGTCATATACATCTGTAGGAATTTGGGAAAAATATAAATTTGGGGTCCTAAGTGTAAATATTTCAATTTAATGAATTAATGGTATTTTAAAGGGTACGAATGGAAATTAAATAAAAGAGAGGGACTAAAAGTGTAAATCTGAAATCTTGAGATTATTTTGAGTTAATACTGATATAAAAAGGTTATTGTGTAATTTTGAGGATTTATGGGTTATATGTAATTGTTATGAAATTATGATTTAATATATATGTTTTGTAAACTTAAAGGACTAAATATGTAAATTCTGAATTCTGAGGGGTCTAATCTGTAATGTACTAAGTTCTAATGATATATTCTGTAATTATGAAATATAATATGTTTGGTTGATATATATTGATATTGTAGGGTTTAATTTGTAAAATATGTAATTATAAGGTTGGTTTTGTAAATTATATAACTAAAGGGGTGTAATCTGTAAATTGTGAAACTTACGAGAATAAAATGTAATTCTGAATAAAATGAGTATATAATTCTGTAACTTAATGTATTTTCACTAATGACCTTGGGAATTGATGAAGTTACATTTCAAACCCTAAACTTTGTGATCATGTCATAATTAACCCTAAACTTCTGTAACTTGATAAATATACTGTTATTCCATAATAATCTTTGAATAAGGGTTCAACCTAATCTGAAATGGTAATATCTGTTAATTCTGGAAACCTGCTAATTATGGGAACTTACTAAATCTGGAAAGTTACTAAAAATAGAAAGTACTTAAAATGAAGAGGTAAACTAAAAGTAATAATCTGAAATAAAATCTTTAGTAATTCTGTCTTCCTCTTCCTTAGGTGTGAAGAAGGAGAAGTCTTGATCTTGTTTCTGTGTTTGTTTGCTTGTCTGCTGTGCTAATAAGGTACAGATATTCTGCCCTTTTTCAGTAAGGGTGTTTCTTTCCCTTTTCTCTCAGTATTTCATTTTCCGTATTAGGATTCCCTATACCATTGCTATGTTCCCCTCTGTTTGTGAATCTCTGTTGTAATCTGTTTGACTTGAACCTTTGTTTGAACCTTCTGATATGATTCTCTATTCTGAACCTTTGCATAATCTCTGATTTGAACCTTTGACATATATCTCTGGATTTTGACATGAACCTTTTTGCCATGTACCCTTAAGACATGACTTTCTGATTTTGATAGTACATTTGACCTCTGACCTCTGACCTACAGTTTGATATCCGAGGCAATCACTAGGCATGAGGGTTTCATGTCCATGTCGTTGATGCACCGATGGCATGACTCTAGGGCAGGAGAGTGATGACCTGTTCCATCCCTGACATTATTTTTATCTGGTGTGTTAAGGAGTTTCTGGCCACCGGGGGCGCATGGATGCATCCTAGTTCTGACTCTGTTATCTGTTATCTGTTTATGTTATATGTTTATTATTATATCTGGTGACTGATGGTGTGTGCGATACACGTCTCTCACATTATCTGAGAGTTGGCCACTCTACACAGGTTTGTTGCATTACATGGTTATGCTATGGTATTATCTGTTATCTGGGCTCGTGATGGATTTCTGTTTTCCCTAAACCTGATTTGTTTCATTATCTCTTCTTCATTCTTTTCTTTCTCCTTATTTCCTTTCCTTATTCTTTTACTTTGATTCTGTATCTGTATGATCTGTATTCCTGATTTGTTCTGTACTGCTATCTGTTATCGTTTCTGTTATCTATATATCTGTTCACTGAGCTCTCGTAGCTCAGCCGCATTTCTTTTCCTGCGGCAGGTACTTAAGCTAGGAAGCTGGGTTTTAGCTTTGGGATGAGAGCAATCTGATTTGGAGTTTTGACCTTAGTGATTTTAGCTTTACCATCTGGATTTCTATTTATTTTGATATGCCATTGTTTAGGCATTTGAATATTGGATTTTGTACTTCAGTTATTTTGTCTTGCATTTGATATAAGTCATGTTGACTTATTTTGGATTTAATGTTAAGACTTCCGTTGTTTTATATTTGAATGCTATGTTTGTTCTGATGTGAAACCATATATTTGTGACATCTTTGCCCTTCTCGGGTTGGGGTGTTACAGATTGGATATTAGGTTGGATATGGGTTGTGGTCCTGTGGCTGTTGTTTGTATCGTATCAGACTCGTATTTCATCTTTTTGTTTTCTATACTATGCCTTGACTGATGATGTTATAATAAGCTGAAGTCACAAATGAGTCACAGATATGGTTTGTGGTCAATGGTCTATAATTTTCTGCTTCATCTTGAGTCTGGTAATGGTTGTAATCGGGTCAGTTCTTCTTCATCTTCTATTCTGTTTCACATGAGTCAAAAAGCAAACCCTTGAGTCGTAGTTGCTGCTAGTTGTTTTGGTTTGACTGCTTTTGTATATGTAGTATAACCACAAATCGCTAACAGCGATACACACAAAACGCTACATTCATGAGGACACAAATCACCACAGCCACAAATTGCTACTTAGACAAATCGCCACATAGACAAATCGCCACATAGACAAATCGCTACTTAGACAAATCGCCACACAGACAAATCGCCACATAGACAAATTGCTACTTAGCCAAATCGCCACTACCACAAAACGCCAGTCTGTCACTATCATGATCGTACAACTGTCCCTTTTCCCAGATTTGGCACTATGCCCTGTTTTGGCTAAAAACCAAACTGCTTTTTAGATAGGTAGACAAAACGCTGCATAATGGATCCAAATCAACCACAAAACACTACTATGAACAAATCTTCACCAAGAATCATCATAACAGTGGGACAAAACGCTACTAAGAACATCACCTTTTGACACCACTTTCACAAAGCTTTGTCTTGACCAAATCTTAGATTCAACAAGAAAACAGTCAATCAAATAGAAGAAAAGAAACCAATGCAAACGAAAGAAATAGAAATCACGAATCTGTGTTTGTGACAACTCGGACCAAAATAAGGACCAATCTGTGTTCGAACCAAAATAAGGACAAAGCAGATTTAAGAGAAGACCACAGTTAGAAAAAGGTGATTTAACTAAAAAAAACCCACAAATCTGTGTTTGTGTTGACCACACGTTGAACCAATCGTGAACATTTAAAGTCCACATTCTTAAACATTAAAAGCCCAACATCAAAGTTGCAAACAAAAATAATGAATTTCGAACAACAAACCACTCAGATTTGACAGAATGTATTCGAACCAAAACCAAAAATCCAAGCACACACAATCACTAGAACCTAACCATGGCTCTTGATACCAATTGTAAGATCTAACGTTTTGATTGTGTGGATCTATTCGGGTGGTCTTGGTTCATGGAAGATGAGATCCATGGTGGAGTTTTAGAGAGAAGTTAGAGAGAGAGAGAGAACCTTGAGAGAAAATATGGAAGATTAGATTAGTAGGTGAAATTGTGACAAGAGTTCCAACCCTTCCCAAGTGTGGGAAGGGCTTTATATAGTTACTAATATTGTGCCCCTAGTGGGCTGTGGAGTGAGCTGACAGTGGGGAAAGCCCCGACCCACTCCACAAATATAAATACGACTAAACTAATAATACTAATAATACTAATATTACTAAGCTAATATTAATAAGCCTACGAGCTATGTGAATGCTAAATAGATGCTCGGGGTGACCGAGCCTTCATATGAATATTTATATTCGTAACAAACTTGATGACTCTTTGTTTGTGTATGGTAAAAAGGGTCCTCAATATCCTGAGACAGGCAACTCAGATGACAAATCAAGTGAATATTCTACCTGTCAAACTAATGACAGTGAAGGATCCACTAGAGAAGTCTCTAAGCAGTCTGAATCAGAATCAGAAAGTGAACTAAAGAAGTTTCTAAGTCAAAATCTATCAAACATAGTGAACCAGTTGTGACTACACCCAAACCTGATACAGATAAACCTAGTTGTGATACTCACATAAAATCTCCTAGGAAGTCTGTCAAAAGTCAAGAGTCATCAAAATCTGATAGGAAGAGAAGAGAGTACAGGAAAAACTACACCTTTGGTCCTAAGAGGTGTTTTGTCTGTGGTAGCCTAACTCATCTAATTAATGACTGTGATTTTCATGAGAAAAGGATGTTGAGAGAGGCTGAACTTAGGAAGCAGAAAAGTGTTAATACTGGTCATGTGAATACAAAACCAGTTTGGAATAATGCAAACAAGATTAATCATGCTAATAAATTTGTTACTAGACCAGCACAAATAAATACTGGTAGATCTCAGATTAATTCTGTTAGGTCACAAGTTAATTCTGGTAGAACAAATTTTAATTCTGTCAGGCCAATTGTTAATTCTGTGAAGCCAAATGTTAATTCTGGGTGGTTTAATCAATTTAGACCCAGACAACCAGTAATTAGACAACAAGTGAACTCATATAATCAAAGAAATACGTTTTATAAACCTCATTCACCTGAGAGGAGACCCATTGCTAATACTACAGCACAACTTTCAAACAATAATGCTGTAAAGGGAAATGAGGGGTCTGCTGTTAAGGCCTCAGCATGTTGGTCTTGGGATCCATTTAAGAATACACTTACCTATCAATCCAAGAACAACAGTGGATCAAGCTCATACAAGACTTGTAAATATGTTGATCCACAAGGAAGACCCAAGCCTGCAGAGTCCTGGGTCCTTGAGAAAAACTAATCTCCTTTCTTTATGTGCAGGATCATCCACTCAAGAACATGGGAGACAGAGGAATATTTGATAGTGGGTGTTCTGGGCACATGTCTGGTAACAAGGATCACCTGAAGGATTTTCAAGAATTCAAAGGAGGTTCTGTTACCTTTAGAGGTAGCAAGGGGCAAATTACTAGTAAAGTAAGGATTGTTGTAGGCAATTTAGAGTTTGACAATGTATCTTTTGTAAAAGAACTAGGGCAGTTTAACTTTTTCTGAATATCACAAATCTGTGATAAGCAGCATAAGGTGCTTTTTACTGACGCTGAATGTCTTGTGTTGACTTCTGACTTTAAGATGCCTGATGAAAGTCAGATACTTCTCAAAGTCCCAAGACAACACAACATGTACAGTTTTGATATGAAAGCACCTGAACCTGCAAAAGGTTCTGCCTGTTTGATTGCAAAAGCCACTTTGGATGAATCTAAATTGTGGCATAGAAGGTTAGGTCATGTTAAATTTAAGAACATAAATAAACTTGTGAAGAATAATCTAGTTAGAGGCTTACCTTCAAAACTTTTTAAGAATGACCATGCCTGTGTAGCTTGTAATAAGGGCAAACAGCATAGGGCTTCTTGTAAGGCTAAGTTAGATAGGTTTGTTACTGAGCCTTTACATACCTTACATATGGATCTGTTTGGCCCTACATCTGTACAAAGTATTAACCATGCTAGCTACTGCCTTGTCATCATTGATGATTGCACTAGATTTTGTTGGGTGTTCTTTATGTCTAGGAAAGATGAAACCACTCCATTAATTCAAACTTTCATTAGGCAGATAGAAAACCAACTTAATAAAAAGGTTAAGATCATTAGGACAGACAATGGCACAGAATTTAAGAATAGAAGCATGATTGAGTTTTGTGGTAATAAAGGAATCAAGCAACAATATAGCAATGCTAGAACTCCACAGCAGAATGGAGTTGCTGAGAGAATGAACAGGACCCTGATTGAGGCATCTAGGACTATGCTAGCAGACTCACTCCTACCTACAACCTTTTAGGCTGAAGCAGTAAGCACTGCTTGCTACATATTCAAATAGGGTTAGAGTGACCAAGCCTCAAAATAAAACACCTTATGAGCTTATTTTTGGCCATAAACCAGTTGTTAGCTATATAAGGCCTTTTGGGTGCCATGTTACTATTCTTGATACACTCAGTGTGCTTGGCAAATTTGAAGGAATGTCTGATGAGGGGTTTCTAGTTGTGTATTCACTGAATCGTAAGGCCTTTAGGGTATACAATTTAGTGACCAAGAGGGTAGAAGAGAATCTTCATGTTAATTTTCTTAAGGAAAAACACAATGTGAAGGGACTAGGTCGTAGATGGATGTTTGATATTGACTATTTAACTGATTCTATAAACTATATTCCTGTCTCTAAGGAGAATCAAGCTAACCCTCATGCAGGTTCCATAGAAGTAACTAACAATGCAGGTACCCAAGTTACTTATGATGCAAGCACTGCTGAGCCAGACAAGGAGATTGAGGAGCTTATTATGATTCCTACCACAGAAGTCAAACATGTTGCAGCTGATGAAGGAACAAAGAAATCTTCTTCAACGAAGAAGGAGACTGTGAACAAGCCTCAAGCAGAAAGGAAAGAGGCTTCTTCTACCAAAGTTACAGAAGATACTTCATCTTTCAGAGAAGAAGTGAATGCATTGGCAGACAAACATCTTGGGAAGCTGGCTGCCAGTACTTCTACACTTAAGTCTGGTAGTGAGTTCGTTAATTCTGCTGCCAGTACTTCCACACTTAAGTCTGGTGGTGATGCTGTTAATTCTGCTCAACCTGAGTCTACTCCAAATGCTGATTTTGATGATTCTGAGATGCCAGAACTTGAGGTCTTTGATAATCCAAATGAAGGTATATTTGAAGGAGCTTCTTAAGATGATGAAGGAGTCATTACTGATTTCAACAACTTACCCACTGAAGTGGCTGTAAGTCCAGCTCCAACACTCAGGTTTCACACCATTCATCTTAAAAGTCAAATAATTGGTAACCCCAAGTCAGCAGTTCAAACCAGAAGTAAAGTGCAGAAGTAACCAGAAGTACTTGCACTTCTCAGTCTTGTTAAGAAGCAGCAAAGGGTCAACCATAAAGATTAGATACATTGCTTGTTTGCTTGTTTCCTTTCTCAAAAGGAACCCACCAAGGTCTCTGAATCACTAAAAGATGAGAGTTAGGTGGAAGCAATGCAGGAGGAGTTGCTGCAGTTCAAATTTCAAAAAGTATGGGTTCTAGTAGATCTACCTCATATAGCTAAGGTGATTGGCACAAAGTGGGTCTTCAGGAACAAAAGGGATGAAAGAGGAGTAGTAGTCAGGAACAAGGCAAGATTAGTAGCACAAGGGTACAGACAAGAGGAGGGAATAGACTATGATGAGGTTTTTGCTCCTGTAGCTAGGATTGAAGCTATCAGGTTATTTGTGGCCTTTGCATCATACATGGGGTTCATTGTCTATCAAATGGTTGTCAAAAGTGCTTTTCTGTATGGCACTATTGAGGAAGAAGTATATGTTCACCAACCTCCTGGTTTTGTTGATCCTGCTCATCCGAAGAAGGTATACAAAGTCATTAAAGCTTTGTATGGTCTCCATCAAGCTCCGAGAGCTTGGTATGCAACACTCTCCAACTTCCTTGAAGAGCATGGGTACAAAAGAGGTGTGATAGACAAGACCTTGTTCATCAAAAGGAACAAGAAGGATATCATTCCAGTCCAATTTTATGTGGATGATATCATTTTTGGTTCTATTAAAAGGTCTTGGTGTGAGGAGTTTGAGGCATTAATGAAGGGAAGGTTTCAGATGAGTTCAATGGGTGAGCTCACATTTTTCCTAGGACTGCAACTGAAGCAAAAAGAAGATGGACTCTTTATCTCTCAAGACAAGTATGTTGCTGAGATCCTAAAGAAGTTTGATCTTGCAAATGTGAAGACTGCAGTCACTCCCATAGAGAACAAGGTGCCATTGACAAAGGATGAACATGCTGATGATGTGGATGTGCACCTCTACAGATCAATGATAGGTTCTCTAATGTATCTTACTGCCTCTAGAACTGACATTATGTATGCAGTCTGTGTTTGTTCTCGTTTTCAGGTTACTCCCATGACTTCACATCTTCATGCTGTGAAGAGAATCTTTAGGTACTTAAAGGGAAAACCCAATTTGGGCCATTGGTATCCTAGAGAGTCATCTTTTGACCTGAAAGCCTATTCAGATAGTGACTATGCTGGAGCAAGTCTTGACAGGAAATCCACAACAGGAGGTTGTCAATTTCTTGGTAGAAGGTTGATTTCCTGGCAATGCAAGAAGCAGACCATTGTGGCTACATCAACAACTGAAGCTGAATATGTAGCTGCTGCTAATTGCTGTGGTCAAGTCTTGTGGATTCAGAATTAAATGCTGGATTATGGTTTGAACTTTATGAGCACTGTAATTCACATAGATAATGAGAGCACTATCTGTATAGTTAAGAACCCTATGTACCACTCTAAAACTAAGCATATAGAAATAATGCATCACTTCATTAGGGATTTCTTTGAAAAGAAACTAATTAGAGTGGAAAAGATACACACAGACTTCAATGTGGCAGACCTATTAACCAAAACCTTTGATGGACCTAGGTTTAATTACTTAGTGGTTAATATTGGCATGATGAACCCATAGCTGGAATTAAGGGGAGGTTACATTTAAGGGGAGGTTAAATGAATAGTTTGTAATTCTGGTAGTTAAAGATCGTTTAGCCCATCTAGGATATGTTTTACAAGTACTTAGTAGATTTAATTCTGGTAGTAGTTAAATCTGGTAGCTTTAGAGTTAATTCTGGTAGTGAGTAGTAGAGTTAATTCTGGTAGTTAGTTTTTTTTATTTTGATTGTAAAATCGGTTGTTTGTGTGTTTTTCTTGGTTTCTCTTGGTGTTGGGACTAACTTTTGCAGGAAACACATGGATTGGTGATGATCAGAAGCCTTGCTATTGCTTTTTATGCGTGTTTATCTGATCCTTTAGTTAAGTCTGGTGAGTCAGTGGTTATGTTTGGTTGAACATTTTTAAGTCTGGTAGTGTAAAAAATGTAATAAAATTTATTACCGTTAGGTCTGGTCTGTCAAATAATGATTTTCCTTATAAAATATTACCGTTACTTAATTTTCGGGGGAAAGAAGTATATAAGGATAAAATTTGATAGATTTTTCACTTTTATCCATTATTTACTTCTAATTTTAAAAATCGTTATTTTCGGCCTACGATACTCTGTTTTACACTACAAATTCTCAAACCCTAATTCGATTCTCACCCAGAACTTAATCATTATCTCATCTATGGCTTCTCTAAAGTTTTGTGACAAGCACAACCAGGTTGGTTTCTTGAAGAAACCAAATAAAAGTGAAGGTTTCGGGCAGATAGTGGATTTCTTGAGAGGTTCTTCAATTCGGTATGCTTTAACTCATAATCCTACTATCTATGCTTCCCTAGTCAAGCAGTTTTGGGGGTCTGTTACCTCCGAAACTCTTGCTGATGGGACACCACAATTAAGGGCAACAATAGATACTCATGAATTCTTTATCACTGAAGCATCCATAAGGAGTAGTCTTCAATTGGATGATGCTTCAGGGGATTATATATTGCCCAACAAAGAACTTTTAGAGGGTATGAGAACCATTGGATATCCCACTGATGGTACTTTTACATTTTGGAAAAACTTTTTCTCACCTCAGTGGTGGATGGGATCAGTTTGGAAGCAATATTGCTTCTGCATTGGTCTGTCTTTCACTTGGAAAGACTTTTAATTTTTCAAAACTTATTTTTGATGGCATGGAAGCAAATGCCAATAATAAACACAAGTTTTTAATGTACCCTCGATTTCTGCAAATGATTTTGAATTTTGAAACTGCAATAAAATGCAGACTTATGTAAGTGTGGCTTTTAAAGATAAAATCTTTGCAAATATAAAAAGGGGTTTTTCTGGGGAACATTGGCCACTTTTGCCTGCTATGCTTTCTGGTACAACTAACATTGCAGGTACATCTAGTGCTGCACAAATGGAGCCAACCCATGAGGAGCAAACCCAGGACCAACCCAGATCACCCACACCACAACCAAGTCCATCTCCATCTCAACCCAGAGCACCTACATCCACACCACCTTCACAACCACAGCAAACTCAGGTTCCAAGTCCTACTCAGGAGGAGGAATCTACTTCCATGACTGTGGAAGGTCTTTTGCAGCTGGTGCATACATTGGTTCAAAGGGTTTCAGATTTGGAGAAGGCAAATAAAGCCTTGAGTGGAGCTGTTGTGACACTGGTTTCTTTTGATGATCAGGAAGGGGCTCAGGATGAAAATTCTTCCAAACAGGGGAGGAATTTGTAGGATGAACAAGAATTTAAGACCCCTACTCAAGAGAAAGCTACTGAGATCAGTCCTGAAACTATGGAAGCAGCAGAAACCTTGGCTCAATCCTTCAGCAAAATTCAACAAGGGAAAAAGAGAAGGTTGAAGAGAAAATTGAGGCTTGAAGAAGATAAGTCTGGGGAAGATGTTCTTAAGTCTGGTGAACTAGTTAAATTTGTTGATGGTGTTAGTTCTGGTGTTAATTCTAGTGAGGTTATTAAGTCTGGTGGTGATAAGTCTGGTCAAGAAAAGTCTGTTGAGCATGTTAGTTCTGCTTATGAAGAACAATCTGCTAGTACACAAAGGGAAGGAAAACAAATTCTAATTGAAACTCCTAAGCCTAAGAAGTCAAAGAGGCAAGAAAGAGAGGAGGAAGCAACCTTAGCCGAAATTGAGAGGATTCAAGCACAAGACATTGCTGAGAAGGAGAGGCTTGAAGAACAAAAGAGGCAAGACGAATTGTTTGCTAGAAGGTTGCAAGAGGAGTATGTTGATGATCCTGTTATGTCACTGATTTAAGATGATGATGAGTTGAGAGCAAAGTTGGAGGAGCTTAAAGCTGTTGAAGGATTGACAACAGAGGAGAGAGCCAAGCAACTTGCAGACTTCATCAATGAAAGAAGGGATTCAGAGACATTGGGTGACTTTATGGAAAAGGTAAAACTGACTCAGAAAAAGAAAGGTACCAAAAAGAAGCTCACAAAACAGGAAAAGATGTACGATATGAAGATGTACATGAAAAACATGATGCATTCAACCTTTGAAAAGATGAAGGGAATGTTATATGAAGAGCTTGAAGGGAGGTATCTCAGGGCATATGAAAGGGATCAAGGTTATAAACCTATTGATTATGAAGACTCAATCAGAAGGAGTTTTAAAAGGCAAAAGGTGTCTGAAGGTGAAAAGATAGAGAAGGTAACTGAGGCAGCCTAACCATCTGATGAAACAAAGAAAGTAGTAAAAGTTGATAAGCCAATTATAACTTGGAATAGAAGAAAGAGTATAGCAAGAAAAAGTAAATCAGTGTCCAAGAATGTGGTGCAGGAAGAAGAAGAACCTTCATATGAGGAGTTCACTATGGGATCAATTCCAGGGAGTTCTGCACAACCAACTAAGATTGTCAGATATAAAATCATCAAGACTGGGATGAGGGCTGCTTATCAGATAATAAGGGAGGACAACACTGATGTAGTGTATGTCAACTTTCCAGGGCTGTTAAATGATGTAACTAGGGAAGATCTCAAGGAGTTGTA
Organism: Artemisia tridentata subsp. tridentata; assembly: GCA_021014915.2. Taxonomy (NCBI): domain Eukaryota; kingdom Viridiplantae; phylum Streptophyta; class Magnoliopsida; order Asterales; family Asteraceae; genus Artemisia; species Artemisia tridentata. The sequence goes on along the minus strand of CP139507.1, from coordinate 355,529,635 downwards.
CAAATTGGTGAATATCATAAATGGAGACACTAGACCTGAGGAGGAGTTTGAAAGGGTCTTTTGGGTAGATCTAAAGGTTATGTTTGAGCCACCTTCAAGAACAGATGAAATTTGGAAGCTGCCATACCAACAAGAAATTGTCAGATGGAGATATTTTCACAGCTGTCAGGTACATTGCTTATCATTACAAAGAGCTCATATCTACATGTTGGCTGTAACCTTTCGTAAATTCATGTCATTATTATCCTATTTAAAAAAAAAAAGAGTCACTTCTCACTTTTTCCATTTTTACGTAAACCTTGCACCTTTTACGTCTTACGCGTTCTAAACCCTCGTTTTTATGTTCTAACCACATCTAAACCTTCCGATGATCTCACTACTAATCTAAATTACAAAAATATGTCTTGAAAACAAATTTCAATATTTTTGGAAGTTTTTATATTTTTACGTTACCCGGTATTGCGTTACGTGTCTTAAAAACCCTATGTTTGAGTACCGGGAGCAACCAACACTACACAAACCACTCTATATTACATCCACTAACCAAAAATCTGCATTTTATAAGTGTTACATAGTATGTAACGCCTACAAGGACCCATAGTCTCAACACTTGTCCAATAGTTAGTACAAGTGTTGAGTTAAACATCCATAAGCAACCTATACTCCACTATCTCACTTCCCCAACTCAATTACATGCAAATTAGATCAAAAATCTGCACTCCTTTGCCCTCTCCTTGCCGTGGGTATTCAAGCACACAAGGACCATCATATCTTGATTTTCTATTAAAATTTTGTACAAAGAATGGTGATCTATTGATGCTAACTCAATCCTTGATCTTTTGCTTCTTGTAGGTATTCATTTCAAGAGTTTTGTTGGTGAATAATCTCAAGTTTTCAAGTACTCAAGATCTTCCAAGAAGTGTTAGTGACAAGAAAATTTAGTGATCATGAATTAGAGAAAAGGTACAAGTATTGTAACCTAAATCTTGATCTCTACTTATCATCCTTCAAGATCTTTCTTTCTACTATATTTTTGGCTCATAAAGTGATATTGTGGCTGTAGATTGAAGATCTCCATGATCCTTTAAAAGCTCTCCTTTTGGTGCACTCAAAGATTACTCATTGGTGGTGTTGTTCGAAGACCACTAGTCCTTTCTTCTTGTCATCAAATCTTGTTCATCACTTTTGTAAGAAACTCCTCACCAACTTTATTTATTTTTATCATTTCATTACTATAAAAATTATATATCTTGGTGTATTTGAACATTATATAAGTTGTTATGCTTAGATAGGCTTGGTACATGGTTTAAAACACAATGAAAACCCTAAAGGACTAGACCTGCAAACTGTGATTCTGAACTAATGAAAAAGATGGAGTAAACTGTACTAATCAGTAAACATTGGACATAAACTAAAAATATGAGGTTTTAGATCTATGACTTGCGGTCGTTTTGATGGGAATTTCATTGAATAACTCATTACAATGATTAAATTATAAATGTTTACGTAAAACATGTCACAACCTGAGTAACAGATTTGAAACGTACAAATTTTTTTTTTATTTTTTGTGAATAACCCACTGTTACTCAAAGAATAAAAGTTGTAGATAACATCTTAACTTAAACATGGCCGCAAGAATGGGATCATTTTGATTAGTAGAACTCAAGATATTGTATTTTTAGTGGGACTGTTGTAATTATGAAAACTGCATGACTGAATAGAATGGACAAATTGATTATTTAGCTGATGCTATGTAATTTTTGACCAAGTGGGACCCACAAAACTTGTTAGTACAGATGAATACCTTTCCGGGGATATAAAGAACTTAATTGTTCGACTTACGGTTTGCAAGTAACGGATTTTTGGAAGTAAACAAGTTACTAAAATTTCCATCAGCATTGGTATAAAAAGTATAAACATGTTTTAAACATTATAAAAATTGGACCTTTGATACATTTTTGAACCACCTAATATATTTTTGAACCCTCAGGTTTAATGTGAACTTTTTGGTTAAAACTTGACCCATGGGCTAAAAATTGAACCTTAGGCTAATCTTGGACTTTTATAATACGTGATTGGACTTAGGGACAAGTATAGGATTATTACTTGAATTTTGATAACTTTTAATGCTAAACTAAAACATGTAATATCTAGGAATTATGTACCAAGCATAATTAAGATCATAACTTATATAACTAAATTGCATCAATGTTTATTTTAAAAACCTAAGACAAGCGTATATCTATTTTAGGTTCATCGTAGAGCTTGCGTGACTATTTTTCTCCACTTGTTGTTGTACACTACTTCCTTTATTCACGGTGAGTTCATAGCCTCGCCTTTACTCATTTTAATGTTTTATAAACCTCGCGAGGGGGATACATGCTAGTTTTTAAAACTGAATACAAGTAACTTTTAGTATGCTGGACCCGATTACATGATTATAGTTTTTGAGTAGCCTTGCCATTAAAAGTCCCTAACATCATGAACCGTTAATTCAGTGGGAAACGCTAATATTATGAATATGCATATTTGGTTTGACAAGCCTGTCCGGATGAGTCGCGCTCATGCTCAACGGGTAGCATAATATTGAGAGATTTAGGTAAATTGGCAAACTTACCTCCTTAGGGCATATTAAATTACGTCAAGGTTCGGGGTCATGAGCTTGATACTATAATCATATTATACGACTTGTATATGCAATACTTGTCGCCCGATGGAAAATACTGTATTCAACTTATTATTTATTAAACTGTATGAATTCACTCAACTTTATGTTGACTTTTTAGCATGTTTTATCTCAGGTCCGTAAGTGACTTTCGGCTTGGATGGGCGACGCAAGAAATGGATATCTATATGATGGCTCATGTTTAAATAAAAGTTTTCATTCGATAATGTTCTAAACTTCTAAAACTTATGTATCTTTTAACTATGTCAAAAACTTTTGGGACCTAGTTGACTCTGATAAATTATCGAATGTGAATTTTAAAAACGACTTTGTCTTAAATTTTTTACTATAATTGTACAATGTGACTAATATATAGCACCCTATGTTGTATTCCGCTGCATAGCTAAAAATGGGGGTGTTATAGATTGGTACCAGAGCACAAATTAAAGTGAACTAGGTCTTTTGTTTTAAAAACCTAGACTATAATCCTTTTTATTTATACTTTTCTTCTAAAACATGAGCCTCTATCATCTTGATCGATATCCATGCGCGCCTACTCCCGAGCTTCCTAATTCTCCCTCGTATATATATATCTTGATCATCCTATAATAATTATATAAACATTATAATTATTTCTTAACTCTACCGTTAATCCGCGAAATATCACTTATAAATATAAAATCTTTATGCACAAGATTTCTTATTATTTATGCTATTAGTAAACATTATTATTATTTTGTTTATTATTCAAAAACTTTATGCACATCTCTTGATTGCACCGTTGTTATACGTATGCGTAAAATAAATATTATCATTTGTATATGTAATATTTATTGATCATCTTGCTTGTTCACAAAGCATCATTATTCACTCACTTACTTACACAAATATTATTTTCATGATAATATTTCTCTTCTTGATACTAATTATATGTATATATATGATTTTTCATATTCATCGTGGCACTTCCACTCCCACCTGATCATGAGGTAGACATTACGGAAGACGAGCCAGCTCAACCCGAGCTTGCACCGGAAGAACCTCTACCAGTTCCTCCATCACCTAATCATGTATTCGGCTTTCCTAATAATGATCTTGAAAATCAAGAAGAAGAAGAAGAAGAAGAGGAAGAGGAACAAGAAGAAGAAGAAGAGGAAGAGGAAGAGGAACAAGAAGAGGAAGAAGAGGGGAATGTGTTGATACTCCATAATGCGAGTTCAGATGAAGAGGGTGATGAACCTGAACTTATCTATCCTTATGAGGCACCTGCTTCTCCTTATCCACCACCATCCATACCTGACTCTCCATCTGATTCAGAACCTGAGGTTGAAGAGGCTGCCACTGTTGGCACCATTAGACACGTTCCCCTCTTAGAAGGCCGATTTCCTAGGATTATCCACGAGAGGGGTGGATCATCTTCGGCTGCTCCCACTGCTTATGAGCCCGAGGATTTGGTACCTGGGTATATGAGGAGAGATATTAACTCTATTCATGGTAGAGTTAGAATTTTAGAGAGTAAAATGAGGGTAAAAGAGCTCGAGGGTGCTAGTGCTATATCTAGAGACAAAATTGGGCATGGACGTATGGATTTGCTTGATTTTGATTTGGGGGTAGTAGAACATCATGTTGACAAGACAGACCGTGAAGTGGCTATGTTGGGTAAGCGTGTTAGAGAACTAGACAACGAGGGTCTTAGAGGTGAAAATAAGAAATTGAAACACAAGTTGGAAGACAAGGGGTTGGCTTTAATGTTTGCTGATATGTATAATGAAAGACTTGAGAAGGATTTTTATGAAATGAGGCGCTGGGCCTACTCACATTGGGAGGAGGTGCTTAGAGCGAGGATGATTAATGAGAGGTCATGTGATGTTGTTGATGTGTTGGTTGTTTTTGGGGAGACCCCACCACCCGAGCCACGAGGGTCCCCTCGTGACTCTTAGTATTCTATGTATTTTTATTTCTATCGTTGTATTTCATTGTTGTTCTTCATCTTGTAATTGCTAAACTGAATGTATCAGTTAGTAGAACTATTATCGTTAATTATGATGACTTTGTCAAATTTTGTAATACGATCGAACCATGTATTAATCTTTTGTATGTAATGATGAAGTTGTCATTTCTTAAACTCCACTTTATATTGTTATAATCTCTTTAATATTCGGTTTACTCGTACATGATTATATCTATGTGATTGTATGATTACTCATCAAAATTTTCTTGTGTTGTGATAGAATCATGCCACCAAAGAGAATGTCCGACGCAGCTATCCGAAAGTTAGTTGCTGATAGTGTGGCCGCGGCTTTAGTGGAGGATCGCGCTATAAGGGGTAACGGGGCTGCTGGCGGCGGTGCTGGAGCCGACGGGGCTGCTGGTAACCCTGTAGCACGTAGTTGTACCTTCAAGTAATTCTTGGGTTGTGATCCCACTAAGTTCAAGGGAACTGAAGGGGCGGTTGCATTGATACATTGGTTTGAAAGTTGTGAGACTGCGTTCATGCTTAGTAACTGCTCAGAGGAATGTAAAGTCAAGTATGCAACAGGTACTCTACAAGAACACGCCAAATCATGGTGGAACTCTTATGCTCAACCCATTGGGATTGAAGCGGCTTATGCAACCACGTGGACCGATCTCAAGAAAAAGATGACTGAAAAGTTCTGTCCTCGGAGTGAAATAAGAAGACTTGAGACGGAATTCTACTATCTAACGGTCAAAGGGAATGATATTGAAACTTACATCAGAAAGTTCCAAGAGCAAGTGGTTTTGTGTCCAAGTGTGCTACCTGAATTTGAAAGGAAATTAGAAGCTTTTCTTAAGGGCCTTCCCCGAAGCATTAATGGGAACGTGACAGCCGCAAATCCTAACACTCTGGATGAAGCCATTCGTGTTACTCAAAAACTTATGGCACAAGTAGTGGAGGATGAGGCGACTCGCAATGCTAACAACAACAACCAAAACAAGAGAAAGTGGAATGATGATAAGAGGAGAAATGTAACACCCCCAAAATTATCGCAGCGGAAGATAGTTCACTGGGGTATTACCTCCTAGCACAAAGTACAAGTCACAGAAAACGACTCAAAAAAAGAGACGTTTTTAAAAGTATTTCACATTTGATACATTAAAAGCTCAGAGTTTGCAAAGGTCCCAAAAGTTTTCATAAATCACAATGTTTTCAAAAGATTGCAAATATTTTAAACACAACATAAATCTTTAAAATATAGTTTCTTCAAATGTGAAAACATGCCGTGTCTTCAAAATATATCCGTGCGACTCCAACCAAGACCTTCATGCCTTCAAACCTGAGATAAAACATGCTAAAACGTCAACACAAAGGTTGAGTGAATCCATAGAGTTTTAGTAATAAGCAGTTGATCACAATATAATCCAGTTTATAAAAACGACTAAGCAATAAATGCAGAGTCTAATTCATTTATTATTGCCCTAAGCTCGTGACCCCGACACTACGTATCTAATTTCGAATCAGCCCTTATACATAGGTAATAGCCACACCTATCATTTTGGACGAATACAATACACGACTGCCATATAGGCACGTTCTTTCTGGTGGGGATTGTTAGTTCCAATAGATCTATTCACTATATTCGCGTTCACTCGCAAGTGATTAACGGTTCACGATAAAGGGACTTTTGGCTATGGGAAACTTAGGCAATAATAATAACATGATAGCATCCAATTTCAAAACAACTGTGATCATAGATATTTATAGCATGTATCTCCCCCACGGAGTTTATAAAACAATTAAAGTAAAACTTGGGGCTATGAACTCACCAATGATGAAGTAGCAACGAAAATCAGAGAAGTGTGCACGTCGAGAAAACCGCAAGATCACAAGTGACCTAAATAAAATATAACATGACTTAGGCTCGGGGATTAAGGTATAATACTTTATATTTATGATTTAACTCAGTACTTGAACCCAAAATATCATGTGGTCATTTATTTAAAAGTATTATAGCAAGTTATGGGTCGAAAAGACGTTTGAAAAACTTATTCGGTTTAAAATGCAAAGCTGATGGAAATTTTATAAAATTGCCACACTAATTGGGTCGCCATTTCTAAACCGTGAAGGCTAAAATTATGAACTTTATATGATTAGAAAGGTATGACTCTTTACTATATGAAAATTAAGGCCTTACATAACTGAGAACCCCAAAAAATGGGTTAAATTACCAATTTACCCCTGAGTCTCTAAATAGTTATACTCAGCATCCAAATAAGCTTAGAAAAATGAGCATATCTTCTTATCTACAGGTCTAATGGACACATGGCCTATGGGAAAAGTTTTCTACAGGTCTTGGCTACAACTTTCATGTTTACACAAACCTAGTGTTCTTTGCACCATTTTTTAGTAAACAGCCAATCAAATCTTACATGCATTCCTTGACCAGTTTTAGTGTGGATTTTCTCTAAAAATCTCCATGATGAATTAAAATGTAAGGTTTTCGGGAAAATGATCCTAAGACCTGTAGTTATCTCCCAATTTTTTTATTTTTTCATAAAACCTTCTGGGTACAAAATGGTGAATGGATCTTGAAGCATCAAATCTGGGACAGACTATTGACCAATCAAAATGGCTACTTTTGTACATTTATTACCTCTAATACACATGCATGCTCAAGAACAATGATTCCTACTCTTTTATTCATCCAATAACTCAATATTTCTAGGAGATGAAAGATTATCTTTAGTTTTAACTTCAGTTTTTAATAACAACATCCAAGATAAACATCCATAACTAGCCATAAACTCAATAAGATCCATTAATCTCTTGCATAACTTTTACCTATCAACACTAACCAATTATCAAACCACCTATTTCCCATAAGATCTTGACTCTAATCAACTAAAATGACACATGCAATAGAAGTTTAATTAGCCTATAAAAATCTTTAATTAACATAAGAAAAACTAGGAATAGAGATGTAATAAATTGGGAAAACTTACTAGTATACAAGGATCTTCAAGTCTAGCACTAAGGTAATTAGGGAAATCAAATTTCAAGGATGTTATTGGCCTATAAAACTCTCAACACCAGCAGCTATGGGAGAGAAAGAATGCAGATTTTTGAGTGGAAATATGAGGGTGATGAGTTCTATGTGAAATATTAACTTATTTATGTAAGATAGTAACTAGTGGAGCATCAAATGCATGAATTCTTAGTGGCTTATGGGGGAGGCCGGTTTTTATGGGTCTCAAGGTGAATTTTATTTTAACATTTTGTAAAAATACATTATATGTATGATTTGTACAAGTATCATAAGTCACGGAGTGAGTTTGAAGGCCAACGGGGCTAAACCGGTAATGTTTTATGCATAGTTTGTGAAAATAAATGTCATGAAGATACTATTTTCATAAAAATGTCAAATTTAACTTAAAATTACCCAAATTGATGTTTCATAAATTTCCCGAGCCTTTTGGAGTGTTATAACGTCGTTAAGGCTTAAAACGCGAGTCGAAAATGCGTAAAACGTAAACTGTGCACACTTTGCGTAGAAATGGAAAATTAAATTATTCCATATGAAAACAAGTATGTAGGGATACATAAATCATATTAATGGGTAGTCTAAGCATAGCCTGACTCAAATTACAAATTTCAGTGTATGTGTCACGACGTACGCGGGCAACTTTCCCGGCAAAAGCCAGTTTACTTAAAATAGCATAATAAGCAAATAAAATTAGTAAAATAATGACTTGGAAATTTCTCGGTTGTTACATTACCCATCCGTTAAAAAGGAATCACGTCCTCGTGATTCAGTTTATCTTATTGGCTGACGGTGTGTCGGAAAAAGAAAATGAGGGTACTCTCGTCGTAATCTGCTCTTTTCGCTCCCATGTGTACTCGGGTCCATGGCGAGTATTCCAACGAACCTTGACAATGGGAATGCACTCTGCGTGAGTCATTTGACTTCCTTGTTCATGATCACAACTGGTTCCTTATCAAAGTAAAGCTTGTCGTCAAGTTGAATCTCCTCTCGTGGAGTGACGAGGGTTTCATCCGATAGGCACTTCTTCGAGTTCGAATCGTAAAATGTGTTGTGCAAGCTAGTGGGCTCTTTTGGGTGGTTCAAGTCGATAAGCTACCGGTCCAGCTTTTGCCAAATTCTTGAAGGGTTCAACGTACATTGAGTTCAGTTTTCATCATTTTCGAAACATAGCACGTGCTTTCGTGGCGAACTTTCACGTAACTCTCCTGACGATCTTGTAATGCTTGCAGCCTGTTGTCCTGGAGTGTTGTTCCTACGCCCTGATGCGTACTAGCGATTAATGCGAATGGGATTACTACGGGAGCGTACTATCAGTCGAAAGAAGTAGATGCCAATGCCTTGGGGTAAAAGATAGTTACAAGGAATAATTAATAATACCAATGAAAGATCTTGATGAATCACAAAAATAGTAATAGAACTCTGTCAAGTGTAATGTTTTAGGAGCAAAGACTGCTTAAAATGAATAGATTAGATATATGTATGAACAAAGAAGCAAACTGTTATCAATCGATGCAAATGAAAGGATCAATGAATCAGAACAATAATGAATGGATTAAGATGTCCATATCATTCGTACTAGTATGAGCATAGAGTGCTCGGAAGAAAATTTGATATTCATACGAACGAAGAAGCAAATGAAACGATGTAAAAGAGAGGTCAATGACTCAGATTAACGCAAACATAAGAACCATAAATCACAATAATAGTAAAGCGAAGAGATATAGAATATTAACGCAATTAATCAATTAATCAAGACAACCAACGAATCAAACCAATAGTCAAAATAGACCAATACTGAAAGACATAATTCTAAATGAGGTTCAATAACAAACGAGACCGACAATATTCTTTACGAGTGTCAAATGAGAATAAATAAGGAAAATCAAAAAATGAGAAGGATAATAGACACACGATTGTTAAAAGAGAAGAAGTAAAATAGACCAGAATTAAGAAAGCAATAAGCGTAACAATACTTTAAATGAGAACAAATGAGATAGGCAATAAATGTGAAAGCAAATAATAAAGGAGAAAGACGATAAATGTCATGGAAGAGAACAAATGGTAAATGATGAAATCCATAAATATCACGAATGTTATATAAGAATAACTGGGAAAATCAATAATTTAGAAAGACAATGTGCATCTAGAATGCTAAATGAGGAGAAGAAATGAGAATGATCAATAAATAAGAAATACAAAAAGCAGCACGAATGCTAGCTGAGGGTAACAATTAATGAGAAACGCAATAAGTGACAAAGACAATAAGCATTGTGATTGCAATTGAGAATGAATGGGTATCAACAATAAATGGGAGAAGCATTACGTTGAAAACATGCATTTTAAATAACAACATAAAATGAGAAAGGCATTGAGTATCATCAAAATTGATTGAGGATAAATGAGAACAAATAATAATTGGTAAGATCAGTAAATATCACGAATGTTGATTAAGTAAGATCCGCACTTGGATCCTCGAGCTTTTCTCTTCTCCAACGAGACTCTAGGTTGGCCAGCTGACGTGTAATATCTCTCATGATGTGGCACGTGTGTCACTAACGATGGGATGCTGTGGTGGATGGGCTCTCTGGTGATAGACTCTGGTCGGGTGGGAGGAATAGGTGCAGTAATGGTTCTCCTCCATGTCTTCCGAGGGGTTCTTCTTCGAGTTAGTAATCTTCTGGTTTGAGTTCACACTCTATAGCCTTTTCCCCGAATGGCTTTGTCTCGCTATTAGACATTAGCATATAAGTTGGTGAAGTAGGTGTCAGAATGGTGTTCGACAAGTTTCCAAATTGTGTCCTCGGAATCGAAAGATAGTATTAAGTTAGGGTAAACATTGTTGTCAAGCTTCGGCGTTACCTTCCTAGTGGCGTGATTCTTAAAAACACAAGGAGTGAAAGAGAATGGGACGTTAAAAGTTGTGTTCCGAAAATAGGGTGTTCCAAGGCGGCACATTAAAGTCATGCTCTAATCATCCGGCGTGTCTTTAGGTGATTGTTTGTGAGGCGATGTAGGTGTTCTAAAATAATGTGACCAATGTTCCAACTCGTCTTCGAAGACGGATAGTAAGAGTTTTGCGTAAAACAATTTTATGAAAGCTTATGAAAAAGTTTTAGCGAACCACGGTATTATTCATGATGTATGAGAAAATAAAAGAGACCACTAAAGCGTAAGCGTAGGTATGTAATCGGGGAAAACAAGGTTTGAGCTCAAGCTCCGAAATAAGCGTAAGAGGTCAAAATCAGTCAAACATTTGTATAATTAACCTTTATATAAATACTAGTGTATATAAGCATACTTTACATAATACCATTAGTGATGACATAAGTATAACAACATAGGCAGTCTGGTGGCATACGCGCACGGATATCGGATACGGCAATGAGAGACTCTTTAGTGAAAAATAGTTATAGTCCGGGTATTAAAAATGACCCAGTTCTCTATAACTGTAGCTCTGATACCAATCTGTAACACCCCCAAAATTATCGCAGCGGAAGATAGTTCACTGGGGTATTACCTCCTAGCAAAAAGTACAAGTCACAGAAAATGACTCATTAAAAGAGACGTTTTTAAAAGTATTTCACATTTGATACATTAAAAGCTCAGAGTTTGCAAAGGTCCCAAAAGTTTTCATAAATCACAATGTTTTCAAAAGATTGCAAATGTTTTAAACACAACATAAATCTTTAAAATATAGTTTCTTCAAATGTGAAAATATGTCGTGTCTTCAAAATATATCCGTGCGACTCCAACCAAGACCTTCATGCCTTCAAACCTGAGATAAAACATGCTAAAACGTCAACACAAAGGTTGAGTGAATCCATAGAGTTTTAGTAATAAGCAGTTGATCACAATATAATCCAGTTTATAAAAACGACTGAGCAACAAATGCAGAGTCTAATTCAGTTATTATTGCCCTAAGCTCGTGACCCCGACACTACGTATCTAATTTCGAATAAGCCCTTATACATAGGTAATAGCCACACCTATCATTTTGGACGAATACAATACACGACTGCCATATAGGCACGTTCTTTCTGGTGGGGATTGTTAGTTCCAATAGATCTATTCACTGTATTCGCGTTCACTCACAAGTGATTAACGGTTCACGATAAAGGGACTTTTGGCTATGGGAAACTTAGGCAATAATAATAACATGATAGCATCCAATTTCAAAACAACTGTGATCATAGATATTTGTAGCATGTATCTCCCCCACGGAGTTTATAAAACAATTAAAGTAAAACTTGGGGCTATGAACTCACCAATGATGAAGTAGCAACGAAAATCGGAGAAGTGTGCACGTCGAGAAAACCACAAGATCACAAGTGACCTAAATAAAATATAACACGACTTAGGCTCGGGGATTAAGGTATTGTTGGGAATTATGATGCATATCAAGAACAGACTACTTAAGTCTGGTAGTTTACTACTTAGGTCTGGTCGATTACTGAGTTAGGTCTGTTTGTGTTTTAGGTCTGGTTATGTAATGATTAAGTCTGGTAGTTATATGTTAAGTCTGGTTGACTTATTAAGTCTGGTCTGGTCGTGAAGATAGGAAAGTTTGTTAGAGTTATATTAGGAAAAGATACATTACGTGTATGTATCTTTATAGAAGATTTGTGTATATCTTCTGTGTCGTCTAGGGTTTCCTTGTGTTATAAAAGGATCCCTAAAGGTTGTTAGTAAACGTGTGTGAGTTGTACGAATTGATAATAGTAAATATCAATATACGAAGTTAGTGATATCCCTGCTTGTGTTCTAAATTGTTCTTGTTAAGATTCCGCATTAACATTAACAATCTCTTAGGGTTTCTCACTTAGATTGGTTCGGATTTATCCTAACCATCTACTAGGTATTCAAAACTACTTAGTGATCCATATACAATTTGTGGACCAACAAGTGGTATCAGAGCAAGGAAGAGACTCTGAATTCGTAGAACACTAAAACCTAATTCTCACTCAAATCACCCTTCAAAATGTCTGAACTCGATAAGCCTGAAACTTTCTCAATCCATAACAGTGAGGATGAGCAATCAAACCATGAAGATGAAGGAAAAAACCGAAACCAGTAACTCCCAAACACAACAACAACCCATCCCTTCCACAACCACAATCTCAAACATAAAACTTCCACTACTGAAGAGAGAAGAATATGATATATGGGCCATGGAGATGGAACATTATCTGGAATACATTGATAGTGATGTATGGAAAGTGATACAGAAGGGAAATTCTAAGAAGAGAATTTCACAAGGGAATGATGGGCAGCTCAGAATAATGCCACCAGTATCTGCTGAGGAGATTAGGGCTGTGGAGAAGGAAAAGAAGGCCAGAACCTTGCTTCTTATGGCTATTCCTAAGGAGCATCTACAAAGGTTTCATGGCATTCTTGATGCTAAGGAGATGTGGGAAGCTATCAAGAAACGATTTGGAGGTAATGCTAACTCCAAGAAGATGCAAAAGGCTGTTCTTAAACAGCAATTTGAAACATTTAGTGTTTCAAAGACTGAAGGTTTGGAGAAGGGCTATGACAGATTTCAACATCTGTTAACACAATTGGAAGTTCATGGTGTAGCAGTCTCGAATGAGGATGCAAATCACAAATTCCTTAGATCTTTACCATCAGAATGGGGCAATGTATCTGTGGCAATGAGGATTAAGGAGGAAGTAGACTCTATGACACCTGATGATCTTTACAATAATCTCAGGATGTTTGAAAGGGACATCAGTAACAACACTCAGGGTTCAACCAGTTCCTCAAATGTTGCTTTTGTATCTCAAAACAAAAGCAGTACTTACAAGGTTAGATCTGGTGTTAGGTCTGGTAACTATGAAACTCCTTCAAGTGAAAGGTCTGCTTCAAGTTTCACTGATGAGGTGATACATTCTTTCTTTGCCAATCAAACGGAAGATGAAAGCTTTATTAGTGAAGACCTTGAACAAATTAATGATGCTGAAGTTGAGGAGATGGATATAAAATGGCACATTGCCATGGTTGCTTTAAGGGTCAAACGATTTCAGAAGCAATATGGTAGGACCATCAACTTCAATAACAAATCACCAGTGGGATACACAAAGAGGACTGTTGAATGCTACAACTGTCACAAGCATGGGCATTTTTCAAGAGATTGTCCAGAGAAGAAGTCTGCTGATGAGAAAAGAATTGAAGATGGGAAGATGGAAAAGAATCAGATGAGTCTGCTGACAATGGAAGCTGGAGGAGTCAATTGGGGTGAGCATCCAAGAGTAAATGAGGAGTCTGATCATGCTCTCATGGCCATTGGTAATGAGGTATCATTATGCTCTAAATTATGTACTGACTCATATAATCATGTTAAGGCTTTATGTGATGAGCAGCAAGAACAAATAGGTGATCTAGAAGTAAATTTATTAGCACATAAAAATGCTGTGAAAACTTTAGAGGCACAAAAGGTCACCCTTCAAAACCAACATGCTGCTTTAAATGAAAAAACTATACTTTCAAGCTAATAAGATATATGAACAAAATGAGAAGCTTAAAAGGTATAGACAATTAGGGCTTAAAATTCAGAAGGAAAGGGATGAGCTGAGAAAAAGGGTAGATCAATGGAACAATTCAAATAAAAACCTGTTTAAGTGTTGGGATTCTCAAATTAAGTCAAATAAAAAATGTGGCTTAGGATATGAGGAAAATGAGAATAGGGATATATTTAAGAATAAAGAAGAGGACTATGCTGATAAACCTTTGTACAATAGGTTTGTTAAGACTGGTGACTTTAAGGGAGTACCACCACCTTTGAGTGATGACTATACTCCTCTTGAAAAAGAAGAGTTGGATGATTCACTCTTTGTGTATGGTAAGAAAGGTCCTCAAGTGTCTGAATCAACTACCTCAGAGGACAAATCTAGTAGATATTCTTCTTGTCAATCCAATGACTCTGAAGGATCTATTGATAATTCCTCTGATCACTCTAAGTCTGAGTCAAACAATGAGGAAAAAGAGAATCCTGAACCTAAGGTTGTTAAGAAGTGTGAACCTGTTGTTACTAAACCTTTAGTGACTGAACAAAAGGCTGAAACAGTTAAACCTAGTTGTGTCAATCACATAAAAACTCCTAGGGAATCTGTTAAATTGAATGAGTCACCTAGAAGCAATAGTGTTCACAGAGAAAGTAGGAGTAGTTACAATTATGCTCCTAAAAGATGTTTTGTGTGTGGAAGTTTGAGTCATTTAATAAGAGATTGTGACTTCCATGAAAAGAGAATGAAAAGAGAGGCTGAGCAAAAGAGAATGAATGTAAATAAGGTTAATGGTTCAAATAAACCAGTTTGGAACAATGCTAATAGAGTTAATCATGCTAACCAGTTTGTCCCCAGACCAGTTCAACTAAATAACACTACCAGACCTAACTCCTTTGTTAGTTCTGGTAGACCAAATTTTGGGTCTGGCTACAGAAACTTTAATGTGAATAGGCAAAATGTTAATTTTATGAGGCCTAAAGTGAATACTGGTTATGTTAACTCTGTGAGACCTAATGTGAACTCTGGTTTTGTAAGACCCAAGCAACCTTTTCAAAAACCTCAGGTGAATGAAAATTTTCAAAGAAATAATTTTTATAAAGCTCATTCACCTGTGAGAAGACAAGTTGGAAAGCAAACAGCAAAACCTTTAAAGGGAAAAGGGGGTTCTGCTGTTAAGACCTCAGCATGTATGTCTTGGGATTCAAACAAAAATAAATCCATGTATAAATCCCAAAACAACAGTGGATCAGGTTCAATTAAGAAATTCAAGCATATTGATCCACAAGGCGGACCCAAGCCTACTCAGGCCTGGGTTCCTAAGAGAAACTAATTTCTCTTCTTTTTGTGCAGGATCATCCACTTTGCTATATGGAAGATAGAGGAATACTTGACAGTGGATGCTCTGGGCACATGACTGGTAACAAGAACTATCTTAATGATTTTCATGAATTCGAGGGAGGTTCTGTTACTTTTGGAGGAAGCAAGGGACAGATAACTGGTAAAGGAAGAATCATTGTGGGCAACATAGAATTTGACAATGTATCTTTTGTGAAAGAACTTGGGCAGTTCAACCTTTTCTCAATATCACAGATTTGTGATACTCAGCATAAGGTGCTTTTTACTGAAACTGATTGTCTTGTGTTGACTCCGGACTTTAAAATGCCTGAAGAACATCAAATTCTTCTTAAAGTTCCCAGACAACACAAAATGTACAGTTTTGATATGAAAGCATCTAATCCTGCAAAAGGTGCTACCTGTTTAATTGCAAAAGCTACATTGGATGAATCTAAGTTGTGGCACAGAAGGTTAGGCCATGTGAATTTCAAAAATATGAATAAACTTGTGAAGAATAACCTTGTGAGAGGTTTGCCTTCAAAATTGTTTAAAAATGATCATACCTGTGTGGCTTGCAACAAGGGAAAACAACATAGGGCATCCTGTAAGGTTAAATTAGAAAGATTAATAACTGAACCTTTGCATACCTTACATATGGATCTTTTTGGCCCTACATCTGTCCATAGTATAAATCATGCATGCTATTGCCTTGTCATTACAGATGATTGTACTAGATATTGTTGGGTGTTCTTTATGTCTAGGAAGGATGAAGCTACCCCTTTGATTCAAAATTTCATTAGACAGATTGAAAACCTTATTGATAAACGAGTCAAAATCATTAGGAGTGATAATGGCACTGAATTTAAAAACAAGAGCATGCTAGATTTTTGTGGTAATAAAGGAATTAAACAACAATTCAGTAATGCAAGAACTCCTCAGCAAAATGGAGTTGCAGAGAGAATGAACAGGACACTTATTGAGGCAGCTAGGACTATGCTAGCAGATTCACTTTTACCTACTACATTTTGGGCTGAAGCAGTCAGCAATGCCTGCTACATCTTTAATAGGGTTAGAGTGACCAAGCCTCAAAATAGAACTCCTTATGAGCTTATGTTTGGCCACAAACCAGTTGTTAGCCATATAAGACCTTTTGGGTGTCATGTTACCATTCTTGATACTTTAAGTGTTCTTGGAAAATTTGAAGGAAAGTCTGATGAAGGGTTTTTACTTGGGTATGCATTAAACAGTAAAGCCTTTAGGGTTTACAATCTAGTATCCAAGAAAGTAGAAGAAAATCTGCATGTAAACTTTCTTGAGGAAAAACCCAATGTCAAGGGAATTGGTCATAGGTGGATGTTTGATATTGATTATTTGACTGATTCTATGAATTATGTTCCTGTCTCCAAGGAGAATCAACTTAACCCTATTGCAGGTACCCAAGAGGCTACTAACATTGCAGGTACCAAAGATTCTTCAAATTCAAGGAACATTGATGATATGGCTGAGCTTGTTGTGATTCCATCTACAGTGAACAAGTCTGATGCAGCTGAAGCAGTGATCAAGGATTCTTCACTTCAGAAAACAGACTCTGAAGTTAAGTCTGGCAAAGTCAAATCACCTAGCATGAGCAGTACTTCACTTTTTAAGTCTGGTAGTGATGTTCTACCAGACCTTTCTTCAAATACTGAATGTGCTGATTCTGAGATGCCAGAACTTGAAGTATTTCCTAATCCTAATGAAGGTGTTTTTGATGGGGCTTCCTTTGATGAAGGAGGTATTATTACTGATTTCAATAACTTACCCACTGAAGTGGAAGTAAGTCCAACCCCCACTCTCAGGATCCACACCATTCATCCCAAAAGCCAAATAATTGGTAACCCCAAGTCTGCTGTTCAAACAAGAAGTAGAGTGCAACATCAGTCTGCTTCTCTTGCACTCATTAGCCTGATCAAGCAACAACAAAGGGTCAACCATAAGGACCAGCAACATTGCTTATTTGCTTGCTTTCTTTCTCAAAGTGAACCCACTACAATTTCTGAAGCTTTAGGGGAGGAAAGTTGGGTTGAAGCCATGCAAGAAGAGTTGTTGCAGTTCAAGCTACAGAAAGTATGGGTTCTTGTAGACCTACCTAATGAAGCTAAAGTTATTGGTACTAAATGGGTCTTCAGGAATAAAAGGGATGAAAGAGGGGTGGTTGTAAGGAACAAAGCAAGGTTGGTAGCTCAAGGATACAAACAGGAGGAGGGCATAGATTATGATGAGGTTTTTGCTCCTGTAGCAAGGATTGAAGCTATCAGGTTATTCTTGGCTTATGCATCATATATGGGATTCAAGGTATATCAAATGGATGTCAAAAGTGCTTTCCTTTATGGCACTATTGATGAAGATGTGTATGTACATCAACCTCCTGGCTTTGAGGATCCTGCTAACCCCAATCAAGTGTATAAGGTTATTAAAGCTCTATATGGTCTTCATCAGGCTCCTAGAGCTTGGTATGAAACTCTTTCACAGTTTCTTGAAGAACATGGATACATCAGGGGTGTAATTGACAAGACATTGTTTATCAAGAGAGATCAGAAGGATATTATTCTTGTTCAAATTTATGTGGATGATATCATTTTTGGATCCACAAGAAAGTCTTGGTGTGATGAATTTGAAGGATTAATGAAGAGCAGGTTTGAAATGAGTTCAATGGGAGAACTTACATTTTTCTTGGGATTGCAAGTTAAGCAAAAGGATGATGGACTTTTTATTTCTCAAGACAAGTATGTTGCAGAAATTTTGAAAAAGTTTGAATTCTCAAATGTGAAGGCAGCAGTCACTCCCATGGAGAACAAAGTGCCTTTAACAAAGGATGAAGATGCTGCTGATGTGAATGTGCATCTTTACAGATCCATGATAGGTTCTCTCATATATCTTACTGCTTCTAGACCTGATATTATGTATGCAGTTTGTATTTGTTCACGTTTTCAGGTTCAACCAAAGACTTCACATCTTCATGCAGTGAAGAGAATCTTTAGGTACTTAAAGGGCAAACCTAATTTGGGCCTTTGGTATCCTAAGGAGTCAGCTTTTGACCTGACAGCTTATTCAGACAGTGACTATGCTGGTGCAAGTCTGGATAGGAAATCAACAACAGGAGGTTGTCAGTTCCTTGGAAGGAGGTTAATATCTTGGCAATGCAAGAAACAGACGATTGTGGCTAATTCAACTACTGAGGCTGAGTATGTAGCAGCTGCTCATTGCTGTGGACAAGTTTTGTGGATTCAGAATCAGATGCTGGACTATGGTTTGAATTTTATGAATACTGTTATCCACATAGATAATAAGAGTACTATCTGTATTGTTAAGAATCCAGTATATCACTCTAAAACTAAGCATATAGAAATAAGGCATCACTTCATTAGGGATTGCTTTGAAAAGAAGTTGATTAGAGTGGAGAAAATACATACAGATTTTAATGTTGCTGACCTGTTAACTAAGGCATTTGATGGTCCTAGATTTAATTATCTGGTAGTTAACATTGGTATGATGAACCCCTAGTTTGAATTAAGGGGAGGTTTGGCCTAAGGGGAGGTCAAACTGTGAAGTATGTAAAGTATGAATACTTACCAGCATTTAGGTTATTTATTTTAGTTCTGATTTTAGTTCTGTTAATGTGATAAAAAAAAAAAAAAAAAAAAAAAAAAAAAAAAAAAAAAAAATTTGGTTTGTTTTATCTATATCTTTTATAGGCAATGCTGGATTAAGTATATTTTCACAAGTTGTTGAGTGAGACTATTGGAACTTCTCACTTGGTGGAGGTGCTTTGCACTAACACATCAAAAGGTTATCAGTCCACCTTGTCTTATCAACACAAGGACTGGCTAATCCTGAGCAAACGGCTAACAGGTAAAGATTGCTCAAATCCGTTTATGGCTGACAATTTGCCAAAAATTGTATGGTATTCAACTCACCATATCTAAGATAAGTGAAGAGTTGGCTAGCCCACAAGGTTATGGCTTGTGGTAAAGGCTGTGGAAAACCATAAATGGTAATCAATTCACCATGATGAGGTGCTTTTCCATCAAAGAATTGACTAGTCCAGAAGCAAACGGCTCTTGGTAAAGACTTAACAAATCCGTTGATAAGCTGATGATTTGCTTAAAATCATATGGTTATCAGTGTACCATGGTCTTACACACCAAAACATTTGGCTACTCCAGTAGTAATGGCTATTGGTAAAGAGACATCAAATCCATTAAATTTCAATGATTCACCTCTCACAGGTGTTAACACACCTGGAAGTGATGAGAATAGCTATGAAACTTAATATGAATTGATGTACATATAGTCATTGTTGCTGTCAAGTCCATATCAGAAGAGCTTATCAAGATTCAAGCTGCTAGAAAGGAACAAGACCTAAATACATTTCAAAGTGTTCAAGATTCAATCCTCAGAAGGCTAAATCAGAAGAACTTGAAGTTCATGAAGCATGAAGATCAAGTTAGGGGAGGATTGTTGGGAATTATGATGCATATCAAGAACAGACTACTTAAGTCTGGTAGTTTACTACTTAGGTCTGGTCGATTACTGAGTTAGGTCTGTTTGTGTTTTAGGTCTGGTTATGTAATGATTAAGTCTGGTAGTTATATGTTAAGTCTGGTTGACTTATTAAGTCTGGTCTGGTCGTGAAGATAGGAAAGTTTGTTAGAGTTATATTAGGAAAAGATACATTACGTGTATGTATCTTTATAGAAGATTTGTGTATATCTTCTGTGTCGTCTAGGGTTTCCTTGTGTTATAAAAGGATCCCTAAAGGTTGTTAGTAAACGTGTGTGAGTTGTACGAATTGATAATAGTAAATATCAATATACGAAGTTAGTGATATCCCTGCTTGTGTTCTAAATTGTTCTTGTTAAGATTCCGCATTAACATTAACAATCTCTTAGGGTTTCTCACTTAGATTGGTTCGGATTTATCCTAACCATCTACTAGGTATTCAAAACTACTTAGTGATCCATATACAATTTGTGGACCAACAGGTATAATACTTTATATTTATGATTTAACTCAGTACTTGAACCCAAAATATCATGTGGTCATTTATTTAAAAGTATTATAGCAAGTTATGGGTCAAAAAGACGTTTGCAAAAACTTATTCGGTTTAAAATGCAAAGCTGATGGAAATTTTATAAAATTGCCACACTAATTGGGTCGCCATTTCTAAACCGTGAAGGCTAAAATTATGAACTTTATATGCTTAGAAAGGTATGACTCTGTACTATATGAAAATCAAGGCCTTACATAACTGAGAACCCCAGAACATGGGTTAAATTACCAATTTAGCCCTGAGTCTCTAAATAGTTATACTCAGCATCCAAATAAGCTTAGAAAAATGAGCATATCTTCTTATCTACAGGTCTAATGGACACATGGCCTATGGGAAAAGTTTTCTACAGGTCTTGGCTACAACTTTCATGTTTACACCAACCTAGTGTTCTTTGCACCATTTTTGAGTAAACAGCCCATCAAATCTTACATGCATTCCTGGACCAGTTTTAGTGTGGATTTTCTCTAAAAATCTCCATGATGAATTAAAATGTAAGGTTTTCGGGGAAATGATCCTAAGACTTGTAGCTATCTCCGAATATTTTTATTTTTTCATAAAACCTTCTGGGTACAAAATGGTGAACGGATCTTCAAGCATCAAATCTGGGACAGACTATTGACCAATCAAAATGGCTACTTTTGTACATTTATTACCTCTAATACACATGCATGCTCAAGAACAATGATTCCTACTCTTTTATTCATCCAATAACTCAATATTTCTAGGAGATGAAAGATTATCTTTAGTTTTAACTTCAGTTTTTAATAACAACATCCAAGATAAACATCCATAACTAGCCAAAAACTCAATAAGATCCATTAATCTCTTGCATAACTTTTACCTATCAACACTAACCAATTATCAAACCACCTATTTCCCATAAGATCTTTACTCTAATCAACTAAAATGACACATGCAATAGAAGTTTACTTAGCCTAGAAAAATCTTTAATTAACATAAGAAAAACTAGGAATAGAGATGTAATAAATTGGGAAAACTTACTAGTATACAAGGATCTTCAAGTCTAGCACTAAGGTAATTAGGGAAATCAAATTTCAAGGATGTTATTGGCCTATAAAACTCTCAACACCAGCAGCTATGGGAGAGAAAGAATGCAGATTTTTTAGTGGAAATATGAGGGTGATGAGTTCTATGTGAAATATTAACTTATTTATGTAAGATAGTAACTAGTGGAGCATCAAATGCATGAATTCTTAGTGGCTTATGGGGGAGGCCGGTTTTTATGGGTCTCAAGGTGAATTTTATTTTATCATTTTGTAAAAATACATTATATGTATGATTTGTACAAGTATCATAAGTCACGGAGTGAGTTTGAAGGCCAACGGGGCTAAACCGGTAATGTTTTATGCATAGTTTGTGAAAATAAATGTCATGAAGATACTATTTTCATAAAAATGTCAAATTTAACTTAAAATTACCCAAATTGATGTTTCATAAATTTCCCGAGCCTTTTGGAGTGTTATAACGTCGTTAAGGCTTAAAACGCGAGTCGAAAACGCGTAAAACGTAAACTGTGCACACTTTGCGTAGAAATGGAAAATTAAATTATTCCATATGAAAACAAGTATGTGGGGATACATAAATCATATTAATGGGTAGTCTAAGCATAGCCTAACTCAAATTACAAATTTCAGTGTACGTGTCACGACGTACGCGGGCAACTTTCCCGGCAAAAGCCAATTTACTTAAAATAGCATAATAAGCAAATAAAATTAGTAAAATAATGACTTGGAAATTTCTCGGTTGTTACAAGAAACGAAAACAACACTCAAGGCCGCAGCAATGATCATCATCAGCAGCAGAACAGAAGGCGAGAAAATGTGAGGGCAATGACTGAAGCCCCAACTGGAAGAGGTGGTTACAATGGACCTCATCCTTACTGCAATCGCTGTAATAAGCACCACATTGGCTTCTGTAGTGCGAAATGTAGCAGTTGTGGAAAACAGGGACACATAGCGAGAAACTGTAAGGGTAAGGCTATAGCTACTGGTGCTAATGCACAACCAATCATAACTTGTTATGGCTGTGGGGAGAAAGGGCATCTCAGTAGCAACTGCCCGAAGAAAGGGAAGGATCAAGCCGGTAATGCTCGTGGTCGTGCGTATGTGATGGGAAATGTAGATCATCAAGGCCCGAATGTCGTGACGGGTACGTTTCTTCTTAATAATCATTATGCTAAAGTTTTATTTGATTCGGGTTCGGACAAAAGCTTTGTGTCAACTGGTTTTAGCGCATTGATAAATATTAACCCGGTTAAGTTAAACTATAGTTATGAAGTCGAATTAGCCGATGGGAAATTGGTTAGCACAAATTATATTCTAAAGAGTTGTACCATAAATCTCGCCAACCACCCATTTAGTATTGACCTCACGCCAATTGAACTTGGTACTTTTGATGTCATTATTGGAATGGATTGGTTATCCGATCTAAACGTGGTTATTGTATGTGGTGAAAAAGTTGTTCGTATTCCATACAACAACAAAACACTACTAATCATAGGTGATAGAGATGGGTCCCAATTAAAAATCATAACTCGTATCAAGGCTCAAAGGTACATTGGGCAAGGGTACCATATGTTTCTAGCACAAGTGACAGAGAAAGAGTCAGTTGAAAAACGACTAGAAGATGTACCTATTGTTCAGGATTTTCCTAAAGTATTTCCTGATGATCTTTCGGGACTTCCACCTCCTCGACAAGTAGAGTTCCGAATCAAATTATTGCCTGGTGCTGCACCAGTGGCACGTGCACCTTATCGACTGGCACCATCAGAAATGAAGGAGCTATCGGAATAACTACAAGAATTGTCTGAAAAAGGGTTCATTCGACCGAGCTCGTCACCTTGGGGAGCTCCGGTGCTATTTGTGAAAAATAAGGACGGATCCTTTCGAATGTGTATCGATTACCGGGAGCTTAACAAATTAACGGTCAAGAATCGTTATCCACTTCCGAGAATTGATGATCTATTTGATCAACTTCAAGGCTCAAGCGTGCATTCCAAAATTGACCTGCGACCAGGTTATCATCAACTCCGTATTCGGGAAGAAGCCACTCCAATTACTGCATTTAGAACTCGGTATGGTCACTACGAGTTCAAAGTGATGCGTCTGGGTTGACCAATGCACCTGCAGTATTTATGGACTTGATGAATCGTGTGTGCAAACCGTACCTCGACAAGTTTGTGATCGTGTTTATTGATGACATTTTGATTTACTCCAAGAACAAGGAAGAACATGTGAAACACTTGAAGATTATCTTGGAGTTACTCAAAGAAGAGCAATTGTATGCTAAGTTCTCGAAATGTGATTTTTGGCTGGAATCCATACAATTTCTCGGTCATGTAATCAATAGCAGTGGTGTTCATGTAGATCCTGCAAAGATTGAGGCTATTAAGAACTGGTCTCCACCGACGACACCAACAGAAGTGAGGCAATTCTTAGGACTTGCTGGCTATTACCGAAGATTCATCGAAGGGTTTTCTATAATAGCCAAACCTCTTACCAAGTTGACTCAGAAAAATAAGAAGTATGAGTGGGGTGAAGACGAAGAAGAAGCCTTTCAAATACTAAAACAGAAGCTTTGTAGTGCGCCAATATTAGCATTGCCAGATGGGACGGAAGATTTTGTGGTTTATTGTGACGCGTCAATCAAAGGTTATGGAGCTGTACTGATGCAACGACAAAAGGTCATAGCATATGCTTCACGACAATTGAAGACTCATGAAGAAAACTATACTACCCACAATCTAGAATTGGGTGCTGTGGTTTTTGCTCTTAGGCTATGGAGGCACTACTTGTATGATACAAAGTGTACTGTGTATACTGATCACAAGAGTCTCCAATACATTCTAGACCAAAAAGAGCTCAACATGAGGCAACGAAGATGGATTGAACTCCTGAGTGATTTTGATTGCGACATCCGTTATCACCCGTGGAAGGCGAACGTAGTGGCTGATGCTTTAAGCAGAAAGGAAAGGGCAAAACCATTACGTGTAAGATCACTGGTAATGACGGTCCTTCCCAAGTTACCCGAGCAAATTCTTGAAGCTCAAGCGGAAGCAATAAAAGAAGAAAATGTGAAGGCTGAAAATCTGGGAAGAGGAATAAAACCCATATTCGAAACTCGTTCTGACGGAACCCGATTGTTTAATAAACATGTTTGGTTACCACTGTTTGGAGGTTTGAGAGACTTGATCATGCACGAGTCTCATAAATCCAAATACTCTATCCATCCGGGGTCAAATAAAATGTACCATGATTTGAAACAGTTGTACTGGTGGCCGAACATGAAGGCTGAGATCGCTACCTATGTTGGCAAATGTTTGACGTGTGCAAAAGTTAAGGCGGAACACCAAAAGCCGGTCGGATTCCTTCAACAACCCGAGATTCCAGTTTGGAAATGGGAGAGAATCACCATGGATTTCATTACTAAACTCCCTAGAACTTCAAGTGGTTATGATGCGATTTGGGTCATTGTGGATCGTTTAACAAAATCTGCTCATTTCCTACCAATAAAGGAGACTTACAGCATGGAGAAGCTTGCTCAAATGTACTTAAAGGAAATTATCTGTAGGCATGGTATACCTATATCAATCATATCTGACAGAGATAGCCGGTTTACATCAAGGTTTTGGAAGTCACTCCAGGATGCCTTGGATACAAAGCTAGATATGAGTACGGCGTACCACCCACAGACGGATGCTCAGAGTGAAAGAACGATACAAACTTTGGAAGATATGTTGCGGGCGTGTGTGATCGACTTTGGGAGTAGTTGGGATCGACATTTGCCGTTAGCCGAATTCTCCTATAACAACAGTTATCACTCAAGCATTAAGATGGAACCATTTGAAGCTCTTTATGGACGAAGATGCAGATCACCGGTTTTCTGGAACGAAGTTGGGGATAGCCAACTCACGGGTCCAGAGATAATTCGTGAAACAACAGAAAAGATATTCAAAATCAAAGACCGTTTACTAACTGCTCGTAGTCGCCAGAAAAGCTATGCAGATGGTAGACGTAGACCTTTGGAGTTTAATGTTGGCGATAGAGTTATGCTCAAGGTCTCGCCATGGAAAGGTGTAGTTCATTTCGGTAAACGTGAAAAGCTAAGTCCACGATATATTGGACCATTCAAGATCCTAGCTAGGGTTGGTCTAGTTGTATACAAGTTAGAACTACCGGAAGAACTTCAAGGCATTCACAACACTTTCCACGTTTCAAATCTTAAGAAGTGTTTGTCAGACGAAAGTCTCATTATTCCATTAAAGGAACTTCGAATCGATGACAAGCTGCACTTCATCGAAGAACCAATAGAGATCGTGGATCATGAAGTAAAGAAGCTCAAGCAGAGTCGCATCCCCATTGTCAAGGTTCGTTGGAATACCCGACGAGGACCTGAATTCACATGGGAACGCGAAGATCAAATCAAGAGCAAGTATCCTCATCTCTTCGCAAGTAAACCTTCAGGGGATAAAGCGAATTGAGCGCCGGGACGACGCTCTCTTAAGGGGTAGGTACTGTAACCTTTCGTAAATTCATGTCATTATTATCCTATTTAAAAAAAAAAACAAAAAAAAAACACTTCTCACTTTTTCCATTTTTACGTAAACCTTGCACCTTTTACGTCTTACGCGTTCTAAACCCTCGTTTTTATGTTCTAACCACATCTAAACCTTCCGATGATCTCACTACTCATCTAAATTACAAAAATATTTCTTGAAAACAAATTTCAATATTTTTGGAAGTTTTTATATTTTTACGTTACCCGATATTGCGTTACGTGTCTTAAAAACCCTACGTTGGAGTACCGGGAGCAACCAACAATACACAAACCACTCTATATTACATCCACTAACCAAAAATCTGCATTTTATAAGTGTTACATAGTATGTAACGCCTACAAGGACCCATAGTCTCAACACTTGTCCAATAGTTAGTACAAGTGTTGAGTTAAACATCCATAAGCAACCTATACTCCACTATCTCACTTCCCTAACTCAATTACATGCAAATTAGATCAAAAATCTGCACTCCTTTGCCCTCTCCTTTCCGTAGGTATTCAAGCACACAAGGACCATCATATCTTGATTTTCAATTGAAAATTTTGTACAAAGAATGGTGATCTATTGATGCTAACTTAATCCTTGATCTTTTGCTTCTTGTAGGTATTCATTTCAAGAGTTTTGTTGGTGAATAATCTCAAGTTTTCAAGTACTCAAGATCTTCCAAGAAGTGTTAGTGACAAGAAAATTTAGTGATCATGAATTAGAGAAAAGGTACAAGTATTGTAACATAAATCTTGATCTCTACTTATCATCCTTCAAGATCTTTCTTTCTACTATATTTTTGGCTCACAAAGTGATATTGTAGCTGTAGATTGAAGATCTCCATGATCCTTTAAAAGCTCTCCTTTTGGTGCTCTCAAAGATTACTCATGTGGTGGTGTTGTTTGAAGACCACTAGTCCTTTCTTCTTGTCATCAAATCTTGTTCATCACTTTTGTAAGAAACTCCTCACCAACTTTATTTATTTTTATCATTTCACTACTATAAAAATTATATATCTTGGTGTGTTTGAACATTATATAAGTTGTTATGCTTAGATAGGCTTGGTACATGGTTTAAAACACAATGAAAACCCTAAAGGACTAGACCTGCAAACTGTGATTCTGAACCAACGACAAAGATGGAGTAAACTGTACTAATCAGTAAACATTGGACATAAACTAAAAACATGAGGTTTTAGATCTATGTCTTGCGGTCGTTTTGAAGGGAATTTCATTGAATAACTCATTACGATGATTAAATTATAAATGTTTTCGTAAAACATGTCACAACCTGAGTAACAGATTTGAAATGTACAAAAGTCATTTTTTTTATGAATAACCCACTATTAATCAAAGAATAAAAGTTGTAGATTACATCTTAACTTAAACATGGCCGCAAGAATGGGATCATTTTGATTAGTAGAACTCCAGATATTGTATTTTTAGTGGGACTGTTGTAATTATGAAAACTGCAGGACTGAATCGAATGGACAAATTGATAATTTAGCTGCTGTTATGTAATTTTTGACCAAGTGGGACTCACAAAACTTGTTAGTACAGATGAATACCTTTCCGGGGATATAAAGAACTTAATTTTTTGACTTACGGTTTGCAAGTAACGGATTTTTGGAAGTAAACAAGTTACTAAAATTTCCATCAGCATTGGTATAAAAAGTATAAACATGTTTTAAACTTTATAAAAATTGGACCTTTGATACATTTTTGAACCACCTAATATATTTTTGAACCCTCAGGTTTAATGTGAACTTTTTGGCTAAAACTTGACCCATGGGCTAAAAATTGAACCTTAGGCTAATCTTGGACTTTTATAATACATGATTGGACTTAGGGACAAATATAGGATTATTACTTGAATTTTGATAACTTTTAATGCTAAACTAAAACTTGTAATATCTAGGAATTATGTACCAAGCATAATTAAGATCATAACTTATATAACTAAATTGCATCAATGTTTATTTTAAAAACCTAAGACAAGCGTATATCTATTTTAGGTTCATCGTAGAGCTTGCGTGACTATTTTTCTCCACTTGTTGTTGTACACTACTTCCTTTATTCACGGTGAGTTCATAGCCTCGCCTATACTCATTTTAATGTTTTATAAACCTCGCGAGGGGGATACATGCTAGTTTTTAAAACTGAATACAAGTAACTTTTGGTATGCTGGACCCGATTACATGATTATAGTTTTTGAGTAGCCTTGCCATTAAAAGTCCCTAACATCATGAACCGTTAATTCCGTGGGAAACGCTAGTATAATGAATATGCATATTTGGTTTGACAAGCCTGTCCGGATGAGTCGCGCTCATGCTCAACGGGTAGCATAATATTGAGAGATTTAGGTAAATTGGCAAACTTACCTCCTTAGGGCATATTAAATTATGTCAAGGTTCGGGGTCATGAGCTTGATACTATAATCATATTATACGACTTGTATATGCATTACTTGTCGCCCGATGAAAAATACTGTATTCAACTTATTACTTATTAAACTGTATGAATTCACTCAACTTTATGTTGACTTTTTAGCATGTTTTATCTCAGGTCTGTAAGTGACTTTCGGCTTGGTTGGGCGAGGCAAGAAATGGATATCTATATGATGGCAAATGTTTAAATAAAAGTTTTCATTCGATAATTTTCTAAACTTCTAAAACTTATGTATCTTTTGACTTTGTCAAAAACTTTTGGGACCTTGTTGACTCTGATAAATTATCGAATGTGAATTTTAAAAACGACTTTGTCTTAAAGTTGTTTACTATAATTGTACAATGAGACTAATATATAGCACCCTATGTTGTATTCCGCTGCATAGCTAAAAATGGGGGTGTTATATTGGCAGAAGTGGAGTATCCCCTACCACCTAGAGTCTGCAAAGAAATATTGGAAAAGAAGTTGTATGCAGACAAGAGGGAGCAACTTGGGTTCTATTAAGTTGCAGTCACTAAAGGAAGCAACTTGGGGTGCTTGAAAGTGTTTGAAAGAATTTTCAAGTTGTTAAGTGAGACTAAAGGAACTTCTCTCTTGGTGAAGGTGCTTTGCACTAACACAACAAATGGTCATCAGTCCACCATGTCTAACCCACATAAGGACTGGCTAATCCATGAGCAAACGGCTCTGGTAAAGATATTTCAAATCTGTTTATGGCTGACAATTTGCCAAAAATTGTATGGTAATCAACTCACCATATCTGTGATAGGGAAGAGTTGACTAGCCCACAAGAGTATGGCTTGTGGTAAAGGCAGTGGAAAACCATAACTGGTAATCAATTCACCAAGGTGAGGTGTATTCCATCAAAGAATTGGCTAGTCCAAAAGCAAACGGATTTTGGTAAAGACAAAACAAATCCGTTGTTAAGCTGATGGTTTGCTAAAAATCATATGGTTATCAATGTACCTTGGTCTTATACACCAAAACATTGGCTACTCCAGTAGTTAATGGCTATCTGGTAAAGAGACATCAAATCCATTAATTTTCAATGATTCACCTCTCACAGGAGTTTACACACCTGGAAGTGATGAGAATAGTATGAAACTTAAAGAATTGATGTACAAGTGGTCATTGTTGCTAAAAAGATCAGATGGGTTGAAGATCATATGGTGTAAAGCATGTTAAAGCCAAAGTTGCTGCACAAAGTTCAAACATGCTGATTTGAAGAATTAGAGATTTGACGAATTAGAGATCAAGATAATTCCAAGAGTTCAGAGTTCAATCCTCAAGAAGCTTATCAGAAAGGAACTTGAAGTTCATGAAGCATGAAGATCAAGTTAGGGGAGGATTGTTGGGAATTATCACAAGAGAAGACTTAATATGAAGAGTAGACTTAATTCTGCTGGGTTACTTAGTTAAGTCTGTTAGTTGTATTTATGTCATAGTTAAGTCTGCCAGTTCAATGTTAAGTCTGGTAGACATAATAGAATAGTTAAGTCTGGTTGACTGTATTAGTTAAGTCTGTTTATGAATTATAGGAAGTTTGTTAGCTATAAGTTAGGAAAGGATACGTGGTTATCTTTATAGAAGATATGGTTAGATACATTTTTCCTTATACACGTTTTGTATCTAGGGTTTCCTTGGTGTATAAAAGGAACCCTATGGGTTATTAGTTTGGATGTACGACATTGTGCAAGCTAATAGTAATACGAAGTTAGTTATCTTGTGTTCTTCATTGTTATTGTTAAGATTCCGCATTAGCAATAAACAATCTGTTAGAGTTTCTTACCTAGATCAATTTGGATTTATTCAAGTTGTCTAACAAGTAACAAAGGCTACTTGGATCCATAATCGGTGGACCTACAGGATTGGGACTTTTATGTTGGATATGGTTGTTGTTGCAGGGATAGTTTGTTGTGGTTTAGATGTGCCAGCTTCAGATTTTTCATCATCATGGGTTGATTTCTCATCATCACTGGGATGGTTTGAGAAATCATCAGGCTTCTCAAACTCAGACATTGTGCAGGGTTTATTGGAGTGAATTTGGGTTTGTGGTTTTTGTGTTTCTTCGAACTCAGAGTCCCTTTACAGTCTCTGATACCACTTGTAGGTCCAACGATTATGGATCCAAGTAGCCTTTGTTACTTGTTAGACAACTTGAATAAATCCAAATTGATCTATGTAAGAAAATCTAACAGATTGTTTATTGCTAATGCGGAATCTTAACAATAACAATGAAGAACACAAGATAAGTAACTTCGTATTACTATTAGCTTTCACAATGTCGTACATCCAAACTAATAACCCATAGGGTTCCTTTTTTAAACCAAGGAAACCTTGGATACAAAACGTGTAGAAGGATAAACGTATCTAACCATATCTTCTATAAAGATAACCACGTATCCTTTCCTAACTTATAGCTAACAAACTTCCTATAATTCATAAACAGACTTAACTAATACAGTCAACCAGACTTAACTATTCTATTATGTCTACCAGACTTAACATTGAACTGGCAGACTTAACTATGACATAAATACAACTAACACACTTAACTAAGTAACCCGGCAGACTTAAGTCTGCTCTTCATATTAAGTCTTCTCTTGTGATAATTCCCATCTTCATCCAGACCTCGTTATCAATATACTCCATCTTCAAGGATTCAGAGACATTGGGTGACTTTATGGAAAAGGTAAAACTGACTCAGAAAAATAAAGGTACCACAAAGAAGCTCACAAAACAGGAAAAGATGTATGATATGAAGATGTACGTGAAAAACATGATGCATTCAACCTTTGAAAAGATGAAGGAAATGTCATATGAAGAGCTTGAAGGGAGGTATCTGTAACACCCCAACCCAATAAGGGTAGAAGTACTACGTTATGGTGACATATCAAAGCAAATACATGCATATGACTTTAATAATACAAAGGGAAACTCTGAAATACAAGGTTACAAAAGAGAACAACAATAAATGCTAAGTCTAAAAATGTAATCACTTCTAGTCATCTCTAATCCAGAATAGCTATCAAAGTATAGTCTTCTTAGTCCAAAGTACTCTCCACTCATAACCCAGCTTCCAACTAAAACCTGCCGCAGGAAAAGAAATGCGGCTGAGCTTAAAAAGCCCAGTGAACAGATATATATAAACGAAACCAAAAGATAAGGAACGAACATATAAAGTATGGTGCATTGGGAAAAGCATAAAGTATAAACAAATGGATATCAAAAGTAAGGAAAGGTCAGTAATCTACCACGAGCCCAAACAAATCAAATCAAACATCATAGTAACCATGGAGTAGCTAGCTCCCGAACATGTGAAAGACGTGTGTTGCACACAGCATCAGTCACCAAATCAAATCATATCATATCATGTCAAATCCACTAACAAAGCAAATCTAGGATGCATCCATACGCCCCCGAACAAATCATATTGGCCATAATAAATATAAAGTGCGCATATCATAATCAAAATGGGACGGTGTGGAACATCACTCAACCACACTAGAGTCATGCCATTGGTGCATCAATGACACGGCCATGTTACCTTCATGGCTAGGAAACAAATTTGTCTCGGGTATCAAACTGAAGGGTTCAAATGTCATATCATATCCAAGTCAAATGTCTAAGTCATCAAAGATCATAATCAAAGTCCAAATGTCAAAGGTTCATATCAACGGTTCAAAGCAAAGGTTCAATTCTAAGGGTGCATAGCAAGGGTATAGATCATATAAGAAAGCCACAATAAGGAGGCTCAGATCATAGGCATCATAATCAAACTAATATTAAAAAGATGTGTACGAATCATGAGAAACCTTAAGAGATAAGGTCAGAATATCTGTACCTTATGCCAAAAGTCAGACAGATAAAAGGTGGATCACACAGAAACGGAAGGTCACTCCTTCGCCACCAAACCTATACAATTTAATAATCACATATTACTTATAAGCTCATTTTAATCAGATTTCATAATTTAGGTCTCTTTCTATTTTTAGAAACTTTCCACTTTTAGTAACTTTCCATATATATAGTAACTTTCCATAATTAGAAACTCTCTGAATTAAGTGAGTTTTCCGAATTAGCAACTTTCCAAATTACAAGGACAATTTATTAAACTTAAACTTAATATTACAAATATCATAGTTTAGAGTTGATTGTGACCATTTTCCAAAGATTAGGGTCTAATATGTTATTCTAACAAAGTCTAAGGTTTATTGTAATAATAATTAAAGTTAAGGATTAAAGGAGTAAATTCTCTTATTCAATATTCCTATTTCGAACGTGTATATGTCATCTATTTCTAAGTATCCATGCATGTTCTTCATCTCCTACGTATGGAATATAACCGAAATCGATTCGCATTCTATATTACTAGTTCTCAGTTTCTTGTTTCCAAAATTTCTTTACCCATTGATTAATAACGGTTACAGGTGCGTTTTATGTTCATACTTAGGGTCAACACATGGCTGCTAACACGAGACTTCAAATCACATTGCAAATAAATCTCCACGCAAGTTTCGTATAACAAAGACTTCGGGTTTCTTGGTTTTCTTTCTCATTAACCGATGGTTTCAAAACAAGTATTAAAGGTGCGTGACCAAGATCGATAGGGAACCGAATGCGTGACACAAGACAGTCACAACCATACGACACAAGCATAGCCTATGTCTCGACACAAGGTTGTTTTTACGTGGCATGCAGATTTATTCAAAACATAGGTTAGGTTTATATACGAGGCGTGACCATTATTTAACGTGACATATGCCTATCTATCTTCGTATAACTCTTTTAATAACGGAACGAAAACGACTTAAGTGATCAATATGTATATGCGTCGCAAGGCACGACTTTGTAGAAATTCCTTTGAATCTCATATGGTTTTAACATGAATGTGTGTGAAGGTTCAAAGTGATTGGAGAGTTGATACTGATGATGGGTGGTGAAAGCAAAAGGGGCCAAGGTCATATTTATAGCAAGGCGATGGGTTAGCAAGGATATACGGCTGGACAAATTAAACTATTTTTCTAGAATTTTAAAGTCGTATCACCTTATGATTTGGTAATTAGAGCTTGACAAATATTTTTGTAATTACAACAGAATAAAACTAGATATTGACTTGGTAATACGTTTGGTTGATATATTTCAATTCATGAAATGATTCAAATGATAAAAACTCTACATGCGAACTCTCCTTATTAATGAAACAGAAGGCTATATTTGGTGGTCAATATATTCGACTTGTTTAAGGATTTACATGGCCTATTTATTTTCGTATACATCTTCTAATAACGAACAGGAATAATTCCATATGAAGTTATATTCTAGTCGTTTATTGACTTTTACGTGACAAGGTTTGTGATCTTCGAAACGAAAGCATGCTTGTGATCGTGTATATGTATGAAGAATATTGCAAGAACATTAAATGGATTTGGGAATACCTTGATCAGTTTTTGCGAACGGAACACAAGAACAAGAGTAGCATTACGATCGACCATAGCCCACGAAAACTAACTCTCTTCGAACCTAACAGCTACCACAATCGATTCTTCTTTAAACTCTCTATTTGGTGCCTTCCGAATTCTTGGGAAACAAGAGTATAGATCGGTTTGTATAAGTTGTGGTACTTTTCTTTGGTTTTTATTTTTTATTTTTTATTTTTATCAAAGTGTGAGGAGTGCATGCTTTAAAAGAAACGAGTGAATTGAAGGAGATTTATTAATTATGGAACATTTACAAATCATGGGTTGACTGCCCTAAATATAGGAGGTGATTGAGCCGAGAATTTGGGATGCGATTAGGTGTTATTATGGCTCAACTATCCTATCATAAATAAATTATAATATGTGCACAAAAAAAATTTAAGTAGTCATAGGTCCTTGTGACTTTATAAGGCGTGTGATATAACTTAGGATAGTATAAAGTGTCGCCTTCTTATTTACTTAAGTTAAGGGGTTCCACGTTTGCAAGATCATAACGTATAGTTTCGATGTTAGGTTGAATTCATATCTTCAAACTAGGAAAAGAAAACATATTATAATCTTAGGAATAAAATGGTAATGTCTCCTCTTAATTTAAGGTTAAGATAATGATTAGAAAATCATGTAGTTTATATAATTTAATTTATACATGTATTATAACATAAGGCATTTACTTCGTATTATGTATTTTAATTTATAAGGTATAGTTTTAATATGCCAAATAAATATAATTCATACTTAGGATAAAATTTAAAATGGTGCAAAATTTATGGTTCCAATATTTCGGGTTTTACAGTATCTCAGGGCATATGAAAGGGATCAAGGTTATAAACCGACTGATTATGAAGACTCAATCAGAAGGAGTTTTAAAAGGCAAAAGGTGTCTGAAGGTGAAAAGATATAGAAAGTAACCGAGGCAGCCAAACCATCTGATGAAACAAAGAAAGTAGTAAAAGTTGATAAGCCAGTTATAACTTGGAACAGAAGAAAGAGTATAGCAAGAAAAAGTAAATCAGTGTCCAAGAATGTGGTGTAGGAAGAAGAAGAACCTTCATCTGAGGAGTTCACTATGGGATCAATTCCAAAGAGTTCTGCACAACCAGCTAAGATTGTCAGATATCAAATCATCAAGAATGGGATGAGGGCTGCTTATCAGATAATAAGGGAGGACAACACTGATGTAGTGTATGTCAACTTTCTAGGGCTGTTAAATGATGTAACTAGGGAAGATCTCAAGGAGTTTTACAAATTAGTGAATATCAGACATGGAGACACTAGACCTGAGGAGGAGTTTGAAAGGGTCTTTTGGGGAGATCAAAAGGTTTTGTTTGAGCCACCTTCAAGAACAGATGAAGTTTGGAAGCTGCCATATCAACAAGAAATTGCCAGATGGAGATATTTTCACAGCTGTCAGGTACATTGCTTATCATTACAGAGAGCTCATATCTACATGTTGGCAGAAGTGGAGTATCCCCTACCACCTAGAGTCTGCAAAGAAATATTGGAAAAGAAGTTGTATGCAGACAAGAGGGATGAAGTGTATGAGCAGCTATTGGATTTGATTAAGTTGCAGTCACTAAAGGAAGCAACTTGGGGTGC
The DNA here is from genome assembly GCA_021014915.2 of Artemisia tridentata subsp. tridentata. Taxonomy (NCBI): domain Eukaryota; kingdom Viridiplantae; phylum Streptophyta; class Magnoliopsida; order Asterales; family Asteraceae; genus Artemisia; species Artemisia tridentata. The sequence continues at coordinate 355,493,951 of CP139507.1, read as the reverse complement.
TTGAAAGTGTTTGAAAGAATTTTCAAGTTGTTAAGTGAGACTAAAGGAACTTCTCACTTGGTGAATGTGCTTTGCACTAACACAACAAATGGTCATCAGTCCACCATGTCTAACCCACATAAGGACTGGCTAATCCATGAGCAAACGGCTCTGGTAAAGATATTTCAAATACGTTTATGGCTGACAATTTGCGAAAAATTGTATGGTAATCAACTCACCATATCTGTGATAGTGAAGAGTTGACTAGCCCACAAGAGTATGGCTTGTGGTAAAGGCAGTGGAAAACCATAACTGGTAATCAATTCACCAAGGTGAGGTGTATTCCATCAAAGAATTGGCTAGTCCAAAAGCAAACGGCTTTTGGTAAAGACAAAACAAATCCGTTGTTAAGCTGATGGTTTGCTAAAAATCATATGGTTATCAATGTACCTTGGTCTTACACACCAAAACATTGGCTACTCCAGTAGTTAATGGCTATCTGGTAAAGAGACATCAAATCCATTAATTTTCAATGATTCACCTCTCACAGGAGTTTACACACCTGAAAGTGATGAGAATAGTATGAAACTTAAAGAATTGATGTAAAAGTGGTCATTGTTGCTGAAAAGATCAAATGGGTTGAAGATCAGATGGTGTAAAGCATGTTAAAGTCAAAGTTGCTGCACAAAGTTCAAACATGCTGATTTGAAGAATTAGATATTTGAAGAATTAGAGATCAAGATAATTCCAAGAGTTCAGAGTTCAATCCTCAAGAAGCTTATCAGAAAGGAATTTGAAGTTCATGAAGCATGAAGATCAAGTTAGGGGAGGATTGTTGGGAATTATCACAAGAGAAGACTTAATATGAAGAGAAGACTTAAGTCTGCTGGGTTACTTAGTTAAGTCTGTTAGTTGTATTTATGTCATAGTTAAGTCTGCCAGTTCAATGTTAAGTCTGGTAGACATAATAGAATAGTTAAGTCTGGTTGACTGTATTAGTTAAGTCTGTTTATGAATTATATGAAGTTTGTTAGCTATAAGTTAGGAAAGGATACGTGGTTATCTTTATAGAAGATATGGTTAGATACGTTTATCCTTCTACACGTTTTGTATCTAGGGTTTCCTTGGTGTATAAAAGGAACCCTATGGGTTATTAGTTTGGATGTACGACATTGTGAAAGCTAATAGTAATACGAAGTTAGTTATCTTGTGTTCTTCATTGTTATTGTTAAGATTCCGCATTAGCAATAAACAATCTGTTAGAGTTTCTTACCTAGATCAATTTGGATTTATTCAAGTTGTCTAACAAGTAACAAAGGCTACTTGGATCCATAATCGGTGGACCTACAGGATTGGGAGTTTTATGTTAGATATGGTTGTTGTTGCAGGGATAGTTTGTTGTGGTTTAGATGTGCCAGCTTCAGATTTTTCATCATCATGGGTTGATTTCTCTTCATCACTGGATGGTTTGAGAAATCATCAGGCTTCTCAGGCTTCTCAAACTCAGACATTGTGCAGGGTTTATTGGAGTGAATTTGGGTTTGTGGTTTTTGTGTTTCTTCGAACTCAGAGTCTCTTTACAGTCTCTGATACCACTTGTAGGTCCAACGATTATGGATCCAAGTAGCCTTTGTTACTTGTTAGACAACTTGAATAAATCCAAATTGATCTTGGTAAGAAACTCTAACAGATTGTTTATTGCTAATGCGGATCTTAACAATAACAATGACGTCGCAAGTGTTGCTAGACGCTAACCTTTGCTTGTATAATTACTTGATTATTATGACGTCGCAAGTGGGAGCTATTGGAGTATGCTCGTGTCATAATTACTAATTATATGGCTAGACATATGTGAGCCTATGGGGTCACACACATATACACTGAGGTACCACTTTATATCGTGTTTATTGTATTTACGATATATAAATAACCGTACGTAATTTGGGATCACTATTGGGCATCTAATGACTAAGTAATGGACTTATTCTATTGGACATGGACAACAAATGGATAGCCCATTTGGAGCCCATTGATGGCCAGCCTAGGGGAGGCTTTCAAGGGAAGGTTTGCTTTGATTTTTAGGTAAGATTAAATCACCATTATTCTCTCTTAATTGTAATTAATCACTTGCCTAAAATCTCTCCCTCCCCTCTCTTCCTATCTCACGGCTCAAAACAAAATACAACCAAGGGTTTTATTTTTTTTGATTATCTTTCACTCTTGCATCTTGCTTATTCAAGGGTGTTTGATCGGTTACGGGTTAAAGGACTAGCAGCCATTGGTATACGGTGAAGTGTAGTGTGGACATTCATAGAGGTGATCTCCTTTGGTCACTTGGTTTCATAGGTGGTTCGTGTATATTGTTGAAGGTGACCATACGATTCTACCGATCACGCTACAAAGGTATAAAACTTGTTTGTTTTAATTATGATTGGTCATATGGCTATATGGATCCTTGTTGGTGATGTTTTCCGCTGTGTTTATATTGTTAATTGTTAATTCTTATCATACATCACCTATAGTGGTATCACGAGCCATCATATGATGTCATATGATCATCGTGTATGCGTAAAAATGGCTAAAAACGCATGTTTTTAATGGATTTAAAAGTATATTTTCAAAACAGCCCCGGGGGCTAATTTTTTGTGAATAAGTCGACCCATATGGGGTCTAATGATCTGGAATTTTTGATCCTATGGCCATTTGTTATGCATACTTTGATTGCTATACTTGTTTGGTACCCGTAAAATGGCCTAAAACGCGTTAATTTGATAGATTTGTAACATGATTTCAAATCAGCCCATGAGGCTTAATTTTTTGTGGTAAAATGATGTTAAGAAGGTCCTAATATCAATGGGTTTTGAACCTATGGCCATTTGACACGCGTACCAATCGGGGTTTTAATTCTTCTTAATTAATTATTCGATTTCGTTGGCTAACAATTTATTTCTTGTCATTTATTTTGTTATCCATGGCAAATACATGCATGTTTGCCCATGGAGTTAGCCAACACCTTGTTTTATTCATAATATTATGGTATTATTATATGTATATGCAAAGCCGATGAAAACCTAGACCACTTATGCCTTGTGATGTTGTGATTGTTGGTTGATTTCTTGTTTTTGGGATTTGCCATTGTTTCGGCACTTTTGTAATGTAATTCATTTTGGTTTTGCCATTGTTTGGGCATTTTTACATTATATAGGAAGTAGATTAGTTGTACTTTACTTCATGTATTATGTATTCAAAAGCTTGTAATCTAATGGCAAAAGAATGAAGAACTTTGGACCAAAAGTAGCTGCTGGACACACTGCTGGGAAAATGCGATTTCCAGGAGATTGGTAAGGTATTTTGGGCTGAATTTTTTTGTGCAGGTTCACAAGACATAGGCCTACAATGTTGTCAACTGGGCCGAAGCATGAGGAGGTCATCTTCTAGGCCGTTTGGGCCTTCAAAGACAGAAATTCTGGGCTGACATAATCAATTTTTCATGTGCATAATGGGCTTTTACTTGCCCATGATCGTCTTGGGGCAAGTGGGAGCCCTCCGTGTGGTTGTGGTTTATGTCCCTAGTTGACTCTTGGTTCTCGTGATGGCTCACGAGGCCAAGCATAGGATTTTCATCGGTTGAGGCTTTGCATATTGTGGTTGTGTGTTTATTTGGTTATTTTATATATGCTATGATTATATGTAAAACGGAAAATGTTTTCTAAAACTTGAAACGAAACACAAACCAATTTGAACTAAGTCTTATGATTTGTTTAACTAAGTTTAAATATAGATTTGAAACTTAAAATCATTGTTTTCTAAATAACACTTAATCTAGTTCAGTTTGTTTATTTATTTATTGTATTGTCCAAACTTAATTATAATCCACTTAGGATTTATATTAGTCTTGAAAATGGACAACTTGACACATATAAATTAAAACAATGATTAGAATTAAGTTAAGAAAAGTTTTTAACTTGTGCTACTGATGAGTGGCATTTTACTCATCATTTTATACCCGAAAAACCCCACAAAAATGACAAAAAACACCCAAATGGACCATATATTGTTACAAATATCCTTGGATTGTGTTTTATGTGTTTCAGGTACAAAAGGATTGAAAACGGGGCAAATATGGACAAAACCGAGCTTGATTTGGAAAAGAGTTCAAAAGCCGATGCCAGGAAGAAATTATTAATTCGGATTAAAATTCAAGCTCGAAAATCCCAATTGGCCCTTAGATTATTCTTACTTGGCAAAATTGGACCCTAGAAGAACTTTGAAAATATGGCAAGAATGGTCATTGAAGTTTCTTAAATTACAACTTTGGTCCTTGGTTTTAACCATATTTTATCCATACCAAATACTACACAAATCGGATCAAACATTAACCCAACCCACAAACCCTTACCAGCCCATTTCACCTAAAGCTCAACATCAAAACCCTTTAAACCCTTTTTATTAATACGGGGTCAAACTCACACTCAGATAAAACACAACCTAATCCACTGTTCACCTTCTTATTTACCTTAAACTCCCGCCATTAACCTTAAACACCTATCCATCCCTTTCGACCTCACTACCAGACAAGATAACACTACTAGAAAAAGGGCTATCCTTGACCCGCTTTTTATGACCCACGTCACAAGATGACGCGCAAAGAGCAAAGTCATAAAATATGGGTCATAAACAGTTAAAAGATGACTCGTTTTCAGAAGCGTCATAACATATGGGTCCTAATCAGTTAAAAGTCATATATATCTTTGTTTTCTCATTTGTATCAAACCAACACAAAAAGAAAAGAGAAGAGATAAATCTTCCCTTTCCTCTCATCCTCACCAATCGACACCAACACCACAACCACCACCACCGGTCACTCATCACCGCCTCACCACTGATCAGCCCTGCTGTCACCACCACGAGCCGCCACTTCCTTCACCATCTTGTTGAAGATACAAGGCGATCTAAGGTGTTAGAGGTGTATTCTCGGATATTTGATTCGAGTTAATCACCACCGTCGCTAGCATCTCATCTCCTTCGATTGGTATTAACACAACTCGTATCTTCGCTTTTATATTCATCTTTTTTTTAATCGGGCATATAAACAAATTTTATTATGGGTTTTATAATTTTAACGCAATACAAAAGCGATTTAAATAAAAGTATCATCAAAGAAATCGTGTTTGGTGTTGTTTGATTCTCAGATCGGGTTAAACCTGATTGGGGTTTAGGATCAAGACCCGTATTGGTCTCGGTTAAGGTTTTATTTCATTATCTTTTTTTAATTGCTTCGAAGCTTATTTTGGGTGTTTGTTTTTGTTTGGTTTTGGGTTTTCGATCCGCCACAGAAACACCCATAGGGGTGGTGACCACAGCCAATAAGGGAGTGTTTGTTTTTGTATGGGTTAGCCATAAAACAACCTATGGTGGGTTGGTTAGTTTGTCTTACTTGTTTGTGGTTGGACTCAGCTGGAAACACAAACCTGCAAAAGGGTGTTGTTTGGTTTGTTTGTGACCCACCACAGCAACCCACGTAGGGTGCGTGTGGCTTGGGTTTTGGTCCACCAACGCAGCCCGCAAGGGTGTGCTTGGTTTGTTTGTTCTTGCCAAGAAAGTGAAGTATCATAAATAATTGTAGTTATTTGCTATTATTAGAACCATCAACCATGTCCAAAAAAGTGAAGGATTTATAATTATTGGGATATGTTGCAAGGTTATGTGATTCTCAAATCTCAATAAGCTCTTTATCGTGTATATGTCAGCTTGAAAAGAAGTTCGTTCTTTTTAGGTCATAAGACTTAGCTATAAGTATTTCTCTGACTATTTATGGGCACATTTCTGGTTCATAAGTTATCCTTTATAGTCGTAATAATCACAGGCACTTATAACTTGAGGGTGTAAATAACTTGATACTTTCATGAACATTGTACAAACCTTAACTTTGTTGTTACATTAGTGTCGCGTGGAGATTCTTATAATCCATACACCTGCAATACATGTTTGATTCTCGCTCATACTGTTTTTTTTACAGGCAGCTGAACCGAACTCTCGCATAGTTTATATAGATGGTGCATTTGACCTCTTTCATGCTGGACACGTGGAGGTAGGTTGATAACTTTAGTTTTTGGACCAACTGGTCTAAATTATCGTATCACACGTTTTACATGTCTCAATTGCATATATCCTTGTTAAAATTGATATACAATGTTTAGCAGATTTAATGCACGATTTCGTGAATGCTAACCTCCTCTTCAATCTATACATACATTCCAGTAAATGCGTGCAACTACTTCTGATACTACATGGCTACTACTGTTATAAAATTCCTTTTTGTTTCCCCCTTCTTTTTACATCTCTTACTAGCAAAAATTGATTGTATTAAATAGTATTAGCAAGCCAACCATTAGTTAATATTTTTACAAAAAGATTTATTGGTTAAAGTCATATTTGACATGTTTTGCATATTTGGTTTTTACAGATTCTAAGACTCGCTCGTGGGCTTGGAGATTTTCTACTTGTTGGGATTCACACAGATCAAACTGTGAGGTATGAATCTCTCTATTCTCTCGTATCTCAATAAGAGATCCCAACTGTACAAGGTTGAACCTTCTGGTGTTTCCTATGTGAGTTTCCGTTCTCTTGGTAGACCCATTTACCCGTTTGAGCGGCCTGAGAACTATAAAAACACCCTCAGTATAGTATTCAAGAAATTTGCTTATTTCAATGATTTTTCTTTTCTTTTCTTGTAGAGATACTTTGGTGCCGCAATTGGAAAAGGCAGGCAGGCTGCTAAAACGTAAGTAAATTCAGGTTTTTGTTCTAATTTGTTCTGTTGAGATGTCATTTTGTATGTTCTAAGAAGATATAACTCAAAGTGAACTAAGTTGTCGTCGTTAGTATGTTTATATTACCAATGTGATGACGATAAGTTATCTTAAAGATTAATTAAAAAAATGATATGTGAGTATATGACGTAAGGTAAATATGTAGTAAGATTGCTTTCAGAAATAAACGTGTAATCTAGGTTGAACTAACAAACGTAGAATGACTTGTTAATGTCCTAATGTTGTTGGCAGCATATATAATTTGTTTTGGTTAATGGAATCTATGTGCGGTCATAGATATAAACACTTCTTTTTGGTTAATGGAATCTATGTGCGGTCGTAGAATGACTTGTTAATGTCCTAATGTTGTTGGTATCATTAGTTGGTATCAACTCCCAGTGGTCTATATGTCTAGAACTAAGTAGGCAAGAACATGTGTGGTTAAACATACCAAAAACTATAGAAGAGAGCCAGCTATTTACTTGTTTGTTCAGCTCAACCTGTTATTTTCCTTTCTGCTGTATATGCTTAGACCGACTCAACCCAACTTAGGTGGAAACAAAATCCAAATTGACCCATTCATAAGTAAATGTGTTTCATCATCGAAATGGACCAATGTGCTCGCATTATTATTATTTGATTCCCAGATTAAATAGCGTACCTTGCATGTCATCATCTTTAGGTACCAGAAGCACTTTTGGAGGAAGCAAAAGAGGCAGCTAAATTAGCATTGGAAGAAATGGACGCTGGTGGATGCTGAAATTCCACTGCGGATTTCGACGATATTCGAGAAGAATGGGCAATTTATGTGTCTGAATTTCATTTTTAGGTAGAAATCGTACATTGTAGTAACTTTAACTAATTATCGGTATATATTTTGACATGAATTGTTATGTAATGAATTGGTAACGCATGGTTTTGATATATATGAAATGCGTTAATTTTGTACAATTATCAGGTTTATTGTCAGTAATTATGTATATAATCAGGTTTTAAAAAACAGAAAAAATTAAAAAAAAAATGATTTTAAGGTAATGACACGCAAAAAGGAGAGTCATAAAACGTGGGTCATAAGTGCGCGTCATAGAAGGATGACGCCCAAATGCGGGTCATGAAAATTTATGACTGGTCCATCCTTGACGCGCTTTTGCGCGTCATCTGACCCCTTTATGACGCTCATTGCGCGTCAAGAATAGCTGTTTTTCTAGTAGTGTAACCCACATGGTGTGTTTCCCCCACCTCTTTGCCACCTCAGCTATCCAAAGGAACTATTTTCATCTAACGGCTACAATTTCAAGTTGTGGGGAGCAAGCAAATCCAAGGGTCACGAATTAAAGAGAGAAGCACACATTGGGATTTTCCTCACAAGAGAAGCACAAAAGAGAAGAACCCTAGCTTAGTTTTTTTTAGTATAAATAGTAGCTAGTTACTGTAGCTTAAGAAGGTTTTAATTTAGCTTAAATTTAGGTATTTTTCTTTTTAAGTTTTTTGTTATTTATTTTCATTTCTTTTTAATTCCAGCATTGTAATTTAATTTTAATTAATGAAATTTTCAGTTTTCTTTTTTGGTCAACGAAAGTCAAACTTACTATTCATCTGCTTATTTTTTGCTTATTTACTTTTTTCTGCTTAATTGATCTAGTTGATGCCCTTTGATGTGAGTTTGAAGGATTTTAGATAGCTTACCTCAGTTTGTCTTATAAGTTAGAAAAAAACTCCAAAACAACCCACTTAAGGACTGTATGGGTTAAGGTCTCAAAATGGGTTAAATTTGGCATTATACTGTTCATTTGCCTATTTGTGAACTTAGTTTGAGCTTTTAGGATTTTATAGTAGCAGATTTAAGAAGCCTTAAGCCTCTTTTGAATTTTTTTGAGCTTTTATATAGGATATAGGAATTTTAACCCCTAAGGCTGCCCCTATAAGCTAGTATAAGCTGAGCTTGTTCTTTTCCACTTTTTGCATTTTTCTTAGCTCATTTAGGTTGTTATGAGTTTGGGTTTAGTAACAATTTGTCTTGCATAAGCTTAGATCAAAATTTACCATTTCAGTCCAAAACCATAGCAGACTAGTTTTTTTGAAATTTTCTGTTTTACAGCCTCAATTGCTGATTTTTAATTCCATCATTTCAAGTTGTTTGTAGCTAAAATTTTGCACAAATGATCTCAGCTAGCTTACCTTTCCATCACCATTTTTCTTAGATTTTTAGGAATTTTATTTAAGTGATTTTTGAGGCCTTGAAAAGCCCCAAATCTGCCCTGCACCAAGAGCAGATCAGCAGACTTTTTTTTTGGCTTATTTTTGTTAAGTGCTTATTTCTTGCTTGTGGCTTACTTTATGTTTTCATTGTAGCTTATTTTAAGTCCTCAGCATATTTCAAAGTCCCCCTTAGCTTATTTATAGCTTTTTCAGCCCTTTTAGATACAACCTTATCTTATTTCATAAAAAGCCCAACTGTTCAGTCTTGTAAGCTTATTTATGAGCTTATTTTTGAGTTTCAAAAATAGTTATAGTTGATAAAATAGCTTATTGTCATGTGCTTATGTAGTTTTTACAAGAAAAATGAAAACAAAAATGTTTTCAAAAAGCCAGGACTGGGGTTCGAACCCCAGTCTCCTCGCTCACACCACACAGACCTTTACCATTGCACCCTTGGGATTTTTCTGAAATCCTTTGCACCTTTAATTCTTTTAACCCCTTGTTTATTTGTAAGCTTCTTTAATTGTCGAGCTTATTTTTAGCTTATTTCTAAAAGCTGACTCACTTTTAGTATTTTTCCTAGACTCAGTAGTTTATTTAAGACTTTCCCAATTAATTTCAGATTTTTCTCTTTTCATTTAGTATTTTTAATTATTTATTTTCTTTTAAATAGTTTTTAATTCATATTTAATTATTTAAAAGTCAGAAAAATACAATTCTTTTTTCTAAAATTTTCTTTTGTCATTTAGGATTTAGAAAAATTAATCTTGCATCCGCAGGGTTAATTTTTAAAGATTTTTACGTTTAGGCTTATTTCCCGTTTACGTTTTTATTCGCGTTTTCTTTAATTTAATTTTTGTTTTCCTAGATTAAAAACCAAACTGAAAATTCATATTTCAAGCATTTTAATACCAAACCGAAAACGATATCCTCAATTTCACGCCTCGTTGGGACTACGACCCGGGTATTCGCTTATCCGGTTTATTATAATCGATTGTTGCGTTAAATTGTCGCAAGTTGACTTTTCTTCGTAAGAGGTTTGACTTTTGATCGCGTTTGACAAATCAGTCACAGGGAGGTCCTCACCAAGGTTTTGATTGTCAAACAGGGAATACGTTTGTCTATGAGCAAGTTCCATGTAATCAAAACTTTGGTTATGACTGTTATCCATATAATTCACCGAATCAGTCACAGCAAACGTATTGTTGTGAGTATTGTGGAGGTCCTCACAATAGCTCTGATTGTCAAACGAGGAACCCGCTTGTCTATGAGTGTGACCCTTGTAACAATTATGACTATTCTTATCATGACCAACCTCCACAGTACCAAATGATTCAACCACAACCTCAACCATCTCCTCAAGAATTATTCAATGAAGAACAAGAACAACTTCTCATTGATATGCTTGTTGTCCTAAAAGATCTTAAGCATTTGGTTAATAAACCTCCCCAAGAAGATCCTCATGAAAAATCTATTGCAGAACTTCTAGCCGAAGAACGAGCAGCAAAAAGGTGTTCCATGTTTCTCAGGGCTGCCCTTCTTGATGACGATGATGAGGAAGAAGAAGACGAAGAGGAGAGTGCTATTCCTTTAAATGATACCATCTCTCAACCCTCTCAGTCTAGACCCGAGGACTCTCTCATTATGGGGGATGAGCATCTTAGCACTATTCCTGAAAAGGAATCGGACGAATTCATAAAGTCTAGTGCTGAGAACCTTGTCCCAACCCCAAGTGAGTCTGAGGAGATATTCGACAGAGAATGTGATTCTCCAATTTTTGGAGAATCTCTTGACATCTCTGAGGTTACTTCCGGGATTTTATCTAACACTCTTTTTGAATTCAATTGCTTTTCTAGCAACGTGAATCCTCTCTTTGTAAAATTAATATGACCTCAATTGTTAATCCCGAGATTCAAAAGAATATTATTTCTCCGACATATGTGACAGTTCCTATTGAGGGTCGCCCTTATATTGACTTCACATATGTCGTTCGAGTCTTTCTCCCTTTCTTCACCTATCTGGTGACTTCTCCTCTCATTCACTCATTCGGGAGTGAAGATACCATCTTTGACCCCGGCATCTCTCATTCTTTTAAGCCGTGGGTATCTCATCGGAGTGGAACTTTCAAGCATTTCAATGTTTATCCAAACATCTTAAATGAAAGTCCGATGGAGATTTTCTCTTCCACATGCTCCCCCAAGAACAATTAAATTCGGGGCGAGTCTAAGCTATACGACTCGATCAAAAACAAGCGCTTCGTGGGTGGCAACCCATGCTTATCCTTCTATCTTCTTTCTTATTTCTAACACTAAGTGTGGGGGAATTCGTCTACTTGTTGCTTTGTTGTTGTGTGTTTGCCTTTGTTTTCAGGATTACCGTAGATCGTGATGATTGATGCGCCTGTTTTCAATCCAGCCGCCCAATATCTGATCTTTTTGTTTATGTTTATCCAGGGATATCTTATTTAATCCTTTATGTGAAAAAGATTTTGTTTCCACACTTAGCTAGTAGTATTACCTTTTTACGTTCTATAGTGTCGGCTTAGGCCGGTACTTTGAATATTGAGGGCAATATTCAATTCTAAGTGTTGGGGGGGGGGGGGGGGGGGGGGGGAATTCTTGCGAATTTGACCCAAATTTTAAAAAATTTCACATATTGTACCTACTAGTCCCCTAGCACCCCCGTTTTGACCAAAATTTTAAAATTTTTATCGTCTTTGAATTAAAAATTGCATGAAAAAGAAGTGCTTTGCACATAAAAAAATAATTTGCTATACATTGATGCTTCGGTATTAGTGGAAGTTTAGACTTGATTAGGCTAGAACAAGGGGAATCCCGACTCTGCCAAAGTGTTGATTTGGCTGCTACCCTTAACTTTTAGGCTAAGTTTTTACGAATTGTGCAAATGAAAATGCTAAACGTGGAGTAGTTGGTTCTCTATAGAGCTCATCGAAGTTATTTGTGGCTTTTTGTTCCCATAAGCTTGTTTCACCCAATACTAGTAATCTAGGAATAATTAAGGGTATTAGGTTTTGGTGATGATTAGTTTTTGTCTTCTTAAGAAAATTCTTGCTTATAAAAGTTGGGTACACATCAAGGTTACTACAAGTCTCGTGTAACATAAGCGGCGGTTCATAAAGCAGCCCTTGGATCTCTAACTCAGGATGTGTGAGGTCTTGGTCTAACGACCTTGGATCCTCATTTCATGAATGTCTAGAGTCTTGGAATTATCCATAAAGTTCCGTTTAGTTTATGGTACAAGAGATTTGGACTGGTGGCACTAAAATCAAGAAAAAATAAATAAATCTTAAATTTATGTGCTATAAGCTACGGTTTGAGATCGGTCCTTGGATCCTTATTTCCAAAAGGCGTTTAGGTCTTGGCTACCCTGATAACGCTTAAATCTAACATGTTTTTAGGTGCGTTATTGCTAGTTTTGTGCATCATATTTGGTTATATTTATGTGTATTTGTTGCTAAATGATGAAAAAGTGTGTATGCAAGTAAATATAGCCAAGTGCAGGAAAAGTTGAGGAAAAGACGAAGAAAAGAAGAGATTATGCACATTTGGAGAATTACGAGAAAGAAACCACGCGATACTTCAAGGATTTGATTAGTCCAAGATTTCCGTGCTTATATATCAAGAAAAGATCAAGTTCTATGATAGGAAGTAGTGGTACAGCGAAGGATCAAGCACGTAACAAGAAAAGAGAAAGAAAAAATAAAGTTGTATGGCAGAGTGATCCATCTGATCGGATGGCACCCGCATCCGAATCGAATGGGAGAAGGTTATTTTACCGAGAGCTCCAACCGATCGGTTGGAGCCAAATACCGATCGGTTGGCCGACGCTGGAGTTACAAAGTTGCATTTAATGAAGAAGTTAAGCCCCATAATCATTGAGCCTTATCATTTCTCTGCTATTTACTGATATTGGACGTTTTTACTTGGAGAATAAGGGTTTCCTCACTTATTTAAGAAACCCTTGGCTAGTTTACAAGAGAGAGAAGTTTTTGGGAGGTGACAACTGATGAGGCGAAAAGTGTACCGCTTTTAAGGGGTCATTTAAGCCTTAAATCGTATTTATTTGATCAAATATTGCCCTAAATCGTTCCTTTTGTCATTTTAGGTACTTTTGAGGAGAAATCTGGAAAAGGAGGCATTTTGGACGTTTTTGGAGCATTAAAGTGAAGAAAACGGCAAAGTCTCAAAAATCGGCTAAAAGTTACTCTTGACGGCGTCAAGATTTACTCTAGACGGCGTCATGCCTTGGCAAGAAAAGTTGGACGTGAAATTTACTCATGACGGGCCAGTGAAAATAGCATGTGAATTCTGACGGCGTCACGCTTTAACTTGATCGAGGGCGTCACGGCTTAAATCATAAGGGGACGGCGTCACGTTCATGGTTAGACGGCGTCAAGCCTTGATAAGCCAGAATGGATTTTTGAAGAGCTAAAGAGGGACGGCGTCAAGATGGTCATCCTGGAACCCTAAAAGCGGCGAGGTGACGGCGTCACACTCCATAAGGTGACGCCGTCAGATCCAAAAATCTATATATAGTTTTCTAATTTTTTGTCATGAGGGAGAGCTTAGTGTGTGGAATTTTGGGAGAAAACCCTAAGACGATTTTAGCTACTTTTTCAGGGCTTTTTGCCTTGAGATCTTCCATGTTTCATTGAAAGATAAGTTATCAATTAATCATTCAATATGTCTATGTGTTGTTTGATTCTATCTTATTCTTGTCTTTTGTTTAACATGTTAGGCTAAATTTATCTTGTGTTTGCTTAGATCTAATGAAACCTAGCTATTGATTATTGGTTGTTAATGTGTTATTAGTTGTATTGGATGATTGTTTATCTATGTTAGGCTTAAGAAAACTGGCTAACTTCCTATTCGGTAACTTGCTTGAACGTCTTAAGAAACATGAACCAAATGCGTACTAAAGGTTTTTATGGTTGTATTTAATGCAAAAGCGAATTCTAGTGATCCCATGTTAGGAGCTTCCTAGCCGGCTCGACATAGGAGTGAAGTAGGAGCTTGTAGAGTTGGGGAAGTAAGTACGCCACCCCACGAATGGTATTAAGGAATACACCCGTCATCCACGCAACTAATACACACTAATTAACCGGTAAAAGATAGTTAGGGAGTAAGGAAATCTAAGTAAACACATTTCTCTACACATAAGTTTCTCACCACATTTTATTTCCAGTTATTTATTTTATTTGCATCCGTAGTAATTTTGGGTTAGTTGACTAGCAACTAATTCCGCCCACTCCTTCAAACCCGAGATTTTACTTGCTTTCATAAAAACTATAAAAACATAAAAAAGAATCTTCCTCAACCTTTAGACCTAATTAGAGTAGTCTTTCATACCTAACGAACACTATTCCCTGTGGAGAACGATCAATCCCCCGTACTTACCACTACACTATACTACATTGGTCAGGTACACTGCCTGGTGGGGTTGTAAGCCTCTTGAGATCCCTCGAGAGGTAAAACCTGTTGTAAGGTCGCAAAACCACGCAATCAAGTTTTTGGCGCCGCTGCCGGGGAGTAGTTATTGCTTAGGTTGAAATTTTATTTTTATTAGGTCTACTCACAAGATTCCTATCAAGTGAGATATTTTCTTTTTATTTTGTAGCTTTCTCGTAGTCTATCTTTTCTTTGTGATTTTGTTTGTAATTTGCTTCAAATGGACTTTTCACTTAGATTTCTAAGATTGCAAGATATGGTTGAGTGGCTAGAACACCAAGAAGTTCAAAATACCTCATTTAGAGACACTTATGAATCATATGAGCCTTCACCTAGGATAGATTCTTATGAACAACCTCCATGTTTAGGATCTTGTTTTAGTGAGGCTAATAGGAAAAGCGACCTAGTTTGCCAAGGAATTGTGGATAGAGCCGTATCAATAAACCATAAGTTGGATGAAGCACTAGGTTTGTTATTATCACTACCTAAGAAAACAATTGATGAGAATATAGGTGATCTTGACACGTGGAATGATGAGGTAAATAACATAAGCCTACAAAATACTCAACCATCATTTGAGGCACCCACACCGCCCGTGACTTACCCGGAAGAAGTAGAAGAGACTTTAGGAATCCCGATGGGAGTAGAATCCTTGGACCAAGCACCACTAGAGGATATAGGTTTGAATACTTATAGTGATAACCTTACTCTTAGTTCTAGGGAATTTCCTAGTGTTGATGAAACGGAACCTCAACCTTTACACAACTTTCCATCCTTAGATTTACATCTAGGAGACAAAAGAGGAACCGACCCACCCATCAACCAATATTATCCGGGTAGTTTTAGGATGAAGGAAGCCATTCACTCACCCCCTTCACCTCACGTGGCATATTCACACCCTAAGGGTGTGTATCGCTACTTCCACCCGCACTTAATCCTAAGTGTAGGGAAAACCTCCCCTATTTCCGTTAAATAAGGGTAGAGTCAGGCTCGTGACTCGAACAAAAACAAGCGCTTCTTGGGAGGCAACCCAAGCTTTATTTGTTTATTTGTTTGTTTGTTTGTTTTTATTTGTTTCCGTATGTATGTTTAATTTTTATTCTTATTGATTCATGTTCAAAAGTAATTTGTGAAAATGCTTTATTTTGTTTTTAACTTCGTCTTAACTACATATAAAGGTATTTTGCAAAAGATAAGTGTAAGGGAAATCTAAATCGGTTTATTAGAACACAATTTAACATGAATCATAATAATATTAAATTAACATACATATTCGTATTTGTTTGAGTCAAATGCTTGTATCGAGTCATAATGATGTTTTGCAGGATTTCCAGGAAGTAAGGTAAAAGTTTTTTCAGAAATTTTCCGGAAACTTAAAACGAAAATTTTTGTCAGGTCATTTCTGACGGCGTCAGGGGTTACAACCTGACGGCGTCAGATTTAATTTCCAGAAATTTTTGAAAGTTTTGTTTTCATAAAAAGTTTTTATTAAATCTCCAACTTATAATCTCCAGGAATCTGCAAAATTATCATTCCACAAGCATTATATCCTTATATATAGATTTTTCCCGCCGATGTTATGCAGGTTTTCGTGTTTGTTTTCTCAGGTTTAACAGGTTATTTTGGACAAGGAGATGTTTTTGGAATCAAGCTTATGGCGATGCATTAGTCATGGAGCTTCAACATTCTCTTTGGAGGAAGATTTAACCGTGTAATTTCATTATCCACCGAGCAAATCAGGGGAGTATTTGATTTCATTCTTTTACTTTTTGCTTTTACATCTTATTATTTGAACATTGGGGACAATGTTCATCTTAAGTGTAAGGGGAGGGTAAAAGTACGATTTCAGAGAATGCCATTGCGCTTGATTTTTGTTTGTTTAATGGTAGATGTGTAATAAAACTGAGATAAATACTTGTTAAGGTAATTTTAGTGCCAAATTTAAAATTTTTTACAACATTTAGGAGTGAAACTTTAGTTCTAATAAGCGTCTCATGGATAGGAATTATATGACTAGCACAAAAATCGTACCACTAAAAAATTTTCCACCCCCAAATATGTGAGGTTCGCCCCTAGAATTGGTAGGAAAAGCATTTATGCTATGATGTGTGTACCGGTAGCACTTAGATTCTAGAACTTGCGTTAGGACCATTCCAAGGCCACAAGTGAGACTACATTCGTGTAGTTAGATTTACTACATGATAAGAGGCATTAGGATTAACCCATTGTTTTACACCTGTGTTTTTGTTATAATTACTTTGGCTACATTGGTCAAGTAATTCTCCCACACCCTTTGCGTTGTACTCATTTTTAGTACACGATACCCCTAGTACACCCCTCAGAGCCTATCTTTTCGTTTCGACCTTTAAGCATTTTACTTAAAGGAAGAATTTGTTACACCCCACTAAAATGTACACCCAAATCGCCTTAGCCTACCTTGTATGCACTCATTTTTAGTGCATTATTGTTACAACATTTGTTTAAACCCCAAGTTAATTATCTAGTTGATTACATGGTTGCTAAGTCGAGTCATATCCCTGTACATATTGTTTTGGGACGATTGGGACTCATGGGTAAAGTACTAGTGTAATGGAGTAATGGGGAGGAACATCATTTATTACCCCCATATGTGCTAAATGTTTTAAAAGTACTCCAAGTTTTTCAATTATCTTAATTCGAGTCATTAGATTAGTATTTGTAAAGTTATGTAAAAATTCAAGTGTAAGGGGAATGCAATACCCCTATGATGTATTATTTTGGATGGTAGGGCAAGAGTGTATGAAAAAAAAAAAAAAAAAAAAAAAAAAAAAAAAAAAAAAAAAATCAAGAAAAACACAAAAAAATGAGAAAATGAAAAATAGAAAAAACATACGGACTACCATCCCGTTTCATTTTATGTTTATTTTTATGTTTTTGTTATTTTGTTATTTTGTTTCTAGCTTAAAATTGAGTCGAGTCTGGGCTTAGCAACATTGTATAGTACATGTAATTAATCAAGATCTTTAACTCGCCACCAGTAAAATATCCCTTATCCAACAAAACCGTGTTTTCCTTTTCCCTACACCTAACGTTATAACCCATTTAAAAGCCCTCTTTGATAGTTTATCTTAGGTGCTTACGCCTAGTGGAGGAGGTTTTCGATCCTTTCCCAAGCCTATGGTAATCTATTTGCTATGACAGGTAGTGAGAGATATTTTCCGTTTTCATTTTTGAGATTTATTTTGATGACACTTGAGAGATGTGAGTATCTAAACACTACTTGTGAGGTGCTAGTGTGTAATCTCCGTGCTTATTATGATTGAAGTGGAACGATTATTTGTTGTAATTACTTTTATGTTTGCATTAAATGACCCCTATCTTGTATTTTGATTAGAATAAAAGCGCATTTGCTTGAGGACAAGCAAATCTCAAGTGTAAGGGTATTTGATGAGGCGAAAAGTGTACCGCTTTTAAGGGGTCATTTAAGCCTTAAATCGTATTTATTTGATCAAATATTGCCCTAAATCGTTCCTTTTGTCATTTTAGGTACTTTTGAGGAGAAATCTGGAAAAGGAGGCATTTTGGACGTTTTTGGAGCATTAAAGTGAAGAAAACGGCAAAGTCTCAAAAATCGGCTAAAAGTTACTCTTGACGGCGTCAAGATTTACTCTAGACGGCGTCATGCCTTGGCAAGAAAAGTTGGACGTGAAATTTACTCATGACGGGCCAGTGAAAATAGCATGTGAATTCTGACGGCGTCACGCTTTAACTTGATCGAGGGCGTCACGGCTTAAATCGTAAGGGGACGGCGTCACGTTCATGGTTAGACGGCGTCAAGCCTTGATAAGCCAGAATGGATTTTTGAAGAGCTAAAGAGGGACGACGTCAAGATGGTCATCCGGGAACCCTAAAAGCGGCGAGGTGACGGCGTCACACTCCATAAGGTGACGCCGTCAGATCCAAAAATCTATATATAGTTTTCTAATTTTTTGTCATGAGGGAGAGCTTAGTGTGTGGAATTTTGGGAGAAAACCCTAAGACGATTTTAGCTACTTTTTCAGGGCTTTTTGCCTTGAGATCTTCCATGTTTCATTGAAAGATAAGTTATCAATTAATCATTCAATATGTCTATGTGTTGTTTGATTCTATCTTATTCTTGTCTTTTGTTTAACATGTTAGGCTAAATTTATCTTGTGTTTGCTTAGATCTAATGAAACCTAGCTATTGATTATTGGTTGTTAATGTGTTATTAGTTGTATTGGATGATTGTTTATCTATGTTAGGCTTAAGAAAACTGGCTAACTTCCTATTCGGTAACTTGCTTGAACGTCTTAAGAAACATGAACCAAATGCGTACTAAAGGTTTTTATGGTTGTATTTAATGCACAAGCGAATTCTAGTGATCCCATGTTAGGAGCTTCCTAGCCGGCTCGACATAGGAGTGAAGTAGGAGCTTGTAGAGTTGGGGAAGTAAGTACGCCACCCCACGAATGGTATTAAGGAATACACCCGTCATCCACGCAACTAATACACACTAATTAACCGGTAAAAGATAGTTAGGGAGTAAGGAAATCTAAGTAAACACATTTCTCTACACATAAGTTTCTCACCACATTTTATTTCCAGTTATTTATTTTATTTGCATCCGTAGTAATTTTGGGTTAGTTGACTAGCAACTAATTCCGCCCACTCCTTCAAACCCGAGATTTTACTTGCTTTCATAAAAACTATAAAAACATAAAAAAGAATCTTCCTCAACCTTTAGACCTAATTAGAGTAGTCTTTCATACCTAACGAACACTATTCCCTGTGGAGAACGATCAATCCCCCGTACTTACCACTACACTATACTACATCGGTCAGGTACACTGCCTGGTGGGGTTGTAAGCCTCTTGAGATCCCTCGAGAGGTAAAACCTGTTGTAAGGTCGCAAAACCACGCATCAACAACCCAAAGGCAAATCGAGTGAGGCTTACACCAAGTCTAACTAACTTATTATTATTGCCCGAAAGCTTGTAGTTGCTGTAAAAACGTCCAGGAAGCCTTGAGTTCGAGTCTCAAGAGTTGCGTCCGTGTGTGGAGTTGTTTACGTGTAATCAAAGGCGATTGGAGGAGTGTGGATTGCTATCGTTCCACAATTCTAGTTCTTGTAATTCCTCGATTAGGTATTTCTTGTTTAGTTATTATGAACTACTTTTACTTTTACTATAAGATGAATGAAAGTTTGGTTAATTACTTGTGTTTTATTATGATTGTTATGGAGTGATTGTGGTTGTACTTGTGTGTGTATGATGTGACAATTGTTGGAGTAATCTTATCATAGTGATGCATGAAAACATATCTTGTTTCATGAGTTTGTTGAGATACAATCTAATCTTGCTTAATTGGTTGGTAAAAACAATCTTAAAGACTAACAAAGGCCGAAAGGAGTTTTCTTTATGTTTTTATTCCAAAAAGTTAGTGCACGAATTAGTATGGATTATGGTGTGTGACAAACACCATCTTTACTCATTAAAATGGATTTGGAAATGATTTCATCACGAAAAAGGCCGAAAGGATTTGTAGGAATTCTTAAGATAAGAAATGCTTTCAAACAACAAAAAGCTTAAAAGAATTGTCGTAATAGTTAATCAAGGCCGAAAGGAATTAACTAGGAGATTGAATTCTAGATATGATTTCTCATGATAAAAACCATTGATTGTGAATCATTCATATTAACTTGTTCATCACTACAAGTTACACCCAACTTGGTTGGTTACTCTAAACAATTGGTCAAAGAATCACACACAAGTATATTTGTTTTTGATTGATTGAACCTTGCTTGCTTTTGAATTTACTTCAAATTGGATTGACACCCTTTTTGCTAAAACTTATTTTACTAAACCTAAACCCCAATTCCCTTGGGACGATCTCGACTTACCCACCTTTACTACCACGGACGAGTATACTTGCTCGTATGTGTGATTAGAGAATTGGATAAATTGTGTTTATAAATTTTAAAACTTGAACACAACGACACGCACATCAAGTTTTTGGCGCCGTTGCCGGGGAATTGTTAAGATTTTCTTGGTAGTTTGGCTTAGTAGCATAGTTTTTTTTAAAGAGTTAAAAAGTAAAAAGTAAAAAAAAAAGAGTTTGGTTCGGAACCAACCGAATCGGATGGATGCCCATCCGATCGGTTGGTGGTCTCGGTAAATATTTTTGTTTAAGTAATTTTTTTGTTATCTTTCAGTTTTTATGTTTCATTAATGCTATGATTAATTAGTTTAAGTAGTAGATTAATTAGGATAATTAATTTAAGGTTATTAGAATAGTTTTAATATGATAAATGCTTAGTTAATTTAGTTAATTTTTGGTTTAATGAGTGGTAGTTTAATAGTTTTTATTAAATGTGTTGATATTTAGTTTTATGATTATTTAAGTTAAGGTTAAAAGTTAATTAATTAGTTTTATGATTGGTAGTTAATTGTTAGTTTTTATTAATTAGTTAAATTTTAATTATTTAGTTTCTTCTTAATAAGTAAAAAAAAAAAATTATTATAAAAAAGGTTATAAGTTTAGTTTTTTAATATATAAATAATTTTTTTTTTTAGTTTTTCGATCTAACCGATCGGACGCTGCCCGCATCCGATTCGGTTGGGGCGATTTCAATTTTTGCATTTTGTCCATCCGATCGGATGGAATGTAATACCGATCGGATGGTTGTCTCGGTAAAAGTTTTTGTGATTTTTAATTTTCAGTTGTTTTGATGTTTTAATAGTTTGAAGTTGTTTGTTTGCTTATTTTGGTTTTACATTTGGATATGATTCGATTATAACTAACCCTCACGCTAATAGTTTGGATTTTTGTTTTTGTGGTTATGTTATAGTTAGTGCTTAAGTAGAATGGAGATTTTAAGCAATGTTTCGGAGTACTTGAGAAATTTGGAAGAGATGTTGAAAGATTCAGGTGATTCTTTGGAGAAATTGGAAAGTATTTTGGAAGAAGCTAAAGTTGGTTTAGAAGGAAATGAAGAAGTTGGCGAAAGCATTGTTTGTTTACCTAAGGAGAAAAGAGTAGTTGTGTTTACACAAGCACCACCTAGAGAGTTTGATGTACCATTTATGAGGTATGCTACACCATGTGGTGTAGAAGGCATTAAAGCTTGGGATGCTCAACTTAATATGGAGTATGGTGAAAATTATATTACGGAGGAGATGCTTGGTAAGCTTGGCTTTGTTAGGCTTGATTATGAAGATTATGGGAGAAAGATAGTGAGAGATGTGAATGTTAATATTCATGGTCATGTTTTCAAGATTGACTTTGTTGTGTTGGAATATGGAAATGCGGGTGAACCAGAAGTGATGTTTGGTGGAAATTTTATGGTTAAGACTAAATGTAGGGTTGATTTTGCTTTGGGAGAGATGAGAATTGATGTAGATGATGGTATGGTAGAGAAGAAGGAAGGTAGTGGAGGATTGTGAAAATGGGAAAGGCGAATCGAAAGAAAGCACCACTTAACAAACTTACCCAACCCTCCACCCCTAAGAATGAGAGTTCTTCATCAAGTTCACCACCCAAATCACCCCAGGAAGTTAAACCATTGACTCAAGAACAGAAGGAAGCAGTTTTGGAAAACTTAGAAATGAAATTTAAGGAGCTTATGGAAGAGAAGCCGGTTATAGAAGTGTTGAACAATTACATGACTTATCGTAAGAAATTAGATGCGGTTATGATGGCAACAGCTAGGCTAGAGGATAAGAATTTTGATGAGTTTGCAAGGGAAAGGATAGTTGAGAATGGGTTGCCTAAGAAAGAGAGCGATCCGGGGAATTTCGTGTTACCAATTAAGGTAAATGGAACCGATGCGATGTATGCATTGGCCGATACAGGAGCAAGTGTGAATGTGATGCCGTATCCATTATACAAAAGATTAGGACTTGGTAATCCTCAACCAAATCAATATAATCTTACTATGGCTGATAATTCAAGAGCAAAAGCAATGGGAGAAGTGAAGAATGTTAGAGTTCAGGTAGGATATCAAGCTTTCTTAGCTGATTTTCTTGTGCTTAATATTCCGGTGGATAAGGAGTTACCATTGTTGTTAGGAAGAACGTTTTTGAGAACTTGCGGAGCTATTATAGATATGGGTAGAGGTACTATGACTATTAGTGATGGAATCTTGAAGCATACTTACTATCCTAGACCTAGAGGCAAGATTGTGAAGGAAGTGCATGAAGATGAGGAAGAAGAAGATCATTTAGGTTGTTTCAAAGTTGGTAGAGATGAAGAGGGAAGACCTAAATATGGGCCGATTGTCCCTAGTTACTTTGGTATTGAAGATGAGTTGGAAAGAGCTTTAGCTATGGAGGTTTTCTATAACCCATTCAAAAATGTTTTTGTGTTCAATAAATTGACAGATTTTCTTGGATCTTTACCGGTTCAATTGAAGAATTTGGAATGGGGACCCGAAGGAGCTAGTGTTTACAAGAAGGAAGAAGGTGATGGAGAATGGCTGTGAAGTTTGATGTAGTTTGTCCGGATGGAAGAAATTTTGCAAGGAAGTTTAAAACGCAAATGACTAATCGGGAGTTGTCCGGCAAATTTCAAAATGAAGACATCTTGAAGCATGAATATTTTGAAGGATGAAGACAAAAGTTGAAGAATAAAAGCACAAGGCTTGTGCTAGTGTTTGTTTGTTTTATTTATTTTAATGCATTTTTAGTAGTTTAATATTTGCATTTAAGTTTGAGTTAAGTTAAGACCTTTTGGTTATCTTGGTTTTATTAAGTTTTAATTTATGGAGTTAAGTTTTGTTTTAGAAGTTGTAGAGATAGATTGAATAACAAGTTGGTAGAATAAGTGTGTTGGGTATTTTTCATACTTAAAAAGAGGTATTTTGGAATAGTGAAAACATTTCTCATTTTGTTCTTACAAGAGTCAAGGTGTTGAAAGAAAGGAGAAAAAGTGAGTTTTGCAAAAATTCAATCCGAATCGGTTGGTTGAAATACTGATCAGATGGAGTGAAGTATATATACCCAAGATTTCAAAAATCATAAAAACACACACACACTCATTCCACTACACTTGGGGTTCATTAATTCGACCATTAGAAGGCTATTAAGAGTTGTAGGAGAGTTTAAAGATCATTAATGGCACCTAAGCAAGTAAGTAACATCATTAAATTGTATCAATTAAGTTTTAATTCAAATTGACTGAGTTAGGTCAAAGTTTGGGCATTTTTGATGTAGTTCGAATTAAGATGTAATTTTTCTGGAATAGATGGGTAAATGATTGAGGAATTCATTGCAAAAAGAATGAGATAGATTGATTAAGTTTTGAGAAAGAATGAATTGATTGGATTTTTAGATCAAATGGGTCGAAACTTTGAATCAATTCTGGGTTGAAAGTGATGATTTCCAGATGTTGTTTAGATGTTAATTAATGTTTTTAGGATGATGCATTGTGGATTAGAACATTGATAAGGTTTTGATTTTTGAAAGTGTTCATATGTTCATATGTTCTAAGATTGATCATGCGAATATGTTATGGATATGATTTGGAGATAAGTGGGATATGTAGAGACCATAGTGATTGATCAAATGCAGGATACGGAAGAGTAGGATTTGTTAGAATTGATTGGAAGTCGAACAAAGAAATTTTTTTAACAGAATGCCCAACCGATTCGGTTGCGGGGCATTACCGATCGGTTGGAGGCTAGTATTCAGTTTATCCGATTCGGTTAGGTGAGATACCGATCGGATGGAACTTTCTGTGATGAAAATTGATTTTTCAAAGGTTAAGTTTTTAGACTTCTAGATCATGCATGCTTAGTTTCTATGCTCTTATTCTATCATATGTTTGTGTTTTTCTACAGAGTTATCTTGCAGGAGGATCAAGTTCGTCACGTGGAGATGGTAATCCGATTGTAGCAAAGTACATAAAAAGGAATGCGAGAGAAAAGGTCAAGTACACTCTTAATCAGGAGCGTAATGAAAATTTGAAGTTTAGCAACCTGGGGATAGAGGAAAAGCACGCTTTTCGTGAGCGTCTTTCGAAGTTACAAGGGAGAAGACTTGCTAAGCCAAGGTTAGTTGATTGGAGTTTATTTCATGAATATAAATGTGAAATGGAGTTAAGGAATTTGATGAGAATATCGTATGTTTATGAGGGAGATGGTGATAGTTTTGAATATTTTTCGTGGGAGAGAGCGTTTAGTGTTCACAAGGATATTAATCGAGAATGGTGTTTGGAGTTTTTCTCCACATTTTATTTTGAAAGGAAGGTTGTAGATTTAGTGAATGATAAATATGTATGGTTTAGGATTTGTGGTAGAGATCATGTGTTTACTTTGCCGGAGTTCGCTGTTGCTCTTGGCCTATACACCCAAGATGAAATTATGCACCGTTTATTTGCATATCACTTTATAAGACTAGTTCGGAAACATAATGATTATGCAGGTTTAGCTGAATATTGGAATAGTGTTGGCGATCCGAGTTGTACTAAAAGGAATTCGTCCAAGTTAAGAAACCCATTGTTGAGGATTTTGCAAAAATTGATCGGATGGGGTGTTTTACATAGGACGGGGAGTCGAGATAAGTGTAATCAACCGGATTTGTAGGTAATGAAGTTGTTGGAAGAGAAAAATGGGAATGCGGCTTGGATAATAGCCGAGTATCTTTCAAGGAGAGTACCTGGAATAAAAGATAATAGTGCGATTTGTGGAGGTCACTGATGTGCGTGGTTTTGTAACCTTACAACAGGTTTTACCTCTCGAGGGATCTCAAGAGGCTTACAACCCCACCAGGCAGTGTACCTGACCGATGTAGTATAGTGTAGTGGTAAGTACGGGGGATTGATCGTTCTCCACAGGGAATAGTGTTCGTTAGGTATGAAAGGCTACTCTAATTAGGTCTAAGGGTTGAGGAAGATTCTTTTTATGTTTTTATAGTTTTATGAAAGCAAGTAAAATCTCGGGTTTGAAGGAGTGGGCGGAATTAGTTGCTAGTCAACTAACCCAAATGACTACGAATGCAAATAAAATAAAATAACAAAAATGAAATGTGGTGAGAAACTTATGTGTAGAGAAATGTGTTTACTTAGATTTCCTTACTCCCTAACTATCTTTTACCGGTTAATTAGTGTGCATTAGTCGCGTGGATGACGGTTGTATTCCTTAATACCATTCGTGGGGTGGCGTACTTACTTCCCCAACTCTACAAGCTCCTACTTCACTCCTATGTCGAGCCGGCTAGGAAGCTCCTAACATGGGATCACTAGAATTCACTTGTGCATTAAATACAACCATAAAAACCTTTAGTACGCGTTTGGTTCATGTTTCTTAAGACGTTCAAGCAAGTTACCGAATAGGAAGTTAGCCAGTTTTCTTAAGCCTAACATAGATAAACAATCATCCAATACAACTAACAACACACTAACAACCAATAATCAATAGCTAGGTTTCATTAGATCTAAGCAAACACAAGATAAAATTAGCCTAACATGTTAAACAAAAGACAAGCATAAGATAGAATCAAACAACACATAGACATATTGAATGATTAATTGATAACTTATCTTTCAATGAAACATGGAAGATCTCAAGGCAAGAAGCCCTGAAAAAGTAGCTAAAATCGTCTTAGGGTTTTATCCCAAAATTCCACACACTAAGCTCTCTCTAATGACAAAAGATTAGAAAACTATATATAGATTTTTGGATCTGACGGCGTCACCTTATGGAGTGTGACGCCGTCACCTCGCCGCTTTTAGGGTTCCCGGGTGACCTTCTTGACGCCGTCCCTCTTTAGCTCTTCAAAAATCCATTCTGGCCTATCAAGGCTTGACGCCGTCGGATCATGAACGTGACGCCGTCCCCTTATGATTTAAGCCGTGACGCCCTTGATTTAGTTAAAGCGTGACGCCGTCAGAATTCACATGCTAACTCACTGGCCCGTCATGAGTAAATTTCACATCCCACTTTTCTTGCCAAGGCATGACGCCGTCAAGAGATGATTCTGACGCCGTCAAAGGTAAATTTCAGCCGATTTTGAGACTTTGTCGTATTCTTCACTTTAATGCTCCAAAAACGTCCAAAATGCCTCCTTTTCCAGATTTCTCCTCAAAAGTACCTAAAATGACAAAAGGAACGATTTAGGGCAATATTTGATCAAATAAATACGATTTCGGGCTTAAATGACCCCTTAAAAGCGGTACACTTTTCGCCTCATCAAATACCCTTACACTTGAGATTTGCTTGTCCTCAAGCAAATGCGCTTTTATTCTAATCAAAATACAAGTTAGGGGTCATTTAATGCAAACATAAAAGTAATTACAACAAATAATCGTTCCACTTCAATCATAATAAGCACGGAGATTATATACTAGCACCTCACAAATAGTGTTTAGATACTCACATCTCTCAAGTGTCATCAAAATAAATCTCATAAATGAAAACGGAAAATATCTCTCACTACCTGTCATAGCAAATAGATTACCATAGGCTTGGGAAAGGATCGAAAACTCCTCCACTAGGCGTAAGCACCTAAGATAAACTATCAAAGAGGGCTTTTAAATGGGTTATAATGTTAGGTGTAGGGAAAAGGAAAACACGGTTTTGTTGGATAAAGGATATTTTACTGGTGGCTAGTTAAAGATCTTGATCAATTACATGTACTATACAATGTTGCTAAGCCAAGACTAGACTCGATCTTAAGCTAAAAACGAAATAACAAAATAACAAAAAATATAAAGATAAACATAAAATGAAACGGGATGGTAGTCCGTATGTTTTTTCTATTTTTCATTTTCTCATTTTTTTGTGTTTTTTTTTTTTTTTTTTTTTTTTTTTTTTTTTTTGACATACATTTTTGCCCTACCATCCAAAATAATACATCATAGGGGCATTGCATTCCCCTTACACTTGAATTTTTACATAACTTTACAAATACTAATCTAATGACTCGAATTAAGATAATTGAAAAACTTGGAGTACTTTTAAAACATTTAGCACATATGGGGGTAATAAATGATGTTCTTCCCCATTACTCCATTATACTAGTACTTTACCCATGAGTCCCAATCGTCCCAAAACAATATGTACAAGGATATGACTCGACTTAGCAACCATGTAATCAATTAGATAATTAACTTGGGTTTAAACAAATGTTGTAACAATAATGCACTAAAAATGAGTGCATACAAGGTAGGCTAAGGCGATTTGGGTGTACATTTTAGTGGGGTGTAAACAAATTCTTCCTTTAAGTAAAATGCTTAAAGGTCGAAACGAAAAGATAGGCTCTGAGGGGTGTACTAGGGGTATCGTGTACTAAAAATGAGTACAACGCAAATGGTGTGGGAGAATTACTTGACCAATGTAGCCAATGTAATTATAACAAAAACACAGGTGTAAAACAATGGGTTAATCCTAATGCCTCTTATCATGTAGTAAATCTAACTACACGAATGTAGTCTCACTTGTGGCCTCGGGATGGTCCTAACGCTAGTTCTAGAATCTAAGTGCTACCGGTACACACATCATAGCATAAATGCTTTTCCTACCAATTCTAGGGGCGAACCTCACATATTTGGGGGTGGAAAATTTTTTAGTGATACGGTTTTTTGTGCTAGTCATATAATTCCTATCCATGAGACGCTCATTAAAACTAAAGTTTCACTCCTATATGTTGTAAAAAATTTTAAATTTGGCACTAAAATTACCTTAATCAAGTATTTCTCTCAGTTTTATTACACATCTACTATTAAACAAACAAAAATCAAGCGCAATTGTATTCTAAAATCGTACTTTTACCCTCCCCTTACACTTAAGATGAACATTGTCCCCAATGTTCAAATAACAAGATGTAAAAGCATAAAGTAAAAGAATGAAATCAAATACTCCCCTGATTCGCTCGTTGGATAGTGAAATCACACGGTTAAATCTTCCTCCAAAGAGAATGTTGAGGCTCCATGACTAATGCATCGCCATAAGCTTGATCCAAAAACATTTCCTTGTCCAAAATAACCTGTTAAACCTGAGAAAACAAACACGAAAACCTGCATAACATCGGCGGGATAAAATCTATATATAAGGATATAATGCTTGTGGAATGATAATTTTGCAGATTCCTGGAGATTATAAGTTGGAGATTTAATAAAAACTTTTTATGAAAACAAAACTTTCAAAAATTTCTGGAAATTAAATCTGACGCCGTCAGGTTATAACCCCTGACGCCGTCAGAAATGACATGACAAAAATTTTCATTTTAAGTTTCCGGAAAATTTCTGGAAAAAACCTTTACCTTACTTCCTGGAAATCCTGCAAAACATCACTATGACTCGATACAAGCATTTGACTCAAACAAATACGAATATGTATGCTAATTTATTATTATTACGATTCATGTTCATTTGTGTTCTAATAAACCGATTTAGATTTCCCTTACACTTATCTTTTGCAAAATACCTTTATATGTAGTTAAGACGAAGTTAAAAACAAAATAAAGCATTTTCACAAATTACTTTTGAACATGAATCAATAATGATAAAAATTAAACACACACACGGAAAATAAAATCAAACAAACAAATAAATAAACACACAAAGCAAATAAAGCAAGTAACGCTTGGGTTGCCTCCCAAGAAGCGCTTGTTTTTGTTCGAGTCATGAGCCTGACTCTACCCTTATTTAATGGATAAAGGAGAGGTTTTCCCTACACTTAGGATTAAGTGCGGGTGATAGTAGCGATACACACCAGCTCGGTAGGAGTATGCTACATGAGGAAAGAGTGGTGGATGAATTATATGCTCAAAGGGGTGTGCTCCTTTCATCATAACCTTACCTAGTTCACTTTGGTCAATGGGTGAATTAAAGTTTTCTCCTAAAAAGGGATCATCTTCTATCAACTTCGAGAGATTCCTAGCTGGGAATCCATCTTGACCTAATAAACCCGGTTTAAACCCATAGTGTTTCTTGTGATTAATCATGAATGGGTGATGTAAGTATGAAAGGTTATGGTTCACTCCTATGTCAGCTTCCTCTCTACAAGGCTTAGAGTCTACTACCTTCAACATAAAACTACCCGGACAATATGGTTTGATGGGTGGGTCGGGACCTAATTCAATTCCTAAGTTCACATCTAAGGATGGAAGATTCGGTAACGGTTTTGGTTTAGGCTCCGGTTCATCAAAACTAGGAACTTCCATAGAACTAAAAGAAAGGTTGTGATCACTAAAAGCATTCAAACCTATTTCTTCTAGTTGTGTTTGGTCCAAGGGCTCTACCTCTATTGGGGTTCCTATAGTCTCCTCAACTTCTTCCGGGTAAGTCACGGGCGGTGTGTGTGCCTCAATTGATGGTAGGACTTGTGGGGTACTTGGTGGGCTTATGTTACTTACCTCATCATTCCTTGTGTCAAGATCACCTATATCCTCATCATAGGTTTTGGTAGAATTTAAACCTAACATTTTCCCTAGTATCTCAAGTGCTTCTCTAGGCATCTCAACTTCTATATCCGAATCATAAGGATCATCCTCAATATTCTGACTGCTATATTCAAATTGCCCAAAAGATTCATCATGTGTTTCTTGAGATTCATCGTCATCGATCATAAAACCTAGGTCTTTTTGATCAATGTGATCATGCTCGGCTAGATCCTTCATCACATCAAGGTCACCTATGTGCTCGTTTTGTACTATGGCATTACATGACAACCACTTAGGTATCTCAACACTAATGTATTCATCCCCAAACAAACTTGTTTCATGATCCAGGAAATTTATATTCAATTGACTTGTACTAACGTTTGTTGGGTTGTCTACCCTATAATAATATTGGGCACAATCTTCTATGGCATCCCATGCTTCTTCAGCACTTAATTCCCTAAAGTCCCCATTGGCAAAATCCTCAATGCGCATTTGGTCATATTGGCCAACACGATAGTAAAAGGTTCGGGTTAGGGATGCTAAAGCGAAACTATGATGAGGGAATTTTCGGAGTAAATTTCTAAAACGAGTCCATGCATCATATATGGGTTCATCTCGATATTGTTTGAAATTCGAGATGTCAATTGGGTAGAATGGCCTTTGTGGTTGGTGGTATGGTGGATTCGCGTACTCCATAATGGTGAACGGAAGAGTCAATGGAAATTTCTTTTACGAACAAAGACACAAAGAAAAAGATAGACTAAAGAAAATCCTAGAAAAATAAAATAAAAATCTCACTAGAAAAGAATCTAGCGAGTAGACCTAATAAAATAAAAATTCAACCTAAACAATAACTATTCCCCGGCAGCGGCGCCAAAAACTTGATGTGCGTGGTTTTGTAACCTTACAACAGGTTTTACCTCTCGAGGGATCTCAAGAGGCTTACAACCCCACCAGGCAGTGTACCTGACCGATGTAGTATAGTGTAGTGGTAAGTACGGGGGATTGATCGTTCTCCACAGGGAATAGTGTTCGTTAGGTATGAAAGGCTACTCTAATTAGGTCTAAGGGTTGAGGAAGATTCTTTTTATGTTTTTATAGTTTTATGAAAGCAAGTAAAATCTCGGGTTTGAAGGAGTGGGCGGAATTAGTTGCTAGTCAACTAACCCAAATGACTACGAATGCAAATAAAATAAAATAACAAAAATGAAATGTGGTGAGAAACTTATGTGTAGAGAAATGTGTTTACTTAGATTTCCTTACTCCCTAACTATCTTTTACCGGTTAATTAGTGTGCATTAGTCGCGTGGATGACGGGTGTATTCCTTAATACCATTCGTGGGGTGGCGTACTTACTTCCCCAACTCTACAAGCTCCTACTTCACTCCTATGTCGAGCCGGCTAGGAAGCTCCTAACATGGGATCACTAGAATTCACTTGTGCATTAAATACAACCATAAAAACCTTTAGTACGCGTTTGGTTCATGTTTCTTAAGACGTTCAAGCAAGTTACCGAATAGGAAGTTAGCCAGTTTTCTTAAGCCTAACATAGATAAACAATCATCCAATACAACTAACAACACACTAACAACCAATAATCAATAGCTAGGTTTCATTAGATCTAAGCAAACACAAGATAAAATTAGCCTAACATGTTAAACAAAAGACAAGCATAAGATAGAATCAAACAACACATAGACATATTGAATGATTAATTGATAACTTATCTTTCAATGAAACATGGAAGATCTCAAGGCAAGAAGCCCTGAAAAAGTAGCTAAAATCGTCTTAGGGTTTTATCCCAAAATTCCACACACTAAGCTCTCTCTAATGACAAAAGATTAGAAAACTATATATAGATTTTTGGATCTGACGGCGTCACCTTATGGAGTGTGACGCCGTCACCTCGCCGCTTTTAGGGTTCCCGGGTGACCTTCTTGACGCCGTCCCTCTTTAGCTCTTCAAAAATCCATTCTGGCCTATCAAGGCTTGACGCCGTCGGATCATGAACGTGACGCCGTCCCCTTATGATTTAAGCCGTGACGCCCTTGATTTAGTTAAAGCGTGACGCCGTCAGAATTCACATGCTAACTCACTGGCCCGTCATGAGTAAATTTCACATCCCACTTTTCTTGCCAAGGCATGACGCCGTCAAGAGATGATTCTGACGCCGTCAAAGGTAAATTTCAGCCGATTTTGAGACTTTGTCGTATTCTTCACTTTAATGCTCCAAAAACGTCCAAAATGCCTCCTTTTCCAGATTTCTCCTCAAAAGTACCTAAAATGACAAAAGGAACGATTTAGGGCAATATTTGATCAAATAAATACGATTTCGGGCTTAAATGACCCCTTAAAAGCGGTACACTTTTCGCCTCATCAGTCACTATGTGACCAAGTTGGTGAGAAACTTGGGTTATTATGTTCAAACTGAGTTAGCAAAATGTTCGGTAATGATGGACAGTGAGACGTGGGATGATAAAAGTTTTAATAAAGCATTGAATAGGAAGACAAGAGAGTTGGGAGCTTGGATAGAGCCGCACATGGCCGCACCTCAAGGAGCACCACAACAACCTTATCAACAACAACTGTATCAACCACCACCACATGTTGGGAATGTTCATGCTCTGGGTAGTTTTGACTCAGGATGGGGAGATTGGAATCGTGAATTGAATGAGATTGAGCGTAGGGATGTGTGGAGAGATTCTATAATGTTGAGGCAAAACTATAACTATGATTACTCAATGCCGATGCTTCAACATATGGCTCATCAAGCTAATTATGAGGTACCTCCCTACAACCCACCAAATGTTCCACCCTACCCATTGGAATATGACCCGTATCCTGGCCAATATCCTTACCCATATCCTGGGTACGCACCATTTCCTGACCCAGTGCCGGTTTATGGAAGAGTTCCTAATGTTGGAGCCACAAGCTTTGATGTGGGCGGTTCTTCAACGGGAGTTGGAAGAAAAAGACAAGCTTTTTCAGTTTTTAGTGATGATGAGAATGAAGATGATGGTGATGATGAAGAAGAGGTTGAAGAAAGTGAAGATGAGAGGATTAACCCGGACAACATGGAGTCCGATGACTGATGGTTAATGATGTTATGGTTATGTTTTAAAAAGACAATGATGGTTGAACAATTTCTATTTCTATTTCTTTAACTTAACTTTCGTAGGATTTATGGTTATGATTTTGGTTTGTTTTGGATTATTTTTATTTTTATTTTATTATGTTTTATATTTGGTTTGGTATTTTGTTTTGTTGTTTCGAGTATAGTGTTTGCAGTGTTTGCAGGGGAAGAATTGACGGAAGCTTAGTGTTGATCAAATATTTGGAGTTAGAAGAACTCATGTGCTTAATTATGATCAAATAAGCCTATGCGATTTTTTTCCGGGTAGTGTTTATTTATTTTTCTCTATTTCTTTTTCCTATTTCATTTACTTTGAAGTTCGTTTTATTACATTGAGGACAATGCAAAACTTAAGTGTGGGGGAGGGAAGAAATAGGAAAAATATATTTATTTTTTTTTAATTTTAATTTTTGATTTAGTAGATTTTGGAATTCAAGTAACTAGAATGTGTTCGTCCTTGATTTTTTCTAGTTGTTAGATAAATTGATTCAATGGTAAAAATAAGGCTATTTAAATTTTTTTTGGAATGTAATCAAGTTATGAGAGAGATTGATAACTATTGCTAGTACATTTTATCACCACCTTAAATTGTGAGGATTTAAGCCTTTTTGTATAAAGCACTTCTTATGCTTTATATTTCGTTATGAGTGTGCCGGTGATTATGTTGATTCTAGAACTTGTACTTGTTATGCATTACGGTTAAAATTACTTTCAAGTAATAAAATATATTCAAATGATAAGAGGCAAATTAGGATTTTTCACCAAATGGCCTTCCGTTTACAATTTATTTTTGCTAATCGCATTGGTTAGTTGTCTTAAGTAATTGGAACCCATTTGTTAGCGTTATCTTATACGCTAGATACCGTTAGTTACACCCTTTTGAGCCTATCTTTTCTTTTGATTAAATCCAGAAAAGTACAAAAAGATTTTACACCTTACACCTTAGACTTTCCCGAATCAAATTCAAATGAAGTCCAAAACTATTTATTTTTGAGGATTGCATATTGACCACACCTTGTATGTGTATATGTTGTTCCAATGAAGAAGGAGGTCGCTACTCTTATTTGTATTTTTTGTAGCGTGTGCTCATCCAAAGTGTGGTGGGGGGGGGGGGGCGTTGTGTTATTAAAAAAAAAGAAAAAAAAAAAGGAAAGCCAATGAGCTATGAAAGTATGGAATGATGAAAATAAAATAGTCAATGAGCTATTAAGGAAGGGAAGAGTTTATATGAAATGCGGAAAAATAATAATCGAAGAAGTTTGGTGGAGTAATCATTTGTGATATAAAGAGTTTGGGACGGAATTTGGACTTGATTCTTTTTTGATTTTTTTAGAACCAAATCAAAATTCCCATGTCTTATCCTTACCCTTACCAATTACTTTATTCGTTGTTAGCTTTCGAGCATCCAGATTTAGTGATGGCTTTGTTTAGATATATAGTACATGATTGTTCTAGTGACCATCCGAGTTTTTGAATAGTTGAAAAACGTTGTTAGCGATCTAGTGAGTAAATTGGTGACCATCCGTTATATATGTAACGTCGTTAGCGAACCAAGGTACAATCTAGTGACCATCCGTTGCTTAACTAAACAAAGATTCGTTGTTAGCGAGCTATGATGTTCTTGTATGAAGTATTTACACATTATGATGCGCGTGATGTGTCGTTGCGGTTTAGCAGTATTAATGCCTACTCAAGTTTTAAATTTATATTTATGATGCGCGTGATGTGTCGTTGCGGTTTAGCAGTTTTAATGCCTACTCAAGTTTTAAATTTATATTTAGCCGACTTATCAATAACACACACACTTAACGAGCAGTGTACCCGGTCAGTATGAAGATAATGGTAAGTAGAGTGTCGATCACTAAGAGTGGAACGTATTATCTCGTTATTCTAATCAGTATTTTAATATCCTAACGCAAGGGGGTTTCAGCCTGAGAGACTGGCACGGTTTGTTGCGATTAAATAATAAAATAAACCAATAGGCACGAATCAGCAAGTAGCACACACGTACACAGATAAATACTCGAGACAATAAGAGGGCTGTCCTTATGATTAAGTAGATTGTCACTTGTTTTATTGATAGCTTTATATGAAGTGTATGTAGTTAACCCTTTCTCGTTGGTCCTATTCTTATCGGCGAGTAAACCCTTAATGATTACTTATGTCTAAAAGTTATTCCTAAGTGATCAATTTAGAAACAACCGTGGGAGCCACATTATGTCCCGCAGTCAAATGCCCGCAAGCCACTAATAAACACAGAGGTTATCAATGCACTAATAAGTAGTAACCAAAGACATCAACATATAAACTTTAATTGATGGGAAAGCAAGTATTAAAGGGAGTGCAATCTTTCGTTGTCACATTACACAAGCCACCAATCCTGATGAATTAAAGTTTGCTAACACAATAAAACAAAACTACTTAATGAATTAAACACATGCAGCACCTTCTTACAGCTCTTGTATCTTTGATTTGGGTGTGTCTTGTGCTGCCTCCTTGACTGAATTCGTCCTTTGTTTCTCCTGTTCGAACTTCGGTTTTAGGGTTTTCGGAACTTTTAATTCGTCTGGTCTACGGGGTATTTATACTTTCTGTCTGAGGGAAGATGCGGCGCATGTACTATATAACTTTCGCGTGGGGTCCAAGATTATAATATTCAGGAATATTCGTACACCGCCAGAAGATGCGGCGTAACTCCATGATTAGATGCGGCGCATGTCCTCTTGTATCTTGGATCGTATCTGGTGATATCTTGATAGAGATGCGGCGCATGTCGAGAGTGAGATGCGGCGCATCTGGAGCAGAATTGACTTGATCTTGTCCATGTCAGTAGACCTTCAACTTTATGCACGTTTTGCTCCATAATTAGTCCAAAATCGCTAAGTTTCACCAAATGCTTGTTTTTACCTGAGAATTACAAAAGTAAACGATTAAGTATCAATCCTCATACATAATATAGTAAAACAAGTCAAATTAATAGGATAAATGATAGTAATAAAATGTACTTATTTGATTTCATCAAATATCCCCCCACTTGAACTTTACTTGTCCCCAAGTAAACCTTAGAATTTCTTTTATGAAAATGTATCCTAAAAGATGTTAGGATTTATTTTTATATTTAAGCATGTATTCGTTTATTTCATAA
This sequence comes from Artemisia tridentata subsp. tridentata, assembly GCA_021014915.2. Taxonomy (NCBI): domain Eukaryota; kingdom Viridiplantae; phylum Streptophyta; class Magnoliopsida; order Asterales; family Asteraceae; genus Artemisia; species Artemisia tridentata. Next base: position 355,457,838 of record CP139507.1, on the reverse strand, counting down.
TCACACAACTAAACACTTAACGATTCAGAAGTAAAATAAAATAAGTCGATAAAAGCAAATCTAATCGTTTAACTGTCCAGTCGCGACGAATATTCTATCATAAGCTTGGCAAGTATACACATCTCCACCACTAAAGCTAAGGAGTAACAAGTCTAAAGCGGTAAAAAGGGTTTTTAGGCTTAAGGGTTAATTATTCTCTTTCACTATCGATCTCAAATTCCAGAAAAGGCGACAAAATCACAAATACATGATCGAATCCACGAACACGATACTTGCAATTGCTCAAATCCTTAACTCGAATAGGCTAAAGATAGGTCCAAACTTCACCAATAATAATATATCAAAAAGGGCGACAAAATCATAAATACATAGCCGAATCCACGACTACGATACTTAAGATTGCTCAAATCCCCAATCTCAATAAATCAAAGGTTTGGTTGGATAAAGAATAATAAAGGGCATGGATAATTTTTGGGATATAAATTGGTGCAAAAATAAAAATAAACAAAACAAAACAAATAAATTAAAATCCTAAGTGTGGTTAATCACTATCCCAACCATCCCATGAATAAGACTCATATCATCGAATAACTCACGCTTTAACACTTGAAACACACGCTTTAGGTAGACACGAATTATACTCAACAAGATCTTAATCAAAGAATAAACCTTAATTGGCGTTCCCATAACTGCGAATTCCCATTCAATCCATAGATATAGTACAACAAATAGTGGTGATATCGACCACTTACATAACTTTACATAAGTTGGTTAAAACTAACTTCCAACTTTTCTTTCTTTCTTTTTCTTATCTCATTTTTTCGATTTTTTTTTTTTTTTTTTTAAACTTTAAACATAGATGTGTAAAATTTCACCACATCACTATAACTTTCTTTCCGGATAATTTTTTTCATACTTTTCATACTTCAGAAATAATGGTAATAGTGAAAGTAGTAAACACACGAAAAATAAACTCCAAAATATACAATATTTACTTTCACTCCAATTGCATTGTGCAATTTCCCGACCTAACCATAGATAATGAATTACGCACGCGAACACAGGTAATGTAAGGAAACACACTTTGCCTATAGCAATTAACCAACCACGGATTCTAATCTACAGGGTAGGCTAAGGTGTAAGGTGTGTAACGAAACATTTTAAACATAGGTGTAAGAAACGAAAGGAATGGTTCTGAGGGTTTTTCTAGGGGTATCTTACTCTAAAAATGAGAGTAACAAAAGGGTTTATACGGGGGTTAACTAACCATTGTAGTTAGTTAATAACACATAACATATAATAGGCTATTTGGGTGTAATCCTAGAAATTTACCAAGTTAGACAAGTCACTCCAATTATATAAATAATACTTATTATGGTGGTCTCGAATAGTATACAAGCCAAGTTCTAAAGTTTACAAGTCACCGGCACACTCATAGATTTGTGAATTTTGAAAAATCACAATTTTTGAAAATAACGTCATGTGTGCAGTTATGCAACTTAGATCTTAAACAAAAACATGCTAAAAAATTTTTAAGTTTGATATATTAAGCACATTTTAAGCATAATTTTTGAAAAAGTTTAGGACAAGTAATTGTTAAGTGTTCTAATTCTCCAATCCCCCTACTTAAGTTAAACAACGTCCTCGTTGTTTGTATAAAAGGTTAAAAACTGGAAAATAAAAGAATTAGAACAGAAAAACTCCCTGAGATTTGCTGGTATGATCCTCCATTAGTATAAGAGCAAAAATCAACTTCTTGTGGATTAGAACGTTAAAGCTTCATACTTGATGTATCCACAGGAAATCCAGGAAACTATAATACCACCAACACTTTAAAACACACCTAAGATAAGAAAGGTTCAAACTTGCATAATACATTAGTAGTTAGGAAAAATAAAACTTAAAAATTAAAACTGAAAATCATCAGGTCAGTCGATGCGCCGTATCTTATGGAAGAAGATACGCCGTATCGAGCCTGGAATAAATACGGATCAGAATAAAGATGCGCTGCATCCTTAACCAGGGATGCGCCGCATTAAAGATAAACTGATAAATAGTTTTAAAGTCGAAAATAAAAATGCAGAAAAATAAAATAAGATATGACCATTGCAGGAGATGCGTCGCATCTCAGAATTGAGATGCGCCGTATCCTCGTGCGGCCTGGACTGACACGACACAGAAAACAGAATAATAAATAGATAAATCCGGGTTGTCTCCCGGTAAGCACTTGTCTTTATTCCAGAGTCTTCAAGTTAGACTCACGTTCAGCTCTTTAATATCGATCATTGAAGGAGTCGGAAACATCGCGCTCCTTCATCGCCAATTCAGTAATAGTGAACACTCCTTGCCCGTCCTTAATTTCCACGCCGTTCTTCTTCATTATCTGTATGAACAAAGTCCTGTCCCTTTCGGGCAGAGATGACAAAATGATAGACGGGAAATTCTTATTATCATATAGGCATAAATAAGCAAGGTGGGGTGGTAGTTCAATAAACACATCATTGTTCAAATTCGTTTTCTCAACTACTCTCCTACGTTTATTAATTACTACACAATCATACCACTCATCATCAGAATCATTAACAACATTGCGTCTAAGTTCGGTGGGTACATTAACACTAACACTAGCTCCTAAGTCAGCTAACACATTATTGAAAGATATATTATTAATAGAACAAGGTAGAGTAAAACTTCCTGGGTCTCTTTCTTTATGAGGCAAGGCATTTAAGTCGGTTGCAGAGCTCTCTTCTTTCATTGTTGCCTTGATCTCCTCTTCAATCTTTGTCTTTTCTTTTAGTAGTCTCCTTAAACTGATTGAAGAATTAAAGAAAAATTCGGGTCTTGCACCATCATTACCATTCATCGATCTTCTAGGTATATTAGGAGTGACTTCTTCAGTGGTGCTTATGGCCTTGACATGATCTCTTGGGTTGGTTTCAGTTGAGCTCGGTAAACTTCCATATCCCCTTTCTTGAAGAACTTTGCTCATTTGACCAATTTGTTGTTCCAATGCTTTGATCGAAGCTCCTTGATTTCTTGTAGTAGTGTCCGTTGAAGCTCGAATTTCTTTGATCATAGCAGTATTCTCTTCATGTCTTTTAGCAGCATCGGCCATAATTTGCTTTAAAGTATCGTCTAAAGTCTGCCTCCTTTCTTGATAAGCGGGATTGAAGTTGTTCTTTTGATAGAATCCCGGACTAGCTTCCCTAAATCTTCCTGAAGGTCGGAATGGTTGTCCAAATTGGGTGTAATATGCTTCTTCAAATGTCTCACTTTCATTCTTGTTCGGGCAATCTTTAGTGTAGTGAGGTCCTTCGCACTTTTCACATCCAACTTGGGCAGCATATGCTCTTTCATCTCGCTTCTTCATCTCTCTACTAATTTTATCCAATTGAGCTTGAATAGCAGCAATCCCGTCAAAATTAGTGCTGCTCTTAGATCTAGTAGAGGTCCCATCGTGCCATTTTTGGGAATGATCAGCAGCATCTTGGATTGCTTTCCTAGCATTGGTTGCACTCATTTGAGGTACAGCTCCCTTAGCATCCAAAATCTGTCTTGTAGGCACGTCCAATCCTTGATAAAACAATATTATTTCCTGCATAGGGGTTAGATAGTGTTGAGGACATTTTATCAATAAATCTTTAATCCGTTCCCAAGCTTGATAAAGGGTTTCATCAGGCTCTTGCTTGAAACTATTGATAGCCTCCATCTTTTTAGCAGTCTTAGTAGGTGGACAATATCTCTTCAGGAATTTGCTCTTTAAACCTTCCCATGTAGTGATTGAACTAGCAGGTTCATTCCTTAGCCACTTGTTAGCAGCTCCTTTTAGTGAGATTGGAAAGATTCTTAGCATGAGTTGATCGGTATTGACTCCTTCTGAAGTAAACAAATCTGCAATCTCCAGGACCTTTTCAACATGCTCATTAGCATCCTCTTGTTCCGTCCCACTGAAAGCATTCTCTCGTAGCTCTTTGAGAAACTGACCCTTCAACTCAAATTTTGAATTATCATCAAACTTAGGTCTAGCAACTCCTGAAGTGTAATCAGCACGGGTATTGTTCATGTATTCCTCCATAGTAGTGTTTTCGCCCATTGTTTCTGTTTCAACTTCCTCTTTTTCTTCAGAAAAGTAATCAAGCTCGAGTGAACTTGAAAGATCAAAGCTTCTTGTGTTGAAAAGCCTTTTAAGCGAATGTAGGGCTCGTTCAGGATCTTCGAAAGGTTGAATCAAGTTCTTCGTAGAACTCCTGGTCATGCACTTCCTGAAATCAACACAAAAATATCAGTAGGGTATGCTCGAGAAAGTAGTATATCAGAAAATTAACAACGAAAACGGAATACGAAAAATTTAAAGTTACTGATATCTGCAGACGATGCGCCGTATCCAAAAAGTTGGATACGCCGTATCTTAATACGTTAAAATTTAATCAGACTTTATCCAGAAAATAGATACGCCGCTTTAGAATTTATGAATGCGCCGTATCGAATTAATTAATAAAAAATCAGCTTATCTAATTAAAATTAAATGCATCGTATTAACGAAAGTTAATGCGCCGTATTTTCGTTACGTTTAAAAATAAAAGATTTTTGATTCAGAAAGATGCGCCGTATCGACAGAGATCGATACGCCGTATCTGTTTAATAATTCGCAAACTGTTTTTAATTAAAATAATAGATACGCCGTATCTGTGAAAGCAGATGCGTCGTATGGCGTTAACGTTTAGAAAAAAAAAAATTTTATCGAAAACAGATACGCCGTATCTGCTAAAGCAGATGCGTCGTATTACTTTATCGCTTAGAAAAATTTTCTTATTAAAAACAGATACGCCGTATCTTGGGGAAAAGATGCGTCGTATCGAATTAATTAAACGCGTTGTATTAAAAAAAAATTAAACGCAATACGCCGTATCTGAGAGATCAGATGCGCCGTATCGTTTGATTTAGCACAGTACAACGATGCAGAACAGAAAAATACGAAAAATAAAAACAAAAATTAAACACACAAACGAAAATAAACACACAAAAATAAAAGAAAACAATTAACACACAATACAACAAATATGCAAAATAATACAATGATGCAATTAATTAAAAAAAAAAAAAAACCCTAATTAAAATACTAATTAAATTAACAGATAATAACAATTCACTCCCCGGCAGCGGCGCCAAAAACTTGATGCGAGTGATGTGTCGTTGCGGTTTAGCAGTTTTAATGCCTACTCAAGTTTTAAATTTATATTTAGCCGACTTATCAATAACACACACACTTAACGAGCAGTGTACCCGGTCAGTATGAAGATAATGGTAAGTAGAGTGTCGATCACTAAGAGTGGAACGTATTATCTCGTTATTCTAATCAGTATTTTAATATCCTAACGCAAGGGGGTTTCAGCCTGAGAGACTGGCACGATTTGTTGCAATTAAATAATAAAATAAACCAATAGGCACGAATCAGCAAGTAGCACACACGTACACAGATAAATACTCGAGACAATAAGAGGGCTGTCCTTATGATTAAGTAGATTGTCACTTGTTTTATTGATAGCTTTATATGAAGTGTATGTAGTTAACCCTTTCTCGTTGGTCCTATTCTTATCGGCGAGTAAACCCTTAATGATTACTTATGTCTAAAAGTTATTCCTAAGTGATCAATTTAGAAACAACCGTGGGAGCCACATTATGTCCCGCAGTCAAATGCCCGCAAGCCACTAATAAACACAGAGGTTATCAATGCACTAATAAGTAGTAACCAAAGACATCAACATATAAACTTTAATTGATGGGAAAGAAAGTATTAAAGGGAGTGCAATCTTTCGTTGTCACATTACACAAGCCACCAATCCTGATGAATTAAAGTTTGCTAACACAATAAAACAAAACTACTTAATGAATTAAACACATGCAGCACCTTCTTACAGCTCTTGTATCTTTGATTTGGGTGTGTCTTGTGCTGCCTTCTTGACTGAATTCGTCCTTTGTTTCTCCTGTTCGAACTTCGGTTTTAGGGTTTTCGGAACTTTTAATTCGTCTGGTCTACGGGGTATTTATACTTTCTGTCTGAGGGAAGATGCGGCGCATCTACTAAGTAGATGTGGCGCATGTACTTAACTTCGCGTGGGGTCCAAGATTATAATATTCAGGAATATTCGTACACCGCCAAAAGATGTGGCGTAACTTCATGATTAGATGCGGCGCATGTCCTCTTGTATCTTGGATCGTATCTGGTGATATCTTGATAGAGATGCGGCGCATGTCGAGAGTGAGATGCGGCGCATCTGGAGCAGAATTGACTTGATCTTGTCCATGTCAGTAGACCTTCAACTTTATGCACGTTTTGCTCCATAATTAGTCCAAAATCGCTAAGTTTCACCAAATGCTTGTTTTTACCTGAGAATTACAAAAGTAAACGATTAAGTATCAATCCTCATACATAATATAGTAAAACAAGTCAAATTAATAGGATAAATGATAGTAATAAAATGTACTTATTTGAGTTCATCAATTTAGCCGACTTATCAATAACACACACACTTAACGAGCAGTGTACCCGGTCAGTATGAATATAATGGTAAGTAGAGTGTCGATCACTAAGAGTGGAACGTATTATCTAGTTATTCTAATCAGTATTTTAATATTCTAAGTTAGCTATACAACCTAATCTAACGCAAGGGGGGTTCAGCCTGAGAGACTGGCACGGTTTGGTTATGATTAAATAGTAAACTAAACTAATGAGCACGAATCAGCGATTAGCACACACGTACACAGATAGATACTTGAGGCAATAAGAAGACCTGTCCTGATAATTAAGTAGCTTGTCACTTGTTTTATTGCTAGTTTTATATGAAGTGTATATAATTAACCCTTTCTCGTTGGCTCTAATCTTATCGGCGAGTAAACCCTTAATGATCACTTATGTCTATCCTACTATCCTAGAAACGATAGAATAAATAGGCGAGGAAGGGGCATGGCGACCCAAGCAATGCTCAGCTAGACACAGAGGTTATCAATGCACTAATAAAAGTCACCAAAGACATCAACATATAAACTTTAATTAATGGGAAAGCAATTTTAAGGGGTGGACATGATATTCCGTAGTCACATGACATCAGCCCATCAATCCTGATGAATTAAAGTGTACTAATACAATAAAACAAAACTACTTAATGAATTGAATACATGCAGGACCTTCTTACAGCTCTTGTATCTTCGTTCAGGGTATGTCTTGTGCTGCTAATACATCTGAATTCGTCTCTGGTTTGGTACTCGTACGTATGGGATCTTGCACTCTGTCCCCCCTTTCAAATTCGTCTGACTTTGGGGTATTTATAGTTTCTGTCTGAGGGTTAGATGCGGCGCATAGGATAAGTAGATGCGGCGCATTGACATAACTTCGCTGGGGGTCCAAGATTAATATATTCAGGAATATTCGTACGCCGCCTTAAGATGCGGTGTAACTCCATTTCTCTATGCGGCGCATGTCCTTTGCTGTCTTGGATTGTAACTTGTGAAATCTTGATAGTGATACGCCGTATGTAAGAAGTATGTTGCGGCGTATCTGGAGCAGAATGATCTTGATCTTGTACATTTCAGTAGACTCTTAACATTTTGCTTGTTTTGCTCCATAATTAGTCCAAAATCGCGAAGTTTCACATAATACTTGTTTTTACCTGAGAATTACAAAAGTAAACATTAACGTATCAATTCTCATATATAATATAATAAAACAAGTCAAATAAATAGGATAAATGATGATAATAAAATGTACTTATTTGAGTTCATCAAATATCCCCCCACTTGAACTTTATTTGTCCCCAAGTAAACCTTAGAATAAATCTTATGAAAATGTATCCTAAAAGATATTAGGATTTATTTTTATATTTAAGCATGTATTCGTTTTGTCATAATTGCACAACCAAACACTTAACGAATTAGAAATAGAATAAAATATTTCGATAAAAGCAAATCTAATCGTTTAACTGTCCAGTCGTGACGAATATTCTATCATAAGCTTGGCAAGTATACGCATCTCCCCCACTAAAGCCAAGGAATAACAAGTCTAAAGCGGTAAAAAGGGTTTGTTGGTTAAGGGTTAATCATCCTTTTTAATCTCTATCGATCTCAAATTCCAGAAAAGGTGACAAAATCACAAATACATGATCGAATCCACGACCACGATACTTGCAATTGCTCAAATCCTTAACTCGAATAGGCTAAAGATAGGACCAAGTAATCTTCACCAATAATATTATATCAAAAAGGGCGAAAAAATCATAAATACATAGCCGAATCCACGACTATGATACTTAAGATTGCTCAAATCCCTAATCTCAATAAATCAAATGTTTGGATAAAGAATGATGTAGGGTATGGATAATATTTGGGATATAAATTGGTGTAAAATGAAAAATAAACAAAAAAGATAAATTAAAATCCTAAGTGTGGTTAATCACTTTCCCAACCATCCCATGAATAAGACTCATATCATTGAATAACTCACGCTTTAACACTTGAAACACACGCTTTAGGTAGACACGAATTATACTCAGCAAGATCTCAATCAAAGAATAACCTTAGTTGGCGTTCCCATAACGGCCAACTCCCATTCAATCCATAAATATAATATAACAAATAGTGGTGATATCGCCCACTTAATACAAAACTTTACATAAGTTGGTTAAAACAAACTTCCAACTTTTCCTTTTTCTTTTTCTTTTCTATTTTTTCAATTTTTTTTTTTAATTTTTTTTTAGCATCAACATATATGTGTAAAATTTCACAACTTTACTATCACTATTTTTCCGGATAATTTTTCCATACTCTTCATACTTTCAGAAATAACTGTAATAGTGAAAGTAGTAAACACACGAAAAATAAACTCAAAGTTATACAATATTTACTTTCATACCAATTGCATTGTGCAATTTCCCGACTCAACCAAAGATAATGAATTACGCACACGAACACAGGTAATGTAAGGAAACACACTTTGCCTAAAGCAATTAACCAACCACGGATTTTAATCTACAGGGTAGGCTAAGGTGTAAGGGTGTAACGAAACATTTTAACAAAGGTGTAAGAAACGAAAGGAATGGCTCTGAGTGTTTTTCTAGGGGTATCTTACTCTAAAAGTGAGAGTAACAAAGGGTTTATACGGGGGTTAACTAACCAATGTAGTTAGTTAATATCACATAACATATAAAGGCTATTCGGGTGTAATCCTAGAAATTTACCAATTTAGACAAGTCATTCCAATTATATAGATAATACTTATTATGGTGGTCTCGAATAGTATATAAGCCAAGTTCTAAAGTTTACAAGTCACCGGCACACTCATAGATTTGTGAATTTTGATAAGTTCATAATTTTTGGAAATAATGTTATGTGTGCAGCTATGTAATTTAGACTTTAAACAAAAACATGCTAAAAAAATTTTAAATTTTGATATATTAAGCGCATTTTAAGCATATTTTGAAAAAGTTTAGGACAAGTAAGTGTTCTAATTCTCCAATCCCCCCACTTAAGTTAAACAACGTCCTCGTTGTTTGTATCAAAGATTAAAAACTGGAAAATAAAAGAATTAGAACAGAAAAACTCCCCTGAGATTTGCTCGGTATGATCCTCCATTATTCGTATAAGAGCAAAAATCAACTTTCTTGTGGATTAGAACGTTTAAGCTTCAAAAATGATGTATCCACAAGAATGCAGGAATCTATAATACCATTAAGACATTAACACACCTGAGTTAAGAAGGTTCAAACTTGCATAATACATTAGTAGTTAGTAAAAATAAAAAATTAAAATGAAAATCATCAGGTCAGTCGATACGCCGTATCTTATGGAAGAAGATACGCCGTATCGAGCCTGGAATAAATACGAATCAGAATAAAAGATGCGTCGCATCCTTAACCAGGGATGCGCCGCATTAAATAAACTGACAGAAAGTTTTAAAGTCAAAAATAAAAATGCAGAAAATTAAATAAGATATGACCAGTGCAGGTGATGCGTCGCATCTTATGATGGAGATGCGCCGCATCTTCTGCAGGTCTGACAGACTCGACTCAGAACAGAAAAGTAAAAATTTTCCGGGTTGTCTCCCGGTCAGCACTTGTCTTTATTCCAGAGTCTTCAAGTTAGACTCACGTTCAGCTCCTTATTTGGTTCTTGTTACGTGCCATCCTTCTTCTTTCATCCGAAAGATGTTCCCGTATAGCTCCGCAACATTTTCTTCCGTTCGACTTAATCTAATAAATTTTTTGGTCTTCGTTGCGACATATTCCTCATCAGGTCCCAAAGAGTATTTGATGACTTTAATTTTTTCAGAAATTATCATGGGTGGTTCATTGTAAGGGATCCCAAGTAGTTGACATTTTCTCTTGATGAATTCTTCTTCGTCTCTATCAACAAACTTGAAATAAGGGTCCTCATTCAAATAGTCATCAAGTTCATCAATCAATTCACCTCGCGACTCATCGTTATTATCATAGGGATCATAATTAACCACGTTAAAGGATTGATAATAATCTTGAATCTCATCCCATTCTCTTTTCAATTCCCATTGTAAGCGTCGACTAAGCTTTGTGTAATCATCAAATTGTCCATGCACCCATTCCCAGAAAGTAGTGTTCGATGCTCCCTTAAGTTCTTTTAAGTAGTTGATTCTACCTTTTTCTTGCAAAGCCTCTGCTCTACGTGGGCAGTCTTCAACTTTTTCATACCAATCATAGTCTTCAAAGTATACATCGTTTCCAACTCGTTTCATTCCAATTATACTTCCCCCATTACAGGTTCCATCATTCTTATAATCACAGGTTGGCCATTCACTACTTCCATCCTTGAAGCGGAAAGGTTTACAAGTGTGATCAATATGCCCAAATTCCCATGGTTTATCCCAAACCCATGGTATTTGGTCATTCCATTCGTAGTACCAGGTGTTTTTGAACTCATCATAAGTTTTGAATCCTGGTAGATCTCCAGTTAGCACATCAGTGTCGATTTGGAGAAGGTAATTAAATTCTTTGAACTGTTTGCACAAGGGTGTCTCATAATTGAACACATCAATGTCTATTCTGAACAATTCTTCAATGCTTTCCTCGATCGTTGAATCGTCATGTGATGATCCATTGTTGCTTTCTACTTCCTCATCTTCCCCTCTCATCCAATATACCCATAACACATCTTTAGTAGCTCGGTCCATGCTCTTATGGTTATTGAACTTACTAGCTAACCAATTTGAAAAATCAACATTGTTAGGATCGTGGTTAACGTCAAAGCTAGTGTTACCAATCATGTTCCTTCTTATCTCCATGAACTCATTAAATTGTTCTTTAAAACTTCGTGTCAACCATGAGGTCACAATCCGTTTGACTTCATTCATAGGAGCAAATTTGGGATCGCCGTATTTAAGTTCAAGCCACTCTTCTAAAGAGATATCAATCAACCTTACCAACTTTCCATGAAATAGTATCTCCGATTCAGCATACATTCTTTCATTATCCAGATAGCTTTTATCTAATCCCCAATACTGTTCGGAATAAGGCATATAAGAAGTTTGTATAGGTTGGACTTCCACTACAAAAAAACAGGCTTTCAGAGACTAAAAAATCAGTCTTCGATACACCATGATCAGTTACGGATGGTCTATCAAGGACTGATTTTGCTAGTCACTAATCAGTGATAGAAGCTTAGTTACGGAAAGTGACGTTATCAACTGAAATTCAGTCCTTGTTGTATCGAACCAACGAGGACCAGAGATCAGTCACCAAAATAAAAAAGTCAGTCCTTATTTCTATGGGTTGGTATCATGTTATTTCAGTCCCCAATGCATATTATCGGCGACTGAAAAGTCAGTCGCCAATACTATGTTTGATCAGTTACTAACACATGGATTTAGGGACTGAAAATTAGTCCATAAACATTGTTTATAGTCCCTAATACGTTTCGTTGTTTTGTAGATCACCGTACCAAATCAGTCTCTAATAATAGGATTTAAAAACTGATTAGTCTCTGATGAAAGTCTTTAAAGACTGATTGTTTGTCACAGAATACAAACGATTTCAGTCTATGATTTGCTACTTTTGGTGACTGAAAATTAGTTTCAAATCATCACCAAATCATTCTCTGTTAAAAGGCTTTGGTAACTAATATTTTGTTTTTTGGTACGGTTTCCTACTAAACCGTACCAAAATCCATTTGTTTTTAAAAAAAATACATTCAGACTTTTTACATAATCTGTGGAACCAAACACATTATGTACAAACAAAATTAAAAAATACATCGATGAACCGAAACAATTTTATTTACAGCAAACAATAACTTAAACATACAAATCCCATTCGCTACAAGTGTTCAACATACATGGATATTCTTGTCGACTACGATCAATTACCGAAAGATTCACACAACCATAAGACTTACTGAATCTAATAACTGATTGACCCTCAAAAGGTCCTCAGTCTCGGCTGTCGCTAGTGAAGGCATGTTTGTACTTTCAAGCGTTTCACAATTGTAGCAGCCAATGATTCTATTGACTGATCCTCTCTGAACTTTAATTACGAAAGGGATTTCAGAGTAGCCCTATCGTCTTCCTTAGACCCAAAACTTATACTACCTGATCCAGGTCCAATAGTGAGCTTGCAATCTTCAATCAAACTCAAGTAGGGATCAAACTCAAGTAGGGATCCGCCTGGTACCAAATAACATGCCACAAAGCATGTGATTTAGTTCTATATCTGAGATATATCGGTTGCTTAGTTCTATATCTCAGATCTAAATCAAAAAATCCAGTTTTAAATAGCCATGTGAAGGAATAATAAGTAGAGCATGTAATTTACCTTGATAACAATAGCCCATCAAAGGTTCTTTTTTGGTCGGTTGCTGATTTTATACACCATCTTCCGTGGGTGTTGCTTACTTCCTAGATATATCGGTTGTCATAATTAGCGGTTTCCATTGCACTCTCTACATCATGTGACATTGCACTTATTGTACTCAGGATTAGATCCATTTCTAGTGGCAACATTTCATCATCAAAATCCAATCAGACTTCTATCTCTGTAAGCAACTCGATACACTGCACTTAGCGATTTCACCAATGAAGAAAAACCACCCTGTCATGAAAATCATATATTGATAAGTATTTTGCTAAGAGACTAAAGATTTTCATAGCAAATAGAGGTAGCAATTTAGGCCCATCTCTGTACAAACAGGTCGGTTTGAGTTATACTTCGCCTCTAACGGGTCAAATGTGTAAAGTTAAAAGAAAACAGCTTATTATTGAAACTATATATCCTCTTTAATCATATTTACGACTAAGTCCTGTAAGCTAAATCATTGTACTAAGATAGACATGATTGTGAAAAAACATCAATTATATTGGACTTGCCTGCGACTCTTGTCAATAGTATAATGTAAACAGGTTGCTCAGGTGAGAGGCAAAACAACTGAAAGAACACAGTCTGAAGACATAAACAACTGAAAGAACAGAGTAAGACCTACTTCAGGCACAAATAATGCAGATCTAGGACCAGTCGCGTTCTGTATGGCAGTTCGGATGTCATCATCAGTCAAGTCTTCGCAAGGATCAACCTCCTGCATCAGTAGGTCTGTTAGATACGTATATGACTTGAACCCAAAGTTAGATGGGTATAAATGGTCTTTGATATTAGGAAGTTATGCTATAACAGACAAATCAACCAACAAAAAAGCTGCAATGCCGAATGGACATATGCATCCATCAATAAACTCAACTAAAGACTCACCTCCAAACTCTTCACAAAAATTGACTGGAAAATATAGTGTATTCTTGCTCCTCCGGACAGCTCAGATGTTGACATCTCTTCATTCTTCCCCTCAATCATTGAAGAGAAGGCTGTTAGGAAACCAAAACTGAAGAAGAGCATCACCTTCTGAGTACTTTGAAAGTATATTTAGAAGAAGAGCTCCCATGCCAGCCTATAAATCATTACAAAGCAAATGTTAAAAGGAAAAACAATGCCTACTGAATAGAACCCCGTGTCTATATATTCATATATGCCTCAAACAGCAGTGCAAAAATCCTGCTCAAACCCACCTTGACTGAAGCTGTTTGTATCCTCAATAATTGAGAAAAATCACAATGTTTAACTAAAAAATTTCCAAGGGTTGACTAGAAGATAGGTTTGATAAGCATATTATATACCTTTGACTCTGTAATTTCTCCGTAACTAGCATGTTCTTTGGCTACAGAAACTAAAGCATGACTAATACGTGATTTCAACCCTGGCAGCACTGTTTTGATATGTTGCACCAAAATCTGCAAAAAAATCAAGAGTCAATTTGTGGTTTAGTCGGAGATTGATTGTAGAAAACCTCATTCACCCAACAAATAATCTGTATAAGTTTATGCGAATATGCAAACAAAAATCTGGGTTCAGTGAAAAATGACCACTTATAATGATCCAGGGCATAATGCAAAAATATCCCAATTCCACCCTATCGTGATCTTACCTGGTTTAATTTTTTTGCTAGCTTGTGCACGCCGCAACGATCTGCGAGCTCATTATAGACCTACACATTGTGAAAACTAGCTAAACAAGCTGAAAAAACATATTTGATACATAGTCAAAGGTGGAGGAGAATGCGTCATACCGGGCGGCTGCGAAAGAATTTCTCCTCAGCCACTAGTGCATCCTTAATAGTTCGGTTGAGCATGATGTCCTGTTTTAAGGAAGAGTGGCAATCATTGTGAAATTGAACATCAAGAAATCTACCACAGTGTTAAACCATTAAAGTATATTTAGTTCAGTACAACTACCACATTTATTTGAGATATTTTACTTTGGCAAAACGATCATAGTTGTTCAAGTTCTTTACTTTGGCAATCTTAATACACTAACAATATACAACTTCCACACAAGTGACACAAGTAGAGAGTAGGAAGCTTCCTTAGGACTACTACCACATGAAATACATAGAAAATAATCAGCCTCCACTTACATTGTAAGAACTCGGAAAAACAATAACATTACCTCTTGACTACGATTTACAACACCAATATAGCCAAGTCGAAG
Source organism: Artemisia tridentata subsp. tridentata (assembly GCA_021014915.2). Lineage (NCBI taxonomy): Eukaryota > Viridiplantae > Streptophyta > Magnoliopsida > Asterales > Asteraceae > Artemisia > Artemisia tridentata. The sequence continues at coordinate 355,442,791 of CP139507.1, read as the reverse complement.
GGGAATCACTTTTCCAAGCAAAAAATTGCGAGCATCTGTACCTCTGTCCATAATATCCAACTAAAGCACCAAAAAGAATAAACACACTTCAGCAATGACGAATACTAAATAAAGGATGAGAAATAAGAAAACAAGAAATATGAAATCATGTATTACACCTTTGTGATCACACCAATTGTTCGCAGACCTGAAAGCACAAAAAGCAGAGAAGCCATGTTTAAAAGATGGACTTGATCAACAACCACTCATTCTACTAAATAGACAAATGACATCAGTGCCTACCATCAGGATATGCATTTCCAGCAATCTGAAGTGCATCTGATAACCACCATCAAGGTGACTTGGTGGTTAGGTGCGCACCCTCATATCCTCACAACAAGTCTGAGGTTCAAAACTCACTAGATACACATCGATTTTGTGGGTGGCCAGGGAAAGGGTTGGAAAGGGTCAAAATTGACATATCCTCAACAGTGCCAATAGGTTTATGTGGTTGTGTATATTTTGAGAATATGTCAATTTAACAATAGTGGCACACGAGTAGTGTTTGAAATTGATTAATTGAAGATAACAACTAAGTTATAAACACTCATATAGAACCCTAATTCATAATTTAATTAACAAATTTAAAAAATCCTAATTTTGTTATAGGACCAGGAACCCTAATTTCGGATTTCGATCAGGAGCCCCCATTTCGGATGTCATCAAAGAGCATGGAAAGATTCAAGAAAGCAACTAAAAGATCATATGAAATCGAAGATAAAACAAATTAAAGTACCTGAATTATAGATAAATCAACTCGGAATGGCAAGAATTAGATAGTGACCCACGATCATAATCGAACCAACAGAGGTATTGGCTGGTTTGTGTGTGTTGAGAGAGGAATATTGAAAGTGATTTCAAAATAGTGAAATTGATTTCAAAATAGTGAAAGTGATAAAAGAGGGAAAAAAACCCCGCTTAATAATTTTGGTAGATAGAAACAGGGTTTTGTGAAATTACTAAGTCTTTTATCTTAATATTTTAAATCTAGGTGTAAATATTTTTTTAAATACCGGGTTTTTTCCTAACCAGTCTCTATTTACGGATCTCTTTGACCTTTTGTGTAGTAGTGCACAAATAATTGTCTCTCCAAACCTTTTTATTTTGCATACGTATTTGTAACTGAAATTTAGTCATAGCTATGATGTCCATGTATTAGGGACTGAGTCGTGATTGAAATTCAGTCACTCCAAACTTTTTTTATAGCGCAAACATATTTGTAACTAAATTTTAGTCTTAGGTATGATGTCCATGTAATAGAGACGCAGCTGTGACTGAAATTCAATCACTAAAAAATTTCGCTCCAAACCTTTTTATTGTGTAGACATATTTGTAACTGAAACTTAGTCTTAGCTATGATCTCCATGTATTAGGGACCGAACTGTGACTATAATTCAGTCACTAACAAATTTTCCGCCAAAATTTTTTATTGCGCAAATATATTTGTAACTGAAATTTAGTCTTAGATATGATGTACATGTACTAGGGACTGAATTGTCACCCTTATTCAGTCACTAAAAAATTTGCCTCCAAATTTTATTCCCGTACAGGCATATTAGTAACTGAAATTTAGTCTCAGATATGGGGTCACTGTATCGAGGACTGATTTTTAGTCGCCGCAATCAGTCAATAAAAGGTCAGTCCTTAAAAGTATCAGTAACTGATGTTTCAGTTACCGATGCTATGTATCAGCGACTGATATATCAGTCCCTATAAATTCAGTCTCTGAAAGCCTTTTTTTTGTAGTGTTCATAGCTTTTGTTGCTCGATTTGTTGACTGCATTTGCTGAGTTCATGTATTCAATTCTGAATTTCCCATCTTTTTCTTCGATAGTAGTCCAAGTTAATCCTTTAGATTCAATGATGGGCCATAAGAGTAACAATTCATCTTCAGTGTAGCTCATTAGTAAATCATAAGAGAATATCCCATCTTCAATATTGCATAAGCGTTTGAATTCCTTATAAGTAGCTTCAAGAGGGGCATCGATCGTGAGCACATTGAAGTTGACATCTTCAAAAACTTCCACAGAGTAGACAGGCATGTTGGCTTGAGATACTAAAGCATCGATCGTAGGTAAGTTGCAAGTAATAGCATTGAAACCTTCGAATGAATCCGAAAGCAAGAGTTCCTTTTCCAATTCTGAGCTTTTAGTAATGCTTAATGCTGTGAACTTGCTCAAGCTAACTTCATAGTTATCACACTCGTCATCACTTTCCAGAATTAACGGCTTTTTGGTGCGGGACTTTTCATAGTGCTTATCTTTCATAGGTGCCTTAGCAAGATATCCGTTCACTGACATGTCTTCCATAGCAAAACCTGTCATCATAGGTAAAATCGTCAGTAGGATTTGTTCGCTAGAAGAGAAATTAATGAGTTAAGAAACGGATATAAAAATAACTGATATCTGCAGATGATGCGCCGTATCCAGAAAGTTGGATACGCCGTATCTTATAATCGTTAAAATTTAACCAGACTTTTATTCAGAAAGCAGATACGCCGCTTATGAATTAGAATGCGCCGTATCAGTTTTAAATTATCAAAAATCGTTTATATTTATAAAAATTAAATGCGTCGTATTAACAAAAGCTAATGCATCGTATTTTCGTTACGTTTCAAAATACAAGATTTTTGATTTAGAAGATGCGCCGTATCGATAGAAATCGATGCGTCGTATCTGTTTAATAATTCGAAAACTGTTTTTAATTTTAATTTTAAATATAAAATGCGCCGTATCTGTTAGAACAGATGCGTCGTATGGCGTTAGGGTATAGAAAAATTTCTTATTAAAAACAGAATACGCCGTATCTTGGGGAAAGATGCGTCGTACTCGAATTTATTAAACGCGTTGTATTTTATAAAAATTAAACGCAATACTCCGTATCTGTGAAAACAGATGCGCCGTATCGTTTGTATCAGCATAGTACAACGATAGCAGAATGCAGAAAAAATAAAAAAGAGAAAAACAAAAAATAAAAACAAACAAAAAGAAACAAAAATTAAAGAAAATAAAAACACACAAAAACAGAAAATATGCAAATAATACAATGAATGCAATTTATCTAATATATAACAGGGTTAGTGGTTAGAATCTAAAAATTAAAAAAGAAAAACCTAATTAAAATACTAATCAAATTAACAGATAATAACAATTCACTCCCCGGCAACGGCGCCAAAAACTTGATGCGCGTGATGTGTCCTTGCGGTTTAGCAGTATTAATGCCTACTCAAGTTTTAAATTTATATTTAGCCGACTTATCAATAACACACACACTTAACGAGCAGTGTACCCGGTCAGTATGAATATAATGGTAAGTAGAGTGTCGATCACTAAGAGTGGAACGTATTATCTAGTTATTCTAATCAGTATTTTAATATTCTAAGCTAGCTATACAACCTAATCTAACGCAAGGGGGGTTCAGCCTGAGAGACTAGCACGGTTTGGTTATGATTAAATAGTAAACTAAACTAATGAGCATGAATCAGCGATTAGCACACACGTACACAGATAGATACTTGAGACAATAAGAAGACCTGTCCTGATAATTAAGTAGCTTGTCACTTGTTTTATTGCTAGTTTTATATGAAGTGTATATAATTAACCCTTTCTCCTTGGCTCTAATCTTATCGGCGAGTAAACCCTTAATGATCACTTATGTCTATCCTACTATCCTAGAAACGATAGAATAAATAGGCGAGGAAGGGGCATGGCGACCCAAGCAATGCTCAGCTAGACACAGAGGTTATCAATGCACTAATGAAAGCCACCAAAGACATCAACATATAAACTTTAATTAATGGGAAAGCAATTTTAAGGGGTGGACATGATATTCCGTAGTCACATGACATCAGCCCATCAATCCTGATGAATTAAAGTGTACTAATACAATAAAACAAAACTACTTAATGAATTGAATACATGCAGGACCTTCTTACAGCTCTTGTATCTTCGTTCAGGGTGTGTCTTGTGCTGCTAATATGTCTGAATTCGTCTGTGGTTTGGTACTCGTACGTATGGAATCTTGCACTCTGTCCCCCCTTTCAAATTCGTCTGACTTTGGGGTATTTATAGTTTCTGTCTGAGGGATAGATGCGGCGCACAGGATAAGTAGATGCGGCGCATTGACATAACTTCGCGTGGGGTCCAAGATTAATATATTCAGGAATATTCGTACGCCGCCTTAAGATGCGGCGTAACTCCATTTCTCTATGCGGCGCATGTCCTTTGCTGTCTTGGATTGTAACTTGTGAAATCTTGATAGTGATACGCCGTATGTAAGAAGTATGTTGCGGCGTATCTGGAGCAGAATGATCTTGATCTTGTACATTTCAGTAGACTCTTAACATTTTGCTTGTTTTGCTCCATAATTAGTCCAAAATCGCCAAGTTTCACATAATACTTGTTTTTACCTGAGAATTACCAAAGTAAACATTAACGTATCAATTCTCATATATAATATAATAAAACAAGTCAAATAAATAGGATAAATGATGATAATAAAATGTACTTATTTGAGTTCATCACATTAGCTAGGTAATCAAAACCCTTCAACCTAAAGCCAAATAAAAGACCTCTTTGATGTTTTATTTTGTTGTTTTGATACAAGTACAAGCTTATGGTAAGAAACATGAATCATGACTGAGCGATTGAGTGATTTACAATAAAATATACCTTCGAGTGTTGTGTGAATTTAAAATTTCCTTTGTGAGGTTCTTAGTAATGTTATCAAGATCGATTTAACTTGCGTATATTTCAAGGATTTTGCATAATTAAAGTAAAATAACAATTGTCCTATTGGGATGGTTGTTAGCTTTTTATAATCATAATGAAGATGCCATTGAGTTCAGTTTTTCTAAAAATTAGACTTGCTCGGGGGCGAGCAGAACTCAAGTATGGGGGATTTGATAACGCTTAAATCTAACATGTTTTTAGGCGCGTTATTGCTAGTTTTGTGCATCATATTTGGTTATATTTATGCGTATTTGTTGCTAAATGATGAAAAAGTGTGTATGCAAGTAAATATAGCCAAGTGCAGGAAAAGTTGAGGAAAAGACGAAGAAATGAAGAGATTATGCACATTTGGAGAATTACGAGAAAGAAACCACGCGATACTTCAAAGATTTGATTAGTCCAAGATTTACGTTCTTATATATCAATAAAAGATCAAGTTCTATGATAGGAAGTAGTGGTACAGCGAAGGATCAAGCACGTAACAAGAAAAGAGAAAGAAAAAATAAAGTTGTAAGGCAGAGTGATCCATCCGATCGGATGGCACCCGCATCCGAATCGGATGGGAGAAGGTTATTTTACCGAGAGCTCCAACCGATCGGTTGGAGCCAAATACCAATCGGTTGGCCGACGCTGGAGTTACAAAGTTGCATTTAATGAAGAAGTTAAGCTCCATAATCATTAAGGCTTATCATTTCTCTGCTATTTACTGATATTGGACGTTTTTGCTTGGAGAATAAGGGTTTCCTCACTTATTTAAGAAACCCTTGGCTAGTTTACAAGAGAGAGAAGTTTTTGGGAGGTGACAACCCAAAGGCAAATCGAGTGAGGCTTACACCAAGTCTAACTAACTTATTATTATTGCCCGAAAGATTGTAATTGCTGTGAAAACGTCCAGGAAGCCTTGAGTTCGAGTCTCAAGAGTTGTGTCCGTGTGTGGAGTTGTTTACGTGTAATCAAAGGCAATTGGAGGAGTGTGGATTGCTATAGTTCCACAATTCTATTTCTTGTAATTCCTTGATTAGGTATTTCTTGTTGAGTTATTATGAACTACTTTTACTTTTACTATAAGATGAATGAAAGTTTGGTTAATTACTTGTGTTTTATTATGATTTTTATGGAGTGATTCTGGTTGTACTTGTGTGTGTATGATGTGACAATTGTTGGAGTAATCTTATCATAGTGATGCATGAAAACATATCTTGTTTTATGAGTTTGTTGAGATACAATCTAATCTTGCTTAATTGGTTGGTAAAAACAATCTTAAAGACTAACAAAGGCCGAAAGGAGTTTTCTTTATGTTTTTATTCCAAAAAGTTAGTGCACGAATTAGTATGGATTATGGTGTGTGACAAACACCATCTTTACTCATTAAAATGGATTTGGAAACGATTTCATCACGAAAAAGGCCGAAAGGATTCGTAGGAATTCTTAAGATAAGAAATGCTTTTAAACAACAAAAAGCTTAAAAGAATTGTCGTAATAGTTAATCAAGGCTGAAAGGAATTAACTAGGAGATTGAATTCTAGATATGATTTCTCATGATAAAAACCATTGATTGTGAAACATTCATACTAAGTTTTCCATCACTACAAGTTACACCCAACTTGGTTGGTTACTCTAAACAATTGGTCAAAGAATCACACACAAGTATATTTGTTTTTAATTGATTGAACCTTGCTTGCTTTTGAATTTACTTCAAATTGGATTGACACCCTTTTTGCTAAAACTTATTTTACTAAACCTAAACCCCAATTCCCTTGGGACGATCTCGACTTACCCACCTTTACTACCACGGACGAGTATACTTGCTCGTATGTGTGATTAGAGAATTGGATAAATCGTGTTTATAAATTTTAAAACTTGAACACAACGACACGCACATCATACCCTCTTATAACGGCCCTTGGATCTTTATTCAGGAAGGTGTAAGGTCTTGGTCTAACACCCTTGGAACCTCATTTCCGGAATGTATAAAGTCTTGGAACTCTCCGTTGTAACGGCCCTTGGATCCTTTATCCTATGGTATAAGGTCTTGGAATTTCCCTGTGAAGCTCCATGGTTTATGGTACAATAAGAAGTTAAGTTGTCACAAAAAAAAAAGAAAAAAATAAAAGTCAGAGTCAAAAATATCAAAATAGAATAATAATCCCCATTTTAAATCATCTTGATGTGGACCTTATTTTTATGGCAACGGTTTTCGGATGAGGATTAGAAACTAGTTAGCATCTAAACTAGGTATCCTTATCGGACTAAAAATTATCGAAACGAGAATTTGAAGAAATTCATTTCTCACCAAAAATAAAATAAATAGAGGAAAATAGGAATTTGGGAACAAGGAGTATACACAATTAACTTCCATAAGTAGTGTTAGCATTTTATAAAAACGTTTGCACAAGGGTTTTTAAACTTAGTTGGGGAGTATAAAAAAGAGGATGACGAATAAAAATCCCCGGAATCACCCACTTAGTGTGATTCCCGTTCTATGATGCCATTTTTGAAAATCAAGCTTGTTATTTACGTTTTATCTCGTTTTAATTTACTTGCATTTTATAATAAAGTCAAAACGGGGTAATATTTTTGGTAACCTTGATATTCTTTTGATCCTTTCATTACATCATATGATCGGATTGCTAGGGACTAGCAATTGTTTAGTGTGGGGGATTGATGAGTGGCCTTTTACTCATCATTTTATACCCGAAAAACACCACAAAAATGACCAAAAACACCCAAATGGACCATATATTGTTACAAATATCCTTGGATTGTGTTTTATGTGTTTCAGGTACAAAAGGATTGAAAACGGGGCAAATATGGACAAAACCGAGCTTGATTTGGAAAAGAGTTCAAAAGCCGATGCCGGGAAGACATTATTAATTCGGATTAAAATTCAAGCTCGAAAATCCCAATTGGCCCTTGGATTATTCTTACTTGGCAAAATTGGACCCTAGAAGAACTTTGAAAATATGGCAAGAATGGTCCTTGAAGTTTCTTAAATTACAACTTTGGTCCTTGGTTTTAACCATATTTTATCCATACCAAATACTACACAAACCGGATCAAACATTAACCCAACCCACAAACCCTTACCAGCCCATTTCACTTAAAGCCCAACATCAAAACCCTTTTAACCCTTTTTATTAATACGGGGTCAAACTCACACTCAGATAAAACACAACCTAATCCACTGTTCACCTTCTTCTTTACCTTAAACTCCCGCCATTAACCTTAAACACCCATCCATCCCTTTCGACCTCACTACCAGACAAGATAACCCACATGGTGTGTTTTCCCCACCTCTTTGCCACCTCAGCTATCCAAAGGAACTATTTTCATCTAACGGCTACAATTTCAAGTTGTGGGGAGCAAGCAAATCCAAGGGTCACGAATTAAAGAGAGAAGCACACATTGGGATTTTCCTCACAATAGAAGCACAAAGGAGAAGAATCCTAGCTTAGTTTTTTTTAGTATAAATAGTAGCTAGTTACTGTAGCTTAAGAAGGTTTTAATTTAGATTAAATTTAGGTATTTTTCTTTTTAAGTTTTTTGTTATTTATTTTCATTTCTTTTTAATTCCAGCATTGTAATTTAATTTTAATTAATGAAATTTTCAGTTTTCTTGTTTGGTCAACGAAAGTCAAACTTACTATTCATCTGCTTATTTTTTGCTTATTTACTTTTTTCTGCTTAATTGATCTAGTTGATGCCCTTTGATGTGAGTTTGAAGGATTTTAGATAGCTTACCTCAGTTTGTCTTATAAGTTAGAAAAAAACTCCAAAACAACCCACTTAAGGACTGTATGGGTTAAGGTCTCAAAATGGGTTAAATTTGGCATTATACTGTTCATTTGCCTATTTGTGAACTTAGTTTGAGCTTTTAGGATTTTATAGTAGCAGATTTAAGAAGCCTTAAGCCTCTTTTGAATTTTTTTGAGCTTTTATATAGGATATAGGAATTTTAACCCCTAAGGCTGCCCCTATAAGCTAGTATAAGCTGAGCTTGTTCTTTTCCACTTTTTGCATTTTTCTTAGCTCATTTAGGTTGTTATGAGTTTGGGTTTAGTAACAATTTGTCTTGCATAAGCTTAGATCAAAATTTACCATTTCAGTCCAAACCATAGCAGACTAGTTTTTTTGAAATTTTCTGTTTTACAGCCTCAATTGCTGATTTTTAATTCCATCATTTCAAGTTGTTTGTAGCTAAAATTTTGCACAAATGATCTCAGCTAGCTTACCTTTCCATCACCATTTTTCTTAGATTTTTAGGAATTTTATTTAAGTGATTTTTGAGGCCTTGAAAAGCCCCAAATTAGCCCTGCACTAAGAGCAGATCAGCAGACTTTTTTTTGGCTTATTTTTGTTAAGTGCTTATTTCTTGCTTGTGGCTTACTTTATGTTTTCATTGTAGCTTATTTTAAGTCCTCAGCATATTTCAAAGTCCCCCTTAGCTTATTTATAGCTTTTTCAACCCTTTTAGATACAACCTTATCTTATTTCATAAAAAGCCCAACTGTTCAGTCTTGTAAGCTTATTTATGAGCTTATTTTTGAGTTTCAAAAATAGTTATAGTTGATAAAATAGCTTATTGTCGTGTGCTTATGTAGTTTTTACAAGAAAAATGAAAAAAAAAATGTTTGCAAAAAGCCAGGACTGGGGTTCGAACCCCAGTCTCCTCGCTCACACCACACAGACCTTTACCATTGCACCCTTGGGATTTTTCTGAAATCCTTTGCACATTTAATTCTTTTAACCCCTTGTTTATTTGTAAGCTTCTTTAATTGTCGAGCTTATTTTTAGCTTATTTCTAAAAGCTGACTCACTTTTAGTATTTTTCCTAGACTCGGTAGTTTATTTAAGACTTTCCCAATTAATTTCAGATTTTTCTCTTTTCATTTAGTATTTTTAATTATTTATTTTCTTTTAAATAGTTTTTAATTCATATTCAATTATTTAAAAGTCAGAAAAATACAATTCTTTTTTCTAAAATTTTCTTTTGTCATTTAGGATTTAGGAAAATTAATCTTGCATCCGTAGGGTTAATTTTTAAAGATTTTTACATTTAGGCTTATTTCCCGTTTACGTTTTTATTCGCGTTTTCTTTAATTTAATTTTTGTTTTCCTAGATTAAAAACCAAATTGAAAATCCATATTTAAAGTATTTTAATACCAAACCGAAAATGATATCCTCAATTTCACGCCTCGTTGGGACTATGACCCGGGTATTCGCTTATCCGGTTTATTATAATCGATTGTTGCGTTAAATTGTCGCAAGTTGACTTTTCTTCGTGAGAGGTTTGACTTGTGACGTACTTTGACCATCAATCAGCTACGAAGAATGAATGCATGCTTATTTCGTACACATTTTTGATCCACATCAAAATTTTACCCGTCAAAATTTAAGTCATGTCGTCCAATTGTTGAGAACACTTGCAATTACCTTTTGCCTATGCGTGGGACCTAGGTTAAATTGTAACCCAAGGTGACTATTCTCTATGCATGGGACCTAGATATATTCTCACACGTTCTCAAATTGGATGACTTAATCGAGTTAAGCGGTGAGACCTTGACACGAGGCAAAGATGGGACCAAACATGCCTACATGACACTAGTTTTTTGACACTAGATGCCATGAGTCCCATAAGGATCTAAGAGTTGTACATGTAATACAATTGGTGATCGTCGCCTACCAATTGAATCTACTATTCCTAGCAGATCAACTGATGTGATAGTAGAAGCACAATGTGGATCTTATCCCTTTTGTAAAATTAATTGTTTTAAATTGTAAACATGGGGTAGTTAAATTACAAAAGGATAATTATCAAAAATACTAAAATTGAACTTTGTGAATTCAATTAATGAATTAATGCAACACAACCGTAAACAAGAGTTTGTTCCTTTCTTGTTAAAAGGACGAACTAAGTTGTTATTTCCTTGTAAGAAAGAAGACTTGTTCCTATCCCTTTTCTTTATGAGAAAATGCCATAATAGGAATATTTGAATTTTCCTAATTCTAATCAAACTCAAGAACACCTACTCTAGAAATTGTGATGTCTTGTACAAGTCAAAACGGTTAAGTATGGTTATACATCTTACTCTTTCAAGGTCGTTTTATAACCCTAGTTTCAGTTTTGAAACCTTGAAGAAATATAAGATATTTGGATAACTAGAGAACACGTTTTCTACAGCTACCAAACTAAAATGAGTTTAAATAATTAGAAGACGGAAATATCAACAAACCGCAAAGTGGTAAAGGCAATTACTAGCATGATTACCTAGCAGTTTGTCTTAACCCAATAAACCTACTAAGGTCCTACATACCCTTGTGGTAAAATAGACCAAGTATGGAGGAAATGCATGCCTATTTTCAAGTTAAAATAGCAATGATGGCTAGCCCATCATCTATATGTTAGAACTTGATGCACTTCCTTGAATACCTAAGTACATGTCTACTTGTCAAAGTGACTCACATTAGCAATAATGTGTAGATATTCAAAGAAAGAAAGAAAGTATCCAATCACCACTCACTCTCCACTGGTGACGAAACACATGAAATGTTGTCTAATCCAGTGGGAGCTACGTGATTATATTACTGGTGATGAAACACATGTAATGTTGTCTAATCCAGTGGGAGTTGCAATCTTTATTACCTTGCAAGTTGCCCATCTTATTTCCAGATTGTCTTGAAATAATACGTTACTTTCCACATGTTAAGCATCACAGTTTATATAAGAACCATTGCATAAATTTTATAAGATAACTTGTCGCGTTCCTGATGTTGCTTCCTGAAATGTTATCTATAAACTTGTTATGCATGATTCATTATTAAAACGATAAAGTTCTACATATCTATATTTTGATTTTGACTAAAATCATATGTTATCTTAGACATGGTCATATTGCTCATAAAAATAAACGAGCGTAGTGTTGTCTATATACTCTCATGATGTTGTGCCATGCACAAGTAGGAGAAATCTTAATTGTGTGCAAGGTACAACATAAAACAATATGACTAATGGTTTTTCTTGACTGCAAAGTAAGAAACTAAGATTCTACTAGGACTTCTACACATAAAATGTATGTTGCCCTAATCAGAACAAATATCAAGATAACATGAAAAGCTACTTCAACATATTCACTGAATTGTTTAGTAAATATGATTATGTTTTCTTGTAAAGTCATAATCATGAAGTATGAAATTAACTTGAATTTACTATTGAGGCCAAGTGTCGACCCTCGTAATTACTTTAGTTGAATATGTTTAGGTCTCTTGTAAAGACACATACATCAATTCCGTCAATTGTTGAAAGACTTATAACGTAAAGTACGACGTTAATTTGTTATGTCTTCTTGTTAAGACATGTACACTTACGACGTATAATAAATGTTTATGTTTTCTAGTCAAAACATGCACATGAAGTAAAGTATACAGTAGGCTAAAATTACTATTGACGCCATCTGGTTTGACTTGGTTGGCAGATATGTAAGCCAAAAGGTATAAGTTCATCTAATGAGTTGTGTGATAGTCTCACAACATCAGTCCTCATGGAATACCACAACCTTATGGTATGTCCATTATGGAAAATCAAACACTATTGATATTGTTTGATCTTTGATGACTTAAACTGTCTTACCTCCAAAGCTATCAAGGTTAGAAATTGAATGTGCCATGTGTACATTCAATATGGTTCCAACCCAGAAGGAATTTAAGACACCATTGTATTATGGCATGGGATGAATCTCATTATGTCTTGATTGAAGTTCTGAATTTGTTAACTACCTAAGAGTAAGTAATTAACAAACTAGAGTCAAGAACTAACAATGTATTTTAGATTTCCCACTTGAAAACAATTTATTGTTGCTCAAGATGCTGAGTGTCTAGAGATTAGTCTCTACACACAAAAGCAAGTGGGAGCACCTTTAGATCTTAAAGATATTCAAGAGCAACCTTCTGAATACACTTGCTAATATCATACTAAGGTTGAACATGCATATGTTAAACCATAGATTGATATCTCTCATTCATAAATCCGTAAGGATACCTCTTATACCTAAATGATATAGTTTTTTATATCAATGCTAAGGGATATAAGTTAGAGGATCATAGTGAACCTGCTAACTATAGAGATACATTATCAGACCTTGAATCTGATGAATAGCTCAAAATTATGAATGTTAAGATGCAGTCCTTGAAAGACAATCACTCATGGAGCTTGATTGATCTCTTGCCAATCAGTTAGACTGTGAGGTTTAAAATGAGTTTCTTGATGAGAAGACTCAAAAGGACAAACTTGTACACACATTTAATGCACGCGCGGTAAAAGGAGTTTACTCGTACTCAAGAAATTGACTATGACTAAATCTTCCTACCTACAAACATTAAATGTATAAAGATGATTAATTGTCATACCTGTTTTCATGTAAATGAAATATGACAATAGGATATCAAAACACTTTTCTTGTTGATTACCTTTGCGAGGACGATGAGTAATCAAAAGGGTTTATGAATCCATATAATCTTTATTACGTATACAAGATAAAAGAATCCATGTGTGGATTAGATCATGCATCTAGGAGCAGAGATCTTAAGTTAATTATAAAATCATTAATTTGATTTTGATTAATAAGATTACTCCTATTGATGAAGCGAAAAGTGTACCGCTTTTAGGGGGTCATTTAAGCCCTAAATCGTATTTATTTGATCAAATATTGCCCTAAATCGTTCCTTTTGTCATTTTAGGTACTTTTGAGGAGAAATCTGGAAAAGGAGGCATTTTGGACGTTTTTGGAGCATTAAAGTGAAGAAAATGGCAAAGTCTCAAAAATCGGCTAAAAGTTACTCTTGACGGCGTCAAGATTTACTCTGGACGGCGTCATGCTTTGGCAAGAAAAGTTGGACGTGAAATTTACTCATGATAAGCCAGTGAAAATAGCATGTGAATTCTGACGGCGTCACGCTTTAACTTGATCAAGGGCGTCACAGCCTAAATCATAAGGGGACGGCGTCACGTTCATGGTTCGACGGCGTCAAGCCTTGATAAGCCAGAATGGATTTTGGAAGAGCTAAAGAGGGACGGCGTCAAGAAGGTCATCCGGGAACCCTAAAAGCGGCGAGGTGACGGCGTCACACTCCATAAGGTGACGCCGTCAGATCCAAAAATCTATATATAGTTTTCTAATCTTTTGTCATTAAGGGGAGCTTAGTGTGTGGAGTTTTGGGAGAAAACCCTAAGACGATTTTAGCTACTTTTTCAGGGCTTTTTGCCTTGAGATCTTCCATGTTTCATTGAAAGATAAGTTATCAATTAATCATTCAATATGTCTATGTGTTGTTTGATTCTATCTTATTCTTGTCTTTTGTTTAACATGTTAGGCTAAATTTATCTTGTGTTTGCTTAGATCTAATGAAACCTAGCTATTGATTATTGGTTGTTAGTGTGTTGTTAGTTGTATTGGATGATTGTTTATCTATGTTAGGCTTAAGAAAACTGGCTAACTTCCTATTCGGTAACTTGCTTGAACGTCTTAAGAAACATGAACCAAACGCGTACTAAAGGTTTTTATGGTTGTATTTAATGCACAAGCGAATTCTAGTGATCCCATGTTAGGAGCTTCCTAGCCGGCTCGACATAGGAGTGAAGTAGGAGCTTGTAGAGTTGGGGAAGTAAGTACGCCACCCCACGAATGGTATTAAGGAATACACCCGTCATCCACGCGACTAATACACACTAATTAACCGGTAAAAGATAGCTAGGGAGTAAGGAAATCTAAGTAAACACATTTCTCTACACATAAGTTTCTCACCACATTTTATTTTCAGTTATTTATTTTATTTGCATTCGTAGTAAATTGGGTTAGTTGACTAGCAACTAATTCCGCCCACTCTATCAAAACCGAGATTTTACTTGCTTTCATAAAAATTATAAAAACATAAAAAAAAGAATCTTCCTCAACCCTTAGACCTAATTAGAGTAGCCTTTCACACCTAACGAACACTATTCCCTGTGGAGAACGGTCAATCCCCCGTACTTACCACTACACTATACTACATCGGTCAGGTACACTGCCTGGTGGGGTTGTAAGCCTCTTGAGATCCCTCGAGAGGTAAAACCTGTTGTAAGGTTACAAAACCACGCAATCAAGTTTTTGGCGCCGCTGCCGGGGAATAGTTATTGTTTAGGTTGAATTTTTATTTCTATTAGGTCTACTCACTAGATTCCTTTCTAGTGAGATTTTTGTTTTATTTTTCTGGGTATTCTTTAGTCTATCTATTTTCTTTGTGCTTTTGTTCGTAACAGATTTCCATTGACTCTTCCGTTCACCATTATGGAGTACGCGAATCCACCATACCACCAACCACAAAGGCCATTCTACCCTATTGACATCTCGAATTTCAAACAATATCGAGATGAACCCATATATGATGCATGGACTCGTTTTAGAAATTTACTCCAAAAATTCCCTCATCATAGTTTCGCTTTAGCATCCCTAACCCGAACCTTTTACTATCGTGTTGGCCAATATGACCAAATGCGCATTGAGGATTTTGCCAATGGGGACTTTAGGGAATTAAGTGCTGAAGAAGCATGGGATGCCATAGAAGATTGTGCCCAATATTATTATAGGGTAGACAACCCAACAAACGTTAGTACAAGTCAATTGAATATAAATTTCCTGGATCATGAAACAAGTTTGTTTGGGGATGAATACATTAGTGTTGAGATACCTAAGTGGTTGTCATGTAATGCCATAGTACAAAACAAACACATAGGTGACCTTGATGTGACGGAGGATTTAGCCGAACATGATCACATTGATCAAAAAGACCTAGGTTTTGTGATTGATGACGTCGAATCTCAAGAAACACATGATGAATCTTTTAGGCAGTTTGAATATAGCAGTCAGAATATTGAGGATGATCCTTATGATTCGGACATAGAAGTTGAGATGCCTAGAGAAGCACTTGAGATACTTGGGAAAATGTTAGGGTTAGATCCTACTAAAACGCATGATGAGGATATAGGTGATCTTGATAAGATGGACGATAGAGTAGAAAATCTAAGACCACCAAGTACCCCACAAGTCCTACCATCATTTGAGGCACATACACCGCCCGTGACTTACCCGAAAGAAGTAGAAGAGACTATAGGAACCCCAATAGAGGTAGAGCCCTTGGACCAAACAAAACTAGAAGAAATAGGTTTGAATACTTGTAGTCATAACCTTTCTTTTAGTTCTATGGAAGTTCCTAGTTTTGATGAACCGGAGCCTAAACCAAAACCGTTACCTAATCTTCCATCCTTAGATGTGAACTTAGGAATTGAAAAAGGTCCCGATCCACCCATCAAACCATGTAGTCTGGGCAATGTTAAGATTAAGGTAGTAGACTCTAAGCCTTGTAGAGAGGAAGCTAACATAGGAGTGAACCATGACCTTACATACTTACATCACCCATTCATGATTGATCACAAGAAACATTATGGGTTTAAACCGGGTCTATTGGGTCAAGATGGATTCCCAATTAGGAGTCTCTCGAAGTTGTTAGAAAATGATCCCTTTTTAGGAGAAAACTTTAACTCACCCATTGACCAAAGTGAACTAGGTAAGGTTATGATGAAAGGAGCACACCCCTTTGAGCATATAATTCATCCACCACTCTTTCCTCACGTGGCATACTCCTACCGAGCTGGTGTGTATCGCTACTATCACCCGCACTTAATCCTAAGTGTAGGGAAAACCTCTCCTTTATCCATTAAATAAGGGTAGAGTCAGGCTCGTGACTCGAACAAAAACAAGCGCTCTTGGGAGGCAGCCCAAGCTTTATTTGCTTTATTTGTTTGATTGTTTGTTTATTTAATTTTATTTGTTTCCGTATGCATTTCTTATTCTTTTTGTTTACTGTTCATGTCTCAAATATAAATTGTGAAAATGCTTTATTTTGTTTTTAACTTCGTCTTAACTACATATAAAGGTATTTTGCAAAAGATAAGTGTAAGGGAAATTTAAATCTGTTTTAAAGAACAAGATTGAACATGAACGATAACAATGAGATATAAGCATACATATTAGTATTTGTTTGAGTCAAATGCTTGTATCGATTCATAATGATGTTTTGCAGGATTTCCAGGAAGTAAGGTAAAGGTTTTTCCAGAAATTTTCCAGAAACTTAAAATGAAAATTTTTGTCAGGTCATTTCTGACGGCGTCAGGGTTTATAACCTGACGGCGTCAGATTTAATTTTCAGAAATTTTTGAAAGTTTTGTTTTTAGAAAAGTTTTTATTAAAATCTCCAACTTATAATCTCCAGGAATCTGCAAAATTATCATTCCACAAGCATTATATCCTTATATATAGATTTATCCCGCCGATGTTATGCAGGTTTTCGTGTTTGTTTTCTCAGGTTTAACAGGTTATTTTGGACAAGGAGATGTTTATTGAATCAAGCTTTTGGCGATGCATTAGTCATGGAGCTTCAACATTCTCTTTGGAGGAAGATCTAACCGTGTAATTTCACTATCCACCGAGCGAATCAGGGGAGTATTTGATTTCATTCTTTTACTTTTTGCTTTTACATCTTGTTATTTGAACATTGGGGACAATGTTCATCTTAAGTGTAAGGGGGGGGGGGGGTAAAAGTACGATTTTAGAGAATGCCATTGCGCTTGATTTTTGTTTGTTTAATAATAGATGTGTAATAAAACTGAGATAAATACCTGTTAGGGTAATTTTAGTGCCAAATTTAAAATTTTTTACAACATATAGGAGTGAAACTTTGATCTTAATGAGCGTCTCACGGATAGGAGTTATATGACTAGCACAAAAAACCGTACCACTAAAAAATTTTCCACCCCCAAATATGTGAGGTTCACCCCTAGAATTGGTAGGAAAAGCATTTATGCTATGATGTGTGTACCGGTAGCACTTAGATTCTAGAACTTGCGTTAGGACCATTCCAAGGCCACAAGTGAGACTACATTCGTGTAGTTAGATTTACTACATGATAAGAGGCATTAGGATTAACCCATTGTTTTACACCTGTGTTTTTGTTATAATTACTTTGGCTACATTGGTCAAGTAATTCTCCCACACCCTTTGCGTTGTACTCATTTTTAGTACATGATACCCCTAGTACACCCCTCAGAGCCTATCTTTTCGTTTCGACCTTTAAGCATTTTACTTAAAGGAAGAATTTGTTACACCCCACTTAAATGTACACCCAAATCGCCTTAGCCTACCTTGTATGCACTCATTTTTAGTGCATTATTGTTACAACATTTGTTTAAACCCAAGTTAATTATCTAGTTGATTACATGGTTGCTAAGTCGAGTCATATCCTTGTACATATTGTTTTGGGACGATTGGGACTCACGGGTAAAGTACTAGTGTAATGGAGTAATGGGGAAGAACATCATTATTACCCCCATATGTGCTAAATGTTTTAAAAGTACTCCAAGTTTTTCAATTATCTTAATTCGAGTCGTTAGATTAGTATTTGTAAAGTTATGTAAAAGTTCAAGTGTAAGGGGAATGCAATGCCCCTATGATGTATTATTTTGGATGGTAGGGCAAAAGTGTATGCAAAAAAAAAAAAAAAAAAAAAAAAAAAAAAAAAAAAAAAAAAAAAATCGAAAAAATCAAGAAAAATACAAAAAAAATGAGAAAAAGAAAAATAGAAAAAACATACGGACTACCATCCCGTTTCATTTTATGTTTATTTTATGTTTTTGTTATTTTGTTATTTCGTTTCTAGCTTAAGATCGAGTCTAGTCTTGGCTTAGCAACATTGTATAGTACATGTAATTGATCAAGATTTTTAACTCGCCACCAGTAAAATATCCTTTATCCAACAAAACCGTGTTTTCCTTTTCCCTACACCTAACATTATAACCCATTTAAAAGCCCTCTTTGATAGTTTATCTTAGGTGCTTACGCCTAGTGGAGGAGGTTTTTTATCCTTTCCCAAGCCTATGGTAATCTATTTGCTATGACAGGTAGTGAGAGATATTATCCGTTTCCATTTATGAGATTTATTTTGATGACACTTGAGAGATGTGAGTATCTAAACACTACTTGTGAGGTGCTAGTTTGTAATCTCCGTGCTTATTATGAGTAAAGTGGAACGAATATTTGTTGTAATTACTTTTATGTTAGCATTAAATGACCCCTAACTTGTATTTTGATTAGAATAAAAGCGCATTTGCTTGAGGACAAGCAAATCTCAAGTGTAAGGGTATTTGATGAAGCGAAAAGTGTACCGCTTTTAGGGGGTCATTTAAGCCCTAAATCGTATTTATTTGATCAAATATTGCCCTAAATCGTTCCTTTTGTCATTTTAGGTACTTTTGAGGAGAAATCTGGAAAAGGAGGCATTTTGGACGTTTTTGGAGCATTAAAGTGAAGAAAACGGCAAAGTCTCAAAAATCGGCTAAAAGTTACTCATGACGGCGTCAAGATTTACTCTGGACGGCGTCATGCTTTGGCAAGAAAAGTTGGACGTGAAATTTACTCATGATAAGCCAGTGAAAATAGCATGTGAATTCTGACGGCGTCACGCTTTAACTTGATCAAGGGCGTCACAGCCTAAATCATAAGGGGACGGCGTCACGTTCATGGTTCGACGGCGTCAAGCCTTGATAAGCCAGAATGGATTTTGGAAGAGCTAAAGAGGGACGGCGTCAAGAAGGTCATCCGGGAACCCTAAAAGCGGCGAGGTGACGGCGTCACACTCCATAAGGTGACGCCGTCAGATCCAAAAATCTATATATAGTTTTCTAATCTTTTGTCATTAAGGGGAGCTTAGTGTGTGGAGTTTTGGGAGAAAACCCTAAGACGATTTTAGCTACTTTTTCAGGGCTTTTTGCCTTGAGATCTTCCATGTTTCATTGAAAGATAAGTTATCAATTAATCATTCAATATGTCTATGTGTTGTTTGATTCTATCTTATTCTTGTCTTTTGTTTAACATGTTAGGCTAAATTTATCTTGTGTTTGCTTAGATCTAATGAAACCTAGCTATTGATTATTGGTTGTTAGTGTGTTGTTAGTTGTATTGGATGATTGTTTATCTATGTTAGGCTTAAGAAAACTGGCTAACTTCCTATTCGGTAACTTGCTTGAACGTCTTAAGAAACATGAACCAAACGCGTACTAAAGGTTTTTATGGTTGTATTTAATGCACAAGCGAATTCTAGTGATCCCATGTTAGGAGCTTCCTAGCCGGCTCGACATAGGAGTGAAGTAGGAGCTTGTAGAGTTGGGGAAGTAAGTACGCCACCCCACGAATGGTATTAAGGAATACACCCGTCATCCACGCGACTAATACACACTAATTAACCGGTAAAAGATAGCTAGGGAGTAAGGAAATCTAAGTAAACACATTTCTCTACACATAAGTTTCTCACCACATTTTATTTTCAGTTATTTATTTTATTTGCATTCGTAGTAAATTGGGTTAGTTGACTAGCAACTAATTCCGCCCACTCTATCAAAACCGAGATTTTACTTGCTTTCATAAAAATTATAAAAACATAAAAAAAAGAATCTTCCTCAACCCTTAGACCTAATTAGAGTAGCCTTTCACACCTAACGAACACTATTCCCTGTGGAGAACGATCAATCCCCCGTACTTACCACTACACTATACTACATCGGTCAGGTACACTGCCTGGTGGGGTTGTAAGCCTCTTGAGATCCCTCGAGAGGTAAAACCTGTTGTAAGGTTACAAAACCACGCAATCACCTATGTATACTGAGAGCAAGTTGGAGAACTATATTTATTTTTTTAAATCTCACATGTCATTAACATATTAGAAACAATATCCCATCTAAGCTAGACTTTAATCCTTAGCTTGGAATGAAGTTTCTCTTGAGGGATTTATAAAATAAGACATACAACCTTGTTATGTATATGTTTATTAGAATAAACATAAGCGGTTATTAAGTCTAAGCACAATATGACACATTATTGAGGGGAGTCTCAATGATCAGTCTCACTTGATGAGATTGAACACATGAATGGAAATCTTAGGTTCGACTAAAGGATTCATCATGTAAGTCATATTACGCATTGGACTATATATATCATTTGCATGAATGCAATATGAGTTGATAATAACAAATATCTAAGTGAAAGTCATTAGATAATTGTTAAACGAACATTATAATGGACCTACAAAGTACCAAAGATATGTTCAAACATTTACGGATATTTGAGGAGCTCTGTTTTGTTTTCATACACTAATGCTTATTCAACAGAGATGATGCTCAACCCTAGTCGTGGTAGGATGTCATCATGAATGACGACATTGCTCACTAGATGTGCTCGACTGAGAGCATTAATGCGTTATACATTAAAAGAATAAGAATACTTTACAGTTTGAGAAACTGTTCAGATGACTGTCTAATGTAGGTGTTTTGCTGGCTTCAAACACCCTATGGAATGTATTGTTGCAATACTCGTCTTGTACTTGAATGCACACATACAAAGGACAATCATCATTCAAACCTTTCATGAGTTTTGAAACAAGTATTCTCAAAGTTTACCCAGATGACTATTTGTTGTCTTGTACAACATGATTCGATCATGGTGGGAACTGTAAGCAATCGTATTATATAATGAATTGATATACCTGGTTTGATCGTCTTCATTTATACTACTGTGTTCTATATTTGCATGTTTAATCCATGAATAATTTATTTATTCTAAAATTGTCCATTGCCAGTTGACGATACGGGAGTATCATCAAATTAAGGCAAATGTGAGCGTGTTGGTGATTTATTTGCCAAACTCACATGTTGTTCATTGTGATGAACATTGGATTGACCCAACCTACGATTTTCACTACATGGATCGTCGTCAATAGTGAATCTCGCAAGTGGTTATGTCTCTTATCCTTAGACTTGAGATGCAAGTAGGTCTTGCATGTGTGGAATTTCATTCCTTGATGTGGTTAAACGCTATCCTGAATAAGGTAGTTATAAAGACCATCTTCAGGATTGATATGAAGCACATGAATGACACGTGCAGTCAAAATAGGATTTGTTCCTCCACATGTTATGGAGTTAGATACTATTGGGCCCCTCGATGAATTAGACAGATGTTTGTATGGCCGTACCCAAATGAGATTAAGATGAATCTTAATCCACTTGGTAATCTTGTTCAATATCTATATCGAGAAACATAATGGTTGAACTATTAGAATGACATTTGATCCATGTCTAATGTTCAACGTGGTATCTGTAACAAAAGGATGGATGACATATAAACCATTTAAAATGAGACGTTTAAGAAACTAACCTCACATATTTCTAGGGGCATTGGCGTGTTGCTAGACGCTAACCTTTGCTTGTATAATTACTTGATTATTATGACGTCGCAAGTGGGAGCTGTTGGAGTATGCTCGTGTCATAATTACTAATTATATGGCTAGACATATGTGAGCCTATGGGCTCACACACATATACACTGAGGTACCACTTTATATCGTGTTTATTGTATTTACGATATATAAATAACCGTACGTAACTTGGGATCTCTATTGGGCATCTAATGACTAAGTAATGGACTTATTCTATTGGATGTGGACAACAAATGGATAGCCCATTTGGAGCCCATTGATGGCCGGCCTAGGGGAGGCTTTCAAGGGAAGGTTTGCTTTGATTTTTAGGTAAGATTAAATCACCATTATTCTCTCTTAATTGTAATTAATCACTTGCCTAAAATCTCTCCCTCCCCTCTCTTCCTATCTCACGGCTCAAAACAAAATACAACCAAGGGTTTTATTTTTTTTGATTATCTTTCACTCTTGCATCTTGCTTATTCAAGGGTGTTTGATCGGTTATGGGTTAAAGGACTAGCATCCATTGGTATACGGTGAAGTGTAGTGTGGAAATTCATAGAGGTGGTCTCCTTTAGTCACATGGTTTCGTAGGTGGTTCGTGTATATTGTTGAAGGTGACCATACGATTCTATCGATCACGCTACAAAGGTATAAAACTTGTTTGTTTTAATTATGATTGGTCATATGGCTATATGGATCCTTGTTGGTGATGTTTTCCGCTGTGTTTATATTGTTAATTGTTAATTCTTATCATACATCACCTATAAGACTTCTCTTGTGATAATTCCCATCTTCATCCAGACCTCGTTATCAATATACTTCATCTTCAAGGATTCAGAGAAATTGGGTGACTTTATGGAAAAGGTAAAACTGACTCAGAAAAAGAAAGGTGCCACAAAGAAGCTCACAAAACAGGAAAAGATGTATGATATGAAGATGTACATGAAAAACATGATGCATTCAACCTTTGAAAAGATGAAGGGAATGTCATATGAAGAGCTTGAAGGGAGGTATCTCAGGGCATATGAAAGGGATCAAGGTTATAAACCTACTGATTATGAAGACTCAATCAGAAGCAGTTTTAAAAGGCAAAAGGTGTCTGAAGGTGAAAAGATATAGAAAGTAACTGAGGCAGCCAAACCATCTGATGAAACAAAGAAAGTAGTAAAAGTTGATAAGCCAATTATAACTTGGAACAGAAGAAAGAGTATAGCAAGAAAAAGTAAATCAGTGTCCAAGAATGTGGTGTAGGAAGAAGAAGAACCTTCATCTGAGGAGTTCATTATGGGATCAATTCCAGAGACTTCTGCACAACCAGCTAAGATTGTCAGATATCAAATCATCAAGACTGGGATGAGGGCTGCTAATCAGATAATAAGGGAGGACAACACTGATGTAGTGTATGTCAACTTTCCAGGGCTGTTAAATGATGTAACTAGGGAAGATCTCATGGAGTTGTAAAAATTGGTGAATATCAGACATGGAGACACTAGACCTCAGGAGGAGTTTGAAAGGATCTTTTGGGGAGATCTAAAGGTTATGTTTGAGCCACCTTCAAGAACAGATGAAATTTGGAAGCTGCCATACCAACAAGAAATTGTCAGATGGAGATATTTTCACAGCTGTCAGGTACATTGCTTATCATTACAGAGAGCTCATATCTACATGTTGGCAGAAGTGGAGTATCCCCTACCACCCAGAGTCTGCAAAGAAATGTTGGAAAAGAAGTTGTATGTAGACATGAGGGATGAAGGGTATGAGCAGATATTGGATTTGATTAAGTTGTAGTCACTAAAGGAAGCAACTTGGGGTGCTTGAAAGTGTTTGAAAGAATTTTCAAGTTGTTAAGTGAGACTAAAGGAACTTCTCACTTGGTGAAGGTGCTTTGCACTAACACAACAAATGGTCATCAGTCCACCATGTCTAACCCACATAAGGACTGGCTAATCCATGAGCAAACGGCTCTTGTAAAGATATTTCAAATCCGTTTATGGCTGACAATTTGCCAAAAATTGTATGGTAATCAATTCACCATATCAGTGATAGTGAAGAGTTGACTAGCCCACAAGAGTATGGCTTGTGGTAAAAGCAGTGGAAAACCATAACTGGTAATCAATTCACCAAGGTGAGGTGTATTCCATCAAAGAATTGGCTAGTCCAAAAGCAAACGGATTTTGGTAAAGACAAAACAAATCCGTTGTTATGATGATGGTTTGCTAAAAATCATAAGGTTATCAATGTACCTTGGTCTTACACACCAAAACATTGGCTACTCCAGTAGTTAATGGCTATCTGGTAAAGAGACATCAAATCCATTAATTTTTAATGATTCACCTATCACAGGAGTTTACACACCTGGAAGTGATGAGAATAGTATGAAACTTAAAGAATTGATGTACAAGTGGTCATTGTTGCTGAAAAGATCAGATGGGTTGAAGATCAGATGGTGTAAAGCATGTTAAAGTCAAAGTTGCTACACAAAGTTCAAACATGCTGATTTGAAGAATTAGAGATTTAAAGAATTAGAGATCAAGATAATTCCAAGAGTTCAGAGTTCAATCCTCAAGAAGCTTATCAGAAAGGAACTTGAAGTTCATTAAGCATGAAGATCAAGTTAGGGGAGGATTTTTGGGAATTATCACAAGAGAAGACTTAATATGAAGAGCAGACTTAAGTCTGCTGGGTTACTTAGTTAAGTCTGTTAGTTGTATTTATGTCATAGTTAAGTCTGCCAGTTCAATGTTAAGTCTGGTAGACATAATAGAATAGTTAAGTCTGGTTGACTGTATTAGTTAAGTCTGTTTATGAATTATAGAAAGTTTGTTAGCTATAAGTTAGGAAAGGATACGTGGTTATCTTTATAGAAGATATGGTTAAATACGTTTATCCTTCTACACGTTTTGTATCTAGGGTTTCCTTGGTGTATAAAAGGAACCCTATGGGTTATTAGTTTGGATGTACGACATTGTGAAAGCTAATAGTAATACGAAGTTAGTTATCTTGTGTTCTTCATTGTTATTGTTAAGATTCCGCATTAGCAATAAACAATCTGTTAGAGTTTCTTACCTAGATCAATTTGGATTTATTCATGTTGTCTAACAAGTAACAAAGGCTACTTGGATCCATAATCGGTGGACCTACAGGATTGGAAGTTTTATGTGGGATATGGTTGTTGTTGCAGGGATAGTTTGTTGTGGTTTAGATGTGCCAGCTTCAGATTTTTCATCATCATGGGTTGATTTCTCATCATCACTGGGATGGTTTGAGAAATCATCAGGCTTCTCAGGCTTCTCAAACTCAGACATTGTGCAGGGTTTATTGGAGTGAATTTGGGTTTCTGGTTTTTGTGTTTCTTCGAACTCAGAGTCTCTTTACAGTCTCTAATACCACTTGTAGGTCCAACGATTATGGATCCAAGTAGCCTTTGTTACTTGTTAGACAACTTGAATAAATCCAAATTGATCTTGGTAAGAAACTCTAACAGATTGTTTATTGCTAATGCGGAATCTTAACAATAACAATGAAGAACACAAGATAACTAACTTCGTATTACTATTAGCTTTCACAATGTCGTACATCAAAACTAATAACCCAAAAGGGTTCCTTTTATACACCAAGGTAACCCTATATACAAACGTTAGAATGATAACGTACTAACCATATCTTCTATAAAGATAACCACGTATCATTTTCTAACTTATAGCTAACAAACTTCCTATAATTCATAAACAGACTTAACTAATACAGTCAACCAGACTTAACTATTCTATTATGTCTACCAGACTTAACATTGAACTGGCAGACTTGACTATGACATAAATACTGTAGGTCCTAGTAATTAACGTAAAACACAATCTACTCAACTAGATAAACCATGATAACAACTACTCTATAAGCTATGAAAGAGATTAACAATAAGTAAAGTAAATACGAGAGAAGAGAGATTGATAGAGAAGAGATTTAAGAAGAAAGAAAGAAGGATGATTCACATTCACTTAACATTTGGACATAGCTTACTGGTATGTGCTTAAACACATACCATTTCTAGACCAAAACCGGACCCAAAAAGACCAAAAACCCGACCAAAATGCCAAATATATTGTGTTTTTGTGTTTTTACATATGCAGGCACGGATATCGAAGAAAAGGACAAAAATCAAGAAAGAACCGGAAAAACGAGCACGAGATATGGAAGTATTATTTTTAGCCGATGCCGGGAAGAAATTATGGTCAAAAAGTCAACCGAGGTCCTCCATCTATCAGAAGTTGTCAAATTCAGCCCTTGGATTATCTTTTAAATAAAGGCAGCATTGGTCCCTCAAAAATCCAGAAAGTACACAATTAGTCCCTTAAAGTTAAATCCTTAAATCCTTAAAATCATTTAAATCCGGATCCACTCTTTTACTACCCAACCCAAAATAAACACCAACCTTTACACATTACCCAACCTACCCAACTAAACCCAAAGCCCATCATTACCCAACCCGGCCCAACCATTATTAACTAAAAAACCCATTAACCCGATCCAAAGCTAATAACCGGTCAAACCTTATTCATCTTCGGTCAAATAAAGTAAAAATAACACACACTTATCTCTCTCACACTAACCCGCCTCCCAAAATTCACCCCCAATCCCAATTTTTACTATTCATCCACGAACCCTAATGTTACCGTACAAAAATTACGGTAATTAAGGGCAAAAGGGACAATCATTGGCCCTTCTAGAAGACCCTGACAAGAAGAATGACACATGGCAGCTGCTGATTGGTCCGAACACGTAGCAATTTTAATCATACGGCCAGAGATGAAGGAGTGGAGAGCAAGGGTGATCTAAGGGTGATAGATAGCTGTGGACACACGAGGATCGCCAGCGTGGACAACCCAGAAGGATCGATCGAGTGCTATAAATAGAGGGATTTCTCCTCTCGTTAGAAGGCTTGTAATTTTTTTATTTTAATGTTTTAGATTAATTGTTTTATTGTAATTTTTAGTTTTAAATCAATTTTAAGTTTATCTGAAATTTTCTTTGTAATTTCATTTGGATTAATAAAAAATTTCACTTACAATTTAATGTCGGTTTTATGCTCTTGAATTTAAATCTCATTTAGTATTATTTTTATTTGAGTGTTATTTCAGTTAAAAAAATAAATTATAAGAAGCTGGGATAAGCTGTGGTATTAAGCTGTTCAGAAAGGAATTGGGGTATATTGATTGTGGCTTAAGCCTGGGTTGATTATATTCTGAGTTAATCTATTATTGCAGCAGGACCATTTTGTAAGCATTGATTTAGTAGCTTGTTATATGTTTCTTTTAGTTCTGCGTATTGTTTATTATTCCTTAGTAGCTCTTGTTTAATTGTTCTTAATGAGTTTAAAGTAGTATAGTTTTAGAAAATTTAAGATAGGCATCAGTTTAGAGTAAATTTCATTAGGACTTTAGCTGCTTATATTTTAAGAGTTGTTTGATGATAGCTAAGCTTGTTTAAATTTCATTTCAGCAACTTTTGAGTGTCATATTTTGGATTTCTAGGTTGCTTTTAAGTGTCATAGTTAGATCACAAGAGCTGGAATAGAGTTGGTAGTATTGCACTTGATTTTGCGCCAAAGAAAAAAAAGGGTCTGCTGTCACAGTGAGATTTTGTGCAGACCTTGTGTGTCTGCACTGCTGATCCGGTTTCTTTTCTAGCTTATTAGAAGCGTCTTAGGTGATAATTTTTGGAAGTTAGATAATATTGGGTTGTAGTATAGAAGTTTAAAATCTGGTATCACTAGAAAACAGCTTATTAAAGTGCTTTTTCAGGCCTGCAAGTTGGACCAAAACCTGTGCAGACCTGAGTACTCAGAAATTTTGCAATTGGCAGATTTTCTAGGGTTTAATTGAAGCTCAATTGAGGTGTTAGATTTAGGGCTTGTGTGATTTTTGCATTCTCAGCTGGTCTATGCAACTTTTGCCCCCTTAAGACTTAATCTCTCTGCTTAATTTGGGTGTGAAGTGGGCTGTTTAGCTTTATTTTCTGTCTCACCATAACAACTGATTAAGTGCTTTTCAGCTTAAAGCTTATGCTTATTTGAAATATTTTGATTGTTCTGAGCTTAATATAGTCCTGTGCATGATCTCTGTACTTCTTATAAATTTTGGACTTGTATTGCTTATTTTTGGCTTATTCATAAGTGCTTATTTGGACTGTTCTGCTTATTAGAGTTTAATCAGTTTCTGAATTTATTTTTCTTAAATTAGAAATTTAATTTTAAAATTACTCAAAAATTTTCAGATTTTTCCAAAGTGTTTTAATATTTTTAAATCATTTAAATAGTTTTAATTAGTTTTTAATTCATAAAAAATTATTAAAAAGTCAAAAAAAATATTTTTCTTTTTCCAAAAATTTTCTTTTATCAGATTTAATATAGGAGAATTATTTTTATATTTTTAGGTGTTAAATTCTACAAAATCACTTTTATTTACGTTTTATAAATCGTCGCGTAACGTTTTTAAACTCAAATTTTCGTTTTTAAAATTCATATGCATTAGTTTAATTGTTTCATTAGATTAATTAGTAGTTTACTTTTAATATTTTATTATTTTATTGTTCGTAGTATAAAAATCACAAATCAATCACTCTTATTCACATTCACAACACGAATCACAAATCCCGAATCACGAAATTCCATTCAATCTTCATCGGGACTACGACTCGGGTTAACACATATTTCCTTTGTGTTTTCCTTGAACTATAATTGTTTAAATCAATTTTTGGCGCCGCTGCCAGAGAAGGTTGACGCGAATTTGTGATTTTGTTTTTCGGTACGTGTTTTGAAGACCCTTCCTCGGAAGTTATCGTTTTATAAAAATAAAAATACAAAAAGATAATAAATAAAACACTTTTCCTAAAGTGTTTTCATCTTAATAAACATCCTCGGTCTTCCGTTGAAGGAGGGCGGTTGTAAACCATTCCGAAATAACAACAAAAGAGATCGTGAAGTTAAACGTTTCTTGGATTATTTCTTTACTACAACCTAATTACGGGGTTTAAGGAGGTCTTGACATTAAATTGCAGACCGAAGAGAGATCCATTCTTCTCTCCCGCCACGCTGCGCGTAGTTTTGAAAGAAACGAGTACGGTTGATTAACGATCACCAAAAAGAAAATAAATCTCATTTTTTTTTATTAAATATAAAAATCCAAAAATATTTTATTTTCAAATTTGGTTTTCCTTTTTGATTTTGTGTTTGTTTTTGGTGTATGCACACCCGATCTTCTACTTCTCACCCTCTTCTTTCACCACTATCAAATCCCGAGAGGATTATTCGTCACAATCACCGTGTTTATTTCTCAACCGTTGAAGAAATGGCCGACGACCTAAACAATCAACACCCGCCGATGGGTGGTGATAATCACATGCCAGCTCCCGATCTCCGAACGATGGAGGAGCTGTGCCAACCCACAATGCACGGACGTGGTGGCCCGATTGCCCCCGTCAATATTCAAGCCGCCGATTTTGGACTTAAGCATCATATGATTCAACAAGTCCAAAATTCGTGCCAATTTCATGGCTTGCCGGGTGATGATGCGAACAAGCATCTTGACAAATTCATAACCGTCACCCAAAGTATGAAACAACATGGGGTCTCCGATGACGCCCTCCGTCTATATCTCTTTCCTTATTCATTGACGCATCATGCCACCGCTTGGTTTGATCGTCTTCCCAAGAACTCCATTCGTAGTTTCGACGAAATGGTTACGAAGTTCTTGGCGAAATATTTCCCACCGTCGATGGTGACGAAATTAAGGAATGAGATTAGCAATTTCCGTCAGCTTCCCGATGAATCATTGTTTGAGGCATGGGAACGCTACAAATTATCGATTGATCGGTGTCCGAACCACAATATGTTATTGGTCACTATTATAGATACCTTCTATAACGGTTTGACATTACGACACCGTGATACGATTAATGCTGCTGCCGGTGGTACGTTTATGAAACGTCGACCCGAAGAGTGCTATGATCTTATTGAAAACATGACCGCCCACCATAATTTTTGGGATTCCTCTGCCGAGAGGAATGAGTCAACAAGATCTAGCACTGATTCCTCTACCTCCGAGATAGCCGCTCTTTCTAAACAAATGAATGATTTGTCTACGGCTATCTTAAGAATTCATCAAAATCAAATTTCAACTCAAAATAACAACAATCAAGTCAATGTTGTTAACCATAGTTGTGAAACTTGTGGTGGTCCTCACCAATATTTCGAGTGCCCAGCCTCCGGTGGCTACACTCAAGAGAATGTTTATGCTGCTACGGGAACCTACAACACGGGTGGTAACGGTTACCAACCTCAAGGAGACCGTAATCTCCTCAGCTACCGTTCTAACAATTTCCTCGGACCACCCGGTTTCCCACCAAATCAAAATTAGCAAGTGCAAAACCGTAATGTTCCAAATAATCAAAATCAAAATCGGGGCAATCAAGTTTATCAAAACCAAGGGAATTATAACCAAGCCCCGAATCAAGGAAATTTTAATCAGGGAAATTTTCAAAACAACCAAGGTTTTGTTCAAAACAACCGAGGGCCAAATCTTCCAAACAATCAAAATCAAGGATTTGTGCCAAACCCATCGCCCTCGGATGAGTTATTAAAGCAATTCATTCTTCAAAACCAACAACAACAAAAGAAACAAGAGGAAATGAATAGAATGATGATTAATCAGATAACCGAATTGAACAAACATTTAAATGATCGACCCTCGGGTTCGGGTACCCCTACTCTTCCAAGTAACACGATCGCCAACCCGAGGGGCGATGCTAAGGCGATCACGACTAGGAGCGGTGTTTCATATGATGGACCCACGGCTCCGGCTACTTCTTCTTCTCTACCTCCCAAGGTAGTCGTCCGTGAGACCGAGGTAACCAAGGACACGGAACCTCCTACTAACAACGGAGGAACCGAAGACGTCCAACCTCCGGTCATCCATCCATCTGAACCGAAAAATGTTGAACCAAAAGAAAAAGCTCCTAAAGAAGCTCCCGTTAAGACCACACTTCCATATCCTTCGAGATTGAGCGATCAAAAGCTCCGCGATAAAGCTTCGAGTCAAATGGAAAAATTCTTTCAAATATTCCAGGAATTACATTTTGATATAAGCTTCGCGGATGCTTTACTTTTGATGCCTAAATTCACTTCCACACTCAAAAGTTTGTTGAGCAATAAAGAAAAATTATTTGAAATGACAAAAACTCCAGTGAACGAAAACTGCTCCGCGGCAATTCTCAAAAAGCTTCCGGAAAAGCTTGGAGATCCCGGAAAATTTCTCATACCATGTGAATTTCCGGGAAAGGTTGAATGTCACGCCTTGGCCGATCTTGGTGCGAGCATCAACCTAATGCCGTTATCCATCTGGAAGAAACTTTCTTTACCCGATCTCACCCCCACTTGCATGACCCTCGAGTTGGCGGATCGTTCCATCACCCTTCCTAAGGGTGTAGCCGAGGATGTCTTTGTAAAGGTGGGGCAGTTCCATTTTCCAGCAGATTTTGTGGTAGTTGATTTTGACGCCGACCCCCGGGTTCCTCTCATTCTAGGAAGATCATTCTTGAGGACCGGGCGTGCTCTGATCGATGTCTATGGTGAAGAAATTACTTTGCGGGTCGATAAGGAAAAAGTCACGTTCAATATTAATCCGAACTCGAAACCTCAAACCGACAAATGCAATGTCGCTACGGTTGATCAAAAGTCCGATCCCGTAATTGCTCCTAAAAGAGTTGATCCAAACCTTTCAAGATTCACGGTCAAGAGTTTGTCAGAAAAACGTGCTGAACTCAAGGCCATGAAAATCAATCCTGGATCAAGCAAGTGGTTTGAGTGTTGTGCTGCAAATTCTAAGAGTATTCTTGACGACGATGATGAAGACGAATCGGAGACTACAACGGAAGAGGTGGAAATTGCTAGCTCTAAGAGCACACCTCTTGTCCCACCTCCAGAACAAGTTTATCACATCGAGATTCTTAATTCCGACTCTTCCCATCTTTCTCCTACGATGGAAGAAAATGTTATCTCTAGGGAAGAGGTCGAGGTGTTCTTTGATAAAACTCCAATTTCGCCGAAAATTGTTGAGACTGACAGTGATCCGGGGGAAGATGATTCATTAAAAATAATTGATGAACCGTTCCTTTCCCTTTCCCCGGAAGAAGTTTATGAAGAAGTTATTCTTGAAGAAAAGCCGTCAGATCCTCTAGAGCTCGAACTCGAGGATGCTTGTATCGAATATGAGAGTTTTACGTTTGACACGGCTAGTGGCAATCCCACTTTTGATCTCAATCTTTCTATCCCATCTTTTGAAACCTTCTTCTTCGATATTGATCATTTGGAGGAGACGAGTAGTGGCAGTACCACTTCTCATGCTCATATCTCTCCTCCCGAATATGAATCATTTCATTTTCATATGAATGATCTTTATCCCAACAAGTTCTCCGATGAACTTTCTCTCTTTCTATCTCCTCCAGAATATGATAAATTCTATTTTGATCTGGAGGAAGATTCTAGTCTGGGGGGAGGTGTCCCTTCCCATGAAGATTTAATCCCGACCCTCCCGCCCGAGACTTTTGACAAAATTTCTGCTGATGATGAAGAGCTTATTATGATCATCATCAACATCTTTATGCTCTTCATCACATATACTGTGGCTTCCCCCATCCTTCACTCTGTTGGAAGTGAGGATACCATCTTTGACCCCGGTATTACCCTTCCTGATTCTTCTTTCTAAAAATACCGTGGGTATCTCATCGGAGTGGAACTTTCGTGTACTTCAATGTTTATCCAAACATCTTGAACGAAAGTCCGATGGAGATTATCTTTTCCACTTGCTCCCCCAAGGACAAATTAATTCGGGGTCGAGTCAAGCTCATGTGACTCGGTTACCAAAAACAAGCGCTTCGTGGGAGGCACCCCATGATTATCTATCTATCCTCTTATCTTATTTCTAATAAAACATGAGGAGGGATCCCCTCTTTCGTATCTTGTGTTTCGTGTTTTCTGTGCTGTGTCCAGGAATGCCCGATGATGAAGACTCTCGTGCTCGTAGTTTCCTTCACGCTACTCGAGTTTCATCATTCGTTGCTCATCCGATATCCTAAAATCTTATCGTTTTACATCTATCTTTTGGCATAATTAATAAACGGCCTTAGATTTTTGTAGGAGAACCTTACCTTTAAGACATTGAGGACAATGTCTCGTTTTAGTCTGGGGGGTAATCTTGCGATTTGATTTTTGCCTTGCATTTTTTCCGTTTTCTCATGCAACCCCGTTTTTCTTCCAAAAATTGAAAAAATTCAAAAAAAATGAGAAAAATTCAAAAATTTTTGCAAAAATATAATAAATTTTGACATTTTTGTTGATTTTTCGCTGGAGAGAGTAGGAATAAAATTCTGATTTGACCGGGCGTGTTGAGCCCTAGCTTGTCCCCTTAACCGTTTATAATCTATAAGCTCGTGCTAGTCTTTTACACAAGGAGCTAGAAAACGCGAATTCTTTTTAAGAGTTTGCAAGTTCCCGTATTTGACTTTATATATGCATGGCTTGATTATTTGGCTAAGCATTCGCGGATCTTATTATTTAAGATTTTAAATTTGCGAAGAACGAGAAATGATAGAGTTGTTTATAAGTTAGATTGCTAAACGTGGAGTAGTTGGATCTCTTTAAAGCTCATCGAAGTTACTTGTGGCTTTTTGTTCCCATCAGCTTGTTTCACTCAAAAATAAATCTAGGAATAATTAAAGCTATTTTGGTTTTGGCGATAATTAGTTTCTATTTCTTCCTTAGAGAATTCTTGCTTATGAAAGTTGGGTACACATCAAGGTACTGTCAGTGTTACGGTGTAATAGACTATTCCATCTTGCCGGCTCGCAACCGATGTTGGGATTGTTATAAAAGCCGTAGGACTTGGGGTTTGGCAAATAATTAATGAATATGATAATGTATAATAATAATCCAAAGCCATAAAAAGTTTTCTACATCTTGCCGGTTCGCAGCCGATGTTGTAGACTTCTAATAAAGGCAGAGGAAAAATTCCAAGGTCATAATAGACTATCACATCTTGCCGGTTCGCAGCCGATGTTGTGATTGTTATAAAGGGCCAAGGACTTAATACGTTAATGTGCTTAATAATGTTAAAAATGCCAAACTTCGACTCCGGGGGTGTCCTAATAAAGGCTTCCGTCTCTGGACTCGTAGATGAGTTGTTTCGGTCGCAAATAAAAGGGATATCCTCAAAATCGTGTTAAATCAGAGACCTTGATGTGGACCTCATTTTTGTATGCAACGGTTTTTCGAGGGAAGGTTTGGAAACTACTTAGCGTCTAAACTAGATATCTTTATCAGAATAAAAATTATCGAAACGAGAATTTGAAGAAATTCATTTCTCACCAAAAATAAAATAAATAGAGGAAAATAGGAATTTGGGAATAAGGAGTTCACAATTAGCTTTCTGAGTAGTGTTGGCAATCTAACTTGTAAATGACAATGATTTCGTTTTTAAGCTTAGTTTGGGGACTCGTGAAAAATCAGGGACGACGAATTTTATCCGTATGGTCACTTCTTTATGAGTCGTGTTTCCTACTCGAAGACCCTAAAAGTTATTGTGAAATAACGATCGTCAACAAAAGCCGTCACATTAATAATATGAGAAAATCCAAAAATAAAATAAAAAGGAAAATCGGGGAGTTTTTAAAGCTTAAGATTTCTTGATCTCTTTTGAAAATTTTGCTACTTCTCAAAGTTAGTAAAAAGAGATTGGAAATTTTCGGTTTCAAAAACGTGTTTTTATAACATTGCATGAGGACATTGCAATAGCTTAGTCTGGGGAAATTTTGGTATGTGCTTAAACACATACCATTTCTAGACCAAAACCGGACCCAAAAAGACCAAAAACCCGACCAAAATGCCAAATATATTGTGTTTTTGTGTTTTTACATATGCAGGCACGGATATCGAAGAAAAGGACAAAAATCAAGAAAGAACCGGAAAAACGAGCACGAGATATGGAAGTATTATTTTTAGCCGATGCCGGGAAGAAATTATGGTCAAAAAGTCAACCGAGGTCCTCCATCTATCAGAAGTTGTCAAATTCAGCCCTTGGATTATCTTTTAAATAAAGGCAGCATTGGTCCCTCAAAAATCCAGAAAGTACACAATTAGTCCCTTAAAGTTAAATCCTTAAATCCTTAAAATCATTTAAATCCGGATCCACTCTTTTACTACCCAACCCAAAATAAACACCAACCTTTACACATTACCCAACCTACCCAACTAAACCCCTAAAGCCCATCATTACCCAACCCGGCCCAACCATTATTAACTAAAAAACCCATTAACCCGATCCAAAGCTAATAACCGGTCAAACCTTATTCATCTTCGGTCAAATAAAATAAAAATAACACACACTTATCTCTCTCACACTAACCCGCCTCCCAAAATTCACCCCCAATCCCAATTTTTACTATTCATCCACGAACCCTAATGTTACCGTACAAAAATTACGGTAATTAAGGGCAAAAGGGACAATCATTGGCCCTTCTAGAAGACCCTGACAAGAAGAATGACACATGGCAGCTGCTGATTGGTCCGAACACGTAGCAATTTTAATCGTACGGCCAGAGATGAAGGAGTGGAGAGCAAGGGTGATCTAAGGGTGATAGATAGCTGTGGACACACGAGGATCGCCAGCGTGGACAACCCAGAAGGATCGATCGAGTGCTATAAATAGAGGGATTTCTCCTCTCGTTAGAAGGCTTGTAATTTTTTTATTTTAATGTTTTAGATTAATTGTTTTATTGTAATTTTTAGTTTTAAATCAATTTTAAGTTTATCTGAAATTTTCTTTGTAATTTCATTTGGATTAATAAAAAATTTCACTTACAATTTAATGTCGGTTTTATGCTCTTGAATTTAAATCTCATTTAGTATTATTTTTATTTGAGTGTTATTTCAGTTAAAAAAAATAAATTATAAGAAGCTGGGATAAGCTGTGGTATTAAGCTGTTCAGAAAGGAATTGGGGTATATTGATTGTGGCTTAAGCCTGGGTTGATTATATTCTGAGTTAATCTATTATTGCAGCAGGACCATTTTGTAAGCATTGATTTAGTAGCTTGTTATATGTTTCTTTTAGTTCTGCGTATTGTTTATTATTCCTTAGCTGCTCTTGTTTAATTGTTCTTAATGAGTTTAAAGTAGTATAGTTTTAGAAAATTTAAGATAGGCATCAGTTTAGAGTAAATTTCATTAGGACTTTAGCTGCTTATATTTTAAGAGTTGTTTGATGATAGCTAAGCTTGTTTAAATTTCATTTCAGCAACTTTTGAGTGTCATATTTTGGATTTCTAGGTTGCTTTTAAGTGTCATAGTTAGATCACAAGAGCTGGAATAGAGTTGGTAGTATTGCACTTGATTTTGCGCCAAAGAAAAAAAAGGGTCTGCTGTCACAGTGAGATTTTGTGCAGACCTTGTGTGTCTGTACTGCTGATCCGGTTTCTTTTCTAGCTTATTAGAAGCGTCTTAGGTGATAATTTTTGGAAGTTAGATAATATTGGGTTGTAGTATAGAAGTTTAAAATCTGGTATCACTAGAAAACAGCTTATTAAAGTGCTTTTTCAGGCCTGCAAGTTGGACCAAAACCTGTGCAGACCTGAGTACTCAGAAATTGTGCAATTGGCAGATTTTTTAGGGTTTAATTGAAGCTCAATTGAGGTGTTAGATTTAGGGCTTGTGTGATTTTTGCATTCTCAGCTAGTCTATGCAAATTTTGCCCCCTTAAGACTTAATCTCTCTGCTTATTAGACTGCTTAATTTGGGTGTGAAGTGGGCTGTTTAGCTTTATTTTCTGTCTCACCATAACAACTGATTAAGTGCTTTTCAGCTTAAAGCTTATGCTTATTTGAAATATTTTGATTGTTCTGAGCTTAATATAGTCCTGTGCATGATCTCTGTACTTCTTATAAATTTTGGACTTGTATTGCTTATTTTTGGCTTATTCATAAGTGCTTATTTGGACTGTTCTGCTTATTAGAGTTTAATCAGTTTCTGAATTTATTTTTCTTAAATTAGAAATTTAATTTTAAAATTACTCAAAATTTTCAGATTTTTCCAAAGTGTTTTAATATTTTTAAATCATTTAAATAGTTTTAATTAGTTTTTAATTCATAAAAAATTATTAAAAAGTCAAAAAAAATATTTTTCTTTTTCCAAAAATTTTCTTTTATCAGATTTAATATAGGAGAATTATTTTTATATTTTTAGGTGTTAAATTCTACAAAATCACTTTTATTTACGTTTTATAAATCGTCGCGTAACGTTTTTAAACTCAAATTTTCGTTTTTAAAATTCATATGCATTAGTTTAATTGTTTCATTAGATTAATTAGTAGTTTACTTTTAATATTTTATTATTTTATTGTTCGTAGTATAAAAATCACAAATCAATCACTCTTATTCACATTCACTACACGAATCACAAATCCCGAATCACGAAATTCCATTCAATCTTCATCGGGACTACGACTCGGGTTAACACATATTTCCTTTGTGTTTTCCTTGAACTATAATTGTTTAAATCACTTACGCATAAGAATGAAAACCAACAAGAAATATGAGTTCCCTAACCTTTTATTTATAGGCGAAGATTAGGGCAACCCTTACATGAATGTTTCTAGAAGTATTTTAGCTAAGTGGCCGGCCCATGGACTCCTTATGGACCGGACCTCTAATTCCAAACATAGAATCCATATTTGAGCAACTATTTATCGCAAATGACAATGACTTGACAATTTACAAAACATGTTCCTAACAATCTCCCCCTAAGTCTTAGTCATCGTTTGTTGCTCGACGTCATCTTTGCTTCTTGGGCTTCAGACGTCTTCATAATCTTTGTTCTTTCATTCTTGTTTTGACATGATATGATATGGTACTGATCTGCCGTTCTCCAATGGTCTTTGTTACTGGTGTCTTCACGTCTTCTCCACCATGCTCATATATCATTTGACTTTCGTTCTGCAATTTGTTCTCACATCTTCAATCTTTAACTCGTAAAATGTTGTAGTGCTTGAACTTTGACTTTTCATTAACATTTGTTGAACTTTTGTTATTTCTGAGTCTTTGTGAGAAAACATCTTTGGAATATGAGCAAGGTGGAGTCTTGATGGTGGTTGAACTCCAGGTCTTCAGGCTCCTCCGCAGCAGCAGCAACAACACGAACCAACCGGCACTTACAGGCTCAGACTTCGAGATCATCAACAGCATAGTGTGAAGACTTTCTCTAATCCTTGCCCAGGCCGTTCTGAACCGGATACCCCCGAAAGAGCTTACACGGACACACCGAAGTGCACCTACGATTCAGTGAGTCGCTGGAGATCACCCCACGACTGTAGACCGTTTGGAGCAAACACTAAGCGTAACCCACAAGGAGTTACCGAAGTGACCTGCTGTCAGGGTTGTTTGATGTTATCCTGGCAGGATTTCCATTATATCACTGAGAATCACAATTGTGAATTCTCTCAAGAATGTTCTTGGCAGATTGGTAAGATCTGCGAAGGACTCTTCTTAATTTTACACCTGCTGCCCATGATGTAGAATAACAGTGTAATACTAAGTGTTCCTAAGAGATCTTTGATGTATCTCAAGGCTCTAGACTCAATTCAAGTGCATATTTGGTCGTCGAAGGCGTGGAGCAGAGTGCCTCCTTTTCAATATCAACACATCTCGTAGTGAGAGGTCGATAGATAATGAAGGGTTCTCCGTGTGAAATGAAACAAGTGTCTTTTGAGAGACACCTGAGTGGCTTAGAAGGTTTAGTGCAGTGCGTCACTGGGGCCATGACGTTTTTTGTCTTCAATACCAGTGATGTCAGTCAACCAGTAGATTATGTATTGAACCCGGTGTCTGCCCTAAGGTTGAACAAATGGAGGGCTATTTCTTTTCACCCTTTTCTTTGCTTTTCTTTTTAATTCTTCAACCCCTTCTTTCTCCATTCATTTCATTTCTCCTTTTTTGTATCATACCTAGGACTTTCTAGTTCTAAACTATGGGAATTGTCCTTGGGTAGATCCCTCTGGCTCTGGCGGATCATAGGACGGTTTTTCCTAAACCTTAGTCACCTTATAACTCCTTGAATATCCTATTGATGCCATAAACCAAACCCTTGAAAATCTCTCAAAGTGTCGATGATTGTAAAAACATTTTATTGACACCATGAGAGTTTTGCGTTTTTCTGAAAGAATCCCCCTTAACATGTGCTCATATATCGTTAAAGTGAATTTGCACATGCCGGGAAGAGTTGGCACTTTTGACTTGATTGATTTTCAATGAACATGATCATCGCGAGACACGCTTACATCACCAGATGAACTGGCTTGAAATTATTACCCGCCCAGATCACATTCAAGGAAAATTGCTCAAAATCGGTACATTCTACTCAGACACGTCCGTTGCGAGACACGTTTACATCACCAGATGAACTGGCTTAAAATTATTACCCGTCCGGGACATGTCCTTTCGACTACTGACTTTTCCTATCATCAATTCGAGGGTCAATTCTGAGTCTGAGCACTTGTGAGATACTAGCATTTGAGACACCATATTTTAATCATCACTTATTCTCCCCCTCAAAAATAGCATACTCATGATGTTTTTGAAAAACTTTATGATTAAAATATGCTGTTTTTGAGTTTTAGGGAAGAATTACAAGAACTTTAGTTTTGAACAAAGATTAGATTTCAAATACTCCCCCTTGACAAGGGAATACTTGTCCTTATGAGCAGAATGTTTGAAAAAACTTAGAAAACATTCAGGTTTCATTCTACTCATAAGAAAGAAGCTTTCGCTCCTTTGATCAGGATTGAGGCACAGAAGCGTACCTCAGGGTCCTTTCTTTATAGGAACGGGTTGTGCACTGTTATGTGTATACAAACCATAATGTCACAGTCATAATGTAAGAAAATATAAGAATAATGAATAATGAAATCAAATTCTTACATCAAGCTCCATGGATGAATATTGTGACGACTGGATCTGGCCTTTGAAAGATTCTGATTGGAAAGGGTGGACGACCGCCAACATAGCTCTCCAATCGTCGTATCTGATCTCTATGAACCAATCTCCTGCCAATCTTCCAGACAAACTGCTTTACTTGCCTTAGTTCATCATTATTCCATCTCTTTGTCTTTCCCAATTCTTGATCACGAACTCTATGAACTAACCCGTCACGAAGGTTCTTTAGTGTGTCATCACAGAATTTGTGAACCTCATTGAATGACATGAAGCGATTGAATCCCGTTGTACTTCTGTAGACAAAACCAAAGAGTGGGTGTCTTTTCATGGTGTATTGAGGATCATGGTTGTTGTCAAGATATATGACAGGCTCAACGAGATTCAATTTTACTTGATAGCTTTCCACTCCCAGCTGAAGATCCTCTAATCGTTCTTTGATGTTCGTTCTCTGAATGAAATGGCAGATAGCCTTACTGAAAGCATATTGAAGATCGGTAGAGAGATGTTGCAGCTTTCCCTGTACTTTCATAAGGTACATATCTTCAATATCATTGAGATTTAAATCTGGGAAGTCTGCCTCGGAGAATGAGTAGAGTTTGTTGTCATGTCGTCGGACAGTGATCTCAGATAGAAAGGTGTAATCATACTTCTTTGATCCTCTGACACTAACCACTGCCATAATCCTGAGGTCACTGTATACTTTTTCACGAGACTTGTCAGAAAGTTTATACCTATACCATGTCTTCCTTTTGTCATACCAGTGATAGATTCCGAGTTCAGCATCACGATCATAGTTCACTTGGTGTTTGACGAAGAGTTGTTGGTGCAAAGCAGCTTCCTCGATGGCTGGTTGTGTGTAATGAGCTGCTGGAGTGAAGGTGATTGACGTTGCATATTTTGTTTTGCTTGATTCTCAATGCTTGAGAAGTTCAAGGTCTTTGTTGAAAAAGAATTGGAAATGGATTTCTGAGATGTGATGTTTGCGTATCACGGGAAGTGGCTTGGTCGAATCTGTGATGTAAGGACGGTTCTTGCTGTCTCTGCCATCAACCCTGATTATGTCTGGATTAGTCCAGTCAAAATCACTTGACATTGCTCGGGCAATGTTTTCAAGATGATACTCCAGTTCAGCAGCACTTTGAGATTTGTCTTTGAGGAGATTGAAAGCATCATTCTTTATTCGGCGAAGTTCTTGTTTGGTCATCTTTTTGATACTCAGAGTACTTTTGATTTGCTGTGTTACGGCAAAAGTACTGTCTTCAACCTTAGAAACTTCGTCCTCTTGGATTTGAGCACTAGCAAGTTGATCGAACCAGTCATTGCCTTGGATATCATCATCATTATCAAGCCATGAGACTACATTGACTTGTTTTGAAGATTTCTTGATGCTTGAAGGCTTTGACTTTGGAGGGGACTTAGGTGGTGATTGTGGTTGATCATCTTGTGGTTGAAATTCCACATTGATGAACTCAAATAAGTACATTTTATTACTATCATTTATCCTATTAATTTGACTTGTTTTACTATATTATGTATGAGGATTGATACTTAATCGTTTACTTTTGTAATTCTCAGGTAAAAACAAGCATTTGGTGAAACTTAGCGATTTTGGACTAATAATGGAGCAAAACGTGCATAAAGTTGAAGGTCTACTGACATGGACAAGATCAAGTCAATTCTGCTCCAGATGCGCCGCATCTCACTCATGACATGCGCCGCATCTCTATCAAGATATCACCAAATACGATCCAAGATACAAGAGGACATGCGCCGCATCTAATCATGGAGTTACGCCGCATCTTCTGGCGGTGTACGAATATTCCTGAATATTATAATCTTGGACCCCACGCGAAGTTAAGTACATGCGCCGCATCTACTTAGTAGATGCGCCGCATCTTCCCTCAGACAGAAAGTATAAATACCCCGTAGACCAGACGAATTACGAGTTCCGAAAAAACCTAAAACCGAAGTCCAAACAGGAGGAACAAAGGACGAATTCAGTCAAGGAGGCAGCACAAGACACACCCAAATCAGATACAAGAGCTGTAAGAAGGTGCTGCATGTGTTTAATTCATTAAGTAGTTTTGTTTTATTGTGTTAGCAAACTTTAATTCATCAGGATTGGTGGCTTGTGTAATGTGACAACGAAAGATTGCACTCCCTTTAATACTTGCTTTCCCATCAATTAAAGTTTATATGTTGATGTGTTTGGTTACTACTTATTAGTGCATTGATAACCTCTGTGTTTATTAGTGGCTTGCGGGCATTTGACTGCGGGACATAATGTGGCTCCCACGGTTATTACTAAATTGATCACTTAGGAATAACTTTTAGACATAAGTAATCATTAAGGGTTTACTCGCCGATAAGAATAGGACCAACGAGAAAGGGTTAACTACATACACTTCATATAAAGCTATCAATAAAACAAGTGACAATCTACTTAATCATAAGGACAGCCCTCTTATTGTCTCAAGTATTTATCTGTGTACGTGTGTGCTACTTGCTGATTCGTGCCTATTGGTTTATTTTATTATTTAATTGCAACAAATCGTGCCAGTCTCTCAGGCTGAAACCCCCTTGCGTTAGGATATTAAAATACTGATTAGAATAACGAGATAATACGTTCCACTCTTAGTGATCGACACTCTACTTACCATTATCTTCATACTGACCGGGTACACTGCTCGTTAAGTGTGTGTGTTATTGATAAGTC
Source organism: Artemisia tridentata subsp. tridentata (assembly GCA_021014915.2). Classification (NCBI taxonomy): domain Eukaryota; kingdom Viridiplantae; phylum Streptophyta; class Magnoliopsida; order Asterales; family Asteraceae; genus Artemisia; species Artemisia tridentata. Next base: position 355,399,945 of record CP139507.1, on the reverse strand, counting down.
GGCTAAATATAAATTTAAAACTTGAGTAGGCATTAAAACTGCTAAACCGCAACGACACATCACGCGCATCAAGTTTTTGGCGCCGTTGCCGGGGAGTGAATTGTTATTATCTGTTAATTTAATTAGTATTTTAATTAGTTTTTTTTTCTTTTTATTAGATTAATTGCATCATTGTACTATTTTGCATATTTGTTGTATTGTGTGTTAATTGTTTTCTTTTATTTTTGTGTGTTTATTTTCGTTTGTGTGTTTAATTTTTGTTTTTATTTTTCGTATTTTTCTGTTCTTCTATCGTTGTACTGTGCTAAATCAAACGATACGGCGCATCTGATCTCTCAGATACGGCGTATTGCGTTTAATTTTTTTTAATACAACGCGTTTAATTAATTCGATACGACGCATCTTTTCCCCAAGATACGGCGTATCTGTTTTTAATAAGAAAATTTTTCTAAGCGATAAAGTAATACGACGCATCTGCTTTAGCAGATACGGCGTATCTGTTTTCGATAAAAAATAAAAAAAATTTCTAAACGTTAACGCCATACGACGCATCTGCTTTCGCAGATACGGCGTATCTATTATTTTAATTAAAAACAGTTTGCGAATTATTAAACAGATACGGCGTATCGATCTCTATCGATACGGCGCATCTTTCTGAATCAAAAATCTTTTATTTTTAAACGTAACGAAAATACGACGCATTAACTTTCGTTAATACGACGCATTTAATTTTAATTAGATAAGCTGATTTTTGATTAATTAATTCGATACGGCGCATTCTTAAATTCTAAAGCGGCGTATCTATTTTCTGGATAAAGTCTGATTAAATTTTAACGTATTAAGATACGGCGTATCCAACTTTTTGGATACGGCGCATCGTCTACAGATATCAGCTATTTTTATTCTTATGTCCGTTTCTATATTCATTAATTTCTCTTCTAGCGAACAAATCCTACTGATGATTTTACCTTGGATGACAGATTTTGCTATGGAAGACATGTCAGTTAACGGATATCTTGCTAAGGAATGCTTGTTTTCGGATTCATTCAATGTACTCATGATCGATGCAGATTTATTCTCTTGGGAGACTCCTCTTGAAGCTGCTTTTAAGGAATTCATGCGTTTATGCAACATTGACAAAGAGGTATTCTCTTATGATGTATTTGTGAGGTACACTGGAGAAGAATTGTCGCTCTTATGGCCTATCATTGAAGCCGAAGGATTGAACTGGACTACTATCGAAGAAGATGATGGGAAATTCTATCTTGCATACATGGATTCAAGCAACGAATGCTATGGTGGAGGCAATACCCAAATCTCTTACATGCCTTATTCCGAACAGTACTGGGGATTGAATGAGAACTATCAGGATAATGACATGAATTATGCTTTGGCGGAGTTACTATTTCATGGGAAATTGGTAAGATTGATAGACCTCTCCCTCAATGATTGGCTAGAACTCAAATATGGTAGTCCGGAATTTGCTCCTGCAAATGAAGTCAAGGAGATTATGACTTCATGGTTGACTCAGAGTTTTAAGAAGCAATTTAACGAGTTCATGGAGATAAAAAAGAATATGATTGGAAAGGTTTGCTTTGACGTTAACCACGATCCTCACGATGTTGATTTTTCAGAATGGTTGGCTAGTAAGTTTAATAACCATAAGTGCATGGATCGTGCTACTAAGGATGCATTATGGGTATATTGGATGAGAGGAGAAGATGAAGAAGTAGAAAGCGATTATGGGTCGTCACCTCATGATTCAACAATCAATGAAGGCATTGAAGAGTTATTCAGAATAGACATTGATGTGTTCGATTATGAGACACCCTTGTGCAAGCAGTTCAAGGAATTTAACTACCTTCTTCAAGTCGACGATGATGTGCTTACTGGAGAACTACCAGGATTTAAGACTTATGACGATTTCAAAAACACCTGGTACTATGAATGGAATGATCAAGTACCATGGTTTGGGATAAACCATGGGAATTTGCGCACATTAATCACACCTGTACACCCTTCGTTTTCAAGGACGGGAGTAGTGTTTGGCCGACCTGTGATTATAAAAGTGACGGAACCTGTAATGGGGGAAGTATAATTGGGATGAGACGGGTTGGAAATGATGTAACCTTTGAAGATTATGAGTGGTACGATAATGTTGAAGACTGCCCACAAAAGGCGGAGGCTTTACAAGAAAAGGGCAGAATTGAACGCTTGAAAGGACTTAAGGGAACATCGGATACTACTTTCTGGGAATGGGTGCATAAACAGTTTGATGATTTCACAAAGCTTAGTCGACGGTTACAATATGATTTGGAAAGAGAATGGGAGGCGATTCAAGATGATAATAATAATGAGTCGTTGATTGAAGAACTAGATGATTATTTGATTAAGGATCCCTATTTTAAGTTTGTTGATAAAAACGAGGAAGAGTTCACCAAAAGAAAGTGTCAACTACTTGGGATTCCTTACAATGAGCCGCCCATGATTATTTCTGAAAAATTTAAAATCATCAAATACTCTTTGGGTCCTGATGAAGAATATACTGCGGTGAAGACAAAGAGTTATAATAGACTAAGTCGAACGGAAGAAAACGTCGCAGAGATATACGGAAAAATCTTTCGGATGAAGGACGAAGGATGGACCGTGACAAGGACTTATTGCTGAGCTGAACGTGAGTCTAACTTGAAGACTCTGGAATAAAGACAAGTGCTTACCGGGAGACAACCCAGAATTATCTTTTATTCTGTTTTCTGTGTCGAGTCAGTCCAGGCCGCATGAGGATACGGCGCATCTCAATTCTGAGATGCGACGCATCTCCTGCAATGGTCATATCTTATTTTATTTTTCTGCATTTTTATTTTCGACTTTAAAACTATTTATCAGTTTATTTTTAATGCGGCGCATCCCTGGTTAAGGATGCGGCGCATCTTTATTCTGATCTGTATTTATTCCAGGCTCGATACGGCGTATCTTCTTCAATAAGATACGGCGCATCGACTGACCTGATGATTTTCAGTTTTAATTTTTAAGTTTTATTTTTATCTAACTACTAATGTATTATGCAAGCTTGAACCTTCTTATCTTAGGTGTGTTTTAAAGTGTTGGTGGTATTATAGTTTCCTGGATTTCCTGTGGATACATCAAGTATGAAGCTTTAACGTTCTAATCCACAAGAAGTTGATTTTTGCTCTTATACTAATGGAGGATCATACCGAGCAAATCTCAGGGGAGTTTTTCTGTTCTAATTCTTTTAATTTCCAGTTTTTAATCTTTTATACAAACAACGAGGACGTTGTTTAACTTAAGTGGGGGGATTGGAGAATTAGAACACTTAACAATTACTTGTCCTAAACTTTTTCAAAAATTATGCTTAAAATGTGCTTAATATATCAAACTTAAAATTTTTTTAGCATGTTTTTGTTTAAGATCTAAGTTGCATAACTGCACACATGACGTTATTTTCAAAAATTGTGATTTTTCAAAATTCACAAATCTATGAGTGTGCCGGTGACTTGTAAACTTTAGAACTTGGCTTGTATACTATTCGAGACCACCATAATAAGTATTATTTATATAATTGGAGTGACTTGTCTAACTTGGTAAATTTCTAGGATTACACCCAAATAGCCTATTATATGTTATGTGTTATTAACTAACTACACTGGTTAGTTAACCCCCGTATAAACCCTTTTGTTACTCTCATTTTTAGAGTAAGATACCCCTAGAAAAACCCTCAGAGCCATTCCTTTCGTTTCTTACACCTATGTTTAAAATGTTTCGTTACACCCTTACACCTTAGCCTACCCTGTAGATTAGAATCCGTGGTTGGTTGATTGCTATAGGCAAAGTGTGTTTCCTTACATTACCTGTGTTCGCGTGCGTAATTCATTATCTATGGTTAGGTCGGGAAATTGCACAATGCAATTGGAGTGAAAGTAAATATTGTATATCTTTGAGTTTATTTTTCGTGTGTTTACTACTTTCACTATTACCATTATTTCTGAAGTCATGAAAAGTATGGAAAAATTATCCGGAAAGAAAGTTATAGTGATGTGGTGAAATTTTACACATCTATGTTTATGATTAAAAAAAAAAAAAAAAAAAAAAAAAAAAAAAAAAAAAAAATCGAAAAAAATGAGAAAAGAAAAAGAAAGAAAGAAAAGTTGGAAGTCAGTTTTAACCAACTTATGTAAAGTTATGTAAGTGGTCGATATCACCACTATTTGTTGTACTATATCTATGGATTGAATGGGAATTGGCAGTTATAGGAACGCCAATTAAGGTTTTTTCTTTGATTAAGATCTTGTTGAGTATAATTCGTGTCTACCTAAAGGTGTGTTTCAAGTGTTAAAGCGTGAGTTATTCGATGATATGAGTCTTATTCATGGGATGGTTGGGATAGTGATTAACCACACTTAGGATTTTAATTTATTTGTTTTGTTTATTTTTATTTTTGCACCAATTTATATCCCAAATGTTATCCATACCCTTTATTATTCTTTATCCAACCAAACCTTTGATTTATTGAGATTAGGGATTTGAGCAATCTTAAGTATCGTAGTCGTGGATTCGGCTATGTATTTATGATTTTGTCGCCCTTTTTGATATATTATTATTGGTGAAGTTTGGACCTATCTTTAGCCTATTCGAGTTAAGGATTTGAGCAATTGCAAGTATCGTGTTCGTGGATTCGATCATGTATTTGTGATTTTGTCGCCTTTTCTGGAATTTGAGATGGATAGTGAAAGAGAATAATTAACCCTTAAGCCAAAAAAAACCCTTTTTTACCACTTTAGACTTGTTACTCCTTAGCTTTAGTGGTGGGAGATGTGTATACTTGCCAAGCTTATGATAGAATATTCGTCGCGACTGGACAGTTAAACGATTAGATTTGCTTTTATCGACTTATTTTATTTTACTTCTGAATCGTTAAGTGTTTAGTTGTGTGATTATGAAATGAACGAATACATGCTTAAATATAAAAATAAATCCTAACATCTTTTAGGATACATTTTCATAAAAGAAATTCTAAGGTTTACTTGGGGACAAGTAAAGTTCAAGTGGGGGGATATTTGATGAACTCAAATAAGTACATTTTATTACTATCATTTATCCTATTAATTTGACTTGTTTTACTATATTATGTATAGGATTGATACTTAATCGTTTACTTTTGTAATTCTCAGGTAAAAACAAGCATTTGGTGAAACTTAGCGATTTTGGACTAATTATGGAGCAAAACGTGCATAAAGTTGAAGGTCTACTGACATGGACAAGATCAAGTCAATTCTGCTCCAGATGCGCCGCATCTCACTCTCGACATGCGCCGCATCTCTATCAAGATATCACCAAATACGATCCAAGATACAAGAGGACATGCGCCGCATCTAATCATGGAGTTACGCCGCATCTTCTGGCGGTGTACGAATATTCCTGAATATTATAATCTTGGACCCCACGCGAAGTTAAGTACATGCGCCGCATCTACTTAGTAGATGCGCCGCATCTTCCCTCAGACAGAAAGTATAAATACCCCGTAGACCAGACGAATTACGAGTTCCGAAAAAACCTAAAACCGAAGTCCAAACAGGAGGAACAAAGGACGAATTCAGTCAAGGAGGCAGCACAAGACACACCCAAATCAGATACAAGAGCTGTAAGAAGGTGCTGCATGTGTTTAATTCATTAAGTAGTTTTGTTTTATTGTGTTAGCAAACTTTAATTCATCAGGATTGGTGGCTTGTGTAATGTGACAAACGAAAGATTGCACTCCCTTTAATACTTGCTTTCCCATCAATTAAAGTTTATATGTTGATGTGTTTGGTTACTACTTATTAGTGCATTGATAACCTCTGTGTTTATTAGTGGCTTGCGGGCATTTGACTGCGGGACATAATGTGGCTCCCACGGTTATTACTAAATTGATCACTTAGGAATAACTTTTAGACATAAGTAATCATTAAGGGTTTACTCGCCGATAAGAATAGGACCAACGAGAAAGGGTTAACTACATACACTTCATATAAAGCTATCAATAAAACAAGTGACAATCTACTTAATCATAAGGAAAGCCCTCTTATTGTCTCAAGTATTTATCTGTGTACGTGTGTGCTACTTGCTGATTCGTGCCTATTGGTTTATTTTATTATTTAATTGCAACAAATCGTGCCAGTCTCTCAGGCTGAAACCCCCTTGCGTTAGGATATTAAAATACTGATTAGAATAACGAGATAATACGTTCCACTCTTAGTGATCGACACTCTACTTACCATTATCTTCATACTGACCGGGTACACTGCTCGTTAAGTGTGTGTGTTATTGATAAGTCGGCTAAATATAAATTTAAAACTTGAGTAGGCATTAAAACTGCTAAACCGCAACGACACATCACGCGCATCACACATCTTCTGTGGTGAAATGCTCAAATTGATGCTCATCAGCAGTTGGACCAGATTCTGGAGCCTTTGGAGGTTGAGAAGAAGTTTTTGTTCCGGTTGGCTCGTTGATGTGAATTCCAGATCCGCTTCCAGTCTTGTGTCTCTTTGCTGTGTTGTCCTGGTCTTGGTCTTCGTCATCATCCTTACGAGTACATTTTCCTTGATCAGCTGCGACCTTGCATGATTCTACATTATCCTGAATCGTCAAAATGAGAGCCATTTCTGTGTCGGTTAAGGTGGTTTGTGCGGAGAGTTTGGTGAGAAGGGCCACCTGAAGTTCTTCAACAGAGTAGTCATAGATGTGTTTCTGATGAGGGGTTGATGCAGCTATGTTTTGAAGCTTTTCTTCGAGATATTTATTGATGTGTTCCTTAAGGTTTTCCCGAACTTCAGGCATGAATTGCTTGACATAGTGCTTTGTGTTGCCCCGAGTTGCCTTGAGTAGTCGTTCATTGACATTGTCACTCAGAAACTCATCCATTACCTTCTTCATTTTATTCAACTCATCAACTTGACCTGACAGATCTTTGACCAAGGTTTTCATCTCATTCAGTTGGTCACTTAGGTGTCTGTCTTTCTTTTCTTGGGCAAGTTTGGCTGCCTTCTATAACTTCTTTGCAGCTGGAGAGATGACTTCGACCCTTGTGACACGAGCAATTTTTCTTACATTCTTACTTTTTATGACCTTTTTTTTGTTTCTGAAACGTATGCTTTGCCTTTTGATGGTGATGATGACTTTGAAGATGATGCAGTGAGTAAAGGAATTGATGATTGTGAGTTGGGAGGTGTTAATTCTTTGTGAGGTGACGGTGGAGGTGTTGTAGTTCTAGGAGGTGACTCTGGAGGTGTTGGGGGTTTTGAAGATGAAACAAGAGGAATCTGAGTCTCTGATTGTGACTCCTGTTGTGGAACATAAACAACCATAGCAAGATGAGGTGGAGTGTTTGATGGTGAATGAATGTTGTTATCGGCCTCTTTTTCTGCCTCTTCATCTTCTCCCTTTTTCTTTCTTTCATCCTCCTCCATTTTATTTAAGTCTGCCTCATGCTCTGCTTCAAGCTGTTTGGCTGCTTCTGTGGTTTTATCCCCAATGATTTCCCGTTCTTCCTCAGAGTTGTTCCAATCCATAGTATCATCATGTTGTGGTTCTTTCTTCTTGTCACTGTCAAACATGTGATCAGGTATTTCTTCATCTGTAAAGACCTTTTCTTTCTCCTTTTCAGACTGTGTTTGGTCTTCCAAGTCGGGTTGATTAACCGAGCTTGGTTGTGGAGAAATATCAGACTCAACCCTCTCGGGTTGATTAACCGTATTGGGCTGAGCTGTGGTGGTAGCAGCTTTAGACCCTCCGGGTTGATTATCCGGATCAGTATGGGTTGAAGCTACTTCTTGGACGGTTCCGGACCTACCAGCTCCCTTTTTCTCTTCCATCTCCCTCATTAGTTTAACTTTTAGATTAGCCCTTCTTTGCTCATCTTCTTTAAGCGTTTTCATGCTCATTTTCTTTGCATTAAGTGTGTCGATTTCAGTTTGAAAGTTAGCTGTTGCATCATCCATATGAACAGTCACTTCTTCTTCTGATTCTGACTCATCTGATTCAGTTTCTTCTTCATCATGAATGCCAACTTCTTCAACTTTTGACTTTGGATCAGCTTTCACTCGTCTTTTGAGGGTTCTGGGGTGTGGTTTTCTTGGTTATTTTGAGGCACTAGAGGCACTCCCAGTCCTACTGCTTTTAGAACGAGTTTTTGTAGAACCCGTTCCTTCACGATGCTTAGAGAACCCGACCTGGCCTTTGCTGTATGCATATTCATAGTCTCTGAAGGCTTTTGTCTCCTTGATTTCCTCGGTCAACAATTCTTCCGGTAGTCTTGACCCTTGCTTGTGAGTACTATCTTTAGGAAAATAGACTGACTTGATAGGCTTATCCATCCTTATCACATGAAGTTCCCTGTCTTCAGGTCGAGGAGAGATGTCGGAGTTCTTGCCAATGAGAAAGCTGATCAGCATCTTTGTGTAGCAGACGAATGGAATTCTTGTTAATGGTTTCTTACAGGCTCGTATCTGAAACACAAGATCTTCCCATATGAGTGCAGCATAGTCAAGAATTTTCTTATTAACTATTCCCCAGAAGAGTTGAACATGTGAAAGCCTTGGGTGCTCATGTCCGCTATCTCTTCCTGAAACCGAGCGAATCAAAATGTAGTAAATGGCTCTCCACGGTCGTGGAATTGATTTAGCATTGATGCTTGAAATTGTTGTGAGTGGAAGATTGGGATTTTCATCATAACCAATGTCGAGAAGAAACTTGAGAATATCCTGTTCTGATGGTGCAGGCCAAAATTTGTTTGATGGTTCAGGTGGATCTGGTAGAGATAAGGCTTTGCGTAGGTGTATAGGTGTGACTTTGACTTGTTTTCTGTCCAGAGAGCATGTGAAGTATCTGTTGTAGTCATCGAGGTCAATGGTACTCCACATTTGATGAATGTACAATTCTGGGACATTATCTGAATTCTCCAAGATGCTGTTGCATTCATGTCTTCTGAGAATTTCAATGGCTATTTGGCAACTTGGCTCAGCACATTTGATGTTGTCAAAGACTACTCTTGCATTGTTGTTTCCATACTTAGCCTTGAACCCTTGAGGAAACAGTTCTTCCTTAGTGATCATGGGTAGTGGTTGTTGTGCTGGTGCAGACATTGTGAAAAATCTGAAACATCATTTGACACCAATTTGCAGGATACATGTGGGTTAGCATTAGTTTAAACTTAACGATTCACATGAGATCCTTAACTTAGCATGATATTTCAAAATTTATGACACAAGTTGGAACATAATTTCGGAAAAATTTACAATTGCGAAAGCTTTTAACAATTGTGAAAGCTTTTGACAATTGCGAAAATTTTGACAATTGCGAAAAATTTTGACAATTGCGAAAACTTTTGTCAATTGCGAAAACGTTTGACAATTGCGAAAACATTTGACAATTGCGAAAACTTTTGACAATTGCGAAAACATTTGACAATTGCGAAAAACTTTTGACAATTGCGAAAACTTTTTACAATTGCGAAAAACTTTTACAATTGCTAAAACTTTTCCAATTGCGAAAAATTTTCCAATTGCGAAAACATTTTCTAATTGCGAAAACTTTTCAATTTCGAAAAACTTCTTATACAAGAAATTTCGATACTCTTTGAAGACGTATGGCTCAGCAGATTTTTCGCATTTCACATTCGCTTGATATTATTTTATCATGCATGTTTCAGTGGAATCCTATGATGTATCTAAGCATTCTGACCAAGTTATAACAACTTTTAACCACAAAATCCTAAGAATCAAGCTGTATGTGCTTTCATGTTCTTCATAAACCCTCAAAATCAATTAAGCAAATTTGATGTATCTGGGTTTAATCCAAGGCTACAAGTATTCAATTCGAGGTATAACAACAACATTGCAACACATTAATTGTACTGAAACACATGCAATTGATTTTCCTAAATTCGTACGCTAAAACCCTAAATCAAGAACATTCACAATTCGAGTTTCTGGGTCTAATTCATGTTAGGCATTACGATTATGGGTTCATATTAACCAATATTCATCAAAAAAAATTATCATAAACACACAGAATCGATTATGCATAATTTTCGCAAAACCCTAAATATAAAATAATTATTACAGAAAAAATCAACCGTTGGATCATGAAATCCTTAAGAACCGTTGTTCACATTCACATGTTAAGCATTCGAGCACTCACAGATTTGACGGATCTTTAACGGATTGGTCGGATCAATTAGGGCCGTTGATGAGGTGGTTGTATGTCAGTAAATTAAATGGATCGCAGTTAATACACACCAACTTTTATCACTTTTGTAATTTTCTTTTCTAATTTTGCACATCTAGTCCTTATGTTTTGTTTCTTTTGCACTTATCGACCTACCATAGCACCATTCTAACATAAAGTATTCTACTTGGCAAATTTGGCACATAACACTTAATCCTAGATTATCACCACACTTGTTTGAAGCAATCACCGTTGAAGAAACGATGCAAGTACAAATTTTGAAAATTTTTGAAAAATTAGTGTCTCCCCCTCAATACTTGTTCGAAAATAATTAATGACAGTTAAAAAAAATGAACAAAGTGTTGATAAGGCTTGTACTTGCATTTTTTTTAAAGAAAGAAAGATAGAAAATCTTTTAGTGTTTTTTCAATAATTATTTACAAAGATAGTTTGATGTATGACTCCATTTAATTTTTAGTAAGAAAATTGTTCAAGTCTTCTGGAGTCAAACATCTCATACCAATTTGGTGAACGAGTTCCACAAATCTTGCATGGGGCAAGGCTTTGGTGAACAAGTCTGCCAACTGGTGTTCAGTACCCACAAAGTATAATTCAACAATACCCATTTCCACATGTTCCTTGATGAAATGATAGCGTAGAGCAATATGCTTGGACTTGGAATGTTGGACCGTGTTGCAGGAAATAGCGATGGCACTCTTGGAATCACAGTACATAGGAATCTTGTTGAAGACGTATCCATAGTCCATCAGCTAAGATCGCATCCAAATGACATGAGCGCAGCATGCTGACATGGCGACGTATTCTGATTCTATAGACGACAATGATGTGCAGTCTTGCTTCTTTGATTGCCAAGAGACGAGCTTGTCACCCAAAAACTGCACTCCCCCTGATGTACTTTTGCGTGTGTCTAAGCACCCTGCATTGTCAGCGTCTGAAAATGCAACAAGTTCAAATCCAGAATCCTTTGGATACCAGATCCCCAAATTAATGGTTCCCTTTATGTATCTAAGGATTCTTTTAACGGCTGACAAATGCCACTCAGTTGGTCTTGATTGATATCGGGAGCAAAGGTACGTGGCAAATACAACATCTGGTCTGCTAGCTGTGAGATACATGATCGACCCAATCATACTACGATATTTTGTAGGATCAATGGGTGTCCCATGTATGTTAGCATCTAGCTTTGGGGATGAGGAAGACATAGGGGTGTTATATGTAACACCCCAACCCGGCAAGGGTAGAAGTGTCACAAAAATGGTGACATATCAAAGGCAAGCATAACATACGACTTACATAATACAAATGGTTTACAATATTACAAAGGAAATATACCAAATCTACATAGTCATACATAAATGAATACTAAAATTAGGGTATCGTCTTCAAAAGCTAATCTCTCATCCCAAAGCAAACCCAAGCTCCTGGCTTCCTACTAAAACCTGCCGCAGGAAAAGAAATGCGGCTGAGCTTAAAAAGCCCAGTGAACAGATATATAATAAACGGAAACCAAAATCAAATGGAAATGAACAGACATATCATAATGAATGAGATATAGGAAAAGGAAATAAAGAGTAAGGTTTAGGACAGTCATCCACCACGAGCCCAAACAAATCAAATCATATCATATCGTAACCATAATCTTCAAATCATAAAGAGGGGAGACCTCTCAGATAATCAGATAATATGAGGGGTGTCCTCATTCTTCAAATGGAGTAGCTAGCTCCCATATTTTGTGAAAGGAGTGGATTGCACCCAGCCCCAGTCACCATATCATATCATATCAAAACATATCATATCAGAACATATCTAGGATGCATCCATTCGCCCCCCAAACAAATCATATTGGCCATAACAAATCATAAAGCGCGCATATCATATCATAATGGGGACGGTGTAACCAAATCACTAGGGCTACACACTAGTCATGCCATTGGTGCATCAATGACATGGCCATGTTACCTTCATGGCTAGGGAACATATTTTGGCTCGTAGTATCAAACTGGGGTCAAAGGTCAAAGGTTCAAAGGTTCATATGTCATAATCATAGTCCAAATCTCAAGGTTCATATCAAAGGGTTCATATGAGAGGTTCAGAAATCAAAGGTTCATATCAAAGTGTAGGGAACATAGCAATGGTATAGGGAAACCCTAATACGAATCAAAATAGAGACCGAAGGCTCCTTATACAAGAGCAGAATATCTGTACCTTATTCCAAAGCAAAGCACAAACCAAAAGAATAAGATGCAAAGGATCATGTCCTCTCCTTCTTCACACCTAGAGGGGTAGAAAAGAATTACAAACCTTTCCATTTTTAGTAACTTCCATTTTTACATCTTATTCCCTTTAGCTTCATAAATTTACACTTTAAACCCCATAATTCGTTTAATTACTTTTTCATCCACAACTTATAATTAAATACGTACTGAACCTTCATTTTACCAAAATTACCTAAAGTATCCTTATTTAAAACATGTACGAAATCTTCTTCAACTTTTCATTAATTACATTCTTGGTCCTTTAAGTATTAAAAACCAATTTGACACATATATTTACTATAATAACGTATTCAAACCCTTAATTATCCAACTTTACACATTAGGTCCCTCATAAAATGTTTTATACGAATAATCCATAAGAATTACATAATTACATTACAAGCCCTTTAATTTAATTATTTTACAAATCGATCCAATTAACATCAACGATTTCCATATATAGCCCAACGCGTTATATATATTACACCATTGGTCCTTCACGTTAACTTATGTTCAAAACAACCCTTTATAATCGTATAATAACATTTTTAACCCATTAGTTTCCTTAAAATACCAAACGACCCATTTTCTTTAATAAACCAAATCGTTAGTTTCTTTTTAAAACCAAAACTCTAACTCTCGTTCGAATCAAACACATGTTACCACCATTTGAATGTCATCAAAACAACACTTATTATCCATATCCATGCCCAAAAGATCAACATCAAAATGTGTTCTTGGGTTTTAACCTAATCGATATGAAAACGTAAATCCGGTTGACATCAAAATTCAAAAACGATTAAAGCAAGCTTCCATAATTCAAAATCTTATTTTTCCCAGGTCATTAGAGTCACATGAGATCCAAAATAAATTATTTCGCAGCCCTAATCGATCGCTATACGTATTTTAGATTAAAAACCCATTTTGACCCATTTTAATTCGTATGGCTTATTTTTACGTACATGGATCGCATTCAATATTTTATATGTGTTATAAACGTTAAATAGGTCATAAGAAAATTACCCACTCGAAGATCTAACGTACGGATTGATTGAAACGAAAATAATCCACCCGGATGAACCACGAGCTCCACAGCCTTCGTACGCCCAAACGAACGAGTCCCTAGCCTCCACACCAATTTTCCTAGCTTCCTTACTCGATGAAGATCCTCCAAAAATTGTTACACGATTTGTGGTGGCCGGATGTAGGCGTATTTGATTTTAGTGTGTGTTAAAATGTCGGCAATTAGGGTTTAGGGAAAAATGAGGTATTAGTTGTAAATAAAATGGGTAGGCCGAGTTTAGGGGAGTGCTTGAGGTCAAGGGTTCGGCCCATGATAGCTCTTTCCAAATTTCATGCCTTGATTTTATATTTTGGAATTTTAATTTGGTTTATTATGGATTTATAATACAAATTTGAACATTGAGGGTATTTTGGGTATTTTACAACTTGTAAAAATGTTAGATGGAGTTGCCAAAATTATTTGGTATCATAACTTGTTCATTTCCTGTAGTTTGGGATTGATTCGGTACTTTACACGCTTTTAAATAAATTTTTAAACTTGTAGGGGCAATTTGGTCTTTTTACATGTTTAAGATTTTATGGTTTTACAACTCTTCCCCTCTAACAGAAAAATTTCGTCCTCGAAATTTGCAAAGGATCAGAAATGAAAGGATCGAAAACAAAATAGGGACGTACCAGATCAGAATACAAAATGCGGATAACTAGCTCGTATTGATTCCTCGGTTTCCCAGGTAGCCTCCCGCTCTGGGTGGTTCTTCCAAGGAATCTTTACGAACGGAAATGAAAAATCCCAACTATCGGAAATGAAACGAAACAGAAGACACAACGGACAGCGAACTGAAATGTAACAGTCTTGTTTCTCATGACTCTTCGTTGCTGATCCAAAAGTAACTTCAGTTCCCAGAAATGACATATCATACGGAATTCAGATTGCAAGGATCATATTCAAACATGACGAATGGTTATCATATTCCCTCAGAAGAGGTACAAGGATACGCAAGATTCTGACGGATATGCCGTCCATAGCATTCGATTAGGCAAATCAGATGAGATCGTACAGAAAATAAATTGTAGGTGATATTCAATGGAAGAAACTTATAGCAGAACTTAAGATTCTTATCGGAATTACAAAGGTCAACAACCGCGTACTGAGAATCGAAACGTATCAAATCGTATAACGGCGAAACAGATTAAGCGTATAGGTGGAACGAACCTAAATCTTACAAATGCGAAATTTCTCACATCTCTAATCAAAATTCTAAGGTTTCTAAAGTACTCCTCGAAATATCCTATGAACACAATGAGGGTACGTCATATGACGTAAGTATTATCACGTTCGGGAACCGTCATAATACCAGCATCATATGAGTATACCATCATGATGGTCATACTTTATCTCAAGTCGCGAACAGAACTACTTATCTTAACCACCTATCAGTCTTTCTACTTCCTAAGGTTGGTCCAAAACAAATATCATTACGGATTCTAAATTGGAGGAATTTGAACGTACAAATAGCGTAACGGAATGTGTACACCTCAAAATGAAACTCATCGTCGAAACGTTAGGTCTTCCACAATTCATCATCCTTCTCATAACGAAACCATCATCCAAACAAATGCATAACGAACACAGAACGAAATTTCTAATAGGGTAAGGCTCATTCAAAAGATCCTATCGAAAGGTAACGGAAACTTAAGTGGTCTTAAGAGGAAATGAATTACGTCTTCAATATCTTCATCCATTACAAAATCAAATCTTCCAAATCCAAACGTTTACTACAAAATTTCATCCATTCAATTTTATGATCTCAAATCTTTTCAAATTCCAAGTAGTCGCTCTCTTGTCTAATCATACGATCATAGGGTGAAAAGGAAATCAGAAACTTTAGTCTAGTTCCTCAAGTCTTCGACACTTCTTCTGGACACTTCGGTGTGGTAGCGTGAATCTCCTACGTGATCACCGTGTATTCCTCCATTTGCGAGTCTGCTTCAGCTCTCAATTCATCTTAGTACAACTAAAATGACTAGAGAAACAAGGTTGCGTGCCTCCTACAGGTCTTCTAGCATGATTCAAAATTCGCCAACTCAAACTGCTGTGGACTTCCTGGTTTATGCGCTGAAAGCTCACCTTCTACGGTTTGGTCGTCTTGATGCCCAACTGAAATCTCTACGTGCTGCTTGAGGTATAATCGAGTCTCATCTCAATCTGTCTTCTCCTCACCTGCTTCTCTCTTGGTAACGCCTGTCACGAACCTCTTCTGCACATCTTCTACAAGGTTTCTAACTCTGACAATGGTCTTCAGTCTTGGTCCTTTTCGTGGAAGCTCTTTAGTCATCGGATACCTGGCGGTGTTGTCTGCTACAATCTCTGATCGTCAAGTAAATCTATTCTTCTAGAACAAAGGGTCGCTTCACTTCATACTAAAATGGTCAACGTGTTCCTCGCTCGTCTCTGAGCACAAACATACTGTCATACTATGACAATTGTCCGAATACTTGCGAAAACATGAATCTTCTAGCCAATACAATTGACATCATTCAAAACTCATAGTGGTCACACGGGTACTAAAACAACTTCAGGAAATCTTCTTAGGGAAAAACTTCATATCACAAACATTTCTCTTCACAAATCAAATTGTAATGCTTTGCGGAACTTAATCTCAACTAATCAACTTCTTTCTCAGATGTTCTTGTGGTTGCTTCTTCCGTCTTTCAAACTCGAATGAGGTCGTCTGCTACGGAGTTTCAAAGGTAGAACGAATCAAATATTGATACGCGGAAATGGAATAATGATTACGGTTACATTCACGATGGTCGGTGTGCCGCCGCACACTTCTCTCTTTTTTCTTCATAAATCAACAGGAGCATTCAAGAGATCACTGAAGTGAACAATCTCATATTCCATCAATTCCTACCATCTCTTAACTTCTTCAGTTCAATGCAAACTTCATTTCCCAACGGATCTCAAAAGGTTCATCAGAAGCACCAGAAATTCGTACAACAAACTTTCAAATGCCGGAGCTTTCTAAGAGTGGATACTAACAGGCGTTAGGAGAAAATTGGAAATCAAAGAGATCGGAGTATGTGCTTCATAGCAACAATAATCTTAACAGATTCAAATGATTGAGAATATCATAGTAAAATATGGTGAAGCAGATTGTTAAGGGTCGCATTTCAAAAACCATTAATCCATCATCAAGAGACCTCAAAGTCAAATACATCCAAAGGGAAACGGATTCTCAAAGCGAATGTGGTTGTCAAATCATACGGATAGTTTACATATCAAATTTAGGTACATGGTTCATCAAAGTGCGGGATGGGAGAGTATTAGAATATATCAAGGTCAAATATATCAAATTGAAGGTTAGAATCGTGAACAGTTCAAAGGATTGGGATCTTGTTTAGCTTATAGCATAGGAATGGTAGGGTGTGCACCGATAGTAACACGAACATCGCTTAACTGTCTGAGTTGGAATGTAAGGAATATCAGTTATTAGCATCGGCATGCTCAGACAACAATTCCGTACAAGACAATTGTCAACATCAATCCTTCCAAAGGAAATTGGTTAACATAACAAGTTCATCATGAAAATGAAGGGAGATAAGACTTCCTCGTCTTCTGAGACAAACGTTCTTATAAGGCATGACTAAGGCAAAGGCAAGATTCAGAGTGATGCGGAAGCAAATACTACTCACATGGATGTCCTAGACTACCCATTCCTCACCAGTTATGCCTTATGTTCCTATGGGAAAAATCCTACGCAACTTCGCAAAGGTTATCCTACGAGCGCCTACAGTGGAAACTTAGGGGTCCTAACTTACACAGGCCAAGGGTAGATGTACTACAAGTCGTAAACCTGGCTCTGATACCATAATTGTAACACCCCAACCCGGCAAGGGTAGAAGTGTCACGAAAATGGTGACATATCAAAGGCAAGCATAACATACGACTTACATAATACAAATGGTTTACAATATTACAAAGGAAATATACCAAATCTACATAGTCATACATAAATGAATACTAAAATTAGGGTATCGTCTTCAAAAGCTAATCTCTCATCCCAAAGCAAACCCAAGCTCCTGGCTTCCTACTAAAACCTGCCGCAGGAAAAGAAATGCGGCTGAGCTTAAAAAGCCCAGTGAACAGATATATAATAAACGGAAACCAAAATCAAATGGAAATGAATAGACATATCATAATGAATGAGATATAGGAAAAGGAAATAAAGAGTAAGGTTTAGGACAGTCATCCACCACGAGCCCAAACAAATCAAATCATATCATATCGTAACCATAATCTTCAAATCATAAAGAGGGGAGACCTCTCAGATAATCAGATAATATGAGGGGTGTCCTCATTCTTCAAATGGAGTAGCTAGCTCCCATATTTTGTGAAAGGAGTGGATTGCACCCAGCCCCAGTCACCATATCATATCATATCAAAACATATCATATCAGAACATATCTAGGATGCATCCATTCGCCCCCCAAACAAATCATATTGGCCATAACAAATCATAAAGCGCGCATATCATATCATAATGGGGACGGTGTAACCAAATCACTAGGGCTACACACTAGTCATGCCATTGGTGCATCAATGACATGGCCATGTTACCTTCATGGCTAGGGAACATATTTTGGCTCGTAGTATCAAACTGGGGTCAAAGGTCAAAGGTTCAAAGGTTCATATGTCATAATCATAGTCCAAATCTCAAGGTTCATATCAAAGGGTTCATATGAGAGGTTCAGAAATCAAAGGTTCATATCAAAGTGTAGGGAACATAGCAATGGTATAGGGAAACCCTAATACGAATCAAAATAGAGACCGAAGGCTCCTTATACAAGAGCAGAATATCTGTACCTTATTCCAAAGCAAAGCACAAACCAAAAGAATAAGATGCAAAGGATCATGTCCTCTCCTTCTTCACACCTAGAGGGGTAGAAAAGAATTACAAACCTTTCCATTTTTAGTAACTTCCATTTTTACATCTTATTCCCTTTAGCTTCATAAATTTACACTTTAAACCCCATAATTCGTTTAATTACTTTTTCATCCACAACTTATAATTAAATACGTACTGAACCTTCATTTTACCAAAATTACCTAAAGTATCCTTATTTAAAACATGTACGAAATCTTCTTCAACTTTTCATTAATTACATTCTTGGTCCTTTAAGTATTAAAAACCAATTTGACACATATATTTACTATAATAACGTATTCAAACCCTTAATTATCCAACTTTACACATTAGGTCCCTCATAAAATGTTTTATACGAATAATCCATAAGAATTACATAATTACATTACAAGCCCTTTAATTTAATTATTTTACAAATCGATCCAATTAACATCAACGATTTCCATATATAGCCCAACGCGTTATATATATTACACCATTGGTCCTTCACGTTAACTTATGTTCAAAACAACCCTTTATAATCGTATAATAACATTTTTAACCCATTAGTTTCCTTAAAATACCAAACGACCCATTTTCTTTAATAAAACCAAATCGTTAGTTTCTTTTTAAAACCAAAACTCTAACTCTCGTTCGAATCAAACACATGTTACCACCATTTGAATGTCATCAAAACAACACTTATTATCCATATCCATGCCCAAAAGATCAACATCAAAATGTGTTCTTGGGTTTTAACCTAATCGATATGAAAACGTAAATCCGGTTGACATCAAAATTCAAAAACGATTAAAGCAAGCTTCCATAATTCAAAATCTTATTTTTCCCAGGTCATTAGAGTCACATGAGATCCAAAATAAATTATTTCGCAGCCCTAATCGATCGCTATACGTATTTTAGATTAAAAACCCATTTTGACCCATTTTAATTCGTATGGCTTATTTTCACGTACATGGATCGCATTCAATATTTTATATGTGTTATAAACGTTAAATAGGTCATAAGAAAATTACCCACTCGAAGATCTAACGTATGGATTGATTGAAACGAAAATAATCCACCCGGATGAACCACGAGCTCCACAGCCTTCGTACGCCCAAACGAATGAGTCCCTAGCCTCCACACCAATTTTCCTAGCTTCCTTACTCGATGAAAATCCTCCAAAAATTGTTACACGATTTGTGGTGGCCGGATGTAGGCGTATTTGATTTTAGTGTGTGTTAAAATGTCGGCAATTAGGGTTTAGGGAAAAATGAGGTATTAGTTGTAAATAAAATGGGTAGGCCGAGTTTAGGGGAGTGCTTGAGGTCAAGGGTTCGGCCCATGATAGCTCTTTCCAAATTTCATGCCTTGATTTTATATTTTGGAATTTTAATTTGGTTTATTATGGATTTATAATACAAATTTGAACATTGAGGGTATTTTGGGTATTTTACAACTTGTAAAAATGTTAGATGGAGTTGCCAAAATTATTTGGTATCATAACTTGTTCATTTCCTGTAGTTTGGGATTGATTCGGTACTTTACACGCTTTTAAATAAATTTTTAAACTTGTAGGGGCAATTTGGTCTTTTTACATGTTTAAGATTTTATGGTTTTACATTATAGGTGTCACAGCTGGTCATATCATGCTTTTTCAGGATTTCCTGAGCATACTTGGACTGACTAAGGAATATACCCCGGGGTGATTGATGAACTTGCAGTCCTAAGAAGAACTTTAGTTCATCCATCATGGACATCTCAAAGTTATTTTTCATTAGTTTTGCGAAAGCATTTGAGTACTTTTTATGAGTTGATCCAAAAATAATATCATCTACATAAATTTGTACGATGAGAATGTCCTCCCCGTATTTTTGTATAAACAAAGTTGGGTCCACAGTTCCTTTAGTAAAATGGTTTACAAGTAAGAAAGCAGATAACTTGTCGTACCAGGCCCTTGGGGCTTGTTTAAGGCCGTAAAGGGCTTTCTTTAGCCGATATACGTGATTCGGATGTTCTTGGTCCACGAATCCTTCTGGTTGAGAAACATACACCTCTTCCCGAAGTTGGCCGTTGAGAAATGCAGTCTTCACATCCATTTGGTAAACAGTTATGTTCTTGTGAGCCGCGTAAGCCAGAAACATGCGAACAGCCTCGAGCCTTGCAACCGGAGCAAATGATTCTTTGAAGTCGATTCCTTCTTCTTGGCTGAATCCTTTTGTGACCAGGCGGGACTTGTTGCGAATCACAGTACCATCTGCATCTAACTTGTTTTTCCAGATCCACTTCAATCCAACGACATAAACCCCATCTGGTCTCTCTACCAGTTCCCAAACTTCTAACCGCTTGAATTGTTCTAATTCCTCTTGCATGGATTCAATCCAGTTGTCATAGGTAAGGGCTTCCTTAATGTTTTTGGGTTCGGCTTGACAAACGGTGAGTGCATAAATGCAGGTTTCACCATCTGTATGGAGTCTTTGTCTTGTCATGACTGGGTTTTCTGGATTACCAATGATGTTTACTAAGGGATGGTCCTTTGTCCATTTATGAGTGGATGGATAGTGTTGATAATTATGGTGCAGGTTTGACGGTTCCAAATTGCGTGTAGAAGATTCTGCAATATCAGGAAAGGTTGGTGCAGGTGCAAATGGATTAAAGAATGCATCTCCGTCATAACCTGATGGTGTAGGTACTTCAGCAGAGTTGTGGGGGGAATCTTCAGCTGTGGGTGTAGAAGTGAAAGGTGTTTGATCTACTGACGATGATGGTTCTGGTTGAGATGCGTCGTCAGCAACTACTGTGGAAGTAGTTGCTGGTGTATCAGGTGCTTGATTGTTTACGGTTTGAGCAGCGGAATTGGTGGATACAGCAGAGGCACGATTAACTAGAGAGTCATCGAACAGAGGAGCAAACAAATATTCTATATCCTTTCTGTTGAAAGGTAATGGTTCAGCTGAAGATTCAGGAAAGTTGAGACGGTTGTGTGCGGGTTCTAAGTTGTTTTGCTCAGAAGCCATTTCTGTGAGCTCATCAAAATTAGCATGGATTGTCTCTTGAATTTCCCGAGTATGGCGATTCCAAATTCTGAATCCTTTCGAATTCTCACAATAGCCAACAAATACTCCTATGTCTGCTTTGGCTTTCAGTTTACCAAGATCATCACGATCATTCTGTGGATAACAGAGAGCTCCAAAGACATGAAAGTAATTGATATTTGGTTTTCGACCATGAATAAGCTCATATGGTGTTTTGACATCGCGTTTGGTGATCATGCATCGGTTCTGGGTATAACAAGTAGTTAAGACAGCTTCAGCCCATAGGTAGTCTGGTAATTGGGCATTAATCAACATAGTTCTTGCTGCCTCCACTAACGTACGGTTGCGTCTTTCGACTACTCCATTTTGTTCTGGGGTGCGAGCAATTGACGTTTGATGAACAATACCATTTTTCTCAGTGAACTCTCAAAGAGTTTGATTCTTGAATTCAGTACCATTGTCTGTTTTAATGATTCTGACAGTGTTATGAACCTGAACTTGAATCTTTGTAAGAAAAGTAATGATCATCGAAGGTGCTTGGTCTTTTGTACGAAGAAAGTAGACCCAAGTCCACCTCGAGTAATCATCCACTATTACCAAGATGTACCGTTTCCCGTTGATGGTTTGAACACGCATAGGACCAAACAAATCCATATGAAGCAGTTGTAGGACATGATCTGTGTTGTGATATGCTTTTAGAGGAAAGTGGACACGATGACTCTTTCCTTGTTCGCAAGCAGGACATAAGTGATCTTTGGCATATCTGAATTTGGGAAGACCGTCGACCAACTTTTTCCTAGCAAGATCGGTCATTGTCTTGAAGTTCAAATGAGACATCCATTTGTGCCATAGCCAGGCCTTTGTGGGATGTGCCTTTGAAAGTAAGCATATGGGAGAGGAAGCTGTCATGCCTTCAAAAGAAATGGTATAGAGACTGGTGCCACGTTTTCCTTTCATCAGATCATTTCCTTGAAGATTCTGAATAAAACAAGTTTTCTGTCTGAATGCCACCTCCAAATCACCATCACAAAATTGTCCTACTGAGAAGAGATTGTGACCTAGGCCTTCAACGTAATAAACCTTTCTAATTTCGATGTTCCCATTTACATAGTCTCCCTAACCCATAGTAGCAACGAAGTGATCATTCCCGAATCTGACTGTTCCAATGAATTTTGCAACAAAGTTTACAAGAAGCTTGAGATTGCCGGTCATATGTCGGGAACAGCCGCTATCAACAAACCATAGAACAATTTGGATCACCTGCATCACCAGAAGTTGACACAGAGGCAAGTTTGGTAACGGTGGAATCCGTTTGGTTAGTAACACATGAGTTAATCATTTTTGGTACCCATTTAAAGCTATGTGTATTTTGTAACCAACGCTGCCACGTCCAACTAGTCTCAGCCATTCTCCTAATAAATGCACTTGGTGATTTGTTTGTCCTATATGCAGCTATGGGTTTGTCAACTGATTCTTCAGAAACTACTAGTGGTGGTTTTCCTAATATGGACTTGGCAGCAGTAGTGATCCTAGAGGAAATGCCACTAGATCGTTTCTTTTTGCGAGTCAACAGAGTCTTAGCAACACATTTCTCATGATTTCCAGATAATATACTAGCATGACAAAATACACAACTAGCATCAACCATAATATCATTCATAACATTCAACGATTTAGCATTCATTACATCATCTATAGAACTAGACTTAGACTAGTGTGATTCTACTTCTGACATATCATGTTTTTTATTCAAACTGCTAACATTAACTACTACTTCTTCAGTCTTAGATAGTCCACTCTTAGGGCGCCAGATACTAACCTTCCTTTATCTCGTGGTTTTTCTTGATCTGCTAGCCTTAGACTTGTTTCCTAGTCCTGTGGAGGTGGAAGTATTCACATTAGTGGTTTGATTTGATGCTTGCTTAGTTGGCTTGTCTACTGAGTACATTCCTGGGTCAATTACAGCTTTTCCTTTTTCTAAAACTCTGAGTTTCTTTTTCAAATCAACAATGATGTATTGGAGTTCTTGATTTTTTGAATCCAAAATTCTGTTTAACCGGACAGTGTCATTTCTGTTTTGAGAGACTTCATCTATGTCTTTCTCATATTCAAACAGTTTATTTCGCAAAACATCAATTTCATTTTTATTCTGACTTTCTGAAGCATGACTGTTTTGAAATGACAAAGACGCTTTTAGATTTTTGTATTTTAACTCAAATTCAACACTTTGAGTTTGACACCATTCCAGTCTTTTGTTAAGTTTGAAAACTTCATTTTCACACTTATTTTCCACATCAAAGTTGATCTGTCTAAGACTCTCATTCTCTTTTACCAAATTATCAATCTCAATTTGCAACATTTCAACAGTCACAACATGATCATCCACAAGCAAGGCATGACAAGATTCAAAAATAGAATTCATAATCACTGAAATCACATCATCACACAAAACACGTTCCAAGAGTCGATCAACCTCTTTTTCTAAAGCTTTCTTTTGACACTTTTGTTTTGCAATTTTGTCATCTTTAGCTTTAAAAATACTCATCATTGATCCAACTTCAGTCTGTAGTTCCTATTCCCACATTGTTGCACAAAGTCTCAGGTGTTTAACATGTGGTAAGAATTGTTTCTGAAAAATTTCTCTCTTTTCTTTCTCAGCAAGAGAAAATAAAGAAGAGATTTTGATTTCAGAATTAAATTCTATCACTTGTTCCAAAAGTTTAATGTCATCCATAAATGTCTTAAAATATCAAAGAATTCGACATTGTTGAGGCATTTGTGGATCTTGAGTAGCTTTTGGACCATTGATTTGTGTAACAGGAGTAACTTCAGAAGAGGGATTTGTTTCAGTTTTTGACAGTGTTTGTTCTGGTTTGTCCTTAGGAGGAACAAAAGATTTACTGATGTGAGGTCTTGCTGAATAATCATATGGAACTCATGAAAAATCTTTGTCTGACTTTG
The DNA here is from genome assembly GCA_021014915.2 of Artemisia tridentata subsp. tridentata. Classification (NCBI taxonomy): domain Eukaryota; kingdom Viridiplantae; phylum Streptophyta; class Magnoliopsida; order Asterales; family Asteraceae; genus Artemisia; species Artemisia tridentata. The sequence continues at coordinate 355,375,519 of CP139507.1, read as the reverse complement.
ATCGACTCTCAATCTTATGTTCAAGATAATCAATTTCTTCATCAGTACTAAACATAACAATATGTTGAAAAGTATCATCAAACAAAAATTATGCATTGTATAACTTAGGATTATCTTTGAGTGCTTTTTGTAAAAAACGTGGTTGGTCACAGCCAAGTGCAAATCCAAATCCTTTAGGACTCAGTTTCACAGTTAGTCTTTGAATTTGTGTTACTGAATTACCCGTTTTATATGCAACATTCTGAAATTGTTGAGCTTGGATTCCAAGTCAACAATCTCCTCAAGATATGAGTCAACTCGTTTCCTAGTGGCTTTCTTTTCTTCAAGAAGATCCTTTTGAGATGTTGAAAGCTCTGATTGAGTTTTTAACAACTCAGAATTTAAAGTGTCAATTTGTTTTTTGAATTCAAATTGCTCCTTTTCTTTTTGAGAAAGCAAATCAGCCTTGGAAACGGTTAGCTCACGAACTTGTTGCTCTAAATCCTTGACCTGAACGTATGTCTTTTGGAATGCAACCTCAAAGCCTTTCTCACGTTGTGCTTGTTTTTCATAACTTGAAAGTTGTGTTTTATAGCACTCATTGTCCTTTGTTAACATTGCAATTTTGGCTTTTAAGTTCTGGTTAATCTCATTGCATTTGTCAATCTGTGACTTTTGTGCATTCAATTGTGATTGGGTGGTCAGCAATAAGGTCATAAGCTCTGGATCTTGATCAGGCATAAGATCATGTTGTTCAATATGATCATGATTATCATCATCAATAGGATCATCAAATGAAACATTGGTGTTATCATTATCGTATGAAACAACAGTGTTTATTTGATCATCTTCTTAAGACAGGAATGATGAATCATTTTGAACAAGATTTTCTTGTGAAGATGAAGATGCAGATGGTGAAGCAATCTCATGAATAAGGCATTCTAATTCAAGTACCTGACATAAGCCATCAGTATCATATACCGGGCCTGTCTCGTTTACATTAATTTCCTGCATGTTGGCCATGAGCATCACTGCAGCATTTGCTTCCAAATCTTCCATCTCATCATCAGATTCAACATTGGCCATGAAACTTTGTTCTTTCCCAGTCATAGATCCACCGGCCTTTTCATCTTTGAGTGCGAGGAGAAGAGCTTCCTTATGGTATGTGATGACGTATATTCCGCATTCGGGTCACGAACCCGACCAATACTCAAGCCCATCACGCGTGGGCTATCACGATAAAGATTTGGGTTTACAATGGCCCAAATCCGAAATCTATTATTGGCCTTGATATAGGATCTCTTATTTACGGGATAAGGATCAATGGACCGAATAAGGCGGGACACGCCGAAGGGTAAGGAACACGAAACCAACAAGGATTTCATGTGTATATAAAAGGCATCTCGGCTCTCATTAAAGGTATCATATCATAACCCTAACTCTTCACTAAAACCCCAAAACCGATTACTTACTCTCACGCCGGAGGATAATCGTGGGAGACAATCCCACGATAAGCCTAACGGTGTTTTTTGTTCTCTTAGTGCGCAGGTCTCAAGCATTAAGATCCAATTGATACTGTAAGTCGGCTGCTTCATCATCCACAACTTTCCTTCCGATCCTAGTAAACACTGGGTGTCGGCGGCTATCCTTCTCGTACCTTTCCTTTCGGTAACGCGGTGGGGATGCTTCATGCTCAGGGTCGAAGTTGAACCGGGCTTGCAGACTCTGGCTTGACCTCTTTTTCGCTTCCTCTCGCATAAGCGCAGCCAAGGTTTCATAGTTTTGAGATACGAAATCACTTGGCGCTAGTTCAGGCGTGACTCCTTCTAGCGCGAGGATGTCTGTTTCCAAATCAGGACCCTTGTTTCGGATAGGCGCATTTGGCGGCTCAGTGAGGTCTAATTCTGGCATGGTGAAAGGAGTGCGCTGTAGATCTTCCGCGTTAGTGGTTGTCGTAGTAGCATGGGTAGTCCTTGTGAGCGGTCCTACTATAGTAAAGGCCAGATCTTAGTATGATCCTACATTTTTGGGCGCACTGGTTGTTCCAGAGGCCTACTTAGGGGCTGAATCAGTTTGCTGCTTCTGCCCCAGTAGGTCACCATGCGTTTTCTTCGCCTGTGGAGTCCGCTGATTTAGGTTTCCGTGCTTTGTCATTCTAGTTCTTCGTAGAGTTCTTAGTGTCTGGTCCCACGGATGGCGCCACTTGTTGATACAAAAGTTGGGCGTTCCTTGTTTGGATTCCTGTTCCCGTATCAATTGGATCTTAATGCTTGAGACCTGCGCACTAAGAGAACAAAAAACACCGTTAGGCTTATCGTGGGATTGTCTCCCACGATTATCCTCCGGCGTGAGAGTAAGTAATCGGTTTTAGGGTTTTAGTGAAGAGTTAGGGTTATGATATGATACCTTTAATGAGAGCCGAGATGCCTTTTATATACACACGAAATCCTTGTTGGTTTCGTGTTCCTTACCCTTCGGCGTATCCCGCCTTATTCGGTCCATTGATCCTTATCCCGTAAATAAGAGATCCTATATCAAGGCCAATAATAGATTTCGGATTTGGGCCGTTGTAAGCCCAAATCTTTATCGTGATAGCCCACGCGTGATGGGCTTGAGTATTGGTCGGGTTCGTGACCCGAATGCGGACTATACGTCATCATGGTGGCAATGGACGTTTTTACTGTGATAGCCACAGTGAAATGGAGATAACACTTTATATAGGGTTACATGCTCTCATGGATGATTGACATGTTTAACCCACTCGCTCTAATCGTGTGGCTGGGAGATCAAGAGGTGAAACACTTTTCACCCACCCCTCACGATTTATGAGGGATATTCGGATTTACTTGGACTAGATTCATCGTATTACTTTTTAGGTGAGAAACACTTGAAACTTCTCCACTACGCATTCTGGAATTTTTTTTTTGCTACAGTTGTTATTCTAGCATCCGCAGTTTCACCTTGCGCATACTAGACTGGGGGGACATGATGACGTATAGTCCGCATTCGGGTCACGAACCCGACCAAAACTCAAGCCCATCACACGTGGGCTATCACGATAAAGATTTGGGCTTACAACGGCCCAAATCCGAAATCTATTATTGGCCTTGATATAGGATCTCTTATTTACGGGATAAGGATCAATGGACCGAATAAGGCGGGATACGCCGAAGGGTAAGGAACACGAAACCAACAAGGATTTCGTGTGTATATAAAAGGCATCTCGGCTCTCATTAAAGGTATCATATCATAACCCTAACTCTTCACTAAAACCCCAAAACCGATTACTTACTCTCACGTCGAAGGATAATCGTGGGAGACAATCCCACGATAAGCCTAACGGTGTTTTTTGTTTTCTTAGTGCGCAGGTCTCAAGCATTAAGATCCAATTGATACGGGAACAGGAATCCAAACAAGGAACGCCCAAATTTTGTATCAACAGTATGCACTGCCCATAGTTCTTGGGTTAGGGCAAGCATTTGCCATATGACCACTACCTCCACAATTGTAACAAGTGATTGACGTGTTTGCAATTCCTCTTCTGTTAGTGCCAACATTCTGAATTCCCCTTTGTGTATTTCCTAGACTATTTCCACTGCCCCCAGCTGTGTTGAACCTCTGTCCACCTGAGTTAAACCGTGTACCATAATTTCCCATGTTTCCAGGCCCAAATCTACCAGAAGACCGATTCTGAATCTCAACTCGACCATCATTTACGACTGCTTGGTTCCTGGTGTTTGATGAAGAACGAAGACGGTTGTTTGACTTGTTAGAGAACTTGTTGAATGCTCTTGCAATTAATGCAAATCCTTCATTGAGAGAGTTAAACACATCATCTTCTTCATCATAATCAGCATTGGAATAGAACATGGAGTCGGTATTGTTGTATAGGACCAGTTGGTGATCAGAGTTTTGAGATGGTGCTTCATAAGGAACAATCTGATTGTTTGGTTGTGGTTGGAAACTTAGTTGAGACGGTGTTGGAACAAATTCTTGATTTGTGGGTGGAAAGTGTGACTGAGCTATCAAAGCAAGAGAGTTTGGAGTTGGTGCTAGTGAGTAACCTCCTTTTGCTGCAATGTCCTTGACTACCTCAGATTGATGTTGCTTGAGATAATCATACAACAGACCATAGGTTACTTGATTGATCTTTTTGGCTTGTCTGACAAATGTTACATATTTCTGCCAGTCTGGTCTAAGACAACCGAGAAACTTTGAATTGATAGCAATCTTTGGTAGAGGAATGTTGTGACGTTCCAGATCATTGATGATATTGGTGAAGCGGTGATAGTATGATTCCAAAGATTCCCCAGGTTCAATCATGAAGTTAGTGTATTCCATGTAGAGTTTCGATTCCAAATCCTCTTGGTTCAATTATGTGCCTTCCATAAGAAGATGTACATGCTCCCATATGTCCTTGGCTGTTTTCTGAGCATCAATACTCCTGAAGATTGGGTTAGGAATTCCCTCGAGTATGTAAGCCATGGCCATCTCATTGGCTTCTTGCTGAAGAGTTTGTTCAGTGGAATATTGAGATACTGGAATGGGAGTTGTAGTGTCATCCCGTGGAGGTATAGCAGTTGGATCACCCATAACCAACGTTGAAGGAAGTGGATAAGGTCCTTCCATTATGACCTTTTTGAGATATTGACCATGAGGTTTCGTTAGTTCAACAAATCGAAGAAATCGGCTAGACCATTGCACATAGTTTCCAGGAGTCAGCATTGGTGGAGTTTCAAACGATCCTGCTTCATGCCTGGATTGTTGACTACTGATAGCTTCACACATTTTTGTAAACTAATAAGGTTCTCTTGATGAAGGTTGGTAGTTTTGCATCTGCATTTGAGTTTGTGGAAGGATTTTTTGCTGAGGTACTGATTGTTGAGGGAAAAACTGATGTTGTTGCACAAAAGCATGTTGTTGTGGATATTGAGGATGAAATTGTTGTTGTTGCTGATGATATGGTTGCTGTGGATATTACTGTTGCTGATTGAAGTAGTAATTGTAATGTGGTGGTTGAGACATTCTTGTGTTTTTGTTGATCGTTAAGATAATTAAAATGTGTGTTATGAGGTATGAGGTTTGGTTTTGGTTAATTGAGATTTTTGTCCAATGTCGAAGAAATTTTACGGTTCACCCCAATTGTGAAAAACACTGTTCACACTGCCAATTGCGAAAAATTTTGCGAATTTCGAAAGAAACGTCCAATTGCGAGAGAAACGTCCAATTGCAAAAGAACTGAGAATTCCGAAAACTTCAACAATTTGCGAAAGAGAATTGAAAATTGCGATAAACTATCTAATTTGCGAAAGAACTTAGCAATTGCGATAAGTTATCTGAATTGCAATATGAAAAAGCAATTTCGATAAGTTAATCAGAATTGCGAAAGATCAAGCAATTTCGAAAGATTATCAAAATTACAATTTCGATCACTTTCTCAAATCTTATACAAGAGATGAGAATAAATGCCAAGTCGAAGTATTTTCACAAACTTATACAAGCAAGGAAAATACCGAGTACCAATTCCGAAAATTCTTGTGATTTGCGAGAAACCCTTTTCTTATCCAATTGCGAGAAACCCTCTGATCGCCAATTCCGAAAAACCCTCTTTTCACCAATTCCGAAAAACCCTCTTTTCACCAATTCCGTAAAACCCTCTTTTCACCGACTTTTTTTGAATTTCGTCTAGGACTTTTAATGATGATGATTAGTCGATAAATATGGATTATAACGAATAAAGCTACATTTAGAACACTTGTTTTCAACTCAACTTCGAACAAAAAACCCAAAAATCCAAACGTAAATGACAAAACCAAACTTAATGACGATTTAATCTACTCTTAAACACACACGATAACTATCCTTAGGCGAATGATACCACTTGTAGGTCCTAGTAATTAACGTAAAACACAATCTACTCAACTAGATAAACCACGATAACAACTACTCTATAAGCTACGAAAGAGATTAACAATAAGTAAAGTAAATACAAGAGAAGAGAGATTGATAGAGAAGAGATTTAAGAAGAAAGAAAGATGGATGATTCACATTCACTTAACATTCGGACATAGCTTACGCATAAGAATGAAAACCAACAAGAAATATAAGCTCCCTAACCTTCTATTTATAGGCAACCCTTACATGAATGTTTCTAGAAGTATTTTAGCTAAGTGGCCGGCCCATGGACTCCTTATGGACCGGATCTCTAATTACAAACATAGAATCCATATTTGAGCAACTATTTATCGCAAATGACTAAGACTTGACAATTTACAAAACGTGTTCCTAACAAATACAACTAACAGACTTAACTAAGTAACCCAACAGACTTAAGTCTGCTCTTCATATTAAGTCTCCTCTTGTGATAATTCCCATCTTCATCCAGACCTCGTTATCAATATACTCCATCTTCAAGGATTTAGAGACATTGGGTGACTTTATGGAAAAGGTAAAACTGACTCAGAAAAAGAAAGGTACCACAAAGAAGCTCACAAAATAGGAAAAGATGTATGATATGAAGATGTACATGAAAAACATGATGCATTCAACCTTTGAATAGATGAAGGGAATGTCATATGAAGAGCTTGAAGGGAGGTATCTCAGGGCATATGAAAGGGATCAAGGTTATAAACCTACTGATTATGAAGACTCAATCAGAAGGAGTTTTAAAAGGCAAAAGGTGTCTAAAGGTGAAAAGATATAGAAAGTAACTGAGGCAGCTAAACCATCTGATAAAACAAAGAAAGTAGTAAAAGTTGATAAGCCAATTATAAATTGGAACAGAAGAAAGAGTATAGCAAGAAAAAGTAAATCAGTGTCCAAGAATGTGGTGTAGGAAGAAGAAGAACCTTCATCTGAGGAGTTCACTATGGGATCAATTCCAGAGAGTTCTGCAAAACCAGCTAAGATTGTCAGATATCAAATCATCAAGACTGGGATGAGGGCTGCTTATCAAATAACAAGGGAGGACAACACTGATGTAGTGTATGTCAACTTTCCAGGGCTGTTAAATGATGTAACTAGGGAAGATCTCAAGAAGTTGTACAAATTGGTGAATATCAGACATGGAGACTAGACCTGAGGAGGAGTTTGAAAGGGTCTTTTGGGGAGATCTAAAGGTTATTTTTGAGCCACCTTCAAGAACAGATGAAATTTAGAAGCTGCCATACCAACAAGAAATTGTCAGATGGAGATATTTTCACAGCTGTCAGGTACATTGCTTATCATTACAGAGAGCTCATATCTACATGTTGGCAGAAGTGGAGTATCCCTTACCACCTAGAGTCTGCAAAGAAATGTTGGAAAAGAAGTTGTATGCAGACAAGAGGGATGAAGTGTATGAGAAGATATTGGATTTGATTAAGTTGCAGTCACTAAACGAAGCAACTTGGGGTGCTTGAAAGTGTTTGAAAGAATTTTCAAGTTGTTAAGTGAGACTAAAGGAACTTCTCACTTGGTGAAGGTGCTTTGCACTAACACAATAAATGGTCATCAGTCCACCATGTCTAACCCACATAAGGACTTGCTAATCCATGAGCAAACGGCTCTGGTAAAGATATTTAAATCCGTTTATGGCTAACAATTTGCCAAAAATTGTATGGTAATCAACTCACCGTATCTGTGAAAGTGAAGAGTTGACTAGCCCACAAGAGTATGGCTTGTGGTAAAGGCAGTGGAAAACCATAACTGGGAATCAATTCACCAAAGTGAGGTGTATTCCATCAAAGAATTGGCTAGTCCAAAAGCAAATGGCTTTTGGTAAAGACAAAACAAATCCGTTGTTAAGCTGATGGTTTGCTAAAAATCATATGGTTATCAATGTACCTTGGTCTAACACACCAAAACATTGGCTACTCCAGTAGTTAATGGCTATCTGGTAAAGAGACATCAAATCCATTAATTTTCAATGATTCACCTCTCACAGGAGTTTACACACCTAGAAGTGATGAGAATAGTATGAAACTTAAAGAATTGATGTACAAGTGGTCATTGTTGCTGAAAAGATCAGATGGGTTGAAGATTAGATGGTGTAAAGCATGTTAAAGTCAAAGTTGCTGCACAAAGTTCAAACATGCTGATTTGAAGAATTAGAGATTTGAAGAATTAGAGATCAAGATAATTCCAAGAGTTCAGAGTTCAATCCTCAAGAAGCTTATCAGAAAGGAACTTAAAGTTCATGAAGCATAAAGATCAAGTTAGGGGAGGATTGTTGGGAATTATCACAAGAGAAGACTTAATATGAAGAGCAGACTTAAGTCTCCTGGGTTACTTAGTTAAGTCTGTTAGTTGTATTTATATCATAGTTAAGTCTGCCAGTTCAATGTTAAGTCTGGTAGACATAATAGACTAGTTAAGTCTGGTTGACTGTATTAGTTAAGTCTGTTTATGAATTATAGGAAGTTTGTTAGCTATAAGTTAGGAAAGGATACGTGGTTATCTTTATAGAAGATATGGCTAGATACGTTTATCCTTCTACACGTTTTGTATCTAGAGTTTCCTTGGTGTATAAAAGGAACCCTATGGGTTATTGGTTTGGATGTACGACATTGTGAAAGCTAATAGTAATACGAAGTTAGTTATCTTGTGTTCTTCATTGTTATTGTTAACATTCTGCATTAGCAATGAACAATCTGTTAGAGTTTCTTACCTAGATCAATTTGGATTTATTCAAGTTGTCTAACAAGTAACAAAGGCTACTTGGATCCATAATCGGTGGACCTACAGGATTGGGAGTTTTATGTTGGATATGGTTGTTGTTGCAGGGATAGTTTGTTGTGGTTTAGATGTGCCAGCTTCAGATTTTTCATCATCATGGGTTGATTTCTCGTCTTCACTGGGATGGTTTGAGAAATCATCAGGCTTTTCAGGCTTCTCAAACTCAGAGATTGTGCAGGGTTTATTGGAGTGAATTTGGGTTTGTGGTTTTTGTGTTTCTTCGAACTCAGAGTCTCTTTACAGGCTCTGATACCACTTGTAGGTCCACCGATTATGGATCCAAGTAGCCTTTGTTACTTGTTAGACAACTTGAATAAATCCAAATTGATCTAGGTAAGAAACTCTAACAGATTGTTTATTGCTAATGCGGAATCTTAACAATAACAATGAAGAACACAAGATAACTAACTTCGTATTACTATTAGCTTTCACAATGTCGTACATCCAAACTAACAACCCATAGGGTTATTTTTATACACCAAGGAAACCCTAGATACAAAACGTGTAGAAGGATAAACGTATCTAACCATATCTTCTATAAAGATAACCACGTATCCTTTCCTAACTTATAGCTAACAAACTTCCTATAATTCATAAACAGACTTAACTAATACAGTCAACCAGACTTAACTATTCTATTATGTCTACCAGACTTAACATTGAACTGGCAGACTTAACTATGACATAAATACAACTAACAGAGTTAACTAAGTAACCCAGCAGACTTAAGTCTGCTCTTCATATTAAGTCTTCTCTTGTGATAATTCCCAACATATTTTCATTTAAAAAATATCTTTATGAATTGTTTCTAAGTGAAAATATATTAGATTCCTTGATTTGTAACGGAAGATCCTTTTAATTATGCCGTTTGCGCAAATTTTTGGCCAAAATGAAAAAGGAAATTTCAACTTTTGAACATTGATGTATTTTCAAAGTAACTTGGTAAAAATCTTTAAAATGGGGAGGAAACAAAATCATTTGAAATAAAATAAATAAAGTCAAGCTAGGTATACATTTTTATACTTAATACACAAAATGACAATAAGTATTTTTGTGTGTTATGCTAAATGGTTATTTGTTTTGCTTTATGTCCTAGTACTGTTAGTTAATATTTTTGAGTGCTTATAGTTATCTTTAGTTGAGCTAATTATATCTATAATCACAAGCGTTTTACATGCCTTGATACTATGTGTTGATTATTAGTTTTCCGGTTTATGTGTCAATAGGACTTAGACTAGACTTCTTGTACTAAGTTGTTTAATTGATTTTGCATTGCATATAGGCATAGACCAGTTTTCTTGCATATGTGTTTTCGATATCTTGCAAGTTTTAAGATGCTTTAGTAACCTTCTTAGGAATGGAAACTAAGTTGGTTGATCATGTGCGTCGAAATATATTGTCTTACACAATTATTTTTTCAAAGGTTTAAGTGTAAAAAATATATCACCTCAAAATATTTAACACTTTCATTAAATCTGTAACATGATCTCTAAAACATTACATCCTTTTGTCTTGCATGACCATGAGTTGTCTAAACAAGATAAAAGATCATATTAATACATTAGTATTTAAGTAAAAGAAAATGTATTAAACTTGCAGTGATCTATCACACACAAAAAATGTTTTAAACATTTAGTATTTTACGTATGTTGTATAAAAATGGTTAAGATAATTATTTTTATACTCATGATATGTCGAAAACTAAGAATATTATACTTAATAATACAAATAGTTTTTAGCAAATAAAAATAAATGACAATATCGAAGTAGTAAGTTAATATGTCATTAACCTCACACATAGTACTAGTATTAGAATAAATAGAACACATTCCTTAAATTTTTATTTTCTTTTTAAAAGGAGTGATTGTGAGGGTCAAGAAAGATTTCGAGTACATATCAATTCATTATTCAAATTATGATTGAAATCATCATCGAATCTAATTGACAAGTTTTCGAGTATGGACTTGAAATTGGAGTCATTATTTGTCTAGCTTCAAGATAACATCAAAATATAATAAAATATATTATATTGAATCTACATGCTCAATCACACTCAGTTGTTTTGAAAATAATGACTTCCTCTCAAGACGAAAATAATATGCATCGGATCATAACTCACACTTGTGTTGAAGATGCCATATTGAGTCTTCTTATCCAATGGTTGTGTTCCAAACATTAAACTAATATGTTTAAAAGATGCATAAAATACACAACTAAGTAGGATTGACAACTTGGATGTTTCATCCGAAATATACAAGTAATTTACATTGCAATGCAATTAGTAAATGTGTCATTTCCGAAAAACCAAACATGAGCAAACAAATAACATATGTAAACTTTGCTCATGAACGACTCAACACTCAAAATCTCATGTCAAGTAAGAGTGTCACACATAATATGTTATTAACTATTATGTACGACATCAATCTTCAAGAAAATTACATGTATTTCTCTTATCAAAAGATTGACAAAGGATAATTTATATCATATGCATCTCATTCCCTTTGTAACATGAATGGTTGTGTTACAAGAGAATACATTGCATCTTGTTAACAAATATAGGATATTAGATTTGAATAATAACCCAATACAACATGTGTCATTGCATAAACAAGTAAAATTGGTCATACACTAAAATACTTGTTTTACTAAGCATTCGTAAGAGTGATAAGTTTCCTCTTAGAAAAGTATATTTGTTGAAATATACACTCTCGCTGTAGTAGATTCTACATTGCATCACATTAAGGCATCTCTTGACTCTAGAAAATTAAATCGTGTTAAAATAACATGTAACGACTCAACAAACAAAAATGTCATCCATGAGATCTTAAAATGCACCATCTAAACCAAATAATCTCTAAATCTCAAACACAAAATTGAAACGTGTTTGCCTTTGTTAAGATATTGTGTAAGACATGTCTTCCTCTTCACCGACTTTTAAAATATGGTTAGTTGAGTCATACTAGGCCATGTATTAGCGAAATAAGCTAATATCATCTTTGCTACACTTCGATAGGCAAATATAGGAATTTAAATTTTTCTAACATGAGAATGACTACTTGAGAACCTATTGCACAAGAAATTTAATTTGACCTAACGGTTGAATTGCTTCCAGGAGAGAAGTTGGGTTCGTGGTATAACCCGTAAAAATGGTAGTGTTTAGCCTGAATTAAGCACCACTAGTGATAGTCTTATACTCATTCTCTAATTTGAAAATTTTTCATTCCTACGTTTGACTAAAGATAGTTTACATCGGTGAACTTTATCTCCCATTAGGATTTCATTTTGAACAAGTAGTAATTAGGATCCTCCTTAGCGAACCTAGATTACTTGCATCCCACATATGTGTTTCAAAATGATAACATGTTCTCGTAAGATATGATTGAATGTCTTCATGCTCTTAAATGCTAAATGATTATCATGTTTTGCATGATGTTTGCATTTATTCCTCATTTGCATTTTACATGATTTGCTTGTAAATTTTGCACCCACACTATGTCATTTTGACACATAATGAATTAGGTATGTCTATCACTATGAACTCTTAGATGTCATATAGTCATACACTAGTGTCAAAATCTATAAGTTAAAGTAGTCGTGAAATTGTCCTAATTCCTTAGTCATCATTTCGCTTTCTTCCAAGTAATACACCCTTTTATCATGGGGAGGTTAAATAGAAACCTAGTAGAACTCGGAGTAGGTATGAGAACTTCAATATTTCATCTGAAATATTCAATTAAGTTTAACTTGCGATCGCAATTGTTAAATGTCATATCCGAAACATCATATTCAAGTCTTTTAACAACATATGTTAAAACGCTCATCCAAATGCTAAAGGCTAACATCAACCTTTGGGTGACAAAGGACTCACGAGTTACTACTTAAGTGATTAGTAGTTCCTTTCATCCTCGTGTGAATATACACTTCTTAAGACCAAGTATATTCATTTCCGGTAGTTCCTCTTATCTCCATAGGTTTGTCACCGTGTTTTGTCGTCAAGCTCACCTCATATATAATGAGGATTGAACTTTATCCATTGGTTTTAGGGTAAAAAACCAACGTATCATCCTATCTCGCCAAGTGTCCGTTGATATTCTCTTTCTTCCGAATAACGAGCAATATGCCTACACGAAGATTGATATTTTTGAGTCTTTTCTTCTTCGTTGTCAATCTTGATCACCTACCAACGTGCAGTGATCTCACAACAACAATGGATGTTCATCCCAAAAATCTCATCAATCACCCTAAATACAACAAACCTCAATCAACTTTAAGCCATCCTTATGTTCCAAATCGAGTCTCACCCACACATCTACTACCGTTGTGTCAGTTAAATACTTCATTCTTTTAGATCCTAAACCCTGCTGCGAACCAGCACCATAGGCCTTGCTTTACTCCTTTTAAAACCCCGTGAAACACTCACGTGTGAAGCACATCAAAATCCGTAAATTAGCCAAACCTCTCAAATGCGAACCATTCAACTATCTACGTCTAGGTCTAGGAATGATGGAACACATTTCGTGAATTTCATAATTTACGTATGTTCAAGAACATCTTCCTAATTTCGTCTTATGACTATCTAAATATTTCATTGGAAATATTAAAGTCATCCTTCATATCCCTCTAATGACTACTTACGTATGTCCTTGGAAATATTAAAGTCATCTCTTCTCGTATAGTCTCGTTCATCTCGTAAAAAGAATTTATTAGGTATAAATTCTCTCCTCATGTCAAAATGTGTCACTAAATCAGCGAGATTTATTCGTAAAATCCTCTTAAATTCCAATGACAACTTAAATATTTCATCTGAAATATTTAAAGTTTATTTAATTTGTGAAATACAATTAAATGTCATCTCTCGTTCTCGATCAACGTTCATCGAATCTCGTTGGATTCATTCATAAAAGAATTTATTTGGTATAAATTCCTTTAATCTAAGTTCCAGAAAAATCACAACATATGTGAAATTTCTTTGTCGAAAATCAAATTCTGGGACAAAACTGACCTCAGCAGGTCACGGTACCCTTAAATAGGGGACGGTACCGCTAAATTTAATGGTACCGTCGGACCGTTGTCTACTGAGACAGTTTATTTTGTTTTCAATTCTCACTGTTTCAAAAGCACTATCAAAACCCACTCGTTGTAGTCTTGAACCAGAACCGTCTCCTATCAGAATAGATTCTGCCTATCTTTTGATTCCTTAGCTTTTCCCCTTTCACTTCCGCATGGTACTAAACACACCATATGTTCGGTTACTTCCATATCCATTATCTTCTCAACTTATCTACAATTCTCAACCTTTGTTCTACACTATCAATGCTTCCGCATCCCACTCATCTTCCACACACTTCAAGCGAAGAACCGCTAGGATAAGTTGAGATAACCCTTCTTTATCAACATACTTTCTTCTATCAAAGATAACCCCACTAGAACCTTATCACTAACTCCACAACCTTGAAGATTCTATCTTCTTACCCCTTAGCACATTTCCACATAATCACATACCTCATCATGTGAATGTTCTATGAATATTCACAATGATTGAGAAGAGCTACGTGACTTTAAAAGTGAAGTTTATTGTATGCTATCCACCACTTATCATGACGTTACTAAGCACATCGCTTCCGTCAACGTTTGTTTTCCTCTTTATTTTTTTTAGATTCTTTTTCCAACACAGCTTGTCCGGATGGTCATCGATTAAGGGGGAGCGAAAACATACTCATATAGTCTTTCACCAAACACTCTCAAGAACACACAAATGTGGTTCTTATTCCCCAGAATTCTCTATTAATACATGTAGAATACTTGATATCATAACACAAGGTCAAATTTATGGATAGGCCGAATTCTAGAGAGAGAAAAGAGAGGATGGGATATTCTAGATAGAGAAAGCACAATGTATTAGATTAAGAGTGTAAGAACATCCAACCCTTCCCATGTGTGGGAAGGGGTATATATACTACTAGCATAAGTGCCCCTAGTGGGCTGTGGAGTGAGCTGACAATAGGTAAAGACCCGACCCAACTCCACAAATATTACTACGACTAAACTAATATAACTATAACTAAACTTGTATTAGTAAGCCTACGAGCTAACTTAATGCTAATGAATACTCGGGGTGACCGAGTCTTTCATATGAATATTTATATTCCTAACAATCTCCCCCTAAGGGAGGTCAGCCCGGAAATTACAATTTGAATTCTAGCATTCTGATGGACTTAATTTCTTTAGCTCGTAGTCTTTGATTCTTCATGATTGGAAAACTTTGTACTTTAAGTCGTGATCTTTTGAGTATTGTTCCTTTGGCTTGTATGATCTTTGAGCTTGCTTTGAGATCATCAGTTACCGTAAATCTCCAAGTTCATCCTTTGTAGTATCGCCGCTATGTGATGTAATGACTATTGGACCATCATGCTCACACTTTTCTGGATCATGATATTAGTCATCAGAGTTATGGAAGCATTGTTGTAGGTCATACTGCTATCATGATTTCTTCGAACTTGGGTGTGAAGTATGAGCATGAGGTTATGGATTGACATGTCTCTGCTGAAATTGGGTACCACCATCACCATCTTTATATATATTTGAAATAAAACTGTTAGCAATAAAGTCGGTGAACGAATATGGCTTTGTCATTCGTTCAGTGTGGTTGGATTAACCTTCGGTTCCGTGAGGACCGACCTATGATCAGGTAGAATCCCCTTTAAAGAAGATTCTCCTTGACAGGAATTTCCAGCGTGTAGTAAAGACTCATCCAACGAATTAACATTGGAATCATCATACTAAGCATGTTCTCATACCGGAATGTCTCAAAGCAGACAACACAGTAGAGTGAATCAGTGGATTAAATACCCACTAATTGATGAGAAATTGATTAGAAAAATCACTCGCATGTCGCTAGATAAACATTTTATGCACCACTACGAGGGTTTTATAATTTGAATAACATTTCTATCATAAACACTTTTGTTTGAAAATTTTAACAATCAATGTGCTCGAAACTCAGTTGGTGAGCACATTGAAAGGTTTTCCAAAAACATCCGTCAATCCATTTCCTGGAACAAGTTTGATTCGAATGTGAATCGCCCCATCGTTTCCTTCCAGTTGTCACTAGTTTGATCCATGAAGGATCTCACATGTCACCCACCAAGAGCTTGTTTGATGTTGGCTCTAGAAGGATTTCCATCTTCATGGTGAATACTTTACGTATCACTCGGATGTTCTGGCAATACCACAAGGATAATGCGTAGGACTCTTAATATATGTTTTCTTACTTTTCACGGTGTATGAAACAGCAAGCATATTGGAAATGTGTCCTACTGAGATTTATGGATGATCTCTTGGCTCTAGACTCAATAGTGCGTTTTGATTTAGTGATCAGAAGCTAGAGAGGACTGCCACCTTTTCAATATCGTCTAACTCGGAGTGAGAGAGATGATAGAAATGTATTGATCTTAGTGACAAATGAAACAAGGGTCCTTTGAAGGACCTTGAGTGGCTAGGGAGGGTTGTGCAGCGTATCACTGGGTCCATGATATTTGTATTCAATGTCAGGAATCAACTAAGTGATTCTGACAGCATATGTATTGACCCGATTTCTGCCTAAAGTGTAAGGAGGGCTTCTTTCTTTTCACCCTTTATCTTTACATTTCTTTTTCATTCTTCAACCCCTTCAGTGCTTACCGAGACTTCACCACTAGTACCTTGTTGGGTTTGTTCCAGTACTAGCTCCGTCTCAGTCGGCACTCTTCCCTTATTCAATTTTCTCCTTTTTAATCATTCCTAAGGACTTCTATTCTAACTAGAGGATTGTCCCTGGGAAGATCCCTCCGGTTCTGGCTGGATCATGGGAATTAATACCTAACCTCACCATCCATATATATCCAGTGCATTAAAATAAGATTGGTCGGTCTTTGGTATGCATCCACAGTTTC
Organism: Artemisia tridentata subsp. tridentata; assembly: GCA_021014915.2. Taxonomy (NCBI): domain Eukaryota; kingdom Viridiplantae; phylum Streptophyta; class Magnoliopsida; order Asterales; family Asteraceae; genus Artemisia; species Artemisia tridentata. Next base: position 355,358,891 of record CP139507.1, on the reverse strand, counting down.
CATCATAAACCATTTGATCCCCCTCAATATGTGCATCGATATTCGAAAGAGTTTAGCACATATTTGGGAGCCTACACATGAGTCCAAAAGATCACATTTTATCAGATTTCATATTTAAATCACATTCTCTCCCCCGATCAAAAATGTCAAACCTTTTGAGATTTGTGATCCCAATTGATTTAAATAAGTTTAGAAAATATGGGAGAAAATGTGGTCTGATTTAATATTTACTGATGATAAGACGGAACACTACTCCCCCTCAAGCTAAGAGGGAGGTAAAAACTGACACACTCATCACATGTTTATCACTACTTTATCAGTACAAAGTTTATTATATCACATGATTACACAACAGCAAAGAGGGCTAATTATTACAGAGAAGATATTTTCATTCGGTTCTCTGTAGAAGTCTATAATCGCCCTCTCGAACTCTTCCACCAACATAGCTCTCAAGACTGCGGAAGATCCTCCTCGTCTTCAATCGTTTGCGAATGGCACGGATGAACTCATATTTCATTTCCAGATCTTTCTTTGTCCAGAACATGGTATTCCTCCCTGGTCTAGCAGTTCTGATTTTGTACTCTTTGATTCTTTAGTCCAGTGCTTCTTCAATTTGCTGTAGAGTACCATCACTGAACTTGTGGATTTCATTAAACCGCATGATCATCTGAACCTCGTACCTGTCTCTGAACACCACAGCCTTTGGAGACTCAAGAACCGTGTAATTGTGCTTGAATTCCATGTCTTTCGCTTCCCATCGAGGCCTCGTGAGGTTGAGCTGAGTCTGATAACTCTCAATCCCAAGCTAAAAGTCCCCACCCGTTGTCTGATGACTAAACCCCTGGTCCATAGATTGACGGCAGTGGCAAGAGTCTTCTTTTCATGAGGTGATAGGTGATGCAGCTTGCCTTGAAGGTTCAACAGGTACAGATCTTCAAAGTTACTAGGATTCAAGTGTTTGAAATCACTTTCTGAGATGACATGCTCTTTGAGATCAGCTCGACGAAGGACGATCCTTTTCAGGTAGTCATAGCCATATATTGAAAAGATTTTAACTCGGACTACACTTAATATCTGCATGCGGGATCTTCCAGCTTTGCGATCTCCTTCAGCATCAAATCTTTCGATGTAGAACCGCTGTCTCTTGAACCACCAATGTGATGTGCCATATGAAGCTGATATGTCATACTTGCATTCTTCATCAATCCACATCTGATCTAGCACCATTTGTTCTAACCCGATGTCAGGATAATATGCAGCTTTCATCTTGGTAATTGATAACGCCTGTTTATGCTCCTTGCAGCCAAACCTGAGATACTCTAGATCTTTGTTGAAGAAGAAGTCAGTTTGAATGGTGACCTGTCCTGGTGGACCACCCAGAGGGAGTGGTCTGCTGACGTTGTAGCTGCGAATTCCCTCGTCAACCTGATCAGTCAGAAGCTTATGACATTCTTCCATCTAGAACTGAAGTTGAACCACATCTAGATGAAAAGTTTTGACGATTTCGTATGTTGGCCCTTCCAAGTCCTTAGGAGTCAGTTTAGTGATTCCTTGCTTCTGACAGTACCAATCAATAAAATCTCCCATGTCTCCAGTCTGTGCAAGTAGTGAGTTTTCCGGAGGAGGCACATAGCTGGACATAATAGCTTCAGCCCAGTTGCTATCAGGGACATGCATATTAGAAGAAGGGATGGACCAAGCTGGCTCAGGTGTTAGAGGTCTGTCATCTTCGGATGTTGACTTAAACCATGTCTTCTTCATTTCATCAGTAAGAGTAATCACAGGAGTTCCTGATCTGTCATCCTCTGAGAAAGATCCCCACCAGACGTTCCTTAGATTAACCTTGGGAATATGGGCATTTGCGGTGTCTTCATCATCATCTGAATACGAATCTTGATCGTTGATAGTTAATTCTTCATGCATAATAACATCTTCAGGAATTTATGAGACAGAAGGCTTGAATCTGGTGTCAAATGTCGTCCAAGCAGCATATCCAGTGGATGAAACATTCTTCGATGAGCTTGGACCAGTAGACTACTTCGACTGATCTTTCTCAGTAGTTGATGCAGGAGGATGAAGTGGTGGTTGTGCTTCAGAAGATCCTGAAGCTCTAGAGAAATATGCAGCTCTAGATCCCCCAGATGGTGGAGAAGGTGGAGGAGGATGTGGTGGAGACCCAGGAGGTGTATCGGGTTTGTTCTGGCTCTTCTTCTTCTTTCTGCGTGTTTCAGCCAGGTCCTTCATGATTTGATCAGCGTTGTCACGATCAATCAATTTTTCCAATGCTTCGTATAATTTTCTATGATCTTCATGCCCTTTGTCCTGATTCGTCTCATACATACGCTGAAGAAGAATTTCCTTCATATCTATGGTGGGAAGATCTCTGAAGCGAGCTCTCAACGGTGCTTCCATTGCCCATCTTACTGCTTCCGCAGCATGTTCATCAACAGCAGTGATTACCTTATATTCAAGGTTGAGATTTTCCAGTTTGACAGCCGAGAACCGTGAGACAAGTCGTGGCCTTTCAGAACAGCAATACGTCTGAGAGCATCTTCAAGATGGGATTCTAAGCTCTCGTTGGTGGATGGAGGTTGTGTAATTGGAATTGTGGTTGTGATAGTTGCGGTAGTGGTTGTTGCAGATGAGGGAGTATCCATGATTGGTGTTATCGTAGGAGTTGGAATTGCCATTGTTGGGACAGCAGATGTGTCTTGTTCAATTGTGACAGATACCATTGACATAACCTCTTTTTCTTCATTTGGTTTTTCAACCTCAGCATCAGTAGTCTTGTCTGTGATAAACTGGTCCCCAAAGGTAGGGTTGTGTTCGAGATTCTTGAGAGAAGATAGAGTGCCCGTTGAACTAACCGGTTCCTCCAGGTGAGTCTGGTCATCGATTCTCATCTTTAAATTTTCTTGAACACCTGGATAAGCCATTGATACGAATTCATCATGCAATGATTCAAGTGGAGGATCTGATGTGTTTGCCTTCTTTAGAGTTTGAATCACTTTCTCAGCTTTGTCGGGCTCGGGTTCTGCAACATCTTCAGTGTGTGTAACATTTATCTAAGCATTTTTCTCCTCCGTTGCCAGCACGTCGGATTCGGTATCACTGGAGTCTAGATTGGGTTCTAAACTCGGAGACTTTTCCCCTGCAGCTTCAGAAGATTCAACGGCTTTGGAGGGTTCGGATTCACGTTTCTTGAGGATGAACTTTGTAGTAGTTGACTTCGAGACTGCAGGAGAGGAGAAATCCAGAAGTGTTTGAGCAACATGTTTGACAGTGTCAATCCCCTTTCATTTTCCTTTCACTTTGGGCATTGGTTGACGTCTTCCGGTATCTGTTTCTCTTAGAATCACACCTTTAGTAGTGTGTCCCATCGAATCCGCGTATTCCTTTGCACTAAGTTCCAGGGTCCTTTGAAGGACATCATCCTCCTCATCACGCAGAGTTGGTTCAGATATGAGAACATCTTCATCTACAAGTTGTTTTTCTAGTTTTCGCCTTTTGGACCCCTGTTTCTTACTCACAACACCCCTCTTGGATTTCTTCGTGCGCCCCGGAGCATCCTCAGTAGTTGATGCCTCCTTATGCTTCTTGGGTTTTAGCATGCTTTGCTTGGTTGACTTCTGTTGTTTTGATGACTTGGTCGGTTTTGGAGCTGGACACTCAGCTTCATCAACAAGTTTATCATCAAGATACTTTTGATATACAGCCACTCTATTCTGAAAATAAGGAGCATTTCGTATTTCATCTGAGATGAGAGCTTCAGGTATAATCATCCCAAAGACCTCTTGCTTGGTTCCTTTGGCTGAGAACTTGAGATTTCCCAGGACATGTTCGTCAGAAGGTAAGTGGAGAGGAGAGTCAGATCTTGGATGAAACTTGTGCAAACATTAAAGATGATGGATTATTCTCTTTGTGTATCTGATGCTCGGAATCACCAGTTTGTTGACCGTTTTCTTACTAGCCTTATGCAAAGCTACTTTCATCTTGTCCTCAATGAAAGTGTGAATGGAGTGAGTGAATTCCTCCCAGATCCTTTCAAAAAAGTCAATATTGGCTCTTTTGACGATTCCCCATAGAATCTGTAGCACTGGAGCTCTTGTTCTTTCATACCCTGAGGTTTTTCCAGTGAGACACATGTTAATGATTGTGATGATTGCCCTCCATGGCTGATACATATCATTAATGATCACTGCAGATAGCGTGTTGACTGTTATGGGGTAGCCTAGATCATTTATGAAGTTGATGAGGTCATCGGGTGGTGGTGGTGGAGTAAATGGTTTGTCTACAATGACCGGTGTGATTTGTAATGCTTCTCTGAGGGTGTCTTTGGTAAGATCAAATCATTATTCATCAAGCTGACAATGGTAGCAACCGGTATCTCTGTTAAGGCTCACAATGTTCCAAAACTGCTGAATGTAGATGGCGGGAATAGCTAAGCTGTCTGTGAACGCACTGAAGAATGTGGTCTCCTTAAGTATGTCCACCGCAATTTTGTAGATAGGATTTGGTTGAGACTTATCCATATCCAAATAGAAGTTGCTCCTGCCAATAGAAACCCACTGTCATGAGGTAAGATTTGTTCATCTGAACGAATAGGAGGTGGAACTACAGGTGCTTGTCCAGCAGGAACATTGACGTTAACATCGGCCATTGAATCTGCACAGTTACGATCACAAGGAGACAAGTATACAGATTCCAAGTTAGACTAGAGCACATGCTCGATGTAAGATCAGTGCTTATAAACAAGGTGCACCCATTGAATCTCACTTAGTCACAGCTTGAAAATGATTTGACAATTGCAAATTCACAGATTATAATGACCAAGGATTGATATCATAATAGATAAACTGATATTTGACCAAATCACAATACCACAAATTGTAACATCCACATTGCAAGCAATTAAGTGATCAAATCGCAGATTATTCAAACCGTAATACACAGGCAGTAAGTCAAATCGCAATATAAAACACAACAGCCAAATCGCATACAGTCGAATATTCATATCACAGTTTATTCAAATCGCAACTACCAAAGAGTGAGTCAAATCGCAAGAGTTAAATATTCGAATCGCGACCATGTGGGAGCAAATCGCAACACAGGTGGTCCCACAATTCGAAAATAAAATAATTTTCAAAGCAAATCGCAGACATTGCGTTTCGTCCTCAATATTATACTCAAATCGCATCCCTGATACTCATCAGTCAAATCGCAGACGATAAAATATTCCAAAATATTCAAATCGCAGATATTGCGATTTGATCAGTACAAAGTAATATTTTACTCAAATCGCAACATGAGACAGTCAAATTGCAACAGGGCAAATATATTCAAATCGCAACAGACATAAACTAATCAAAACGCAATCAACAGGCTTTTGACCACCAAATCGCAACTTAACTTAAATACTCAAATCGTAATCAAGAATGAACCACCAAATCGCAACCAAGCACAATTGGTCAAATTGCAACCAGGCATTAAATATTCAAACCGCAACCACAATGGCAAACCTCCAACTCGCAACCAAGAATATAATAGGCAAATCGCAACCAAGAACATAACAGGAAAATCGCAACCAAGCAACATTCACTCAAACCGCAATCAAGAGCATGCAATCAAATCGCAAGTAAGCAACCAAGAGTCAATAATCAACATATAACCGAGGGTAAAACAGCAGGTCGCAATCAAGAGTGCATATGCAAATCGCAACTAAGAAGATTAAACCCAAAGCGCAATCAGTGACATTCAGAACACACAGAAGCTTAATATCGTAACTCGCAACCTAGAATCTTCAAATCAAATCTCACGCAAGTAAAGGATATCAAATCGCAATCAAGAATGCCTCACAAATCAGTCACATAAGATTTTACATCTAATCACTACACCTAGACATCTAACACGCGAACCTAAACATGGCAAAAAGAAGTCTAACTTGCCAGGCATTAACACAACACCACTTACGTAATTTTGACTTTTTACGGGTCAACAATAATTCAAAAATCCAGGCACACAATCAAGAGTGAAATAGAGAGGCAAGATAATAGTTAACCTAGAATCTACTCATGATATTGAACACATCCCACCAAACAAATGACTTAAACAAGCACTAACCAAGATTTTGATAACGATTCGACTGGGTGACCTAGGATACAATAGAGATGAATTAGAGTCAAGAAATGTTAATTAAGATAACCTACTGACTTAATCATAATGCATTTGATACCTATGCAATAGTTTCCACAAATTCGAAAGATCAGACAAATCGCAATAAGGGGAGAAGATGAATAGTGAACTTTGACTAAGGTTTGACTGAGAAAAGATGTTTTGGCATGGTCAAATCGCAAGGTGCATATTTATACCTAGTGCACATCTTTCTGAAATTGGCAGATTTCAACCCTGTCTTTCCTAAGTTGAGTTTTTACTTTCAATACAAGCATAATTGGTCCTCAAATTTATATACGCCTAGGAAACAATTAGCATATTGCATATAAGTCCCTATACTTGCATATAAAAGAAACATATGGCCTTTTTGGAGTTAACACTAAGTTAGCACCCTTCTTAGAATGAAACCCTGATTGTCATAAATTTTGAAAGCTACTCTCCCCCTCAATCAATGACCTGATTACAAATCAGAATGCTGTAGTCATTGATTGAGTATGAAAAATTTATGAAAGCGCAAGTCCGATTGATTTTTTCAATAGCCTTAGAACATCATGTGAAGCAAAATACTTTCCTGAAGAATCATAGACGGAAAAGTATTTGTTGTAGCAAAGAAGATTTCTCTTGTTATACGAGAAATGATGCACTGAAGCGTACATCAAATCGAAGAAACATGGATATGAAGTAATCCATGCCCGGGTGAACTTCACCCAGTGGAGGAACAACCGTCTTTTTGGCGATGTGCTTTCCCCATTAAAAAAGAACGGGTTACAGTCTGAAGTAACAGCAAGCCATCATGACATGTTTTAACCATTCAGTTTAACTTCTGCTCGAACTTCATTTAAAGCCCCGTGTCATTATTGAATGACATTTCTAGGACCATAAATGTTATCGATAAACAGAAGACATGCCTAGAGAAACTATTTTTGGTATTTTTGAGTTTTTCCGATTTTTATGGTTTTTATTGGTTTTATATATATCTATTTACACTTTAGATATATATAATATATATATATATATATATATATATATATATATATATATATATATATATATATATTTCTATTATATATTTTGATTTAAAATATATACAAAGGATACATGAAGAATAGGCACCGATATTCTTCCCAAGATAGACTGTTGTAGCACGAGTCCTGAGCTGGTTTGTTCAGAAATCATTATGCACGTACATCACTATTGAGTTTCCTGAATCCCCAAATTAGGAGATTTTAGTCCTTTGGGCCGCCACACTCTGAGTTTTTCCTTGAAGGAAAGGATCGATGTACCTGCACTTAAATAAGGATTCCTTGCACTAACATGACGATTTTTCTTGCTTTTATATGGGTTAGTGACATCGGTATCCAGACCTTTAGTAGTTTCACAATCAATCTTTGAAATGCCATCTGTACTAATAGGTATCCATCTAAGACCAACCATCTTAAATATTCTACCCGTCGGTAACCAACTAAGGCAAGATCTAAGAGTGTTAGATTTCTCATACGCAGTAGAATGCTTGTTCAGAGAAGTTCTTCATCTTACAGCAATCTGCCTATCAGGTTTCTGAGTATGACTCTTTGGTCCTACGGGCCTGTTGTGGCTTCTAGTCTTAAGGGATCGAATCTTAGCATGAGCAGTAACTTCCTTAGCTTTAGACTTATGAGATTGAGCCTTAGAATGAACACTAACTGCCTGATCATTTGGTCTACATTTTGAAGTGACTAGTTTTGACAAAACTTGTTTCACATCAACTTGGGTTGCACACCCCGGGTTAGAAGATTTTGGTCGTTCAGATCTAAACGCAGTTGGTTGTCTAACAACTATTCAGTTTCTAAGAGGTTGTGAAACTGGCGTTCCCAAGGTTGATGGTTTTGCAAACATAGTGTTCACACCATTTTCAGTTAATTTCCTTAACTCGTTCTTTAGGGCAGTGATTGTGAAACCTTTCTCTTAAATTTGAGCTTTGAATTCATCATTTTTGGCAATCAAAGAGGTTGTCTGTTCTTTAAACTTAGATTTTGTTTCTTTGATTGAATCACATAGGTTTTTGCATTGCTTTTTCAAAGTCTCATTTTCAGTAAGTAATTTAGCCACTATATTGGCATGTTTATCCTTAACTTCATTGCAGATGTCACACTTCTCAGCCAAACTGTTTTTATGGTTGTTGATAGTTAAGTTTTTGGCTTCTAGCTGAGCTTTCAAATCATTTAGCATAAAAAATTCACGGAATTCAGGGAGTTCCAGATTTTTACATGGTAGGTTAGTTTGAAAACTTTCTTCCTTTTGTTGCATTGCGATTTCAAGTGAAATACAATGTTTTTCAAGCTGTAAATATCTGTTTGAAAGTTCATTATAAACTTCCTATTCAACCATATTATTTGATTTAGAAAGCTCAGCTGTAAGCAAAGACCTTGACGCATCATCATGTTCAGCATCCTGATCAATTTCTCCCCCCTTATGACTCATATTTGTTGAATCAGAGGTGATATTGCTATCAGTCTTTTCCATCAGATATGTGTCATAAGTAAGTTTAATTTGAACACTATATTGTTGTTCATTAGAAAGAGCATTATGTTGATCAGACAGATGTACCTCAGTAAATGGTACTCGGAGATTTACTTGTCTGAGATCTACATCCACACCATTTATGATATCAGTCCCTGAGTTATTGCCATCATCATGCTTATCTGACTCTGTCCTGTTCCCCATATGTTGTGCTCTTTCATTAATGAACCCCTTAACCTTACTCATAAGTTGGAGTAATGTAACTCTGCACACGTCAACCTTGATTCCAGTGTAATTATCAAAACACTTTTTCATCATTTAACTGTCATAATTGTAATCCTTAGTATATTGCGAATCAATGAACACTTGGAGTTGGTTGTTGATCACACAGAAGGCAGCCATGGATCTAACTTCAGAAAATTCTCCTTTGTCAAGCTGTTGTTTAAGTTGATCTAAATAGAGAATCATTTTGGCTGTAAAAGTCTGAACATCTTGACCAAAGAGTGTTGCAAATGCACGTTTGTATCCTCCCAAGTATTCAGGTTGTTCAAACAGAGCATTGAGATGTGAATGAAGTAATTGAAAACATTCAATGCAACTTTCCTTTTCATTAGTCAACATTAGTGGCTATGACACTCTTTCTTGAGAGAATTCGAGCACGACGATTCCATATCAGCATTATCAGAATCACACACGTTTATTTGTTGTACAGGATTGGAATTCTTATGTGTATCATTCGTGTCGTATAATTTGAGTACCTCAGATATGAAGAAATCTGAATTAGTAGACATTGTGTAAACGTGCACGGGATTTTACAAGTCTATGATTTAAACCGAGAAATCGTTTCTTTCACGGAGTTTTACAAAATCAAGAAGAAACCGTGATATAATGATAAACTTGATGTGTTATGATAATTGTTGGATCGGTACAATGATTAGTGATTGTATGTTAAAAGAAATTATTGTTTGTTGGATTAGGTGAATCACTTGTTAAGTTAAGTTACGTTGTGATTAGGTTTGGTTGAATTGAGTTTGTGTAATGGTTTGAGTACAAATTAAAGAGTGCAATTGGGCAAATCTCAATGAAGAATCAGGATCAAATCGCAATGAAGAGACTAGCCAAATCGCAATGTGGAAACCTCAAGCTCAAATCGCAGTCCTCAACTCATAACCCTCAAATTGCAGAACTCAAATCGCAGAAGCCAAATCTCAACTGCTCAAATTGTAACTTTGGGCAAATCGCATATTCAAATTGCAGAGTCAAATCGCAATATCAAATCGCAGTTCGCAACAGGACAAAACTGTCGCTTTCTTGCGATTTGTCTTTTTCCCCTTTTTAATAATAACGCCAAATCGCAGTTTCGATGTACCCCAAATCGCAACTAGGAAACTATTACTGAGAGTCAAATCGCAGAGAAAAAACAACTAACTTTTTCACCTAAAACACCTAAAAATCACCCTTTTGTACATTTTTGCTTGGTTTCATTTGCACAACTTGATCCTAGAAGGTTATAACAACTATAAGAACACTATCTTTAACACCACAAATGTGAAAATCAAATAACACAGAGAATAAGCCTATAAACCTTCAAAAACAAAACTTTTGATTTAAACTAACCAAGAAAACGCACACACAATCAAGCTAATCAAACCATGAGATCTGATACCAATTGTAGAATACTTGATATCATAATACAAGGTCGAATTTATGGATAGGCCGAATTCTAGAGAGAGAAAAGAGAGGATGGGATATTCTAGAGAGAGAAAGCACAATGTATTAGATTAAAAGTGTAAGAACATCCAACCCTTCCCATGTGTAGGAAGGGGTATATATACTACTAGCATAAGTGCCCCTAGCGGGCTGTGGAGTGAGCTGACAGTGGGTAAAGACCCGACCCAACTCTACAAATATTACTACGACTAAACTAATATAACTATAACTAAACTTGTATTAGTTAGCCTAAGAGCTAACTTAATGCTAATGAATATTCGGGGTGACCGAGTCTTTCATATGAATATTTATATTCCTAACAAAACACTCACCTCCTAAGTACCCACTACTTAGCAAAACCTCAATCACAAAACCACAATCAGTTCTAGCTCCGTAACCTCTACTCTTTGTGACCTCCTAGATATTTGTTCTATACAAACACCTTTAACCCTCACATCAAACCTCACATTAATATCATTCATCATCACACTCAACCTTTACAACTAAACTTCACTCTTGACAGTGATATTTAGTTTAAGAACCTTCAACCCATCGATCATTACACTCAAACCTCACAACTATCCTTCACTCTTGATAGTGATAGTTAGTTCAATAACCTTCAATTCTCACAATCATTATACCCAATGTGTATAAACTACACAATCACATAAAATCCTTCATACACCAAATTATCTCTAGCTCACAACTAGGATCATCCAAAACTAGAATTCTAGAACTTCGTTACCTCAACCCTGTTAGAGATATTCGCCCACAATCCTGTTAGGATCACATGCACATTTTCTTTATCTCCTTTGAAATATATCATGCATCTCATTGTCAGTGCAAACGATATATTAATCTAAACCGTCTTTTCCCACCTTTTCTCAAAGGTCAAATCCAATACTTCCCATCTTATGGAATCATTTCCATTCGCATCTAGGTGCATATCGTTCTCATTTTCATTTTTTTAGGTATATCTTCTAACGAGTCTACTTTATGGCATGACTTGTCATAATAGTAATTATTTAGAGTATGTCTTATCAACAAACTATCATTAACACCAATCATCTTAGGTAGATGATTATGTTGTTCAAAAGGTTTGTTAGAATTTGCCTTCCCAATGACAACTTGGAAGAAGTCATTTTATGTGTCAGTCAACGAACGAATCTCGTTCTTGTTAGTGTGATTGATTGAACAGTTAAACCTTAGGTTGTCTAACTCTTGCATACTTTGATATGCTCATTAAACTCATTTTTTTGTAGCTACGTTTTAACATAGTTGCTCATTATAGGTTATCCCTATAATGTTGCTCCTATTCTTTTATATATTATGTTGCACGAAGCTAACCCTTGATGTAGGAAAAGCCTTTGTAAGAATTTGATCCATGGATTCGCTAGAAACAAAGGTAAAAATAGAAGGGAATACAATTACCATAGGGGAGCATTGAGCTAGGGGGAGCTCGGGAGTATTTGAATACATAGCATGGAGTCTTTTTAACAGTGGTGATAGAAGACTTCACTGGGATGATGCAAGCTCGCATTTTTTGGGAAGAAAGGAAAGTAGTGTAATAAGCGGGAGTAGGGAATGAATTCAAGGAAGAGCTCGATGCAACTACCTTTTTGCATCTACAAAAGGGGAGAAGGGAGTGTAAACAAGTAACTTTTATATTTTACTATGTGTTACTATTTACATATTTAAACTAGACAGTTTCTTCAGTTTTAATAATTACAAACATGTAACTTGTAATGCATAAGGTAAAATACGCAAGTTACTTGTAAATATAAATCATCAATGCATACTTACATCAACACCTCTCGACGTCTCAAGTATGCTTCAACAAAGTCGTAGATTTCCATCCCGACGTAAATCACTCAAGGTATGAACAAACAAATCTACAACTTGACTAATGATCAAAGGATTATATTTTTCTCTAAACTTAACATTTTTAATGTGACAAAATATTTTTTCAAAAATTAATTTTACAAATTATTTTTGAATTAAAAAGAAATGTTTTAATTTGAAAAATAAGTTTAAAATCACCAACAGCTATTGCCCCCCCCCCTAAATTAGCTCCAAACTTCCCCAAATAAACTTTCACCACTAAAAACAAAATTTGGAGCGTCCCTGTCTGAGACGGTACCACGATACTACTAAATTTAGTGGTACCGGTGGGTATTTAGTGGTACCGTCTGTCTATAACGGCTAGTTTTTTCTTTGCCTATAAATAGTGGACAATTTTACACTTTCAACTTGATTTTTCCAGTTAGCTTTCTCTTGTCTAATCCTCTCTTATTTAGATCACTTTCTTTGATCATTTAGTGAGTTTTAGTTTGTTTTAGAGTGATCCAATCATCCATTCAAGTGGTCACCTTCATTCCTCTATTAGTGCAAGAGAAGAACACATCGTATCACAAAGATACAAAGTGTTATAGTGTTAGTGTAGTGAACTCGTAACATTCGTTATGTACTTATTGTATCTTGATATACATCAAGTTGTCTCTTATCTTGTTTAGTTAGCTCGTGTGGATCATTGTGATCTTGTAGAGATCAGAGAGATCTAGTGTAGCTTGTGTTGATTATGAGTAGATCAGGTAGATTGTGTGAAGATAAAGTAGATCGGGTAGATTAGTACTCGACATTTAGCTTAATGTCAGAAAATAATATAAGTGATGCGGTTTATGTGTTTAAGCCTTAAAACACAAGGTTTGTTATGTTGGGCCATAAAACATAACGGGTTTGGTTGTACCCGAAGAAGAACTCGACATCTAGCTTAGTTTCGGAAAATATTGTAAGCGACGTTGTATGGTTTTCTCCGCCAAGAAGGGAGCTTGTTGATTAGTGAAGTAACTCTCGAGTTGGGTACTCGGGGAGTGCAGTAGGGCGAAGAGGAGCTTTGCTACCGAACCACTATGAATCACTGTGTCCAGTTTGCGCTTTCTTTACTTATCTCTTTACGTTTATTTTTGCATTTACCACTTTACATTTATACTTTGCATTGCATTTATGTTTGTGTGATTTGTTGCATATATTGCCTTAGTTGTGTTTGTGTCATGGCATGTTATTACTAATATGTCTAAGTTTGTGTCAATGTGACATGCCTTACTTGTTGCTTTATATTATCTCTAGTTCTTGTAAAACTAGTGTTGACACTTTTTATATTATGTCACACTTGATCGGGTGTTTGATACAAAACTTTTTAAGTTTTTAAAAGGAAACGTATTCACCTCCCCCCCCTACGGTTTCCACAGATTATTATTATATTCTAAATACGAATAGCAATAAAAGTTTAGGGGTCATTTGGTATGATGTCTAGAATAACTTTCGGTATGGATTTGACAATAGAGTAGCACTGGAATGAATATAAAGCATAAGAATCAGTTTTGAAATCAATTGTTAGTTGACAAGTAGGTTTGGATTTCTTGAATATACAGAGATTCACATGTAGCTAGGGGTGGAAACAAGGCGTGTCGTGTCCGAGCATGCCAGAGCTCGAGCTCAGCTCATTTATATATATAAAGCTCGAACTCGGGCTCGAGTTCATCTCGATCCTCATATTATTAGCTCGAGCTCGGCTTGTGAAAATTTTCACAAGCAGGAGCTCGAACTCGGGCTCGACTAATTTATATGACTTGTTGAAAGAAATAAAGCTCAAATAAAGTCGGCTCTTTAATCACACTAGGCTCAGTGGCGGAGCCACGTGAGGACCAAGAAGGGTAGTGGTCCTCCCGCAGTTTGGAATCCCAAACACAAAAGCTAAATATTTTCATTCAAGTATATTGATTTAATATACCATTTTACTACTTTAGCCATCCCAAAATGACCGTATGTACATTTGACCATCCTAGAAAAAACATTGTAGCTCCGCCACTGACTAGGCTTGAGCTCGTTTATTTCTTTTGAGCTCTTTATACATAGTTATACATATATATTTCTAGGGGCTCGTTTAGGCTCGCGAGCCTATTCGATCTTTGTATATAAAGCTCAGGCTCGAGCTCGATAATTAAATGAACCCAAAATTAGGCTCGATTTCCGGCTCGAGCTCATTTAGGCTCGGTGTTGGGTCCATTAAGTAACCAAGTTCCCTTAAACTAGGATTTGAATAGAAAATAACGTAAGTGTTGTGAATCCGTATACATAATCAAGTCACTAAGTGAATAGTCACTCAATGAGTCTCCCTCAGGATACTCAGGACAAGCCTAAAGATTAAAGGCTTTCCACTCACTAAGGAGGAACTCAGTGAATGATACCTGAGTCAAAGAAGAAGGTGATGGGTTTAGTAAGTGATGACAATAACTCACTGAACCCCAAATCTCATCAATGACTATAAAGACTGAGTACTTAAAAAGACTGAAGACTTAAGATGACTGAAGCGTGAAGAACCTGAATTAAAGGCGGGATAAGGCGGGACAAGTTTGAAACACATAAAGGGAAGTCCTTATCACTAAAGTCAAACTTACCCTGAATGGAGTAAAACCAAAGCAATGTCATCACTGCTCATTAGAAAGCATCATTTTCTTATACCAAATGAAGAATTGTAACAGTGACAAAATGTGTAAGCATTTAGTCAAAAGTAGCTTAGGTCATCTTTGTCTTCTTGGATAACGGTTGTATTACAGTTGTGTATAAATAGGATCATAAGTTGGAGTAGAAAGGTTGACAAGTGTGTGCATAGTTGTACTTAAGCCTAGCTTAAGTTTAGAGAGGAGATCACGAAACTTGTCATTCAATCCCAAGTGTTATTCAACAAATACTTGGGTATAATTATTTGATTGATTTCTAATAAGAATTAAACGTTGAAAAATCTTGTCTATTTACTTTTACATTTTTCTTATAATTGTTAAAGAATTTGATTACATTACTTAACCATGGTGCATGGTTAGATTAATTTTGTAGTTAACTCTAACTGTAACACCCCAACCCGACAAGGGTAAAGATATCACAACAATGGTTTCGTATCAGATCAAAACAAAGCATACCTCTATAGAAATACAAGAATTCTCAAAGATTACAAATGAAATACGGAAATTTACAAGGTTACAAGTGCAAAAACTAATTCTGAAATATAATAACTTCTAATCACTTCTAAGTCCAAAAGTAGCTTATCAAGTCTTCTAAGTCCAAGGTACTCTCCACCCATTCCCAGCTTCCTACTAAAACCTGCCGCAGGAAAAGAAATGCGGCTGAGCTACGAGAGCTCAGTGAACAGATATAACGATAACAAACAGTAATATAGAATAGTACAGAATAACAGAAACAAAGGTCAAACAGATGTAATATGGTTCAAGGGATAAGTCAAAGAATAAGTATAAAGGAGAGAGAAAAGGGATAGTAATCCACCACGAGCCCAGAAATAGATCATATCATATCGTAACCATAAATCTTCAAATCATATAGAGGGGAGACCTCTCAGATAATCAGATAATATGAGGGGTGTCCTCATTCTTCAAATGGAGTAGCTAGCTCCCAGATATATGTGAAAGGCATGTATTGCACACAGTACCAGTCACCAACAAATCATATCAAATCATGTTAAATCCACTAAACAGAACAGATCTAGGATGCATCCATACGCCCCCCAGAAACATATATAATCCATAATCAAAATAATGCGCATATCATAATCAGAATGGGGACGTGGCGGAACATCACTCTACCGCCCTAGAGTCATGCCATTGGTGCATCAATGACACGGACATGGAACCCCCATGCCTAGTGAAATGGCTCGGGTATCAAACTAAGAGTCAGATATCATATCATAATCAGAGTGTCATATATCAAAGGTCAAATCAGATGGTCCATAACAGATGGTTCATAACAGATATATCAGATGTAATGCCAAAGGTCCAAATCAGAGTTTACCAGATCAAGGTTCATATTAAGTAATCAAGTCAAGGTTCAGATCAAAAGTTCATTTCAAAAGTTTCTATCAAAAGTCCATTTTAAACAATCCTTTATTCATGATTTTCATAAAACGATCCTTTAAAGTGGTTTTCATAAAAATAATCTTTTAAAACGGTTTTTATAAAGATAGTCTTCGAAATATAGTTTTCATAACATAGATTCATATCAGAGATCATATCAAAAGGAATCAATAGAGGAGGTTCAAGCAAAGGGAATCATAGCAATGGCATCAGATCAGAAACTAACGGATCAGAAAATGAAAGAGATCATGAGAAACCTTATAAGGAAGGTCAGAATATCTGTACCTTATACCGCAAATGAAAACACAACAGAAAATATCAAAGTCGGAAGCAAACTCCATCTTCAGCGAATCTACACGAATTCATAACTAACTTATTAAAAGTTTATTTAATTCAGATTACTTATTTAGTCGGCTTTCCCGTTTTAGTAACTTTAGTTATTAACTTTCTCGTTTATCAACTTAAGGTATTAAAGATGACCATATTCGTAGTCTAAGGTTCACAATATCATTTACATAAGTTTTAGGGTTCTTAAAGTAGTTTTCATAATTTTAGGGTTTAATATGCAATTAATATAAGTTTAGGGTTTATAGTGCCATTACGATAAGATTAGGGTATAAAGTGTAAATATTATCAAGTTACATGTTTCCACAAGTTAAATCCTTTAGTTTTAAAAGAATGACCATTTAAACCTTTTTAGTATAGAAAATAACACTTAACACCTTTTTAACATCTTTTAACCTTCTTAACAGATTTACACATGAACTGGACCTGTTTAGTCGAATTTATTAATCGTATAAGAACTCCGAAATAAAATCCCCAAAAATTCACACACGTACCCAGATGTTTACGTATTTTACATAATTTTTCCAGATTTTATTATTTAGCATAACTATAGTATAAAAATCCTTTTATCCATATCGTCCAGATTTCTATTCAGATTTTATATATGAAAAGTTTGCAGTCCAAAGCCCCACCAAAATAATTTATAAAAATCTACAAAAATTCCAGTAATTATTAGACATACGAAATATTAGTACTGCAAAAGGACATCTCCCAGTTCAACCTGGTTTGAAAATTAAAATTCATAAACCCAGGCCATTTTTCCAGACATACGAATACGTTTTGACATTCAATTTTGTAAATTCATAAAATGTGCCTTACCGGCCTCTAAAAATTACAAGACCAATTTTCCCAGAACCCTCTCTTCCTGAACTTAATTCTAGACTCAAAAACCATTTAAAAACACGTTACCAATATTTATATACAATCACTTAAAGTCGGACTACTTTTCCTGATCAGAAACTGTTTCCATTATTTCATGTATAATCACTTTAGAAACTTAAATACTAACACAAAACCTTCACACATGAATCAAAAACACATCTTAATGATCCCTACATATTCAAAACATGTTCATATCATTTATATCTCAGATTCACAATTATATATATGATTCATAATTTGGTTTATTAATCATTAATTCAAGTAATACTTATCATTTTATGTGGCTTATGTTTTGTATGATTTTATGTGACAAAAACACGACCAAAGCATCATCATGGATCGAATGACACAATGCTAAATATGAGGGAATGATACACCATACCCTTGTAGTGCGATCGAAGAACACAAACACAAGAATACACGAACGGATCACCATGAATTTCACCTCCTTCTTCCTTCTTAATTGATTCGATTGGCAGAAAAAGAAACAAAACAAGAAGTATGGTTGATTAGGGCTTATTATTTATTCGTATGGATTAATTTTGATGGAATTAAGATTACCTTAAACAAGAACAAGATCAAAAACACCAAGATCTCCTTTGGGTTGCTGCTGCTAATCGAATAAAGGAGGCAAGAGGGAGAAGCCGAAAGTTTTTAGTGAGAGAATTAGGGTTAGAAAATTTTCTGTATTGAGGTATAGAAGGAGAAACCGTGTTTTGTTTTTGTGGTATATAGGGAAACAATCAATCATCATTATGGACTTGATTACCCATTTAATAAAATGAACTTAGACCCTTTGATGGTCAAGGGGGGGCGGCACATTATGTGTCATGTTCTTTTTTTTTTTTTTTGTACAAACTTATAACATAAGGTTTTATTTGGTGATTAATTATTTGGTGACTTATGATATAACTTATATTAGATTAAGGTACAACTTAAATGTTACTTATATGATTTTCATACGTTCTCAAAATTTTAAAATTGCAAGGGCATTTTGGTCATTTTGCATGTTTCAGATTTTAGGGTTTTACAACTCTTCCCCTCTAACAGAAAAATTTCGTCCTCGAAATTTGAAGTCGCAAAGTTAAACGAAGTCGTAGCAAATCGCAAAAGTCGTCACAACACTCTCATGCCCGAGGAGGTTCTTCAAAAGATCTTCAGACCAAATAGTTTCTCATGACTCAAATCAAAACGAGGTGAGTTCAAATTCCTCAGAAGGAGAAAAATAAGTTGATTCTGATCAAAAGGTCCATGCAACATAAAATGGACCATAGGCGAATCTTTAGAAAGCTCATATGGAATACGAACAAGATTTCAAATCAAATTGACTGTATCAACAGTAGAGAGTTCTAAAGGGAGTTCAAGATTCACAACTGAGGTCAACAAAATGCAAAACGATAGTCCAAACTCATCCAGATATTTAACGAACGAAGGTAGAGTATACGCATAGGTAGAATGAACCTAAGGTCTCACTAATCACGGATAATCTAACGGAGATCAAATTCTAAACTTCTTAGGTACTCCCCAAGATATCCTATGGCCACAATGAGTGCACGTTATATGGTGTAAGTATTATCACGTTGATCAGGCGTCATAATACTAGCACCACATAAATATGCCTTCATGATGATCATACTTTATCTCAAGTCATAATCAAAACCACCTATCTTAATCCACCTAGTACTTCTACAGTCTCAGAGGTCATCAAAATCAAACACCATAACTAAGAGGAAAACAAACTACTCGAAAGAGTTAACGGAAATCCCAGAATGTCTTTCAGAATTTGGTACATCGTTAAAAGCATCAGATCGTCCATCATTCGTCAAATTTCACATAACAAAACCATCGTCCAGCATACGCAGAATGAACACCGAGCGGAATTACTAACAGGGAACATAACTCGTTCAAGGGGTCCTATCATCAGTTAACGGAAATTTAGTAGGTCAAGAGGAAATGAATAACGTCATCCATAGCTTCACTCTTCACAAAATCAACTCTTCCAAACACAAACGTTCGCTTCAGAATTATCGTCCATTCAAATACATGATCTTAAAATTCTTCCAAGTCCATGCAAACAACAAGTGGTATCAGAGCCTATGGTTTATAAAACTTTCAAAAAGAGTGCTCAAAAGTTTTTAAAATCAAGATCCTACCATGGCTGATAGTGATGTACCCCAGCTACTCGATAAAAAGGGAGTAAGCTATTCAGCTGTCGCTCCTAAACTAGAAGCTGGAAAATTTAATAAGTGGAAAAAACGCATGCTTTGCTACTTGGCTGGTATGGAACCATACTACATAAAATGCATAAATGAAGGTCCTTTTGTCCCAAAAACTGCTGAAGGTCTACTAAAGCCTAAGGCTCAGTGGACAACTGATGAGAGAAGGGTGGTCAATCAGGACCAACTCCTTAAAAGCATCATTATATCTTGTCTCCCTGATGATACAATGGAATCAATCATTAACTATCCAACAGCCAAACAAACATGGCTTGACTTGGTTCATAGCTTTGAAGGTCCCTCAGATACCTAGGAAAACAGGATAATGGACCTGAAACTTGAGTATAACACTTTCAGGGCCAAAGACTCTGAAAGTCTCTCTCCCATTTTTACCCGTTACAAAACCCTGCTCAATGAGCTGTCCAATGATGGTGTTATTCTATCTAAGCATGAAATCAATGTTGGGTTTGTCAACAGTCTCCCTGAGAAGTGGTTAAACTTCTCTTAGGTTCTTAGGAATGTTAATTACATTCAAAATCTTGAGCTCCCTTAAATCTATGGGAAGTTTGTCTATGAAGACAACTTAATCTCTAGGAGATACCTTGACTCTAAGAAAGCTCAAGAGTAAAAAAAAAGGCCCTGACAATTTCACCCATATCTACTGCCTTTTATTGTAATGGTGTTATGTAGGATTTTCAAGAAAATTCAGATGATGAGGTTGATGAGAGAACCAATGAGGAGTACCTAAATGATTTACAAACTGAATTTCAAGAAAGGGCACTCCTTGCAAGTTCTAAACGTTTTATCAAAATAAACAAATCAAACATTTCTAGTGCAAAAGCTAACGAAAACACTACATGTTTTAAGTGTGGTAAAAGAGGTCATTTTGCAAAAGATTGTTTCTCTAAAACAACCATAGAACCCACATATAAATTTTCTGGAAATAGTTCTTCCTCAGAAAGTAGCAAGTTTCAACCCAAAATGCTTCAGTCTACTCAACACTTTCAAAATAAGACTGAGCAAAATGTTCAAAAAGATTTTGAAGCTAAGTACACAAAAGCTAAAAGCTAAACTTGTACTTCTTGAAGCAGCCCCCTCAACATGTCAACCAACTTAAACCACTAAGCCCTTTTAGTCCAAAAACAAGGGTCTTGTAGCTGAAACATATGATTGGGATAAGGAAGCTGTCTCCACTGATGATGATGAGGAAGTTAAAGTTAGTGCACTGATGGCACTTGAAGAGGGAGAAAAGCTATCAGTTGGGAAAAGTCATGCTAGAAATGGGGAATGGGTCAACATCACCGTGAGAAAGGTAAACATTTTTTTATCTATGGATGATGATGCTGACTGGAAATCTTATTTGAGTTATATTAATGTGGATCTTAAGTTTGTTGAAGAGCAAAATTGCTTTTGAATTGAATAAGTGTAGAGATGAACTTCTAGCTTTAAAACAAGCCAAACTTGAGGTTGTTACACTTCAAATTCAAAACACTGAACTTGTGAAACAAAATCAAGCTCTTCAAGCTGAACTTAAGAAAGAAAAACTCATCATTGAATAATGGACCTCAAAAAATCCTAAGTCTTTGATGATGTTTAATATCACATTCCTAGTACCAAAAAGAGGATACTAGGAGAAGACCAACTCACTGAGTCCTCAAATGAAAATCTAAGTGAAAATTCTTTCACTCCACAGCTGCCATTACCTTTGAGCAAGAGCTAAAACCAAAACCCACTGACTGGATTGAAAGAGTCAACCCTGACAGTAAATTACCTAACTTTGACATTGGAAAGGTGTTGAAACCTGAAAGTCAGGCTAATAAAGAGATGCTTGGACTCACTGATGAACCCAGTAATTCTAAGTCTATCAATGAGTCTGAATCAGATAGCAAAACACCTTTGCCTCCTCTAAAAATCCTTCAGGGAGCATCACCCAGCTCAGACCTCACACCTTTGGTCTACTCTCAACACTCTCCTAAGGAGAAATCAGGATTGGGAAGAACAATCCTGAAAAGACCCATCATAACTCAAGACAATGAAGTCTCAGTCCCTGCTAAAACTTCTACACCTTTAGTTCCTACTGAAGAAAAGACAAACAACACTGATTCAAAATATGATCAATTAGCTGAACTTGTCAGGAAGATAAGTGATAAGTGATAAGTTAGAATCCTCTGAGAAACTTCCTTAGTCTAAACCTAAGGAATCCAAACCTGCTTCCTTAAGTAACTCTAAACCAAAAACAACAAAACCTACACTGAGATATGAGCTATGCAATTATTCAAATCACTTCACTAATGATTGCTATAGAATCATGTTTTGTATGATATGCAAACAAGAAGATCACAGAACCTCTTATCACAAAGCTCACTCAGCTTCTCTTGAAGCTAACTACAAAGCTCAGGCTTTTAAGTATGCTTCAACATCCAAGCAAAATCTCAGGACAAGGGCAAAGCCCTTCCCACCTAGCTCTCACTGTGGATCCAATGATCATCACACTGATGACTGCCAAATGTATCCATGTTGTGATATTTGTGGTAACCCAACCCATGACACCTCAGGATATGACTCAATTATTTATACTAGGAGAGGACTCTCCACTGAATCCTCTCAGTCCAATGAGTCAACATATACACCTAAATGCAAAGTATGTGGAAGCAATGTGCATTTAACCACTGACCATGAATCAATTGTTTAATTCAAAAAAGCCATCAAAGCCAAACCCACCAGGAAGTGGGTTCACAAGAAAAACTAACCCATTTTACTATTTGTGCAGAGACATGCCAAGGAACCTGTTTGGCATCTAGACAATGGATGCTCAAGGAGTATGACTGGTGTGAAGGAATATCTGCACAAATATATGAAAGAACCAGGACCTAAGGTGGTGTTTGCTGATAATTCATCATGTCTCACTGAAGGTTACGGTTCAGTAAACTGCAATGGTATAGTTTTTACAAGAATAGCTTATGTTAATGATCTAAAATACAATCTAATCAGTGTCAGTCAACTATTTGATGCCAAATACATAGTTCAGTTTGATGATAAGAGAGGAACAATCTTTAATGACAATAAAGAAGTTGTTTTGATTGCCCCGAGAAGAGATGATGTATATGTCCTGGACATGTCAACTTGTTAGGAATATAAATATTCATATGAAGACTCTGTCACCCCGAGTACTCATTAGCATTAATTAGCTCGTAGGCATAATAGTTTAGTTTAGATATCTTATCATTTGTGGAGTTGGGTCGGGTCTTTACCCACTATCAGCTCTCTCCACAACCCAAGTGGGGCGTCTCATGTAAGTGTATAAATAGCCCTTCCCACACAAGGTTCCACTTACTTTCTCTCTCTAAAGGTTCCAATTTCCCTTTTCTTATCTCACTAGAATTGGCCAAGTCCATAAGAACCATACGGTTTATGAATTGATATTACTTACAATTGGTATCAAGAGCCTTGGTTTGATCTTTTGGTGTGTGGGTACTCGGATTTGTTTTGGTTTTTGTGGTTTCTTTCTTGCTTCGACTAGTTATTAGTGAAAACATATTGGTTCGATTTTGTTTGTGGTTTGAATTGTTAAAAGCTTGTACTTTCTTGAATAGGATTGTGGTATAAGCTTAGGTTAGTGATTGGATAGCTTGTTTCATCCGTTTAGTTGTGTATTCTTGCAAATTCGAGTGGTGTTTTGTGGTTGTTCTTCTCTTTGATTTGAGTCTCAGTTGCATATTCATTGTTTCGATTTGAGTTAAGTTGGGTTGCGATTTGGTGTTTTATTCTGCTACGATTTGGCGTTTTACTTAAAAAGGGAAAGAAGACAAATCGCAAGAAAGCCACTGTTTTGTCCTGTTGGGAATTGCGATTTGATCTTTGCGATTTGGGTATTTTTGGGTTGCGATTTGGGTATTTTTGAGCCTGCAATTTGAGTGAGCCTGCGATTTGATCTTTGTGATTTGAGTCACAGTGATTTGACTAGTTGCAACTTGACTGATTGCGATTTGACCAGTTGCGATTTGACATTGCGAGTTGATACTTGCGATTTGACTTATTGCGATTTGGTTAATTGCGATTTGACTTGTTGAGATTTGACTAATTGTGACTTGACTTGTTGCGATTTGACAAGTTGCGATTTGCCTCCAACGATTTGCTTGTTGCGTTTTGACGTGTTTCGATTTGACCAAAGTTGACTTTTTACGTCAAAACTTCAAACGGCCATAACTTTTGAACCGTAACTCCGTTTTCAGCTAAATACCTGTCAAAAAGACCGGAACAGCCTGAATATTTTGAGGTTTCACCACAAAGTCATGACACAAATTTTTCGAGGCCCAAATCCCTTCCGGAATGAAGTTATTGAGGTTTTAAGTTTTCAGACCAAAATTTCACCATAACAACTCGCATCAACCAAACTAAATCACAACTAAACAACATATCACCTAGTTCATCAAACGATCATCATGTTTAACTCACAATCTCTAATCATTGTACTGATCCAACAGTTACCATAACACATACTAACTATCATTTCACGGTTTAATCTTGATTTTTGTAAAATCCCGCGAAACAATCTATTTCTCGGTTTAAATCATAGAATTGTAAAATCCCGTGCACGTTTACATCATGTCTACTACTTCAGATTCTGCTATATCTGAGATACTTTGATTGTACAATATGATTGAAAAACAAAAGATTCGCAAAGATGTACAACAGATAAACGTGTTTGAGTATGTTAGTGCCAATAGGGACTTTGTGTGCTCGAATTCTCAAGAGAAAGTGCTTCATCAGCTACAGACAAATGTTGTTGAATCAGATACTGCTATGAACAAAGTGCAACACGTGAAACACAATGAAGCGTCTGCTGAACCTAGTGGGGTATCTTCTGTTATTAATGATGAAAATGTGTTGCATTAACAAAAGATTCCTGAAAAAGTATAACAGACAAACGTTGTTGAGTCAGATACTGCTAATATGGGAAATAGCGATGTTATCCCATATGAACAATATGTAAAACACAACGAAGCATCTGTTGTACCTAGTTGTGCATCTTCTGTTATAAATGATGATCATGAGTTGCATGAGCACACTGCGTTTATCCCTGATGACACCTTGACCACTAGACTTAACATCTATAAAGATCAAGTGGCCATATATGAACAACGTGCAAAATTTGAGCTAACTGAACGTGAGCAGAAAATGGATAGTCAAATGCGTACATTCATAACAGAACGTAATTTAAGGGAAGAAACATTAAAAATGGAGTTATATTCTTTACAAAAACAACTTGATCAGACTGTTAAACAAAAACAGGAGATCCAAGAAAGTGTAATTACACTAAAACATAATTTCAAAGAAAAAGAAACAAAACTCTTAAATGATTTTTCCAGACTTAAAGCGTTAAAGAACAAGATTGAAAACAAGTTGTACACAGAAGACCTGACCGGATCTACACACACTCCTTGTGTTAGATAGAAACTTTGAATAATGTTAGTCTAGCACGCGGAATTTACTAGCAAACACTTAGAAGATTTATTTGATATGTTTTGTATGAACGAATGAAACAATGTATATATGAACATGAGAAAAATAATTGACTTCAACGATTCAATATTATTGATTCAATAATACGAGTGATCTCCTATCACTAGGGTTTACAACCTTGAATCTTTTCTAAGAACTTACATCTACTATTCAATAACCTAGACAATCCTTTTATACACTAAGGATTCCTGTACAAGATAACTATCATCTATATTAATAAGATATACACAAAATCCTTTCTATACTTATCTTCTATACGATTACAAAAATTATAAGCCGTACTAACTTTCTAATACCAACCGTACTAACTGACTTTGTACTGTTAGTATAATCTTCAATGTCTTCCAGCAGTACTAACTTATATGCAACAGTTTCAACTGTTTACCTTAATTCCCAACAATCCTCCCCTAAACTTATGATTTCTGTGCAAATCACTAAGTTTCTTCAAATTAAGCTTCATCTCCTATGATGAGGGGGATTCTTCCAAACATCATCAAGTAATTCTCTTTGTCTGGGCTTTCCTTTGTTCAGCAATATCACAAATTTTTCTGATTAATATATTAGCCATGTCTGAATCTGCTTCAACCTCCAATTTTAAATGCACTAGAGTAACTAATACGGCTGTTCTCAGAGGATATTCTTTCTCAAGCATCATATATATTTCTATCCCATCCTTGGTAGAAATTCTATGTACACCACATGTGTCAAAAAGCTTCTATGAGACATCCTTGATCAGTGATTGAAATCTCCATATAGTTTCACCACCATCTGGTTCATAAATCCTCTTCAATTGAACCCATAGTTCTTTGTCTTTATCTTCTAAAGGATCTGCTACTTTGAACTTGTCTTGCACCAGCTTCCACAATTGATTTAGATCTTCCCTATCAAAACCTTTAAGTAAATCTTCAAACAGTTTGTACTTCTCAGTTCTTCCACCAATCCTCATGATTTCCCAACCTTGTTCTATCTGAGCAGTTTCTTGAGCTTCTTGATCTTCAACATCCATATCAGCAACATTACCAGTATCCATATCAGCTTGTTCACTAGTTCCTTCATCTTGCCTCCCCTGAGTTTTAGAACTATCCCCCTTGCCTTTATCTGATATCCTCCCCTGTTTGGGAGAATCACCATCATCATCATCTGAATCATCTGAATAATCATCATCAGAAGAATCTTCATCCAGTATAGCTCTAGCTCTTTTCCTCTTTAGATGATCTTCCAGCTTCTTCACTCTTCGAGTCAACCTTGAGTAGACTTTGGCAAAATTTTCTTTATGACTTTTAAGATCCTCCTCCAAAGCTACTACCTTGGCAGTTAACTTGGTACACAAATCCATCAATTCATTTTGTCTAGAACTGCCCTCATCACTTCTAACTGTGTGACCTGTTAGGAGCGGTGAATCATGGGGCAAGGATCCAGTTTCAACTCTAGTTTGACTAGGTTTAGACCTTCTCCTATAAGTTGTGATGGTTGGGGGTGTTTGGGTTATTTCAGGATTTTGATTGAGTGTATGATGGGGATCAGATGGGTTTTCTGAACCTTCACTCAATTCAATTTGAAGCATTTTTGGAAAGAGAGGTACTACTACCCCTGAAAACAATCTACTTGCCATAGCCATGTTTTGAAAAACTTTTGATTATAGGCTAGGTGTAGGAAAAGTTTCTGTTGGTTTCTTAAGCAAATTCTTTTTCTTATTCAAAAGAGTTTGAACAAATCTTGGATACATAAGAAACTTGGTTTTGCTGTTAACATTTGATGCCATACTCTCAAAAGTAAACTTGGAAAAATTAAAAACCTTATTTGTTGACAAGCAAATGAGAGCAATAGCAATATTGCTACTGAATTGCTCCCATGCTGTCTTTTTGGGACTTAAGCAACGTAAGAGAGTATGTATCAGAAATCTCCATTGTGGGGAGAAACATCCTTTTTGAAAAGTAAGTTTTTGGTTGGATGTGTCATACCCCATTCTTGAAAGTTGTTCAAAAATTTCAGTGTTAAGCATAGTGTTAATACCATCTGAATCTTGTAACTTAAGATGTCTCCTAAGTGCAGACTCGGTAACAACAAAAAGTATGCCATCCATTTTAGAATGAATTTCTAAGTCTCCATCTTCACTAGTCAAGACAGTTACATTCTGCCAGAACTGTCTGATGTGAGAGACATAAATAGTAGGAGAGATTGTTAAAGCATACCTTATGTTAGAGTGGTTTAGAAAATCCACAATCTCATAAAATCTCGGTCCATCTCCTTCCTCTGTTTTCTCAAGAAAAGCGACTTGACTGTGCGTCTTGACATAATCCAAATTAGCCATGATGTTCTTAGTAAAGTTTGATTTTGACTGTGGTGAATAATGAAGATTTAGGTTAGAAAGTAGAAGATGAAAGTTAGATGAGATATTATTGAGAGAATTCGGATTTTTAATGTGACCGACTTAAAGAATATGGTAACTTTTATTTTAGAATATAATAGAAAAAAAGTTAAAATATCTTGAAGAGGATCCCTCAAAAATCATAATTCAATCAGTAAAAATCGCAACAAACCGCCAACGGCTAGTTTTTAACCAAAAATTAATTACTGACACGTCAGTTATAACGGCTAGTTCAGCAGTAGAAACTTTGCACTAGCAGTAAAAAGTTTAGACTAGCAGTACAAACCATTTTCAAAATTTTCAAAGAGCAGTATAAACTTATATGGTTTTGAAAAACAATTTCTATGCACATATAGTTTTTAGCAAACTATCAGCAATCAACGGATTTGATATGTCTTTACCAATAGCCGTTTGCTTTGGACTAGCCAACTCTTCACTGTTAGATATGGTGAGTTGATAACTATACAATTTTTGGTAAATTGTCCACCATTAACGGATTTGATTAGTCTTTACCAGAAACCATTTACTCTGGACTAGTTTGTTCTTATGTGGGTTAGACATGGTGAACCAATAACCATTTGTTGTGTGCACATATAACACACTGAGCTCCAAATCACCATTCAGTCCAAAACATAAAGCATTTGTAATTCCTTGGTGCTTATCATCCAATCCTGCAATTGTTAGTACAAAAACAAGAAAACAAAGTGCAAAGCACTTGTCTCACAACATAACAAGCATATGACTAACAATGCACAAAAAGAAAAATTAATTTTCTTGTAGCACCCAAGCCATAACAGACTTAGGCTTGCCTCTAGCATCAACATAATTAATTCTTTTTAAAACAGTTGGAGTACCATTGGATTGAAGTGGTCTCCAAACTCATGATGCAGATGCATTAATACCATTACCCATATTTCCCTTAGCAGTGTTTTTAAAACTTCCATTGTTAACTGCTTGCCTACCAGTATGAGCTGCTGGGTTTGCAATTGCAACTTTAGGTTTCCAAACTTCTTTATGAATCACTGTATTGTTTTGAAATGGTCTTCTAACAGTTCTTGGTGCTGATTTAGAAAGACTTTTTGTACCTTGAACTGTTTGTCTAGGGTAAAAAGGTCTATTTGGTCTGACAGTATGAACTGTTGGTGTATCAGTATTAACTGTTTGTCTAACAGTATTAACTGTTCTTAGTCCAAACCTTAACATAACTGATCTAGGTATCATTCTAGCATTTTTAGGGTGAGTGGGAGGTCTTACTGAGTTCACCCTAGGGGTTGAGTACCTAGTTACCCTGTTGTTGCAATAAAATGCAAGATGGTCAAAGCTACCACATCTGAAACAAGCTTTCCTATAACAGACAAAATCATCACCTAGTTGGTGAGATTTGAGGCCATTCCAATTCCTTTGGTTACCTCTTGGCTTGTTTGTGGTTCTATACATTTCTGCATACCTAACTGTTGGTCTAAAAGGTTTTGCATTAGCTCTAGGCCTAACAGTCTCAGTCTTGACCACTTTGGGAACTTTTGGTTCCTCCACTTTAACAATAACAGGCTGAACCACAGCCTGATCATCCTCATTATCAGAAGTCCATTCCTCTATGGTTGGAGTATCTGAGTCCTTAGCTGAGGACACCTTATCCTCAGAAAGTGAGGCATCACTTGCACTCTCATACACAGGTTTATCAACTACATTTTCCTTAGGTTGAGGACCATATTTAAGCTCAGGTAGTTGAAATTCAGGTAGTCCTGTGTGTTCTAGGTCAATGCCTGGGGGTGTTGGAATTCCCCTATAAGGAGGTGGAACTAACTTATAACCTAGGCCTGACTTAGCTTTATTGAGAATTTGACACTCAATTATCTTTTGAACTCCTTTTGATGTGTATTCTAGTGTGTCCACACTCATTTGAATGTTTTCCTTGGCTTTCTTAACATGTTCTAGTTCATGTTTCAACACACTAATTTCATTTTCCCTAAACATCAAATCTCTCTTAAGTACAACTACAGTATCACTAAAAGTATACTCATTTTCCTTATAGTGAACTATCTGTTCTTCTAATATAGTCAAACCTCTCTTATGATTTGCTAAATTAAAAGCAGTCTGGTTTAGCTCTATTCTCTGATTTTCATACTGTTTTCTAAGTGTTTTTAATAATTTTAATGCATCACATGATTTAGAACATTTAGAAATTTGTACCTCAGAGTCTGAGAAAGCCATAAGTGCCATCTCTATTGGTGCTTCTGCTTCATCCTCTGCAATGTAGCTCCAATCAAACCCTAAGCCATCAATGGCAACCATAGCCTTTGAGCTTGAGTCTGTAACTTCCACAACCCTTGATTTGCTTCCAAATCCTCTGCTCTTGCCATCTTGTTGTCTTGGCATTCTGCACTCTCTTGAATAATGACCTTTCTTGTGGCAATTGAAACACTCAATCTTTGACTTGTCATACCCAGCAACATCATTGTTGTTTATGATTATCTTCTTGCCAGTCTTCTTCAAGAATCTTCTAGCTCTCAAGCTGAGAAGAGAGAGCTGCCACTTGATATCCATCTCTTCAATGTCATCTTCATCAATCTCTTGAAGATCTCCATGAGTCAACATAGTACCATTCTGCTGTGTAGTAAGGAAAGCACAATAAGTTTCTTCATTCAAAAGTCCATTAGTACTGCTAACAGTACCACTGTTAGAGTTAGCAGTACCAACTGCTCCAGCAACTTGAACTTCTTCTTCAGGATTAGAGGTACTGGGAGTTGACACAAAGGCCAAATTTCCAGAACTTGAGCTTGAACTTGATCCAGCAGACTTCTTCACTTCATGTTCTACTATCTTGAAGTTGCTATAGAGATCCATTAGACTCATAGAATCAATGTCTGGCTTATTCTTCCGGACAACCACATGCATAGCCCATTCTGATGGTAGACTCCTTAGGAATTTTGAGTTGAGATCTTCCTGAGGCATCTCAATTCCTAGAACAGCAAGTTGACTCACTAGTTTCTGAAGCCTATTAAACATATGATCTAATGACTCATTGCTTGTTGCTGTGAAGTTCTCAAACTGTTGCTTGAGAAGGGTCTTCTGAGTTTTCTTGGTTGCTTCATTCCCACCATACCTTGAAACAATAGCTTCAAAAAGGGTTTTAGCACATTTGTATTTACTGAAGTTCAGTAATTGATCATTGGGGATTATCATAAGTAGCATGCTCCTTGCTTTAACATCATTCTTGTGCTGAGCCTTCTCTTCAGTAGTCAATGGCTTGGTCTGCACCTTTGTTTCAAAGACACCCTCAACAACAGTTGTTGTAGTTGTGGGCTTAAAAGAATTTCCATCTTCCATTATCTTCCATAACGTATAATCCTACACTTGAAAGAATTGTTCAACACTTAGTCTCCACATATCGAACTCATTGGGTTTAAGCATTGGTAGCTTAGCAGCAATATTGGTTTGACTTGTTGTTGTCTCCATGTCCATCTTCTTCTTAAACAAATTCGTCTGGATCTTCTAAATCAAAGTATCAGTAACCTGGCTCTGATACCACTTGACCGGATCTACACACACTCCTTGTGTTAGATAGATACTTTGAATAATGTTAGTCTAGCACGCGGAATTTACTAGCAAACACTTAGAAGATTTATTTGATATGTCTTGTATGAACGAATGAAACAATGTATATATGAACAAGAGACAAATAATTAACTTCAACGATTCAATATTATTGATTCAATAATACGAGTGATCTCCTATCACTAGGGTTTACAACCTTGAATCTTTTCTAAGAACTTACGTCTACTATTCAATAACCTAGGCAATCCTTTTATAGACTAAGGATTCCTGTACAAGATAACTATCATCTATATTAATAAGATATACACAAAATCCTTTCTATACTTATCTTCTATACGGTTACAAAAATTATAAGCCGTACTAACTTTCTAATACCAACCGTACTAACTGAATTTGTACTGTTAGTATAATCTTCAATGTCTTCCAGCAGTACTAACTTATATGCAACAGTTTCAACTGTTTACCTTATATGATGCAAATGTAATGATTAAGCCTGGTCATGCCCCTCCCGATGTGTCCTCATTTGAAGAGAGTAATGAGATAGAAGTAATAAGTAGAGAAAGAATGGCTGAAAAAATGAAGGATCCCAAATGTATAGCAAATCGAGTCGTAATCAAACCCCATAATTACTATGAGGAGAACCGATTGACTGTTTTTGCACCTCAAACTAAGTTGACGCCAGAACAAATATTTTGGTCTTTAGACTTAGAAAAAAAGAAAGCCGATGAACTTCAAGCCAAAACTCCACCCTTTAGAAAGATAGCTGCAGCAACGGTGTACCCACACAACACACCCATGTAATTAGTTTCGTTAACTCTTCCCACAGCATGTAAAACTCTAATTAGCATATATGTTCTGTGTCAACTATTTGCTGATTTCGATAAAACATGTAAGAAGAGAATTACGCCAACGGGAATTACTGAAGGGGAAAGGGGCTTTAAACAAACAAAACAGTGCTACTTAACTGAGGTTATTCCATTCTTTAAACTCCTCAAGGAACATTTTGAGGGCATGCAAACAACCCTTAGAACTGAAGTAAAAGAGATGAAAGAAGTGTTTAAAGATATGGAAAACATAGAGAAACAAAATGCTATTGATCTTAAATGCTGTGAGATTGAAAGAAAGAATATTCTCATCACCAATGAGAATTTGATTGCTAGATGTATTGCACAGGATGTATTTTATACTGCTACTGATTCTGCATTAACTGCTTGTCAATTTCATGAGTTGTCTATTGCATTGAATGTTTCTCAGAATCGTGTTGTTGAGCTTGAGGGGGAGAATTTAAAATTGCATGAGAAAATCCCAAAGATGACCATGATAACATGGTCAGGCATTTTTCAAAACTAGAGGTTGATAATCTTAATTTGCAATTAAAATATCAACATTTAGACGAAAGAGTTAAAATCTCAAATGCCAAAACATCTTTGGATGAGAAAATCCAAAACGATGACCATGATAACATGGTCAGGCATTTTTCAAAACTAGAGGTTGATAATCTTAATTTGAAATTAAAATATCAACATTTAGAAGAAAGAGTTAAAATCTCAAATGCCAAAACATAAGATGCTCCTGAATTTGATGCATATTTTGAATTAAGCAAACGAGATGAAAAAATTCAAGCTCACACTAATACGATTCGAAAACTGAGGGCCCAAATTGCCCAATTAAAATCAAATAAGAGTGATGTGACTGGCACCCATAAACCATCGCCTTTAGATTCTCAGAATTTTCACTATCAAGACACCATCAATAAACTACAACATGAAAATGATTGTTATCAAGCTGAAAATTCAAAAATCAAACAGCATTACAAAGAGTTATATGATTCGACTAAAATCACACATGATAAAACCAATGAAAAAATAAATTCTTTGCTTTATGAGATTGAGAATCTAAAGGCTCGGGTGAAAGGGAAAATGCCAGTCATCACCAGTGATAATGTTGTTCCAAAGGTTTCTACTTGTAGTAACTATGCAATTGATGATGTGCCTATTCCTCTTCCTCTTTGGAACAATAGGTCTTCTCATCAAGTATATCTCACTCACCTTAAGGATAGCCTTGATACCCTTCGTGAGATCGTAGAAGAGGATAGGATAGATAAACCACTTGATAGTGCAGTTGTAGATGCCTGCTTCCTCACTAAACGATCTCAGGAACTCTTAGAATACGTCATTGGCACATGTCCTAAGACTGATAGCAAGCGAGATATGTCTGTTGCGTCATCCTCAATGACTAAGAACAAGCATGTAACCTTTGAGGCACCCTTGGAAACTTCAGATCGTCCCAACACATCAAAACATGTTCAGCAACTGGAAGTGAAAAAGACTAAGATTCCCATCAGTCCTTCTACAGGAATTAACAGAGACACTAAAGCTAGCGAGTCAAAACCTAGGAGAAATATAAAGAATTATAGGACTTCACCACCTAAAAGTGTTCCTAAGAAGAAAGTAGAAAACTACATGAGGAACAATAAGTCAGATTTGAACAAACGGAATCATAATTCAAATCCTAATTCACTTTGCAAAACATGTAATGATTGTTTAATTTCGGGTAATCATGATAAATGTGTTGAGAAATTTTTGAATTCATCCAACAAAACCCCTGTCAAGCAAGTTTGGAGAGCCAAGCATGTCAAGCAAACTTGGAAAGCAACAGGAAACATGTTTGCTAATGTTGGTTATCAATGGAAACCCACTGGAAGGAAATTTACTTTAGGAGAACAGTGCCCTTTAACTAGGAAAACTAAGCCTAAAGTAGTGCTTGTACGTCAATGGAAGCCAACTGGAAGGAAATTCCCTGTAGGAGAATAGCACCCTTTAATTAGGTCTACTAAATCCGAAACGGTGCCTTTAATACAACCCAAACACGTTAGTACTTGTGAAAGTGTCATCACTGAGAGATTTTGTAACAATCCTCATACATCGTTAACTATGTACCAACGTAGAAACAAAAAGAAAAAGGCTACTTCCACTAGCATTCCAACTTCTACTGAGACTCAGGCAAATGATGCTCCTGTTCCCACTAACCAACTGGACCCCAACTTAAATTGGGGATCCGGTACTCCGAACTTTCTATTTTTGTCTGTTTTCAAATGCAGGTCATACAGATCATCCTTTGACATTTGGACTCAGGCTACTCACAACATATGAGGGGAAATCGACATATGACGTTTGTTCACATCAGTTCATGCCTCGATCTTCAACGATATATGACGTTTGTTCACATCAGTTCAGGCCTCGATCTTCAATGATATGTGACGTTTGAACACATCATTTCAAGCCTCGTTCTTCAATGAAAATGATGTTTGAAAACATCAGTTCAAGCCTCGGGCCTCAATGTCAACATAATGGCATCTGCTGAAAACACTCCAGGCCCCGTTCCTCAAAGAAAAGAAAGGTGTACGCTTAAGTGCGCTTTATCTTCGGAAGAAGAGAAATCTTCTTGTTTATGACCATTCTCATCAACAAGCTTTATGCTCTTCCCATGCTCATTCAGTCATCAAGTGGATCAACGTACATTGGAGTATATTCTTATTCACTTGTTCTATCAAAAATGGCAACCTCATATGCAATTTTTGAGGGGGAGAAGTGTGAATAAACTAAATGTCAGTCATCAAGTGGATTTACTTACCGTTGATTGTATTCTTATTCACTCGTTCAATCAAAAAATGGCAGTCATATGCAATTTTTGAGGGGGAGAATGGTGAATAAACTACATGTTGATTGATGTTTGGGAAATGGTCATACGGCTCCTGAATACATCAGTTCAGGAGTCGTGCAAACCAAGCTTCTTCAATACTATATGTTCCACTATCCATGAAGAAAGAAGATATACTGTCTCAACCATTGGTTTGAAGAATACTTTCAGCTCCATCAAGTGTTGTATCTCCTATGTTTCCCGCTGATGCACAAATATCTGCTGATACAACCGGTACTCCTTCTTGAACCACAATGGTTCAAGAAGTACCATCTGTTAGTACTTCTCCAACAACTCATGAAATTATATCTCTAGTCATTCATCAAGGTGTTGAAGAACAAATTCATGGAATTCTACCTCCCGAGATTGATAATGAACCCCTCCTCCATAATCTTACACCAGACCCGAGCTCTAGAGAATCATCTTCACAAAGGGTTATTCGATCAGACTCTCATTAGCTCAATCAATCGTTTCATTATATCAGTAAGTGGTCAAAGGCTCACCCATTGGAGAATGTGATTGGCAATTCTTCTATACCTGTTTTGACAAGAAGTCAACTACAAACCCATACCAAATGGTGCTACTTTAATTCACATGGACATCTGATATCACTCGGCGAAAAATGATCTGATTGAACTCTTATCTATCTAAGGAAGAATAGAGGTGGTAATTCTTCATGTATCCTTTGTATATATATAAATCATAAAAACTCAAAAAGACTTTCCACGTTGTACATATCTTAAACCTACAAAAACCATAAAAATCAGAAAAATAGAAAATACCAAAAATAGTTTTTTTCAAGGCATGTCTTCTGGTATCGATAACATTTACGGTCCTAGAAATGTCATTCAATAATGACACGGGTCTTTAAATGAAGTTCGAACAGAAGTTCAAAAAGTTTTTCAAAACATGCCTAAATTGCTTGCAGTTACTTCAGACTGTAACCCGCTCTTTAAAATGAGGAAAACACGTCGCCAAAAAGACGGTTGTTCCTAACAATGGGTGATTAAGTTCTCCCAAGCATGGATTACTTTACATCCGTGCACCCTCGATCTGATGTACGTTTCAGTGCAACATTTCTCGTATAAGAAGAGAAGTCTTTTTTACATCGCAAATACTTTTCAATCTATGATTCTTCAGGTAAGTATGTGTGCTAAACTTGGTGGTACCATGAATTTTTATGGAAATCAATCAGACTTGAAGTTTTTCATCAAAAATCTATCAATCAATCAATGGCTACAGCTCTTTAAATAGAAAACGGGTCATCGATTGAGGGGGAGAGTGATTTCAAAAACATTATATCATCAAAACAAGTCACTTTGTACATAATAAGCAGTGAATTTGATGAAACTTGTTGTTATGTGTCAGTGTATGACTTTTTAATTCAAATATCTTTCAAATATATCATACCTGACACTAACATTCTCCCTCATAGATTGAGGGAGAGCATTGTAATGTTCCATTATCAGCACATATTAAACCTGACCACATTTTCTCCCACATTTTCTAAACTTATTTAAATCAATTGGGATCACAAAATCTCAAAAGGTTTGAAATTTTTGATCGGGGGAGAGAATGTGATTTAAATATGCAATCTGATAAAAATGTTATGTTTTGGACTTAAATGTAAGTTCTCCCATATGTGCTAAACTCTTTTGTATATCAATGTACATATTGAGGGGGAGCAAATGGTTTGTGGTGACAAAAAGAATGTGGCATCTCTGGTGGTATCTCATGTGAGCGCGACTCAGACTTCACCAACGAATTGACAAAACAAAAACTGTCATTAATCGAAAGGGCTTGTCCTGGCCGGGTAATAATTTCAAGCTGGTCTAACCAGTGATGTAAGCGTGTCTCGAAGAGGACTTGTCTGAGTAGAGTGTACCGTTTCGAGAAACTTTATATGGACTTGACCTGGCCGGGTAATAATTTCAAGCTAGTCTAACTAGTGATGTAAGCATGTCTCGAATTGGTCATGTTCACTGAAAGTGGATCAATTCAAAAAGTGCAAGCTCTACCCAACATGTGCAAATTTATAATAAAAACATCTGAGCACATGTTAAGGGGGAACATTTGAAAAGTTCAAAACTCTCAAAGTGTTTGCAGAATATGTTTCTTAATTATAAACACTTTGGGAGATTTTTCAAATAAATTGTTTACGGCAACATAGGATAGTCATGGTGTTATAAGGTGGCTAAGGTTAGGAAAACCGTCCTATGATCCGCCAGAGCCGGAGGGATCTACCCAAGGACAATACCAAATAGTTAGTATTAGAAAGTCCTTAGGTATGATTATGAGAAAAGGAGTAATATGAGAAAGGAGAACGAAGGGGTTGAAGAATTAAAAAGAAATGTAATGAGAAAAGAAATAGCCCTCCAATTATTCAACCTTAGGGCAGAAACCGGGTTCAATTCATATACTACTGGTGGTTACTAAGGTAATACTGGTATTGAAGACAAGACGTCATGGACCCTGTGACGCACTACACTAAACCTTCTAGCCACTCAAGTTCTCTTAAAATGAATTGTTTCATTCTCACGGGGAACCCTGCATAATCTATCAACCGCTCATTACGAGCTATGTTGATATTGAAACAGGAGACACCGCTCCAGTCTCCGACTTCCAAAATTGCACTTATCGAGTCTAGAGCCGCGAGATACATCATAAGATCTCATAGGAACACATGATACATCTACACTGGTTGTTCAACATTAAGAACACCAGTTGTAAACTTATGAGTCCTACGCAGATCTTAGCAATCTACCAGAACATTTATGAGGGAACTTACAAATGTAATTCTCAGTGATTGAATGGAAATTCCTGCCAGGGTCAACATCAAACAGCCCTGAAAGCAGGTCACTTCGGTAATTCCTTGTGGATTACGCTTAGTGATCGCAGCGGTTTCAAACGGTCTACAGTCGTGGAGTGAACTCCAGCGACTCACCTAATCGTTGATGTACTTCGGTAGATCTTGTAAGCCCTCTCGGGGGTATCCGATTTAGGAATGGCCTTGGTAAGGATTAGAGAAAGTTTTCACACTATGCTGTTAACGATCTCGAAGTCTGAACCTGTAAGTACCGGACGTTTTATTGCTAACTGTCTGCTTGCAGGAATCCCTGGCGGTTGCAGCTGATTGCTGAAAAGATGCCGATTCATCACCCCATGCTCACACTTCATCATCATAATCCAAGAAATCATGATAAATGAAAGGCCTTCAACACTGCTTTCGCAACTCTGATGCTAAAAATCATGATCCAGAAAAGTGTGAGCATGTCGGTCCAAAGATCAATATCACATGGAGACGATATTGCAAAAGGATGACTTGAAGACGTATGTTGGATGATGACCTGAAAGAAGCCTCAAAGATCATCCAAGACAAAATATCAGTCATCAAAAGTTCACTGCTGAACGTACAAAGATTAATGACTTTGAAGAATCAAAGACTACGACCTAGGAAGTCAAATTCATGTAATTTAATGCTAGAATTCAAAGTGTAATTTCCGAGGTGACCTCCCTTAGGTGGAGATTGTTAGGAATATAAATATTCATATGAAGACTCGGTCACCCCGAGTACTCATTAGCATTAATTAGCTCGTAGGCTTAATAGTTTAGTTTAGATATCTTATTATTTGTGGAGTTGGGTCGGGTCTTTACCCACTGTCAGCTCACTCCACAACCCAAGTGGGGCGTCTCATGTAAGTGTATAAATAGCCCTTCCCACACAAGGGAAAGGTTGGACCTTTCTCACTCTTAATCTAATATTACTTACTTTCTCTCTCTAAAGGTTCCACTTTCCCTCTTCTTATCTCACTAGAATCGGCCAAATCCATAAGAACCATACGGGTTATGAATTGATATTACTTACACAACTCTTACTCAAAATGGGACTTGTCTCTTCACAAGGGAAAATGAAACAATCAATTGGTTATGGCACAAAAGGCTGTTCCACCTTAACTTCAGAAACATCAACAATCTTGCCAAACAAAACAAAGTTCTGGGCTTACCTTCCATTTTGTTTTCCAAAGATAAAACTTGTTCAGCTTGGGAAAGAGGAAAACATCACAGGGCATCTTTCAAAACCAAGAAAAACTTCTCTATTAAAAGTTGTCTTCATCTCCTTCACATGGATCTATTTGGACCTGTCAGTCAAATGTTCATTCATCATGAGAAGTACACCCTGGTCATAGTAGATGAATACTCAAGATACACTTGGGTCTACTTTCTCACCAAGAAGAGTCAAGCAGCTAAAACAATCATGTCCTTTGTTAGGAACATTGAAAACCAAAATGACATCAAAGTCAAAAAGATTACGACTGACAATGGAACTGAGTTCAAAAATAGAGATCTTGAGTGTTTTTGTGAT
Organism: Artemisia tridentata subsp. tridentata; assembly: GCA_021014915.2. Lineage (NCBI taxonomy): Eukaryota > Viridiplantae > Streptophyta > Magnoliopsida > Asterales > Asteraceae > Artemisia > Artemisia tridentata. Next base: position 355,319,639 of record CP139507.1, on the reverse strand, counting down.
GAGAGAGGAATCTCTCAAAATTTCTCTTCTCCCTACACTCCTGAACAAAATGGAGTGGCTGAAAGGAAGAATAGAACACTCATTGAGGCTGCAAGGACAATGTTGAATGGTTCAGTACTCTCCAATCATTTCGGGACTGAAGCAGTCAAGACTGCCTATTACACTCAAAACAGGTCCATCATTGTCAAAAGACATAACAAAACACCCTATGAAATATTCAAAGAAAGACTCTCTAACATCAGCTATTTCCATGTATTCTGGTGCCCAGTTGTAACACCCCCAAATCTGGTTTAGCGGAAGCATACATGTTTGGGTGCTACTAAATTGGTATCAAAACACAAAGTATAAAGAATGGTTTTACCTCAACCATTTAAATAGATTTCATATTCAAAAGTGATTTGTTTACAACATTTCAAAAATAGTGCGGAAATATAAGCCCATAAAAGTTTTCAAGTGGTCCCAAATATATCAGAGTCTTCTATGACCATGCCATGCCATGCCAAAAGCCTTCACAACTAGTTTATCGCCTTAAACCTGAAAATACATGCTAAAAAGTGTCAACACGAGGTTGGTGAGTTCATAGAGTTTAGTGTAAAATGTAAAGCGTTTGAATAACGATTTTCCCAGCAAAGGCATTGTAAATCCACTCAGTCCCAAGCCCCGCCCATACAAGACTTGCAACCTGTGTGTTTACAACCCGCTGCCAAATAAGATTTGTAATAAAGCAGTAATAATACTGTGAGTTCCATAAGAGTTTTGTGGCCATTGTGTCGCTCACAATGTCCTGAAAATAGTGTTTACCTTCAAGTAAAGTTTGTGATGTGGACCAAGTGTAGGGTATGCAACCCAAAATAAAATAGTTTATTACGCTAGCTCTAAGTTCATGTAACGGAAGCTATAACAGTGTGCATGCTCTAGAAGCATGTTAAATATCAGTGGCCCGGCAAGTGTTTATCCCAGACACTTGTGTTTCGACATGGTATACGTTCGTTTACCTATCCGGTCAACCCGAACGGGGACGTTACTCCCAATAGATCTATTTATAACATTCGCGCTTCCCAGCAGGAATTGACGGTTCATGAGTTTGGGCAATTTGGGACATAATAGTGCTTAGGCTAATCCGCGTAATAGTTTGGTAACAACAGTGTTGGTCCATAAAAGTAGTTTTGCATATTTCTTACCCCGATTGTAAAACAAGTTCAAATAGAGTGGGGTTACATATCAGTCAATCACATAATGCGTTCAAAGAAACAATTCAAATAATTCAGCTCAACAGTCAGATATTGAGTAAACAGTTCGCAGATTTCAAAAATAACAGTCATTGAGTTTAGTTAAAACGAGCATGTATTCTCCCCCAAAAACAGTTTAAAAACCAGTAAAAGTAGGGGTCATGAACTCACCTTAGCCACAGCAATGCAAAGATCACGACAGACACAACTGGCATCTAGCTATTCACAACGGTCTCAAGACATACGGCACGACAGTACACGGAGGTACAAGCACGGCGGTACACAACGGTCTAGGATCGGCACAACCTAATACGCATACGATTATCTCAAAATACGGCTCGCAAAATAGTAAAGTCTATAAGACAATGTGTCGTAGTTTTCGTGGATTACTCAGTTTTCAAAACTTATCAAAAGCTTAGTTTTAACGTTTTGTGTGGTGTGGTAAGAAGACATAGACTCGACATACAACTCACGCCAAAGAGAAATAGACAACGACAAAGTCGAGAGAATACTGACGAGAACTCAAACCAAGGAAGACAACTTTAGAAGTTTACGACAAACAACGCCTCAAATAAAATAACTCAGTTTGTACATTTCGACGTTTACCCCGATATCCCAAATAACTTGTATAAAACATAAACGTTTTATAATAGAAATAAGTTTTAACAATAAAAATTAGTTTTCTCAAGTCGTCGTGATTTAAATAAATCAATAACGATCCATAATTGTCCAAACCTCCAAGTATAATAATCAAAATCTGTATTCAAATTCAAATCATAATCTAAGTGTTTGCTCCATTGACATATCCCAATATTTTCCGAAGCGTACCAAAGATCTATTGTGCCCGCAAAGATATATAGTTAATGACTCATTAAAAGGATTTCAAACACCCTTTATAATACATGTGGGCTTTGGCCCATGATTAAACCAACTCCAACACTAACCCAAGAATGCATTAACACATACCATAAAATATAAGACCACCCCTGTGGTTGTTTTACTGAGTTAAACCAGAAGCAGACCCAATCCAAAAATAACAAACACTCCTATTCATTTAATTATTAGTAACCCGAGACAAATATACAACCACACTTGTGGTTTTCCTCTTTAAATCCGAACACAACATTATCGCACACCACAAAACAGTTTCAAAAGAAGCCGAGAACAACAAGAACAATGGGCAAAACGTCACTTACCCAAGCTAATTCCAACTCCAACCTATGACTCCAAGACAGATTTTACCCGAAACCTTAAACGGGTTTTGACCCGAGAATAATAGCGTCGGTTTGACCCGGCCCATTTTTGTAAACCCTCAACTGAAAATCATAACCAAAAACCAAAATGGGTCCGACCCGACCCGTGTATATGTATAACCGAAACAAACACCATTTTCAGTTTAATCTTACCACAACCACAGTTTTTATATATCTCAAAATGTTTTAACCTTGTTTTTATATCACAAATTCAATATCTCATTTCCTATAACGTTTTAAATCCACGAGAACATAAACAAATTTAGAATCGAATAAAAGAAACAAAAGTTTAATAATCGGCTTCTCGGTTTTACCATGGCGAGAAGGAGGAGAGAGAGGAAACGAAGGAGATGGTGGCTGTGAGGACAGCCATGGCGGCTGTGGTGATAACTCGAACCCAACGAATCAAACAAGCACCAAAAGAATGTATACCATCGATCTATACTTCGAACAGTTAGAAGTTGTTGTTGCCGGAAAACTCGCCGGAAAACTGGGTTACCGAAAAGATAGATGGGAGTGGGTTTTGAGGCGCGTGAGGTATAAGAAAATGATGGGGATGATGAGGGGATCACAGTGGTGGTGGCGGTGTAGTTGTGTGGCCGGCGGTGGCGGCTCAACTGGCCGGAATAGTGGCCGGATTTTATTAGAGAGGAGAGAGAGTGAGGGAGACGGGATTGTCGGCTGGAAGAAGATATGGGTTTTTAAAACCCTAAAATTATTATAACATGGTATTTATAGTGTGAGGGTAGGACTAAGGACAAACCCTAACGCGCCCTCAGGGACTGAAAGTGTCAATCTTCTCATATTTTTAACGAAAAGCCAACGAGTCCAATAAATCGTGTTATAAATATTTCCCGAGCACCCGAAAGTTATTCCATAAGTTTTAAAAGTGTTTTTCCACTAAGTTTGATTATAAATACGTGTACCTTTATTCCTCGTTGCCCGAATAAATTAATATTCACGTTTAGAATAATTTTTCCAATAAAACGACCATTCATACGCCTCGTTTCTCACGAATAATAAAATAATCAAAACAAATCGTCGGTTGTGCCAGTACGCGTTGTGTACGAATTTCACTTTTCACGAGATAAAATTTACGTTTTCAAACCAATAAGTTCCGAAAGGTTCGTAAATGAAAAAAAATAGAGAATCTCGTATAGAAATAAATTTGGAAAATTGCGAGTCGTTACACTAGTGTTTATTCATAATCACAAGGACCACTTAGGAAAATTTGATGCCAAAGCTAATGATGGATATTTCTTAGGATATTCCCTGATCTCTAAGGCCTTCAGGGTATTCAACACAAGGAGACAACAAACTGAAGAAACCTTTCATGTAACCTTTGATGAAAGTACTGAAGCCATCAGGTTCACAAACACTTCAGTGGAAGAGATTTTGATTGATGACTCATCAAGATATACTCCTGATGAATATCATCCTGAAAGCAATCCTTCCACACAATATCAGGTTGATGCTAACTTCTCATACTACATCATCCCTCATAACCTTCCACAACCAACCATCAATGAGTTCATTGAAGCTCAACAAGTTCCTGATGGGATCACCCACACTGAACCAGATGTTCATGGGCCTGAAGACCACAGTGTTCAAATTGAACCCACTAAAAACCAAAATCTTCATATACCTCATGCCTCTATCCTTGAACCTACACCTCCACCCAATCAAGCCTCCACAAGTTCTAACTCATATCCCAGACCTCAGCATAGTTGGACTAAATCCAAAATAATAGATCTTGTGAACATCATTGCTGAGCCCACTGAAGTTATGCTTACTAGAAGCATGGCTGCCAGACTTAAGGCAGCCTGAGCAAATGAATGCCTCTTTGTTGACTTTCTTTTAAAAGTGTTACCCAAGAATATCAAAGAAGCACTGAAACACCCAAGCTGGATTCAGGCCATGCATGATGAACTAGAACAATTTGACAAAAATAAAGTAATGACTTTAGTCAAATGTCCTCAAAATGTCTATGTCATTGGCATGAAATGGGTATTCAGGAACAAAATAGATGAAAATGGTACTGTCATTATGAACAAGACCAGACTTGTTGCCAAAGGATACAATCAACAAGAAGGCATTGACTATGAGGAAACATTTGCCCCAGTTGCTAGAATGGAAGCCATCAGGATCTTCCTTGCCTATGCAACATACATGAACTTTAGAGTTTACCAAATGGATGTCAAAAGTGCATTCCTCAATGGGAAACTTAAGGAAGAAGCCTATGTGCAACAACCCCCTGGGTTTGAAAGCAGTGAATTCTGTGACCATGTCTGCAAGCTGGACAAAGCCCTTTATGGACTGAAACAAGCTCCAAGGGCATGGTATGAAACCCTTTCAGCCTTCCTCATCCAAAACTAATTTGTCGAAGGAAAGATAGACAATACCCTGTTTATCTATAGGAAAAAGGGAGATGTAATTCTAGTTCAAGTGTATGTTGATGACATCATATTTGGCTCAACAAATTACAAACTTTGCAAATAGTTTAAAAAACTGATGACAAAGAAATTTGAAATGAGCATAATGGGTGAACTTACATACTTTCTTGGACTACAAATCAAACAGACTGACAAAGTGTTAGGATCTCTGAGAAATAAAGTTTTCTCATTGCTGCTGATAGTGAAGCTGGTTCCTGCTGATAGTTATACATTGCTGCTGCAGTTGGTTCCTGCCGATAGTTTATTTTTGTTTCTGCTGATTGTAGTCATTACTGCGGGTTTTAGTAATTGTTATCCCGTAAGTTTAGAATGTTTGTTAGATTTATTTTTAGAAGAGATCATGTTTATCTCTTCACACGTTTTCTTTTATGACGGGTTAGGGTTAAGGTTTATTGTTAGTATAAAATAAACACCTGTCTATGAGTTTTGTATCGATTCACAATATTAAATAAACATCATTGTTAGTTCATAACCGATCCATAGAGGATCAAAACCTTCATAGTTATTTTCTTCTTTATATTCTTGTGTTTAGTTTCCGCATAAACACAAGTCTTACACCTAGAGATTCTCGTTTAACCAAGCTCAATCAAGCTAGAAGCACTCGATCCTACAAGTGGTATCAGAGCCTGGTGAGGATCTCTGATAAAGAGGAAAACATTTCCAAAGGAAGATTAGAACCTTGTTTCAGAATGATTCTATGGCGAAGCTGACTGAAATTGATGAATCCTATGAGGTAAAGGAAAACTTGGAAGAATATGCACTAATGGGATTCCCATCTCAGGTACAAAAATGTAATCCTGCATGTCATGAATTATACTCAACTCTTAATAAAGAATATGATGACATGAAATCTAAGTATAATGAATACTTTATTAAGGTGCAAGCTTATGATAATGCTGTTAAAACCTTAGAAAAACAAAAGGTTTGGTTCCAAAAGAATCAGTTAGCTTATGAGGAAAAGATTAAGGTCTTACAGAGAGATTTAAGAAACACTGCTAATGAGCTTAAATATTCTGAATCTCAAAATGCTAAGGTCATGTTAGAAAAACAGGATTTGTAGACTAAGCTAGACAATTCCTTGGCTAGGTTTGATAAATGGAAAGATTCATCTAAAAACCTACACAAGTTAGTTGATAGTTCTATGTCTGTAAAAACTAAATGTGGTTTAGGATTTGGTGACTACATAGGGCAAGATCAAGTCTATGACCCTAATGAGTATAGTGTGTTTGACCCTGAACCTGTTGATTATAAAATTCCTGTAAAGTTTGTAAAAGAAGGAGGAATGAATGTTGTTCCTCCACCTATCAGAGGAGTTTTTTTGCCTACCCCTGTCCACTCTCTCACTGACATTGACTCAGATGAGTCACAAATGGTTTATGGTAAAAATTCCAAAGACTTACCTGAATCAGATGACTTTGTCTCTTGTTCCACAAGTGTCAAGTCATCAGAAGCAGAGTTCAAAGACTTTGTTTCATGTGATTCAAGTGAAGAGTCACCCACACCTAAGTCCCATGAGTCCTCAAGAGTAACTGATGATAAATCTGCTTCTAAAATAGCTTTCTCAGACAACAGCTTAAGTAATTCTATTAAAAACAAATGTATCTCTAGTTCCAGTAGTGACAACTGATGCGTGGTTTTGCGACCTTACAACAGGTTTTACCTCTCAAGGGATCTCAAGAGGCTTGCAATCCCCACCAGGCAGTGTACCTGACCGATGTAGTATAGTGAAGTGGCAAGTACCAGGGGATTGATCATTCTCTAGGGGAATAGTATCGTTAGGATTGAAAAACTATTCTAATAGGTCTAAGGGTGAGGGAAGATTCTTTTTGTATTTTTATATTTTATGAAAGCAAGTAAAATCTCGGGTTTGAAGGAGTGGGCGGAATTAGTTGCTAGTCAACTAACCCAAATTACTACAAATGCAAATAAAATAAAATAACTGAAAATGAAAAGGTTGTGAAACTTATGTGGAGAGAAATGTGTTTACTTAGATTTCCTTACTCCCTAACTATCTTTTACCGGTTGATTAGTGTGTATTAATTGCGTGGATGACGGGTGTATTCCTTAATACCAATCGTGGGGTGGCGTACGTACTTCCCCAACTCTACAAGCTCCTTCTTCACTCCTATGTCGAGCCGGCTAGGAAGCTCCTAACATGGGATTATTAGAATTCGCTCATGCATTAAATACAACCATAAAAACCTTAGTACGCATTGGTTCATGTTTCTTAAGACGTTCAAGCAAGTTACCGTATAGGAAGTTAGCCAGTTTTCTTAAGCCTAACATCGATAAACAATCATCCAATACAATTAATAACACACTAATAACCGATAATCAATAGTTAGGTTTCATTAGATCTAAGCAAACACAAGATAAATCTAGCCTAGCATGTTAATTAAAAGACAAGAACGAGATATAATCAAACAACACATGGACATATTGATTGATTAAATGATTACTTATCTTCAATTAAACATGGGAGATCCAAGGGTATAAAAACCCTTAAAAATGGCAGAAATTCGTCTTAGGGTTTCTCCTCACAAAGTTACACACTAATGACAAAAAATTGCAAAACTATATATAGAACTTAGTGGCTGACGGCGTCACGTTATAGATCTTGACGCCGTCACCTCGCCGTGTCTAGGGTTCCCGGATGGTCTTCCTGACGTCGTCCCTCTTTAGTCCTCCAAAATCCTCCCTGGCTTATCAAGGCTTGACGCTGTCAGAATAAAGCTTGACGCCGTCTCTCTTTAGCTTAAATCATGACGACTTTGATCACTTCAAAGGGTGACGCCGTCAGACTTCCTTTGTAAAACTCCATGGCTTATCATGTGTATTTTTCATATCCACCTTTTTTTCCAAGCCGTGACGCCGTCAAGAGCAATACTTGACGCCGTCAAGTGTACTTTTCCAGCAGCTTTGGAGACTTTGTCGTTTTCTTCACTTTTATGCTCCAAAAACGTCCAAAATGCTTCCTTTTCTAGATTTCTTCTCCGAAGTACCTAAAATGACAAAAGGAACGATTTAGGGCAATATTTGATCAAATAAATACGATTTAGGGCTTAAATGACCCTCTAAAAGAGGTACACTGTTCGCTTCATCAACAACAGTGTTGGTAATAAGAGAAAGTATGTTAAGAACAAGTCTGTTAAGAGGAAGTCATGTTTTGTATGTGGTAGTAAAGTTCATCTCATCAAAGATTGTGATTATCATGAGAAGAGAATGGGTGTGTATGCTAGGCGACAAGTGACAAGACCTCTGTGGAATTAGCCTAAGGGGAGGATAGTGCTTGTTATGTTTCTCATTCTTTTATGTTTTATGTTTTGTGTGAATTAACTTTGTTTTGCAGGTTTTAGTGTGTTTTATTAGCTAACTTTGTTTTGCAGTTCTCAAATTCATAATGCTTGGAATAATACCAAAAGAGAGTCACTTCCATTCATAATCATAAGGGTGATTACATTCAGATACTAAACACAAAAGCTTCACATCATCAAGAACTTATAAACAACCTACCAACCTACTCAGACACACATCCCTCACCACCACTCCACCCAAACCTAACCATCTACTCAATCTTCCCTTTCCTTTTGCTCTTGCTCTTGGGCATGAACCTTCTACCCCTCTGATGACTAATTCCTTCATATAAACTTGGGGCTGGAAGTGCCAAGATCACTGGGATTGAATGTCTTGGTTCAGGGAGTGGCTGATCTCTCTTTGGAGTTGAATGACTTGGGGTAGAGTGTGTCTGACGTGATCTAGGGCGTAACCTAGCTGTTGGTTGGCTTGGCTGAGGAGTTGGCTGGCTTGGCCCAGGAGTTGGTTGGTTTGGTGATGAACTCAAATAAGTACATTTTATTATCATCATTTATCCTGTTAATTTGGCTTGTTTTATTATATTATACATGAGAATCGATACATTAATGTTTACTTTAGTAATTCTCAGGTAAAAACAAGCATTATGTGAAACTTGGCGATTTTGGACTAATTATGGAGCAAAACAAGCGAGATGTTAAAAGTCGACTGAAATCCAGAAGATGCGCCATATCTCACTCAACAGATACGACGCAATATCATACTTAGATGAATTCGAAGACCATTGCCTGACTTTGAAGAATGCGCCACATGCAATTCTGTCATGCGCCGCATATGAAACTTTGGTCAAAGAAGAAGATCAAGCTCGTTCTACTCCAGATACGCCGCAATATACTTCTAACATACGGCGTATCACTATCAAGATTTCACAAGTTATAATCCAAGTACATGCGCCGCATACAAAGACCAAGTTACGCCGCATCTGAAGATGGTGTACAAATATTCCAGAATATATTAATCTTGGACCCCACGTGAAGTTAAGTCAATGCGCCGCATCTATCCCTGAGACAGAAACTATAAATACCACAAGGACAGACGAATTTGAGAGCTCTCTCAGACATATAGAGACCGAAGACCATATAACCCTAGAGCCGAATTCAGACGACCAAGCAGCACAAGACACACCTCAAACAAAGATACAAGAGCTGTAAGAAGGTCCTGCATGTATTCAATTCATTAAGTAGTTTTGTTTTATTGTTTTAGTACACTTTAATTCATCAGGATTGATGGGCTTGTGTCATGTGACTACGGAAGATCATGCACTCCCCTGAATATTGCTTTCCCATTAATTAAAGTTTATATGTTGATGTCTTTGGTGACTTTTATTAGTGCATTGATAACCTCTGTGTCTAGCTGAGTCTTGCTTGGGTCGCCATGCCCCTTCCTCTCCTATTTGTTTTAGCGTCTCTTAAATAAATAGGATAGACATAAGTAATCATTAAGGGTTTACTCGCCGATAAGATTAGAGCCAACGAGAAAGGTTTAACTATATACACTTCATATAAAACTAGCAATAAAACAAGTGACAACCTACTTAATTATCAGGACAGGTCTTCTTATTGTCTCGAATATCTATCTGTGTACGTGTGTGCTAATCGCTGATTCGTGCTCATTAGTTTAGTTTTCCACTTAATTATAACCAAACCATGCCAGTCTCTCAGGCTGAACCCCCCTTGCGTTAGATTAGATTGTATAGCTAACTTAGGATATTAAAATACTGATTAGAATAACTAGATAATACGTTCCACTCTTAGTGATCGACACTCTACTTACCATTATATTCATACTGACCGGGTACACTGCTCGTTAAGTGTGTGTGTTATTGATAAGTCGGCTAAATATAAATTTAAAACTTGAGTAGGCATTAATACTGCTAAACCGCAACGACACATAACGCTCCATCAAGTTTTTGGCGCCGTTGCCGGGGAGTGAATTGTTATTATCTGTTAATTTAATTTAGTATTTTAATTAGGTTTTTCTTTTTAGTTTTTTTTTTTAGATTCTAACCACTAACCCTGTTATATATTAGATAGATTGCATTCATTGTATAATTTGCATATTTTCTGTTTTTGTTTGTTTTCTGTAATTTTTGTTTCTTTTTGTTTGATTTTATTTTTGTTTTTCTTTTCTGTATTTTTCTGCATTCTGCTATCGTTGTATTGTGCTAATACAAACGATACGGCGCATCTGTTTTCACAGATACGGCGTATTGCGTTTAATTTTTATAAAATACAACGCGTTTAATATATTCGAGTACGACGCATCTTTCCCCAAGATACGGCGTATTCTGTTTTTAATAAGAAATTTTTCTAAACCCTAACGCCATACGACGCATCTGTTTTAACAGATACGGCGTATTTTCTATTTAAATTAAAAACAGTTTTTCGAATTATTAAACAGAAGCGACGCATCGATCTTTATTGATACGGCGCATCTACTAAATCAAAAATCTTGTATTTTGAAACGTAACGAAAATACGGCGCATTAGCTTTTGTTAATACGACGCATTTAATTTTAATAAATATAATCGATTTTTGATAATTTAAACTTGATACGGCGCATTCTTATTCATAAGCGGTGTATCTGTTTTCTGAATAAAAGTCTGATTAAATTTTAACGTAATAAGATACGGCGTATCCAACTTTCTGGATACGGCGCATCGTTTGCAGAGATCAGCAACTTTTATTTTGTATTCCGTTTTCGTTGTTAATTTTCTGATATCATACTTTCTTGAACATACCCTACTGATGCTTTTGTGATGATTTCAGGAAGTGCATGACCAGGAGTTCAACTAAGAACTTGATTAAACCTTTCGAAGATCCTGAACGAGCCTTACGTTCGCTTAAAAGGCTTTTCAACACAAAAAGCTTTGAAATTTCAAGTTCGTTCGAGCTTGATTACTTTTCTGAAGAGAAGGAGGAAGAAGAAACAAAAACAATGACGGAAAACACTACTATGGAGGAATACATGAACAAAACCCGTGCTGATTACAGTTCAGGAGTTGCTAGACTAAAGTTTGATGAAAAGTCAAAGTTTGAGTTGAAGGGTCAGTTTCTCAAGGAGCTAAGAGAAAATGCTTTCAGTGGAACAGAACATGAAGATGCTAATGAACATGTTGAAAAAGTCCTCGAGATTGCAGATTTGTTTACTACAGAAGGAGTCTCTGACGATCAACTTATGCTAAGAATCTTTCCAATTTCGCTTAAAGGAGCTGCTAATAAGTGGCTAAGGAATGAACCTGCTAGTTCAATCACAACATGGGAAGATTTGAAGAGCAAATTCCTGAAAAGATATTGTCCACCTGTTAAAACTGCTAAAAAGATGGAGGCTATCAACAATTTCAAGCAAGAGCCTGATGAAACTCTTTATCAAGCTTGGGAACGATTTAAAGACTTATTGATGAAATGCCCTCAACATTATCTAAGTCCAATGCAGGAGGTAATATTGTTCTATCAAGGATTGGACGTGCCTACTAGACAAATCTTGGATGCTAAGGGAGCTGTGCCCCAAATGAGTGCAGCCGATGCTAGAAAAGCTATCCAAGAAGCTGCTGATCACTCTCAAAAATGGCACGACGGAACCTCTACTAGATCTAAGAGCAGCACTAATTTTGACGGGTTTACTGCAATTCAAGCTCAATTGGATAAAATTAGTATAGAGATGAAGAAGTGTGATGAGAAAGTTTATGCTGCTCAAGTTGGATGTGAAAAATGCGAAGGACCTCACTACACTAAAGATTGCCCTAAAAAGAATGAAAGTGAGACTTTTGAAGAAGCATACTACACACAATTTGGACAACCATTCCGACCTTCAGGAAGATTTAGGGAAGCTGCTCCGGGATACTATCAAAAGAACAACTATAATCCCACTTATCAAGAAAGGAGGCAGACTTTGGATGACACTCTAAAGCAAATTATGGCCGATACTGCTAAAAGACATGAAGAGAACACCGCTATGATCAAAGAAATCCGAGCCTCAACGGATACTATAACAAGAAATCAAGGAGCTTCGATCAAAGCATTGGAACAACAAATCGGAAAAATGAGCAAGGTTCTTCAAGAAAGGGGATACGGAAGTTTACCTAGCTCAACTGAAACTAACCCAAGAGATCATGTCAAGGCCATATGCACTACTGAAGAAGTCACGCCTAACATACCTTTTCCTAGAAGATTGATGAATGGTAATGATGCTGCAAGGCCCAAATTTTTCTTTAATTCTTCAATCAGTTTAAGGAGGTTACTCAACGAGAAGGCAAAGATTGAAGAGGAGATCAAGGCTACAATAAAAGAAGAGAGCTCTGCAACCGACTTACGTGCCTTGCCTCATAAAGAAAAAGACCCAGGAAGTTTTACTTTACCTTGTTCAATTAATGACTTATCTTTCAATAATGCATTAGCTGACTTAGGAGCTAGCGTTAGTGTTATGCCCTTAAGACATTCACTACCCTAGGACTAGGAAAATTAGCACCAACTAAGCTGCTTATTGAATTGGCTGATAAAACGGTAAAACGACCTGAAGGGGTTGCTGAAAATGTGCTAGTTAAGATTGAGAAGTTTGTTTTCCCCGTAGACTTTGTTATATTAGATATGCCCGAGGATGTTAAGATTCCTTTAATCCTTGGAAGACCTTTCTTGTCTACCGCGCATGCTAAGATTAATGTGTTTAAAAGAAAAATCTCATTAAAGGTAGGAAATAATAAACTAGTCTATAAGTGCCAAAATCCTGCTAAAAGCATAATTAGAGGCGTCTATGTGCTAGGATTAAGAGAACGTATGGACCTCGATCTAGAAGCTAGGCTTATGGGAGAAACACTGATTCAAAACAACTCAACTAATCCTAATCATGAGAACCTCGAGGAATTTATTGACCTTAATGTACCTACCGAACTTAGGTGCGATATTGTTAATGATTCTGACGATGAGTGGTATGATTGCGAAGTAATTAACAAACGTAGGAGAATAGTTGAGAATACATATTTGAATAATGATATGTTTATTGAACTACCACCCCACCTTGCATACTTATGCCTATATAATAATAAAAATTTCCCGTCTATCATTTTGTCATCTCTGCCCGAAAGGGACAGAACTTTGTTTATACAGATATTAAAGAAGAATGGCATGGATATTAAGGACGAGCAAGGAGTGTTCAATATTACTGGACTGGCGATGAGGGAGCACGATGCTTCCGACTCTTTCAGTGATCGGTATTAAGGAGCTGAACGTGAGTCTAACTTGAAGACTCTGGAATAAAGACAAATGCTGACCAGGAGACAACCCGGAAGAAAAATTTTTACTTTTCTGTTCTGTGTCGAGTTTGTTAGACCTACAGAAGATGCGGCGCATCTCCATCATAAGATGTGACGCATCACCTGCACTGGGCATATCTTATTTCATTTTCTGCATTTTTATTTTTGACTTTAAAACTTCCTATCAGTTTATTTAATGCGGCACATCCCTGGTTAAGGATGCGACGCATCTTTTATTCTGATTCGTATTTATTCCAGGCTCGATACGGCGTATCTTCTTCCATAAGATACGACGTATCGACTGACCTGATGATTTACAGTTTAATTTTTTAGGTTTTATTTTTACTAACTACTAATGTATTATGCAAGTTTGAACCTTCTTAACTCAGGTGTGTTAAAGTCTAAATGGTATTATAGATTCCTATATTTTTTGTGGATACATCATCTATGAAGCTTAAACGTTCTCATCCACAAGAAAGTTGATTTTTGCTCTTATACGAATAATGGAGGATCATACCGAGCAAATCTCAGGGGAGTTTTTCTGTTCTAATTCTTTTATTTTCTAGTTTTTAACCTTTGACACAAACAACGAGGACGTTGTTTAACTTAAGTGGGGGGATGGAGAATTAGAACACTTATTTGTCCTAAACATTTTCAAAATATGCTTAAAATGCGATTAATATATTAAAATTTAAAATTTTTTAGCATGTTTTTGTTTAAAGTCTAAATTACATAACCACACACATAACTCTATTCTTTCAAAAATATTAAAACTTTAGTGTGCCGGTGACTTGTGAACTTTAGAACTTGGCTTGTATACTATTCGAGACCACCATAATGAGTATTATCTATATAATTGGAGTGACTTGTCTAAATTGGTAAATTTCTAGGATTACACCCAAATAGCCTTTATATGTTATGTAATATTAACTAACTACACTGGTTAGTTAACCCCCGTATAAACCCTTTGTTTACTCTCACTTTTAGAGTAAGATACCCCTAGAAAAACCCTCAGAGCAATTCCTTTCGTTTCTTACACCTTTGTTATAATGTTTCGATACACCCTTACACCTTAGCCTACCCTGTAGATTAAAATCCGTGGTTAATTGCTTTAGGCAAAGTGTGTTTCCTTACATTACCTGTGTTCGCGTGCGTAATTCATTATCTTTGGTTAGGTCGGGAAATTGCACAATGCATTTGGTATGAAAGTAAATATTGTATAACTTTTAGTTTATTTTTCGTGTGTTTGCTACTTTCACTATTACAGTTATTTCTGAAAGTATGAAGAGTATGGAAAAATTATCCGAAAAAATAGTGATAGAAAAGTTGTGAAATTTTACACATATAAAGTTTCAAAAAAAAATAATAAAAAAAAAATCGAAAAAAATAGAAAAGAAAAAGAAAAAGGAAAAGTTGGAAGTTTGTTTTAACCAACTTATGTAAAGTTTTATATTAAGTGGGAGATATCACCACTATTTGTTGTTGTATATTATATTTATGGATTGAATGGAAGTTGGTCGTTACGGGAACGCCAACTAAGGTTATTCTTTGATTGAGATTTTGTTGAGTATAATTCGTGTCTACCTAAAGCGTGTGTTTCAAGTGTTAAAGCGTGAGTTATTCAATGATATGAGTCTTATTCATGGGATGGTTGGGAAAGTGATTAACCACACTTAGGATTTTAATTTATCTGTTTTGTTTATTTTTCATTTTACACCAATTTGTATCCCAAATATTATCCATACCCTATATCATTCTTCATCCAAACCTTTGATTTATTGAGATTAGGGATTTGAGCAATCTTAAGTATCGTAGTCGTGGATTCGGCTATGTATTTATGATTTTGTCGCCCTTTTTGATATAATATTATTGGTGAAGATTACTTGGTCCTATCTTTAGCCTATTCGAGTTAAGGATTTGAGCAATTGCAAGTATCGTGGTCGTGGATTCGATCATGTATTTGTAGTTTTGTCGCCTTTTCTGGAATATGAGATCGATAGAGATTAAAAAGGATGATCAACCCTTAACCAACAAACCCTTTTTACTGCTTTAGACTTGTTACTCCTTGGCTTTAGTGGGGGAGATGCGTATACTTGCCAAGCCTATGATAGAATATTCGTCACGACTAAGCAACTAAACGATTTAGAATTGTTTTACATTAAAAATTATTTTGGTCTCTACTTCGTTAAGTGTTTGGTTGTGTTATTACGACAAAACGAATACGTGCTTAAATATAAAAATAAATCCTAATATCTTTTAGGATACATTTTCATATGATTAATTCTAAGGTTTACTTAGGGACAAGTAAAGTTCAAGTGGGGGGATATTTGATGAACTCAAATAAGTACATTTTATTATCATCATTTATCCTGTTTATTTGACTTGTTTTATTATATTATACATGAGAATCGATACATTAATGTTTACTTTAGTAATTCTCAGGTAAAAACAAGAATTATGTGAAACTTGGCGATTTTGGACTAATTATGGAGCAAAACAAGCGAGATGTTAAAAGTCTACTGAAATCCAGAAGATGTGCCATATCTCACACAACAGATACGACGCAATATCATACTTAGATGAATTCGAAGACCATTTCCTGACTTTGAAGAATGCGCCACATGCAATTCTGTCATGCGCCGCATATGAAACTTTGGTCAAAGAAGAAGATCAAGCTCGTTCTAATCTAGATACGCTGCAATATACTTCTAACATACGGCGTATCACTATCAAGATTTCACAAGTTATAATCCAAGTACATGCGCCGCATACAAAGACCAAGTTACGCCGCATCTGAAGACGGTGTACGAATATTCCAGAATATATTAATCTTGGACCCCACGCGAAGTTAAGTCAATGCGCCGCATCTATCAACTCAATGCGCCGCATCTATCCCTGAGACAGAAACTATAAATACCACAAGGACAGACGAATTTGAGAGCTCTCTCAGACATATAGAGACCGAAGACCATATAACCCTAGAGCCGAATTCAGACGACCAAGCAGCACAAGACACACCTCAAACAAAGATACAAGAGCTGTAAGAAGGTCCTGCATGTATTCAATTCATTAAGTAGTTTTGTTTTATTGTTTTAGTACACTTTAATTCATCAGGATTGATGGGCTTGTGTCATGTGACTACGGAAGATCATGCACTCCCCTTAATATTGCTTTCCAATTAATTAAAGTTTATATCTTGATGTCTTTGGTGACTTTTATTAGTGCATTGATAACCTCTGTGTCTAGCTGAGTCCTGCTTGGGTCGCCATGCCCCTTCCTCGCCTATTTGTTTTAGCGTCTCTTAAATAAATAGGATAGACATAAGTAATCATTAAGGGTTTACTCGCCGATAAGATTAGAGCCAACGAGAAAGGTTTAATTATATACACTTCATATAAAACTAGCAATAAAACAAGTGACAAGCTACTTAATTATTAGGACAGGTCTTCTTATTGTCTCGAGTATCTATCTGTGTACGTGTGTGCTAATCGCTGATTCGTGCTCATTAGTTTAGTTTTCCACATAATTATAACCAAACCGTGCCAGTCTCTCAGGCTGAACCCCCTTGCGTTAGATTAGGTTGTATAGCTAACTTAGGATATTAAAATACTGATTAGAATAACTAGATAATACGTTCCACTCTTAGTGATTGACACTCTACTTACCATTATATTCATACTGACCGGGTACACTGCTCGTTAAGTGTGTGTGTTATTGATAAGTTGGCTAAATATAAATTTAAAACTTGAGTAGGCATTAATACTGCTAAACCGCAACGACACATAACGCTCCATCACTTGGCATTGGGGTTGTCTGATTTCTTTTAGGTACTGGTATTTCGTAGAAGGCAGCAACAGTCTTCTCCATCTCTTCACTCAGCATAGCTACAGTCTTCTTCATCTCTTCCCTTAGCTTATCAGAGATGGGAAAATTGGGAGGATATGTTTCCCATTCACCTTGATAATAAGTCAAGGACTTTGGCCATGATGATCCTTCATCATCAGAGCTGGAGTATTCAAAAGAAGAAGGAGTAGATGAAAGAGGGTCAGATAAATCTTCTTCGACCTTAGCTTTTCCCTTGGTTTGTGAAGATGATGTAGTTGGGGGAAAGTATTTTCCCCACCCTGATGATGATTCGGAGGAGGAGGAGGAGTCGGATGATATTTCAATGATGGGTGCTTTTGAAGAACTCATGGTTTTGTTTGATATGTCGATTATGGTTAGGGTTTGGAGATGAAGTAATTCGATTTGAGGATAAAGACCTTTTATAGTGAGAAGATAATTGGTGGGAATTAATTGTTGGTTGGTGTTGGGAGTTAATTTGGGTGATTTATTTTTAATGACTGGATTTGCAATGTTGACTTTGGTCAAACCACTCCATTGCTGCTGATTGACCGAGTGTTTCTGCTGATTGACTAATGGTTCCTGCTGACTTCATTAAGTTTGGGAAAGTTAGTTAAGTCAAATCGGTCAAAGATACGTGCGCTAAATTCCTACAATTTAAATCGCTAAATTTGGCAACCATATAGCAACATCATAACTGACCTAAAATTGTACTTCTCACATCTCAAATTATCAATATCCTCTCAAACCCTAGCTCATTTTTCCTCTTTTCAAACCCTAGTTCACTCATCTAATACAATGGCAACACTTCGATACAAAGATGATCACAACAAGGTTGCACATTTGGAGTCCTCTGATAGAAGTGAAGGATATGATGAAGTGCTGGCCTTTCTGCGTGGGTCATCTATTCAATTTGCCCTTTCTCATTGTCCAGCTACAGTGTACGACTCTCTTATTAAGCAGTTTTGGGCAACTGCTGAAGTGCGAAATATTGTAGGAAGAGAGCGGGAAATTGTAGCAACCATTGATGGTCGTGAACAGATCATCACTGAAGGATTGGTTCGTACACAACTTCAACTTCCTGATGAAAACGGTGTGTATGATCTTCCCAAGCAAGAAATTCTGGATGGGATGGCAGCCATTGGATACCCTGTCACTGGTAACTTTACTTTTTATAAAAGTAAGCTCTCTCCTCAGTGGAGATTTCTTGTTCATACCTTGCTTCAATGCATTAGTATTAAGACAGGTGGTTGGGATCAATGTTCTAGTCTTATTGAATCTGGTCTTATTTGTCTATCACAGGGAAGGGTATACAATTGGGCAAAATACATTTTTGATGGGATGGTTGACAATGTCACTGCTGAGAAAACCAAATTTCTTATGTACCCTAGGTTTCTTCAAATCATTTTAGGTGTACAGACAATTGACCCAACCCATAAGATTGTGGCTAGGTTGACTGCTAAAATGTTTGCCACAATGAAGATGAATTTTGTAGGCCCACTCTTGCCATTATTACCTGCAATGTTGCCTAATGCCAATCCTGCTAGAAATCCAGATCCTGTTGGTCATGATAATATTCCACCAGCACCCAATGCAACTGATGCCAGTGCATCCAATACTGCTGGTGAAGGGACTTCAGTTGCTGCTGATGCAAATGCATCGGTTGCTGCTGATGCCCCATTGCCACCATCTCCTCGACCTTCCACACCTCAAATTGTTGTCCCTGATGAGCCCATTTTCCAGACCTCAACTGATGACCAACCAACACCTTCTATGGATATGCCTTCTTCTTCAAGGCTATCAACTCCTAGTCCTACTAGGCAGCCTTTTTGTGATGACACCCATACAGGTGGAGAATTTCATGTATCTCCACCTAGATCCAATGAAGCTCCTAACACCTCAGGCATTCCTGCTGGTGGAGCTGAGGATGCTGCTGATCTCACTCCTATGTCCAAGTTACTTGACAGGTATATGAAGAAAATTGAAGCATTGGAGTCTGAGCTTATGGAGACCAAAAGGAATTTTAGTGAGAAGGTGGAGTCTTTGGAAAAGGAGCTCAAGGTTACCAAAGAAACTTTCAGTGGGACTATCCAACAGCTCAATGAAAGAATTAGCTCTTTAGAAGCTCAACATCCACAGAAGAAAAAAAGGGTTGTGCTTCCTGAGTCTGAGGATGATCAGGCTTATATGTCATTTGATGGGCTAAATGTGTTGGCTTATGTTTCTCTTGGTAGTGCACACACTGAAGTATCTACCTCTTCTGAGCCCACAACAACTACTAAACCTCAGGCTTTCACAAGAACAAGAACCAAGCAGCCCTCAAGAGTGTCAGCTTTTGAGAAGTTTCAATCCACCATTGTTGCTGATGTCTCTGGTGTTGCCTCTGATGTTCCTGCTGGGGTTGGTAGTGTTTCCACTGATCCTAAGGTTCCTGGTAATTCTGCTGGTAGCTCATCCATTGCTGCTGGTAGTGACACCATTCCCCCTGCTGCAACACAAAATGATGCTGAGATAGCCAGACAGATACATGAACAGGAACTCGCTACTGAACAAGCTAGACAAGCTCAGATTGCTCAAGATGAGGAGTTTGCAAGGCAAATGTCTGCTGATGAAAGCAACATTGCTGACTTTATGAATAGCACAAGATCAGAAGATCTTAATTCAGACGAGTTCAATGAGCAAATTCAATACTTATTGGCTTCTGACATGATTATTAGAGCTCATGGATATATGATTCTTCAAGATTCAGAGTTGGATGTGGAAGAAAAGTCAGATCAGCTCAAGGCATTTATCTTAAAGACTCATAGAGCATCCACTTGGAATGACTTGATGCATAGGATCAGTGAAAGGCAAAATTCAGGTTATAAGATGCCTACAAACAAAGATAATGTCAATTTCATGAAGCACTATTTGAAGAATCTAGCTAACTACAAGCTCAGTGACTTCAAAGGTTGGACTGATGCTGCCATTCAAAAGCTGTTCTTTGATACTTATGTAAGGATGAATACTTCAGTCCGAACAGACATTCAACATAGACAGAAAAGAGAGTCTGCATCTTTAGAGTCTGATGTTACCAAGAAATTAAAGCCTGATGAGACATTGACTGGTGCATCTCCCTCTATTCCTACTGAAGGTTCTCCGGGTACCACACCTATTTCTCCAAATCCTTCTTTTGGTGCACCACAAGAGGTTCATATTCCTACTGTGACACCTTCAACAGTTCACTTCTCCTCTACAACTCCAAGGACCAGAAAGAAGAGTCATGCTATGAAGTCTTCATCCAAGACTCTTGCTGACATGAGTGATCAGGAATTGATTCAATTTGATTCTGAAAGTGATTCTGAAGGTGATTCTCCTCATCCTTGGTCACATATTGCTGGTTGGGAGGTTCTTTCTATACCTCAAGTTGAAATCCATGCCTTGTATACCCTTGATGGGAAAACAAAACATTTCACATTCCTTAGGGAGATCTTGAATAAGGTGGACAAACAAGATTTGATACATCTCTATGGTATGGTGACTAAGCACTATGAAACTCATCAAACTACAGGGATTGGTCTTATTCTTTGGGGAGATTTGAAAGTATTAATGGATTCTTTGGAAGGGGGGAATGCTCATTCTGTGTGGGCTGATCAACAATCTTAGAGAGTACACAGTTGGCGATTGTATTCTACTTCCCAGGTTCATGTTTTGGAGACTGTTACTGGGAAGGTGCTCTGCATGTTTGTGGATGTTCCCTATCCTTTATCCATAGAACTAATGGAGAGGATGCTTAAGTGTAAGCTGCAAGTTGGGAAGTATGTAATTGGAAATGACTTGACAATTGCTGAACAATTGGTCAGGTTCATTAGAAATCAGCTTTCTGCAGCCAAAGGATCATCTGCTTGATTATGGTATTTTTGTTTGAGCCTTTCTGTTGTATAATTTGTTCTTTTCTTTATTTTCTCTTTTCTTAGTTCATAAAATAAAAAAAATAAAAAAAAAAAAAAAAAAACAAAAAAAAAACACACACATTTTTGTGCTAACATATATGGTTTTGAGTGACACCCTTGCAGGTACAGTGTTGGTGTTTACACCTACACAACAAATGGTATTCAACTCACCATGTCTCACAGACAAGAAAGAGTTGACTCACCATGAGGGTACAGCTCTGGTGTGATTGTCAAATCTGTTGATAGCTGTAATAGCTTGCTCAAAGCTATAGGGTACTTCAACTCACCCATGGTTCATTCCTGAGAGTTGAAATGGTTTTCAATTCACCATGGATTTTACTCCTTTGGGGTTTCCAAAGCATTGACTAGCCCACAAGTGTATAGCTTGTGGTAAAGGCAGTGGAACACCATACTTGGTACTCAATTCACCAAAGGTTATCTTCAACCTAAGAATTGGCTAGTCCTGAGCAAACGGCTACAGGTAAAGACAAGTCAAATCCGTTTAAAGTTGCTGATTTACTAAAAATCAGATGGTTATCAATGTACCATGGTCTAACACACCTAAACATTGGCTACTCTAGTAGTGATGGCTATTGGTAAAGAGACATCAAATCCATTAATTTTTAATGATTCACCTCTCACAGGAGTTAACACACCTGGAAGTGATGAGAATAGTATGAAACTTCAAATGATTTGATGTACATATTGTCATAGTAGCAATCAAGCTCAAGTGAATGACATGGTGACCAGTTTAAATATTTTGAAGATAATTTCCTATTGCTGCTGCACTATAGAAGTTGTTGCTGGAAGTTACAGTTGTTGCTACTGGTTACTTATTATTGTTGCTGCTCATATGCAATCCTCAAGCCTGAGAAGTTACAGCTCTATCAAGTGCAATCTTGCAATTTAACCTAGTCAACTTCAAGATAAGGGGAGGATTGTTAGGATCTCTGAGAAATAAAGTTTTCTCATTGCTGCTGATAGTGAAGCTGGTTCCTGCTGATAGTTATACATTGCTGCTGCAGTAGGTTCCTGCCGATAGTTTATTTTTGTTTCTGTTGATTGTAGTCATTACTGCGGGTTTTAGTAATTGTTATCCCGTAAGTTTAGAATGTTTGTTAGATTTATTTTTAGAAGAGATCATGTTTATCTCTTCACACGTTTACTTGTATGACTGGTTAGGGTTTGGGTTTATTGTTAGTATAAAATAAACACCCGTCTATGAGTTTTGTATCGATTCACAATATTAAATAAACATCATTGTTAGTTCATAACCGATCCATAGAGGATCAAAACCTTCATAGTTATTTTCTTCTTTATATTCTTGTGTTTAGTTTCCGCATAGACACAAGTCTTACACCTAGAGATTCTCGTTTAACCAAGCTCAATCAAGCTAGAAGCACTCGATCCTACACAAAGGAATTTCCATCAGTCAAGAGAAGTACACCAGAAACCTAATGAAGAAATATGAGCTCACTGATTGCTCTTTAGTAAAGGCCCCCATGGTTCCTCTAAACAATCTTGGGCCTAACCTAACAGGGAAATCAATGAATCAAACCTTATTCAGATGTATGGTAGGATCACTGATGTATCTCACTGCTTCAAGGCCTGATATACAATTTGCAGTCTGCCTATGTGCAAGATATCAGTTTGATCCCAGAGAATCACATCTCACTGCTGCCAAGAGAATTATCATGTACCTAAAGGGTACACTGAACCTTGGTATATACTATCCAAGGTGCTCAGGCTTTGATCTCAAAGGGTACTCAGACTCTAACTATGCAGGTTGCAACATGGAAAGAAATAGCACCTCAGGTACTTGTCAATTTCTTGGAGGAAAACTTGTATGTTGGAGCTCTAAGAAACAAAAATCAGTGGCCATGTCTTCAGCTGAGGCTGAATATGTTGCAGCTGCTATTTGTTGTGCAAATGTGTTATGGATGAAAAGTCAACTCAGTGACTATGACATTCACTACAAGATGGTACCCATCTTTTGTGATAACGCAAGTGCAATAGCCATCTCAAACAACCCAATACTTCATTAAAGAACCAAACACATTGATATCAGATATTACTGCATCAGGGACCACATCATTAAAGGTGACATTTAGTTACACTTCATCCCCACTGAATATCAACTAGCTGATATATTCACAAAACCCCTGGATGAACCTGCTTTTACAAGACTGAAAGCAGAATTAGGCATGTTGGATATTGAAAATCAGTCCACTGATTGAACAATATCCTCATGGTGTAAATATACTCAGGTTCCTGATCACAGCTACACCTCAGTGAGTACCCAAACATATCCTGACTCACTGAATGACCTCTAAATTCACTGAATGAAATCTCATTCAAGGGCTCATGTTGTAACACCCCCAAAATCTGGTTTAGCGGAATCATAAATGTTTGGGTGCTACTAAATTGGTAATCGCAACACACAGATATAGAGAACGGATCATAAATCCGTTTTAAAACATTTTACATTTCAAAATCCAAATCGTTTTACAATAAGTTCAATTTGAAGAAGATAAGCCCATAGAACATGTTGGTCCCAAATAAAACATTTCAGTTATGTGTGAAAACACTTCAGAGTAAATATGACCGATGCCATGCCATGCCTTCAACAGTATCAATCTCAAACACCTGAGAAAAACATGCTAAAATGTCAGCTTACGCTGGTGAGTTCATAGGTTTACAGTAAATAAGCACAGATAGACCACAACAAATATCAACATGTACACACTAACTATATGCTAACACTAAGCTCATGCAACCGAAGCTACGACAGTTCAGCGAGTGTTTATCCCGATACACTCGGAAAGTCCGACATGATATATGCTCGCATTGACCCGTCTAGCCAACCCGAACGGGGGAGTCACCCCCAATAGATCTATCTATAACATTCGCGCTTCCCGCAGGAACTGACGGTTCATGATAGTGGGCGTAGTGGGATCGTACATACTTAGGTTATCCGCATACTAGTGTGTAAAAACAAAAGTTCAGTTTTAGGTCCATGAAAACAGTTTTGCATGTTTCTTACCCCCAAGGTTTATAAAACAGTACTTATAAGAAAATGGGGCTATAAACTCACCTCAAATAGTAGCAATCTGCTAGAAAAGTCAAATAGTACAGTGTGTGTGTGTGTGTGTGTGTGTATATATATATATATATATATATATATAATATATATATATATATATTTATATATATATAGGGAAGGGTTATTTTCATAACCAAAAAAAGGTACAGAACTGCGAGAACCAGCATCAACCAATCAGATTTTTTTGAATATTTATTTTTATTATTTAATTCAAAAGGGCATAATAGTAAAATTACATTTTTTAATTTCTTTTTGCTTTTTTCTTTTAATAAAAAAAACGTTTTTTAGTTCCTAAATTTTAGGATTTTTTTTTTTTTTTAAAATAATTTTTATTTTCAGTATGTATGATTTCAAAAGTAAGGTGCATATGTGTTTTTTAATATAATGTATGTTTACGTATATTTGTAGTGTTCAATTTACGTGTATTTGGTAAGGTGCATATGTGTTTTTTTAGATAATGTAAATTTACATGTGTTTGTAGTGCATGGAATGGCAAATAAAAGTATTTTACATGTATTGTTTACAATTTAAAACAAAAACATTATATACAAAATTTAAAATCATGTGATAATACATTTCAAATACAAATTTCTAAAAGCAAAAATGTTGTCATATATGCACATGTATTTTCCCTCGTTGGACACTTTGTATTTCTTTGTATGTATATATGTGCACTTGTATCTGCGGCTGCACTTGTGTCTTTAATCTTTAAATCTTTAGCTTAATTATCTTATCGCTAGATAGTATGTACAAAACACATGTGTACTCTTCATATTGCTCATCATACTCGTACCTGTAACCACAAAACACAAGTGCACACTTAAAATAGAACTAAACAAAAAAAATCTTTATATCATAAATAAAAACATATATGCACTTTCAACATATTTAACTCCAAAACTATAAAAACACATATGCACAGAAGGCATCAAATTCACCAGAAACTGTAAAAACACATATGTACTCTCAATAAAAGCATATTTAATAGGGCTAAATATAGACATAGTCCGGTCTAGTAAAGTGTTGGGCTTTTTTGGCCCCAAAAAAGTCGCTTTCCTAAAATAGCCCAACACTTTAAGCGACTGAATCTGGGAGTGACATGTGGCGGAAAAAAGTCGCTTAATTCAAAAAAAGTCGTTTAAGCGACTTTTTTTTCAATCTACTGCTAGTGCATCTGTTTCTACAGCTGGGCTTAATCGAAAGTCGCTTAATTTACAAAAAGTCGCTTAAGCGACTTTTTTCTGCCACATGTCACACCCAGATTTAGTCGCTTAAAGTGTTGGGCTATTTTGGGAAAGCGACTTTTTTGGGGCCAAAAAAGCCCAACACTTTACTAGACCAGGCTATTTGTAGAATTACCCCTATTTAATATACCTTGACCAATAATATTCGACCCATGTGATCAGTGTAGAAGCAGTTCGAATTGACTAACCACAAATCGAATATAAATAATACGAGGTACAATCTGCTTTTTACTTTCATAAAGACGACAAATCTTTTATTGACCATAGCCCCACAAATCGATTAGATCAAATAATCAACATCAGTAGCAATACTTCACAAGTCAACCAATTAATTTATCACCATCTGTACTATTAAACCTCTTAACCAATCACAATCGCCTTTTATCAATTGAGAGATAAATTGATAGATCAATCAGACTAGAGAACAATAGAGACCATGTGATATACGACCACCAATAAATGAATACGAGGTTTAATTGAAAATTCGATACCAAAAAAAAATATCGATTACCTCAGTATTTTTCCAGATCTGCTTCTGTCGACGACACTTGCTCCAAAACTGCTCTTTATTGACAATAAAAACCTTGTAAATCCTAGATATCAAGACGCTAGAACAAGGCCATAGATCTGAGATAGAAAGGGTGGCGGCTAGGTTTTTGGTGTAGGAGAGAGGGCAGTTTTTAAGTTAAATGAGAGAGGGAGATGTTAAATGGAGATAAATCAATGACAGGTTTTTTTAAGGGTATTGTGAAATTCCTTAATTGACCTTTTATCCTTTATAAAAAGTAACTTGAATTTTTAATTTATTACATTTATGCCACCATTGCTTTTAACCATTGATCAAAAAATAGATGGCTGGGATCGGTTCTCGCAGTTCTGTACCTTTTTTTGTTTCTGAAAATAACCCCACACTATATATATATATATATATATATATATATATATATATATATATATATATATTAGGTTATAACTATACATATCGTTACATTTACATTTAAATTAACGTTTTCACATTTTAATTATAAGTTTCGACATAAAAGTCAACGTTTAGTCAAAAGTTTTCCCAAAATTCAATGAAAGTCAATAAAACATCATATTGGGCCAAAAAGTCTCTTAAGTGGTCAAAACGGTTTTAATCGATATATAACATTTTAATATGTCAAAATATTTATAATAGGTCGAAAAATATTCCAAAACTCATTTTTGTCACCCGAAACCTTTATTGGGCCGAGTAGGCCATAATGGTCCCAAAAGTCCAAGTTTAGCCCGAAAACAATTTAACCTTTTTAAGTTACGTTATATATCTCATTAAGTTTCTAAATATCGAATAAGCACATTAAATAGGCCGTTTAGCTAAAGAGTTCATATAAGCCAAATTTTAGTTGGGCTCGGCCCAACTTGTACCGTACACTTCATAAGTCCAAAAATTAAGTTTAACCTTTAAGCCCTTTTTGGTCCAAATAGTTTTCGTAGTTAAGTTTTAATTATCTAGATAAGCACTTATTAATAAGTAATCTAGTCAACAAGTCAAGCATGGTCAAAACAAATTGGGTTCGACCCAATTTATGTCGTACGACCCAAAAACCAAAAAAAATATAAGCCGAAAACAATAAGCTAAAGCTTATTCAATAAGCTATTCAAAATAAGTTGTTAAACACACAATTCACCCTTCCACCACTAGAGCCAAAATTTTATGTTTTTCAAAACCCAAATTTTTGTTTCCTTAAAAAATATGGCCGATTTATGTATAAGCTCATATAAGTGTATATTTCGTTTTAAACTTGCGTAATTAGCACTAAACACATTTGTACCATCAAACTAGCACAACAAGTAACAAGATTTGCCACACAAGCAATAAATGACATAATTTGTATAGAACTTCAAAAAAAGTCGAGTACTAGTATTTGTATATCAAACCCTAGCTTTTTTTAATTTAACAAAACGTATACATTTAGCACTTGGTAACACTTTTAAACATCAAAAGAACATGTAATAAACAAGATTGAACAAGTTTGTGAGAGTTCTTACAAAGGGTATGTTTGTACGAGACCTAGAGGACCAAGAAAGAACCCAAAATGCTTCTAATTTACCAAAGACACGTTCCGATCGTTCCCAAAGCTCAAAATACAACCCGATTGCTTTGAAACTTTCTAGATTTTTGTGGATCTTGAAAATATTGATGGTTCGACTAGGGAAGATGAGAGAAAAATTTTGGGAAGTGTTTAGAGATAGAAATGTGAAGAGTTAAATTGAAAAAAGCTAGTATCATTTAGGATAATAAAAACTTATTATTGTGTGAAGTGTTAAGGTAATAAAAACAAACATTACTTATGTTATTATCCACTAGTATCATTTAGGATCAAAATTCTTGTCTAGTTGTGGGGTGTTGGCGGCAAACGACACACAAGTGGGGGAAGGAAGAGATTTTTGTTCCTCGTTGGTCTACCATGTGTCGGTTTGAGCTTAAATGTTACCGTAATGTCCCGGTTTGACGTTTTTATACACGTATACGTAAATAAAGTTTTTACCAATATTTTTGTTAGAATAATAATAAAATATTATTATTTGCTCAGAAATGTAACACCCCAACCCGACAAGGTTAAAAATGCTACATTATGGTGACAAATCAGAACATAAACGCAAAGCGGAAGTCTTAAATAAATAATCTCAAGTCATGAAAACACATGACAACAAAAGTCATAACAAAGATCCAACAAAGTCTACAACTGAAGTAAATCCAAAATACTAAGTCTAAAAGCATAAATCCAGTTAAGAGAATAGTCTAATCATGGTAAGGTCTTCTAAGCTCCTACTCTCACACTCTGCCCCCAAGAATCCCTGCCTAAACTGCCGCTGGAAAAGAAACACGGCTGAGCTAACACTCAGTGAACAGATATAAACAAATAACTAATAATAAGATAATCGAAACGAATACGAATCACATTACGTCAAATCAAAGAAAGGGAAAGAGCCTGCTGAGAAAATGTCAGATGAAACAGAATACGAAACGAATATGAATCAGATACTGAATCAGAGTGCATAACAAATATCAAACCATATAGGATCGGAGTGCATTGCTGTAACACCCCCAAAATCTGGTTTAGCAGAAGCATACATGTCACTGGGTTCTACTCAATTGGTATCACAACACAAGGTACAAAGAACGGTTTTACTTCAACCGTTTAGAAGAAACTTTCATTACCAAAAACATTAAGTTTACATCATTCAAAATATAGTGCGGAAAACAGGCCCATAATAATAAAGCGGTCCAAACATATATATATATATTATATATATATATATATAATATATATATATATATATATATATATATATATATATATATATATATATATATATATATATATATATATACTAGTTGCAAAACCCGCCCGATGGGCGGGTATGACTTGTAATTCTAGTTGTATTGTGTTTTTTTTGCTAAATATTTGTTTTTGTTTTTTTTTTATTATTATTATTGTAAGGTTTTTTAAAGTATTTGGTTACTTTAGGGGTGAGGAAAAAGACCGAATAAACTGAAAACCGAAACCGAACCGAACTAATAACCGAACCAAATTTGCTAAAACTGTACCGAACCGACCTACTAATTCGGTTCTCGGGTTGGATATGGGTTTGGCAGTCTGAACCGAAAATCGAATTCATATAAATATATATATATATATATTTTTTATATTTATATATATATACATATTTTTTTAAATATATTTATATATATGTAAATACTATTAAAATGTTATCTTAATATAAAAGAAACACTTTTTATGCTTGAAATAATTTTTTTTGCTAAATATCTATGTAATGATTAATTTTTTTAAAATAAATAGTGAAATTCGGGCTATTCGGGTCAACCCAAGAACTGAACCGAATTCAAATTCGGTTCTCGGTTCGGTTCGGTTCGGGTTGACCAAAAAAAATTAACCGAACTAACCGAACCAAACTAACCGAACAACCTGATAACCGAACCATCAACACCCCTAGGTTACTTAGTATATTTTATTTTAATTAGCGGTGTACATTTTAAATATTTTTTATATAAATTTATACATTAGGAAGAATTGTACATTAAGCTGTGTTGCAACGCCTAAGCGCTAGGCGGGGATTAACCGCCTTAATTTTCACTAAGCGGCCTTATTAATCGTTTTGGTTAAAAATCAGTCAACATACCGATTAATCAGATAAAAATCGGCCAAATCGGGCATTAATCAGACGAATCCGTTAAAAATCGGCTAAATCGGCCAACTCGGTATCAGATAGAAATCGGCCATATCGGGATTAATGGACAAAATCGGCTAAATTGAAAAAATTAGGCATATATTTTCAAAATTTTATAGTTTTATATATAAAATGTCCAATCCGATTAATCCCCGATTAATTCCCACCAAACCGATGAATCGCTAGGTGGTACCTGGCCGTAGCTAGCGCCTATCGATTTTTGCAACCTTGACATTAAGTATTAAAAAAAGTAGAAGTTACGATTCTTTAAACGTCGTTGTTTCATGAGTTTAGTTATTAATAACGAAAGAGCATGGAATAAATTAAAAGTATACCGACCTATAAGTGCCGATATGAAACAGATTCAAATGTGTTACTGATATTTATAACATTCTACCGACAAAAGTACACATGTAGATTCAAAAACTGCAATTAAAGAATTTGTTCAGAAGGATTATTATCTCCTCGTGGAATGGCTTTTAATTCTTTATGGAAATTTATATTCACACCTCTTTACTTATAAATTGGTTAAACTGGTTTTGTTATATCTTAAATGGGTCAACTCAGTAAATTTGGTTAGTACAGATACACCAACACCTAACAGGTTGCAATTTGCCATTGAGTCTTTGTGTTGCACATAACTAAATTTATATTGCAATCAAGTAACGTACCACCCGAATGGTCGTTGGAAATATGTATCTTGGTTGACATTTACGTGTTCAGGTACTTAAACTTAACCAGGTCTAGTCAATCAAATATTAATCCCGGGAGAGCCATAACTTAATAAGAATGGGATATAACAATAATACAATCTTTGTATAATCGGACATGACCGGAAGCGTAAGTATACCCTTGGCTGACCCAGAAGCTCATTTTCAAAATATGTAGTAATATGGAACTGCAGTAACTGACAGAATTCAGAGATTACGTGTGCAGGAGCTCCATTACATTCTTGCCTTATGAGGTACTCATTCTGTGTGATTACCGTGGCCAACTGATGAGTCAAGTTTCCCTGTTTCATGGTTCGGTAGAATACAAAAAGTGAGATGAAGTTCACCAAGTTAAGCCTTTTTCATATAATAATTATTATAATCTATACTGATACAAATGTATATGAGAGAAATAGCTAAAGAGTAAATGGCCAATTGGTTAAAAAGACGTGTTTTTATGGATTCTAATTCATACAACCCACTAATCGCTTCATTTAGAGACTTGTGTTAATATTCTGTAAAGTTATACTTTTAACATTCAAATATTTTGTGAAAATTTGAAACTGACCCATTTTGAATCCATATCAAAAGATAATTTGTTTTGACATGTTACTCAACCTAAAAGTAATGTAAAAGCAAGCTTACTTGAATAATGATGACACCCACTATCCCGGCTTTTTACATAGACTACTGTAGGGGGTGTTTTGCTGCTGTCTAGGGGTGTTTGCATGGATGCTAAAGAGGTTGTTTGGTTGCTATCTTGGGGGTGCTTGGATAGCTGCTGTAAGGGAGTGTTTGGTTGTGGTCAGGGGGTGTTTGGATGGCTGTTGTAAGGGAGTGTTTGGTTGTGGTCAGGGTTGTTTGGATTGATGTTGTAAGAGAGTGGTTGGTTGTTGGAGAATGTAGTAAGAAATATGACTAATTCATCTAGCTCGAGCTAAAAGTTAATGTTAAGTCAAGGTCAAATTTAACCCTGAACAGAAAGAAGGAAATTGGTGAACATGCTTACGTATGCCCAGTCAATTCCGTAAGGATCTTTTACATTTTGGTTGTTGATCAGAAAATCTACCTCTGGTAAAGGTTGGATGATCATAGTGGTGGATACATTTGGCAATGACGGCAAATAATCAACAATTTAACCATAACAGAAGTTACAATAGAAGATCTAATTGAATGTCAAGATTTTACCGATATTTAAAGAGAGTTCGCCTTGAGAGGTACGTAAACTTGAATGAAATCCGGAACAACCAAGAACTCTACTGCCAACATGAGCAAAGTTCTTCACATCGTTGTGGAAGAAAGATTGACGCACAAGTAGACAGCCCCTACAATTTGGATTAAATAAAAAAGGGCCCCCAAAAATGCATACATCTCAATTCAGTTTTAATAAGTCGATAACTTACTGCCTAGCTGCGTGTTGTCTGAGAATAATGTCAAGAACCCTTAAAGCTTCCTGAGAGTTTATGGCTTCAAAATCGATCACGATGTCAGATAGCTTCCTAAGAGTTTTCTGATTATGTAAGAACAAAAGTAAGTCTTGCTGGGTTTTTCTAGTCTTTTTTCCTTACAGTTTATAGCTTCAAAATCGATCCCGATTTCAGATAAGGGGTTTGTTTTAGCTGTACATTTAAATATAATTAGTCTAATAAATAGTATTCGCGAAACCTGGTCGTAATTGCCGCCTCTAAAATGACATTTTAATCAATTTAGAGTGTTTATTAAAAAAACTCATCAACTATCAGTTTAAAAATGGTTAAGTTGTGGATCACTTAATAAGTCTACTAAAGAACTTACCCAAACACTCTGAGACCCCATATGTCGGTGCTCTCCAATGTTCTTCATGGATGCTTGTGTACTACTCGCTCCAGTGATGTGGTAAATCCTGAAACAATACAAAAGAATGCTTATAAACACGGATGGCTTACTTATGCACTTTAGTATCATTTTGGTTTTAGTCATTACGGTCCAATATATCATGATAAGAGATGGAATAAAGTTTCATTACTTATGATGTATTTTGAGGTCTTTCCATCCGCTATGTTTTGATTAATGTTAAACTTCATGATATTTTGTCTACCAAAACTAATTCCAGAAAGCTCCTAATGGAATCTGGTTGATCTGGACAGCTGATGGGTCCAAAAACCATGAGACTTTCCATCTACAATGTGGGCTTCATATAGAAGATGTGGTCTTGGAACTTGATTAAAAACAGACAATAGACAAACTTTCAGAAATCATAAATAGTAAAGGGATGAATCATATCATAGCTTTTGAATGGAAAATAAAAAAATAGTTTAAGTGTATAGAAGTACCACTATCGAGTTTCCAGCTGTTCTTAGAAAGATCTTGAATACGACTCCATAAGTCTTCCAAAAAATCGTAATGCACATGATTAAAGAGTGAGTGGCATGCATCTGGGAAGGTAAATAAAGCCACTAATATTCTAAAAATATATACAATAATAAACGCATATTAGATATGTTTAAATTGAATAAACTATATATAGTGTAAAGAAACCAAAAGAGATAATTAGCACCTATAATCCAGAAAGCAAATCACATACATACATTTGTGACATTGGTTGCATGAAGAGCATGTTTATTTCCAAATTTTAGACATTGTTCAAGTGTGCTGAAAAGTGATAACATCCCGCTACTATCCTGGGGTAACATTTTAACCACTTATTTAAAAATAAATCCAGGAATCATTAGATCACATCGTGTAGAGCAGCCATAGAAAGGTCCGGACGGGTCGGTCATTATGACAAACCATCTAACATTTATTGGCCCAGCTGTCATGCCCAAAACCTTTATTGAGGGCTGCAAGTTTGCACCTTTTGGGTTTTAATTTTATTTAATCTTTATTAGGTATAATTACAGAATAAGATTGCTGGCCTGAGTACCAGATATCTGCACATGATATGATTTTTAGTTCGTATATGATGTTAAGTAAGGACCAGCAAGATTATTGCAATATAAAAAGTTACCCTGGGATGAACGAAGAAGTAATTATTGCCTATTAACTCAAGACCAAGTTCAAACAATTTCCCTTTTGAGCATACAGGTAAATCTAATTCATATTTATAAGTACTTTTTTTTTACCTTGAAGGTGGAATAAATTATATAACAGATGGAACTTAGCAAAGAAAATAAAAGGCTACCTGCTGTTCTGTAATCCTCTGCCTCTCATCAGCCAACTCTTTCTTTCCGTCTTGCCGATAGATTTAAATAGCTTATCTCTTCATCTTTCTTTTGAGGAGGTTCATCTTCTGGCTGACCTTTACCACTCTCCACCGCTAATGCATCACAAAACGCTATATGGGTAATAAAGCTATCCCTCTTACACATAACCAAACAAAAACGTTGTTAAATCCTATTTTTCAACAATATAAAACCCTAGGCGAACCTGTGATTTGTATAAATTCGTGGATAATTAATCATAAAAGCGCTCAAATCAATCAAATAAAGATGAAAAAATAATAATCAATTGAAACCCAAATCAAATTAATTTTTATAAATTAACTAATTCTCAAACCTGGTTAATCGAAGGTGATGATGATATTTGTTTGTGCCGTTATTTGCCGTCTTGATTAATCTGTCAAAAACGCACAAAACAGGAAAAAAAATTATTATATGTGTGATGAAGATGATTTGATGTAAACGAAGATAAAAGGATGAGACATGGTTTTTTTCGGATCAAGATGAAAGTAACAGTGATAGAGTTTTGAATGGGTGATTGAGAGAATGAAGTTTTTTTAATCAATTATCTGCACATTACCAATCACCAATCATAAGTTCAAGAAACAATATTCATATGATTTATTAACAAAATCAAATGAGACTAATGAATACATACCTTGTAGATGTCAAACCAATATGTGTGCTTAACAGGATACATGAGTCTCAAACCTGATAATATAGAACTATGCAAAACAATGGTAAGTCGACAGTTGATACATGTATCCATGAACTCCAATCGTGTTTCATTAGGGTATTAAAAGAGGCGTACTTTTTATTTTATTTTAATCAGACCGTAATAGAGAGAAAATAAATATGGGGTTTATATTTTAGGGTTTTAAGAATGTGTTGTTATTAAGACATTACATTTTGATTTTGAATTGCCTATCATAACTTGTGGCTTGTTCCATTGGTTGTAGTGTTTGTTTGTGAGCTAGCGAACCCAGGTTCGAATCCAGCATCTTGCATTTTTGTAAAAATTAAATCCGAAATTTATGAACAAATTAAAGGTTGCTTAGGTGGCATAGTTTATGATTATGTGGCATTGAGGTGGCATTTATGTGGCATTATCTACGTGTAACGCCTCCTGTTATATATATTATATATATATATATATATATATATTAATTATATATATATATATATATATAACTAGACTTCAAAGCCCGCCCGAGGGGCGGGCATGACTTGTAATTATAGCTTTCATGGCCCGCCCGATGGGCGGGCATGACTTATAAGCCCGCCCGTTGGGTGGGCATGACTTATAATTATCGTTGACATATGTTTGTATAGCGTAAGATGACTTATAATTATCGTTGTCATATATTTTACTATAGCGAAAGAAGTAAAAATATGGTTGGAATGTGTATATATATACAATCATATATAGTAGAAAGTAACTAAGTTAAGCTAATCAAGTTAAGAAAACTATCCCCTTGCAAGCATCCACACGTGCAGCCTCTAGAATTCGTATGCTATAAAACTCATTGTAATTAAAAATTGTGACATTCTTGCTCATTTCATTCCATATTAGGTTCAGAGCTTTTATAGCTTCTCTGTTGATTTTTATTTTTCTTCTCAATGTTCTAAAAGTCTATCTTTTGTTTTGCATTTCGCAGGCGTAAGTCACCAATAGGAGACCTCAAGCGGCCAAACTCACCAATAAATAGAAAGCGCAAAATTACAAAAAATAAAAAATATCATAATGGTCCATTTTTCGAATGTACTGCCAGGATTTAGCAGCACACAACGGGAACAGAGAAGTAAACTAATTGCCACCATAACGGCTACTTACTTGATAAGCCTTAGTTGACTGGTCAGCTGCCTCCTTCTTATCATTGCCAGACTTGATCTCAGCAAGATACCGATAATAATATCCCTTCCTGCACTCAATTGAAACCCACCAACAAATCATTAAAACCAGACTAACTTTAGCTCATTAAATCGAGTAATTATATCAATTTCCCTAATAGGAAAAAGCAATAAACGGCTGACAGAGGTAAGGGCACAAACATTAGGTCGATTTCCATATAGAAAAAACCAACAAATCAGCAAAATCTACAAAAATAAACTACACAAACACAATAGACAACGCGAATTGAATCATACCTACGCAGACTTAATCCAGAACAACAAAAACCCTAAATTCGATACGTAATCAAAGCTCCAAGAAAAGCAAAACACATAGCTGTAGATGTTCTAATCACAACCTGCACAAAAAACGCATCAAGATTTAATCTTTATTAGAAATTTAATTCATTAAAAATTAATAATTAAAAAAATAAAAAATAAAAAAAAAAAAAAAAAAAAAAAAAAAAAAAAAAAAACTTTAATCAATACATTGATAATCAAAAACTCAATTCTAACCTATAACATTAAAAAAATGTGTTTGTTCATGTGATTCATCTTTACAACAATAATGGGTTGATCTTACTGAGTTTGGTCGATATAGATGCATAGAGCCCTTGGTCTCTGTTTTGCAAAAGTTAATATCTTTTCGGCAACATCCTGCACCATACAGTGAATAGGGACAAATAACAAACATAATATAATACATAAATAGAGTATGTTTTACGTACCTTTTGTAATTGTAATTGCTATATCTTCTTAACAACCTGCACATGAAATCAGAGAAGAAAAAAGAATATGGTGTTGTGTGTGATAATAAGATGAATGAGTGATATTAGGGTTTTAAGAAAAAATATTCCGTATAATGAATAATGAATGGAGTGGATATTGATAATATTGGATTTAGTTAATTAGGGTTACGTTGTAGGGATTCTCTTAATTTATTTGTTTTCATAGGTTTATAGATTTGGGCTTGCAAGATGTAATCAAAAAAATGTGTTGGTACCAACAACCTAGGTTCGATCCTTGTAAGTGGCAAAATTTTTAAAAAAAAAAAATTCGAATTTTAATATTAAATACGAATTTTAATTACAAAAATATATGGAGAAATGTTGCCACATGGCATGATTCTTCTTTGGCTTCACCAAGATGACAATTGATTGGGGATGATATAGGCTGTAACTCTTTTGGTGTTTGAGTTAGGCCTAATAGTTTCAGTCTGTCACTTCTCAGTATAAATATACAATATCCAGTCATCCACATTGATTAAGAATCACGAAACGCAAAACATTACAGAGAACAATGCTTGTAAATTAAATTTAATAAGCTTGAAATATTAGATTGTTTGTAAATGGAGCTTTGTTTGAAACAACGCAAAATATTAGATTTCATGATCCATTATTTAGAAACATATACAACAACTATATATTACGGTACCATCAAAGCACAGGTACTATGTTCAGTCAACATTTATACAATGTAATTGTCGGAGTCGATCCCATGTCGAGGCGTACCTTTCCATCCTTCTTATTCGCAGACGGACCTGGATTGTGGTGTGTCCCCTATGAACACACGAACCAAATGCCTTCGTCAATCTGTCGTTCAAATTTTTTGATGACATTCACGCCTGCTGAATGTTGTTGCTGTTGTTCTTGATAACGATCAACACGCGATTGGCCATCACCCTATAACTTCACAATTCATTCAAGGTGTGGAGCACAACAGATTTTACCTGGTCAAGTAAAAAACAAATGCAATTAACAAACAAATAAGTTAAATGTGTGAATCTTAATATATTAAAAAAGAGTTTCAAGTTCTGAGAATGGTATTTCGGTTTCAATCATCCAATTTCTCCCAAAAAATATTTTTTTCGAGACTGATTTATGATTCAAACCTTGGCCCAAATGCATATACACTTCCAAGAGCCTATGTACAACTCTCAAGATGAAGACTTCCCGAGGTAGTAAGAAAGGACTGATTAGAAAAGAACTCCTTGTGCCTTGACAATTTTTGTCTTTGAGTGAGCTTTAGACTTGGACTTGGAACTTTGATCGAGTAATAGTACGTGACACAATCTTTTCCCACGTCATTCTTAATGGACCTAATATCACTCATTCATCTTATTGGCATCAACATGACCTGCTATATCAAATGGGATGTGCATTTATGAATTTAACTTATTTGTATAGTTTAAACGGGTATCCTCCTTTCTAATCCATCTAGGGGCTACATGTTTTCTGAAACACTATAACATCATTCTGAATTGGTTGTTTCTAACCGTATTGACTGTCTTGTAATTATAATATGTAGTAACTTCCTCAATAATCAGAAGTTGGAAGAGACTCGAACAGGTAATTAGCTGATTAATACAAGTACCTTACAAAACATAAATCCCTCCCCACAAACACCCTATAGTATTCTAAAGCTGGAAGCATGACTGAAAGTAATGAAACAGGTATATACCAAGCCTTTCTTCATCTCATCCCAAAACTCCTTCTCAGTCCTTAAGTCAAATATTTCATCTCCACTTAAAAATTCATCATCACATCCGTCGTTCTTAGAGAAATAAGATATATACAAAGAGAGCACAGTGTAAGCATCTCTTTTCTCAGAGGGGCCCATTAAAAATAAGCTCTTGCAGCATTTCCAAATTTTAGTAATAAACGTCTTCCTGAAGGGAAAACAGAAACATGGATATACATTCATTGTAATACGTCATCTAAAACACAAATAATACACGGAGAATTGAATGCCTACCTGGATAATATAAATTCCTGCCCATAAACTGAGATCTCGAGCGCCTTTTCAAATACAAAGGTTTTCAAAAGCTGTGGAAGGAAAACAGTAATGGCACATGACCGATGTTCCGGGCTGTGTGAAAGCAATTGCAAAGTCACATTATAAATATCCCAAAGCAGGTTTCCTGTAATTAAATGATCACCGCATCCATTTGCTATAATTGATCCAGGTGTGCTGTCTGTAGCAGGTTTACCTTTTACAGACGCATCTAAAATAGATGCTAAAATATGGCATGACATGAACAACGGGAAAGACTCATAAGTGGCCAATGTGGGCTCTTCAGGACCGTTAGCTTGCGCAGTCCACCTATATAGAGCGGATTGTTCATTTTGAAGCATTCCCATACTCAGACCAACCAATTTGATAAAATAGAAAACCATGGTTTCTTCTAAGACACCCCAAGCATTTGTTTCCATCACAACATCCAAGAAAGAAGCCATAGCCTAACATAAAATCATGTAAAACAGTAAAGGAGTGAGTAAATGTCTGATTGATAAGGATTCTGTTCAAATTTTTTAACGGGTCAAACTGGAAAAACCAATAAAATTAGCTTTGAAACGGGTCGAACGAAATTTGCAATGCATTTACTGCAATGATATATATATACACTTTTTGTTATCATATTAGAAACCGTCACAAATTATAGACAAAAACTATTTTGGGTCATCCCAACCCGATCCTAACTGTTTAGACATGTCAGAAAAAAACTGCAATTTTGATATGTTGCCCAAACAGCCTGTTACACCTAATTTTAAAACCTCTATTTATATAACTGCCAACACCACATCTACCTTATCAACTATCTCACGATCATAGCCTTGTGTCAACCTCATCAATGGAATCAACACCCTCCAAATGAAATCCTGTAAAGCTTCAGCATTCAGCCCTGCAGAGAACTCACTTAAGAAAACATGACATTCACTACTTTTCTTTATTAACTGTAAGACGATGTTTAGGTGATCACATCATATTGACTTGTTAACCTTACCTCTGCTTTGATGACCAAGTCTGCAATTTAATTGAAGAAGGCTAAATTGCGTGTACGGGAGTTAGAATAAAATAACAGTGGGTCACTTACGTCTACCCAAATGTAAATAAGAGGAATAGTCATGATTCATGAAACAGGACAAACAAAATTCACCCTAATCTAAAACCATAAACTGATGGAAGATACAAAAAAACAAAGACAAATTAAAAAAATGAAAATGTTTCATTGACCTAATCAATTGACCTAAATATATCTCTTAACATTGCGGGTGAAACATGTGGAGAATTGATTAGTGAATATGAGAAATTGTGGGTGGAACATCTGGAAAATTGATTAGTGAATATGAGAAGAGAGAATGGGTATGTCTATTTGTAAGTAATAACTAAATTACCGGGTGCACAAAATCATGCTATTTCTCATATCTGTAAGGATACTTTGGTATACGAATAGTGGAACAATAAAGACGACGTGTCTAATTATATTTATGGTCCTTTTTTTCCAAATAGAAAGACACCAAATTCCTAAAGTACTAACTCATGTTCCTACAAAAATATAATACATAAATAAACACAATAATGACACTTAAACATAGTTCATTGGAAAAATCCTTAGTGCATAAGTTAAAACTATGAAAGAACTTAATCAATAGGATGTTCTCAACTGCTCTGGCATGACACTTAAACATAGTTCATTGGAAAAATCCTTAGTGCATAAGTTAAAACTAAAAAAAGCTATTTTAGTTTATGCTTTTATTGCAGTCGTACAAATAAAGAGTTGATATTTATAGCTCATATTTGACTACTAAAAATGATCAGTTATTTATAAGCAGAATCAATTGATCAATACGTTATGAACTCAGTATTGCAAGTTTAAGTCTCACTAAACAGTTTCAAGATGCAAATCCAAACACATCTCTTACAATGAATCAACTCGTAAAAAGCAAAAGAAAGAGGCTCACCAACCAAGTATGACTATGTAGAATCATTGCAGTCTGCAATAAGCTAATCCATACAGCAGTAATAGCCACCAAAAATGTCAAAATCTTCACGATATGCTTCATTTGATGTTCAAAAAGAAATTGTAACTTCCAAATTTCAAGTAATCGGCCTGTGACATTGACTTAAGAGTAATAACTTAAATAGGTAGCAATAGATGCCAAACAGTTAACAGTTAGTTTAACTTTTTGCCTTAAACTTGCAAACCTTAATGTAAGAATAACAATAGAAATACAAATAATGACACAAGTTACTTAAACAACCTACACATAAGTTGCCTTGGCTGATCAATGATCGCATAAGCATCAAATACAGATAACAGTAATGGGTATTAGAAGCATCTCTGAGATCCAGAAGAGGGACCAATATAACAACATTTTGTAAATCAGACATATCTGAAGCATCATACACAATGCTTAAGTAGGTTTTGTCCCCGTTAACACAGGACAGCAGTTAACTGGAAATTTTATACGGAGTTATATTAAACATCATATTTATCTATAATAAAAAAGCTGATACTTACTGTTCAGTGGCAAATCTGACCTTCACTTCTCAATCTCCACCTCAAGAGATGATCAATATCATCACCAGACCCGATAGCAGGAAGTAGAATGTCAGTATCTACGGCTATCAGAAATTTGTCATTAAAGAATCACTCTTTATCTATGATAGGATGCATCTTATATTCGATATCTGGATTATCCACCACACCAACAAACTCCCCCAAACACGACACGAAATCCACCATTTTAGTAATTCTCTTAATTATATTATTACCACTACAAATAAACTGAACCAAACACTCTAACGGGTCTTGCCTCAACACTCGCCATTGTGAATTTGTTCATGAGCGCCGCCCATTCACATTGCTGATTTAGCAACTGTTTGCAACCTCATTAGATACTATGTAACTTTGCCATCCAGAAACCCAATAGCGTGAATGATGATAGCATGCTTCAGTTCAGCCATGTTATGCACATTAAAAAAACAACACAAATTAATTTATCATTGAATGCAACAATGACATTTTATCAGTTTTCAGGCATATCAAAGCAATGTCATTTATCATGTAGATCTGCGCCAGCTTTAGGACATAAGATTTTTCAAATCAGTAAATGTAAGAATGGAAAAAGTTATGGTTGGAGATAAGAATATTCAAAACTCAGCCCGCACCTGACAAGGCTATATAAATGCCAAATTTCCATGAACAATGTATGCAATGGATGTCCTAGATACCTATAAAAAATACTTTCAATATGTCGTCGATCGTTTCTCTTCTTTTCTGTAAACCAAAAGAAACAGAATATCTAACCATCAGCATCTGATAAGAGAAAAAAGTAATCGGATAGTAAAAGAAACAATATAATCAAGTGTTCAACGTATACACTCACCGTTGCATTGAGGCTTTGTGTATCAGTGGCTATCCCGATCTTATGTAAACCTTCCCTTTGCAAATCGGTCTCTTCCACTCTTTGCTCCACTTTTCTGCCACATGTCAAACCAAATAAACACGACAATCAATCAGCCTTTTTCCATCCTTTTAGAGTTTCAAACTTTTCTACTTTGTACCTGCTCTGTTATCTGCTTCAGCAATTTCGTCAGTGCCTTGTTCCAGCTGCAACAACAACCACATTCGTTCTGTTATCTGCTTCAGTGAGTGTCACTTTTAACCCCTCAATTTGTTGACACAAAGAAATCATTAGTAATGATAAATTATCGTTACCATATGCAGAATATATAACTCAAAGAAACCATTTTCGGTAAGTAATGGATGTTTGTGTTAATAGTATAAAAAGAAGTTTATGTAGTAACCTCATAGTTTTGCGGGTTCACTTCAACTAAATTAGCTAATATTATCAAATTCATAATCTTCTCTACCTTTGGGTCTTGATAACGTCGCCTCTGGATATCGAGAATTGGCGATCTATCAGGATTCTCCTTGCACCTTTAGAGTTGTAAAGTTTTTGTTTTGACATATTGTTATTGTGAAAATATTTGTGGCAAAAAATTGTGGCTTACACTGTGAGTATGTAACTGAAAAATCCAATAACATATGTTCCAACGAATCATCCCTGGTCTTTCTTCGTCACTTATGTGTCGATTTGCACGTCCTGAACATTTTTATAAACAAAATAGCGATGCAGTAAAGCAGAAAAGGATGACATTCACCTAGAAATCCTAATAAAGATCAGCAACTAACCTTGGGGTGATCTTGTACACCGGCTCCTGTTTCCACAGACCCCACTCTAACCACTTGCCAGTAAGTCTTTGCTTTTGTTTCAACGAATCTCTGTATCGCCTCCTCCACAATAGGATACGTCAAAAATTCCATTAGTTTTTCCTTATCCTACACGCAATTAGGAAATCAAATGTTTTAACAACCATCAAATAAATTCCAATAAATAAGTTCAAAGATAAGAGAATCGCTACCTGTGATAAGATACAAAAGTTTGAAGCATACATCACTCATTCTCAAGCCATGATGACCAACCCTTTTTTCCAAAAATGGCCAATCGAAAAAGTCTCCATTGTATGTGACATAAATACCAGGCTTCACCTCTTTCATATTAGAAAACAACAATTTGATCAGTTCCACGTGTATGCAAATAGAAAATAAATCATTTTACTTCTAAGAATTACCAAATAGAAAATAAATCATTTTACTTCTAAGCATTACCAGCTATATAGTTTAAC
The DNA here is from genome assembly GCA_021014915.2 of Artemisia tridentata subsp. tridentata. Taxonomy (NCBI): domain Eukaryota; kingdom Viridiplantae; phylum Streptophyta; class Magnoliopsida; order Asterales; family Asteraceae; genus Artemisia; species Artemisia tridentata. The sequence goes on along the minus strand of CP139507.1, from coordinate 355,276,456 downwards.
AAAAAATTGAGAAATCACACTTCATTCTTCACATTCGCTACTTTAAAGTATCATTCAAATTCAAGTTTGGGTGTATATTCCAAATCCTCTATGTATGTAACTGTAATTATACTTATTTTCCTCAAAACTATAGTCGGTTTCTCTTCCAACGCCTAAAACAACACGATATATAAGTTATTGCACATACAAAGAATATAAAAAACATCAGCTATATTAAAAAGTTGCCTACCTATTTCTGAAACTGATAAGCCTCGGACCTGACCTAAAAAGTAAAAACATACCATAAAACCTCAATGTGAGGTGGAGGTATCGTAAGTTCCAGAAACATAATCCCCATCAACATCATCATCATTGGGTAGTGATAGGAGAAGGTGTCTGGACCCATATTTTATTTGTGAATTCACAAACCTGGTAAATTGAAAGTGATAATGAAGATGAAAAAACACTCGAACTAATCAAATCAAGATGAAAAAAACAATAATCAATTAAACCCGAATCAAACAAATGAATCAATTTATTTTCTGCAATTACAAAGACATTATAATTATTCAATTAGGGTTTGTTTTATTAGAAAAATCAAATGAATACACATACCTTGCAGATCTTAATAGGATACATGAGTCTCAAGCCTGATAATATAGAACTATGCAAAACAACTTCTCTTACTCATACCTGCATCAAAAACTAAATTATGTGAATGGTTATGCTCACCCATATCAGTTGATGAGGTTGTAAACCAAGAGGGCGTACCTTTTTTTATATGGGGAAGCAAACATCCAAAACAAAGAAAGACATCCAACCTGCAAAATATTATGAGCCCTATGCCGCTGCTTTCATGTTACAGAAAAAACAATAATATGATATTAGGGTTTTCAGAAAAAGTAATTATATAAAAAAATATTTATAAAATAAATAAGAATGTAATTGACGTCTATAACCAAAGATCAAGTAACTTCATTGCTTCCACATCAGGTGCCTAGATAACAACCTGCACATGAAATCAGAAGAAAAAAAATATCGTGTGTGTGATAATGAGATAAATAGTATAGCTTGGGGAATCATGACTGTGAGCTCTCAAGTCCATGAATTAACCCCAACACCGGCTGCACATGAAATCAAAGAAGAAAAAAGAATATGGTGTTGTGTGTGATAATAAGATGAATGAGTGATATTAGGGTTTTAAGAAAAAATATTCTGTATAATGAATAATGAATGGAGTGGATATTGATAATATTGGATTTAGTTAATTAGGGTTACCTATTTTGTAGAGATTCTCTTAATTTATTTGTTTTCATACGTTTATAGATTTGGGCTTGCAAGATGTAATCAAAAAAATGTGTTGGTCTAGTGGTTATGATGCTTGTTAATGTTACCAACAACCTAGGTTCGATCCTTGTAAGTGGCAAAATTTTTTAAAAAATTTCTGAATTTTAATATTAAATACGAATTTTAATTACAAAAAAATAAAATAAAAAAATATGGAGAAATGGTGCCACGTGGCATGATGACTGGGCATTAATGCCTGCTTACTGGGCATTAATAGCTGCTTACTGGGCATTAATGCCTGATTACTGGGCATTTAAGGGCACTTACTGGGCATTATGGCATTTGATGACGTCATACGCATATTGTTATATATTATATGTAGATATATATTATATATATATATATATATATATATATATTATATATATATATATATATATATATATATATATATATATATATGACCGTGTCATGCCATGCCATGCCAAAGCCTCCAATAGTATGCTATCGCTTTACACCTAAAAATACATGCAAAAGTGTCAACACGAGGTTGGTGAGTTCATAGGTTTAAATGTTCATAAATGTGGAACACAAGTTTATAATATCTGGTTAATCGGTACACTCGTAATGACCATTACACCTGGTAGTATGTCCGTTACACCCGGTAATATGACCGTTACACCCGGTAATGTGACCGTTACACCCGGTCCTGTTATATATGTTTGTCCAATACACCTGATCAATGTGTGTGTCATGTATACATATAACGCATTCGAGTAAACAATCTAGCATTTAAAACCAATCACATTTCAAGTAAAACAATCATTGAGTTTAAATAAAAACGAGCATGTATTCTCCCCCAAAACAGTTATAAAACAGGTAAAGGTAGGGGCCATGAACTCACCTCAGCAAATACCAGTCTGATAGTAAAAGTCAAGTAGTGATAGTGTGCGGCACCGACACACGACCTAGATTAGTATGGCAAGTTTAGTTCACAGTTTAAGTATAAGACTCTACGAAATTTAATTCGAAAGTTTTAAAGTGTTTATGTTATTATTGCTTGTGTGGCAACATTTAATTGTAAATCATTTTATAATAGTTGGAAATGATTGGCTCTTGGAAGTGCATAAATATGTACATGACGAATAAGTATTCGTTACAGAAGTATTCAAAAGAGAAGGTACGAAAAATAATCACAAATAAATATTAGACGTCGTCGGATAAATATAGAAATGTTATTAGTTTATAATAGAATGAATAAATTTTGTTAAGTGTTATATATATAGTATATATATCGTTAACTAGCGGAAAAGATAGTTTATGAAATAATAGGTGGATGTATAGAAAATAAATCATTTTTGTCTTTTAGTCGGGTTTAGTATATAATTCACTAAGTATGGGTTTTTAACGAAAATTAGGCATGACCCACTTGTTTCCCAAAATCTCAAGTATTGAAATTTACACTTAATATTTTCCAAACCATATGTTATCTCGTTAAGTTCCAAATTAAGTTTAAAACTTATATGTTTGTATATAGTTGAGTTTTGCTTTAGCAGGTTCCAAATGAGTAAAACCTATAGTTTTATGTTTAATAACATTTTAGCATATAAAAATTTATAGTTTTACATTACCAGTAAATATTTAGTTTCCACAATATGTAATGGTTTAGTAAGTCTAATACGTGATGAGTCATTTATGTCGTAATGAGTTATGAAACCACAAGTTGAAATAAGCCGGTATTAAGTACATAGAATTCGAGTGCTAGTTGGGCTCGGTGTGGACTTCGACCCAACACCCCCGCGGCAAACAACAAAACAAACTCAAATCCATCAATAAAATTACCCAACCCAATAGATTAGACATGTTAAACCATTAAATTTTCATTTGCTTTGGACCTCGCCCTTGTCAACAGTGAGCAACCCAAATCCAGTAATCCAAACCTGATCAAAATAAAAACAGTAAAAATCTTTAATAGATTTCAATAATTTACTGGATGGAAAAGAATTTAGTAAGACCTTTGTTGATACATAATCTGGCGCGGGCTGGATTCGACGACTCCCCCTGGGCCGTTCGTCGTCTTTTCGAGCCCTGAGTAGACCTGTCAACAAAGAGAACCCGTTAGGAGTGGACCCGAGGCCGTAGCCCCGGGGTCCACCTCCGACAGTCAAGTTAGTATCGGTGCGATATAACCATTAAGAGTTAGGGTTATGATAACCTGTTGTGTATATCGTTGTATGATGATCTGAAGATGGGGATTCCAGCCGTGTATTTATAGGGCATGGATTAGGGTTTAGGCGTAGAGTGGGCCGCTGTCTGCCGGGCCTGGCCCACTTGTCGTGGCCCAGTCCAGACTATACGTCCACAAGCCCCCCACGTCTAGTGTGACATAGTGCGTGGCTATGTTATGCTAGACTTAAGTTCTTGTTCATGGCCTCGTAGGCCCATGCGTGCGCAACTCAGGTGTGCACATGGGTCGGACCATACCGCGCAGCCCAAATGCGACAGTGCGCCCTGGGTCTGTGGCGCAGTGCGTGGTGACCATGTTGGCGCGTTCTTGTTGGCGCGACCTTGTAGGCGCGACCTTGACTGTGAGAGTCTCACAATAGTGAAGGTGGATTCCGTATGCTGCATCCTGGGTAAGGGCGTACCTTTTGTACCAGTAGCGGTGCCGCATGGTGCGACAGAAGACGTGCTTCTGTGTCATAGGTGCGCGCTGTGCGCGTGCAACAGAAGACGTGCTTCTGTGGCAGAAGTGCGCGCTGTGCGCGACAAAGATGTGCGCTGTGCGCAGACAAGGTGCGAACATTACATCCGTTTTTACAACCGACAAAGGACGTCTCCCCTGCGGCGAGATGGTGCGAATATTTAAATCCGTCTTTGCTACCAAATACACATGCGTGACGCGTACGGACACAGTGTATACCCTGGTAGCCCCCCAAGTTTGATGGTGCTACTCGTGTAGGAGCATTAAACTTACTTATCCAAATCCTGAAAAACACATAATGCAAATATTAGAAGTATATGCCGCGAATCGCAACATATAAAACCTAATGAAGTAAAAGATTAGCGCATAGCATGTGAAATTAACACATAAGATAAGTAGCAGTGCGAATTACACCTATCGTGAGGTTTTACAAACTACATAAATAATTAATTGTGTTGTTTTGTTTTTTTTTTAGTGCGCGCTGTGCGCAACAAAGAGGTGCGACAGAAGGCGTGCTTCTGTGACCGCGACTAATAGTTTCAATCGCACGTACAGACGTAGATGGATGTATCGTGACCGCATAGACTCTAACGTTTGTGGATGATCGCAGATGACCACGGCTTTTGTCCAGTGCGCTCATGGCGATTGACTAGCATCGTGGTGCCTGTACGTGATAGTGCGCTTATGGCGCCGATCTGCGAAGATGTCCGAACGCATGGCCTAACGCGGGTAGATTTATCGTGACTGCGTTGTTCGCGGCTAAAAGATAAAGTAGGTCCGATCGTGCGGACTTAGTGCGTTATAGGTAAAATCGTGTTTACCAAGTTAAAAGATTTACATAAAATCTTCTGAATATTTAAAAGATAACATATCTTACCGATTTAAAAGACATGCACAAAAAATATTGGGATATCTTTTTAAATTTTAGAAAACATTGGTAGTATCTTATTACCAATTTAAAAAGATCAAAATACCGGCTTTTGAACTCGATGGTTGCTTTCCGGTGATGTTAGAATACGAAACTTGTCGTGTCCCACGGATGGCGCCAACTTGTTGATACATAATCTGGCGTGGGCTGGATTCGACGACTCCCCCTGGGCCGTTCGTCGTCTTCTCGAGCCCTGAGTAGACCTGTCAACAAAGAGAACCCGTTAGGAGTGGACCCGAGGCCGTAGCCCCGGGGTCCACCTCCGACGGTCAAGTTAGTATCGGTGCGATATAACCATTAAGAGTTAGGGTTATGATAACCTGTTGTGCATATCGTTGTATGATGATCTGAAGATGGGGATTCCAGCCGTGTATTTATAGGGCATGAATTAGGGTTTAGGCGTAGAGTGGGCCGCTGTCTGTCTGGCCCGGCCCACTTGTCGTGGCCTAGTCCAAACTATACGTCCACAACCTTAACAAGAGAAGTGGTGGTGTCGATGAAGATGAAAATCAAACAACCCTATCGACTGCAAGCAAAACCCAATCAGCCGATTGCAAATCGAAACCCTTTGAAGACCTTGATCTTTTGAAGACTTTATTTGAGTATGTGAGTCCACTGATCTTCGAATGGTCTTAAAAAGGGATCAAAGAGGAAGGTTTTCGACATGCCCTTTGAGCTTGGGTGTTGATGAGTATGAGTTTTGAGCTAAGCTCACTTTCCATCTTAAATCTCTAAAATGTTAACATGACCTTGACCTTGGGAGGAGGGGATGAAACCGACTTGAGAGTCTGGTGAAGAGAGAAAGGGGATAAAGTCTATGTGGCTATGGATCTAGACTTAGATTTATCTTCTTGGAGGTGGGAGGTGATAAGTATGTTTCATCTTTTCTGCTTTGGGAGGAGAAAGCGAGGAAGAGGAGGGAGAAGATATTCTGAGTGTGTGTGTGTGTGTGTTGGAAAAGTATATAACTTTTTATTATAATTTCATTTTATTAATAAAGAGTGTGCCGTGTGTACCCCGTGTCCCGTTGAGCTCTCGTGTAACCGTGGAACTCTAGTTTGCCGCGAATGCGACAAATAAAATTTCTAAGTACATTTTTATAAAAGTAGTATAAAACACCGTTATTGACTCTGGGTATCAATTTATTGAATTCATGCCATTACTAAGGTAGTGTCGGTACGCGTGTGATGTTGTTTTTCAGGAAAAACGGGATAACCTCTCGTTTTTATTACGTTAAAGTATGTAAATGTCAAAAAGTGGAAAATTCGCTTTTTCTGATAGAGTTAAATAGTTTTGGCTAGTTACTGTATGCTACAGTGTGCGGGTTTGCTTCCTGAAATTGTTATGCAAGCTCATGAATGCTTAATTTAACCGTTAGGTAATAATAAATTAACATTTATTATTAAAATATCAGTGGGAAAATTCCCGTTTGTCACATCCTTCCCGCCTTAGAAGAAAAACCGTCCTCTGTTTTCACTTAGAGTTACCCGATGGATTGGAGAAAAGGTGTGCGTATTTACACTTGATTTTCGTTTTCACGTTCCTACATGAATTCGAGACCTTTTCAAGAAATTATTGAACTGTGACAGTTGAGGTGTGAATTGTTCGCTTTGAAGTACAAAATTCTTGAGGTGACTATTCCCATCATAGCATGATCTTTCCTTGTTAGGAATATAAATATTCATATGAAGGCTCGGTCACCCCGAGCATCTATTTATCATTAACATAGCTCGTAGGCTTATTTATATTAGTTTAGTATTATTAGTAATATTAGTATTATAGTTTTATTAGACTAGTCGTATTTATTATTGTGGAGTGGGTTGGGGCTTTCCCCACTGTCAGCTCACTCCACAGCCCACTAGGGGCACCAATATTAGGAACTATATAAACCCTTCCCTCACATGGGAAGGGGTGGAGCTTCCCATTTTTCTAATCTAATCTTTCTTTGTTTTTCTCTCAACTCTCCCTCTCTCTCTAAAAGCTTCCCAACTTCTTCTTCATTTTCTTCTAAATTCGTCTAATATATCATCATCTAATCCAAGCATACAAAAACAACAATTGGTATCAAGAGCCATGGTTAGGTTCGATTGATTGTGTGTGCTTGGATTTGTGGTCTCTATTTTCTAGTTTTTATTTTTATTTTTGGTTCGAACAATTTGTATTAAATCTGTTTTGATTCAAAGTGTTATATTTGCTTTGGTCAAAGCAGTTCATTAGCTTCTTTGATTGGTTGTTAGTTTTTTTTTTTCTTTTGCTTCGTGTACACAAAAAAAAAAAAAAAAAAAAAAAAAAAAAAAAAAAAAAAAAAAAAAAACTGATTTTATACTCGAATTTATTTCTTTTGGTTCGAATCTTTTTTAGCTAGTATATTTTGGTTCGAATCTTTTTTAGCTAGTATATCACTGATTTCTTTCCTTTTCTTCTTTCTTTTGGATAGTCTGGGCTTTAAATTTTTAGAACATTCATTTAGCTTATTTGGGCCCTTAGAACAGTTATGATATAGTCAAATAGTCTACAAGTCTTGTTATCTAGTTTAATATTTTTGGTTTGTCTGTTTAAAGAATTGGCCTCTCTTATACTTAAGAACGTTTTTTTTTCTCTTCTATTGTTCGAACTCTGGGTATCTCAAATACCTTTTGAGCTTATCTGTGGTTAAAACGACGTTTCAAAAGGGTTGTTCGTGGCTGAGATTTCTTGACTGCGATAAGGTGTTCTTGATAGCGGTTTATGATATTTCTTGGCAGCGGTTTTAACTCGAGGCTAAAAGTTGTTTCTTGATAGCTGTTTCTTGATAGCTGTTTCTTGCTAGCTGTTTGATAAGGATTTCTGAGTAGCAGTTTGTAGATAAGCAGAATCCTGCTTTGGATAGTAGCCAAAACGGGAAGCAGACAAAACTAGTTGATAGTGACTGTTTTGTTGGGTACTGTAGCGGGTTAACAGGCTTTATAATATTTTATTCTGGCGGTTTATCTGCATCAGCGGTTTAACTGATTTATGAATTTTATATTCTAGCTGTTTGCCTGATGTAGCGGTTTAAGTGTTTTTTTTAATATTTTATTCTGGTGGTTTATCTGGATTAGCAGTTTAATCTTCAGCGGTTTGGGTCCTAGCGGTTTTGTTACAGTAGCGGTTTTGCTGTTTGACTTATTGACTAGCGGCTTGTCATACCTCAAGAGGTTGGAGACATCTCACTTTTACAGTTAACTTAAAAAGAAAGTGCAAGAAGAAGCAACAACCAAAAACATTAACAAGTCCACAGCAACAAATTCTCTTGATTCAAATCGAAATTACAAAAATTAATCATTCGAAAGTATAATATCAAAAGATTTACAACAAACCGAGTGAAGTTAAACCAACATCAACAACAAATTTAATCTCTATTCTAATCACAACAAATTTCTTTGAACAAAAACGTGTCTCAAAATCATCTAACCTACATCATTTTCAATCACTCGATCTTCTTTCTGCTTTCGGTTTGAGATAAACTGAAAACAACAAGAAAACGATTCATAACATTCAACCTTACCCGAGACCCATTCCAGAATCTTGAAGTCTTTAAACGTTTTTTTCTGATTAAGCTGTAAACGCAGATTTAAGATTAGATCTTGTTTGATCAAGACGAGGTTTGATCACTCTGTGTGAAGAAGAAAGGGTAGGTTTGTGGCATGTTAAATGGGGGCGGATGATTAGAGTGAATAGGGTTTGGATCGTGGATTGCTGAGACTAAAGAATAAAATAGAGGCGCTTATTTCTGGTTATTGGAGATTAGGGTTAGTAATAGGGATTAGTGTGTGGTGAATACTGAAGTGTTATGGGATTAATAGGACTTGTGAGTGGGCCAAGTTTAATTGGATCTCACAGTGGGCCGAAACCAAACTTTGTTTGTGGACTGAACACACAAGGACGTTTTTTCTTTTATTATTGTTGGACCAAATTTTGCTAATTTATGTCACAAGGACGAATTTTTTTTATATTTGCGGTATTATTTTGGTCATCGATTTCGACTGTGCTTCGTTAATCCGAGATAGTGAATTGTTTTGGGTGAAAGTTTTCGGGTTCATTGGATATAACTACCGTGCTAGTTATTAGATATTTTCAAGTGTGTTGGATAAAACTACGGTGGTCACTTGAATTCACTCAAACCCTTTCAACAAAAATCTAACAACCACTCTCATTATCATTATCATCTCACGGTTCATTCTTGATTTTTGTAAAATCCCGCGAAAGAATCTATTTCTCGGTTTAAATCATAGAATTGTAAAATCCCGTGCACGTTTACATCATGTCTGCTACTTCAGATTCCTTCATATCTGAGGTACTCAAGTTGTACGACACATATGATAAACAAAAGATTTCCAGTTCTGTACAACAAATAAACGTGGGTGATTCTGATAATACCAATGTGGAATCTTCGTGCCCGAATTCACAAGAGAAAAAGCTTCATCAGTCACTTATGGTGCTTAATGCAAAGGAAAGTCGCATTGAATGTTTTCGTCTACATCATTCACATCTCACAGTTCTGTTTGAGAAACCTGAATACGTGATGGGTTACACGCGGGCTTTCACAACACTCTTTAGTCAAGATGTACATGATTTCACAGTCAAAATGACTTTATACTTGGATCAACTTGAACAACAACTTGACAAAGGAGAATTTTCTGAAGACGGATCCATGGCTGCTTTTTGTGTGATCAACAACCAACTCCAAGTATTCATTGATTCGCAATTCCCTTTGGATCATGATTATGACAGTCAAATGACGAAAAAGTGTTTTGCTAATCACACTGGAATCGAGGTTGACGTGTTCAGAAGGACATTACTTCAACTTATGAGTAATGTTAAGGGGATCATTGATGAAAGGGCTCAACATGTGGGAAATGGAACAGAATCAGACACGCATGACGGTAGCAGCAGTTATGTGACTCATATCACACATGTTGTGGATGCTGATATCGGACCAGTAAATGACCAAGAGCCATTTGCTGAGGTACATTTAACTGTTCAACATAATGTCCTTGCTAATGAACATCAACATTCTGATCAAAGTAAACCTACTTATGACACATATCTGTTGGAAAAGACTGATAGCAATATCACCTCTGAGTCAACAAATATGAGTCATAAGGGGGGAGAAATTGATCAGGATGCTGATCATGATGATGCGTCAAGTTATTCGCTTATAGTTGAGTCTTCCAAATCAAATGATATGGTTGAAAAAGAAGTTTTTGATGAACTTTCAAACAAATTTTTACAACTTGAAAAACATTGTATTGATCTTGAAATATCAATACAACAAAAGGAAGAAAGTATTCAAACTAAACTACCATGTAAAAATCCGGAACTCCCTGAATTCCGTGACTTTTTTATAATAAACGATTTGAAAGCTCAGCTACAAGCCAAAAATGTGACGATCAAAAACTTGAAAAACCGGATGTCTGAGATGCGTGAAATGTGTAATGAAGTTAAAGCTAAACAGGATGTTATTGCGACTACAAATGTTGAATTTGAACATAAAGTGGCTGAATTAATTAATGAAAATGAGTCTTTGAAAATTCATTGCAAAGAACTGAGTGATACAATCAAAGAAACGAAAACTAAGAATGTAGAGCAAATTACCTCTTTGATTGCCAAAAATGATGAATTCAAGGCTCAACTTCAGGAAAAGGGTTTTGCGATTGCATCGTTGAAAAACGAATTGAGGAAACTGAATGGAAATGATGTGAACACTACGTTTGCAAAACCATCAATCTTGGGGAAACCACCACTTATGAACCAATCAGTTGTTAGACAACTGTCAGCGTTTAGATCTGAACGGTCAAATGTTTCAAAAACACGGTTTGCCTCCCAAGTTGATGCGGAAAAAGTTTTGTCAAAACCAGTCACTTCACAGTCTAGACCTAGTGAAAAGGAATATGTTGTTGCAAAACCACATCACATGAGTGCATCTAGTTCTTCTAGGATTAGTTCAACGCGTGTGTCACTTGTGACACCAAAGGAACATGTTAGACACAAAGACATTGTTCAGAATCAAAACCTACTGGACGCTAAGAAAAACACACATGAAAAGACTAGGAATTTGCCTGTTTCTAAGAGTAGTTGCGTGCCAATTAAGGCAATTCCCGTAGCCGATCACTCTAAGAACCCTAGATCTTTTTCTGATTCCAAACACTTTGTTTGCTCGACTTGTCAGAAATGTGTTTTCAATGCAACCCATGATGATTGTATAACAAAACTCCTGAAGGAAGTGAATGCCCGTGCTAAGGTTCAATCCTCTAAGACTAGAAACAACAACAAGCCCGTAGAACCAAAGAGTCATACTCAGAAACCTGGTAGGCAGATCGCTGTAGGACAAAGGTCTTCTCTAAACAAGTCATCCACTGTACATGAGAAACCACACACTCCTAGATCGTGCCTTAGGTGGATACCAACGGGTAGAACTTTTAAGATTGTGGGTCTTAGATGGATACCTTGTAGAAAGATGTTCACTGAGTGTAGAACCAAGATTGACAGTGCAACCCCAAATGGCTCAACTGCTGATATCACTAACCCATATAAATGCAAACAAACTCTTAATGTCAATGCAGGAAGTCTTTACTTAAGTGCAGGTACATCGTTCCCTCCTATTAAGGAAAGACTCAGGGTTTGGGTGCCGAAAAGAGTGATATCTCACGATGTAGGGGTTCAAACAATTCAAGCTTGATGAACATCAACGACGATGACGTCTGTACACTTCAGTGCAGGCCTCGTTCTTCAATGTCTATGACGTTTGTACACTTCAGTGCAGGCCTCGTTTTTTCAATGTCTATGACGTCTGTCCACATCAGTGCAGGCCTCGTTCTTCAACATTATGACGTCTGAATACCTCAGTTCAGGCCTCGTTCTTCAAGGAAAAGAAAAGTGTACGCTTGAGTGCACTTTATCTTCAAAAGAAGAGGAATCTTCTTAGTTATGGCCATTCTCGTCAACAAGTATCATGCTCTTTCCGTGCTTATTCAGTCTTCAAGTGGATCGGCGCATATTGGAGTATACTTTTATTCACATATTCAACCAAAAATTGCAGTTGACAGGCATATGCAATTTTTGAGGGGGGGAAAGGGTGAATAAACAACATGTCAGTCTTCAAGAACCGTCAAGTGGAGCTACTTACAGTTGATGGTATTCATATTCACTTGGTCAATCATCAAAAATTGCAGTTGGCAGGCATATGCAATTTTTGAGGGGGAGAAAGGGTGAATATGACTCTACATGTTGATTGATGATTGAGAAATGGTCATACGACTCCTGAATACGCCAGTTCAAGAGTCGTGCAAACCATGTTGCTCCAACACTACTTCTTCCGTCTATCAAGGTGTTGAAGAACATGGTCATGGAATGTTAATCGACATCTTCTCACGGGCTGGTTCAATCAGCATCAAAGGGTTTCTAGTCAATGCTTCATGGATACGTCATTAGGCTACATGTACACATCATGATGATGATTCCGATTAATCATAACCATCATGGGGGAGAGAAATGTGTACACCAAGGACGCACAACAGGTTCACGTGATCGGGCTTTATACTGCTTTCGAGTTGAAGTTATTTCGGTGTTGATAACCGCAGAGATGATCAGTGGTTCAACTTGTTACCTTGGTATTTACGTTTCACTGTTACGTCATGGGCTGATTAATCATAACCATCAGGGGAGAGAGAATGTGTACATCAAGGAAGCACAACAGGTTCACGTGATCAGGGCTTAATATCCAAATATGGATACATTCTATAGATGATCAGTGGTTCAACTTGTTACTTTGGTGTTATACTAAAGACTGAAGAAGATCGAGTCGTCAGTCTATTCTTCATTCTCGGTTGGGTGTTATCATCTCATGTGTATACTGCGGGTTGATGGGTTACACGTAAGGTTACTGGAAGGCATTTGGTGAGATGAAGGCGGTTGGTATTCTGTTCCTCCATATTGGGAAATCTTGAAGAAGGTCGAGTCTACAGTCTTCTCTACATTCTCCGCTATGTGTTAGAAGACTAAAGACGGGGTGCATTCGGTTATCAAAAGACTTCTTCATATTATGGGCGTTCATCCAAATTCTTTCTTCTATTATGGGTGTTCATCAGAAAGGTTGTCAGATTGGGGGAGAGCACTAATTAGGGGAGAGTGAAAAGCCTGAATTAATCCCTAAGTTAAAAGTGCTCACGTTACTCTTCAGCAAGTTAAATGATGGAAGCGGAAAAGTCTCAGGATGCTGAGGAGTAATGGTTTTCGGTTCGTATCCTTGTATATAGTTTTCTCCATTCATTCTTGTATATATCTCAATCCATACTGTAAATAGATTCATAGAAAACCTGCTAATTGTAAATAGAGAATCGTAAAACCAGAAAAACCATAAAAATTAAAAAAAAAAATTAGAAAAGACCAAAAATAGTTTCACCTAGGCATGTCTTCTATTTATCGATAATATTTATGGACTTAGAAATGTCATTCAATAATGGCACGGGTCTTTAAATGAAGCTCGAGCAGAAGTTAAAATGGATTGGTAAAACATGTCTAAAATGGCTTGCTATTACTTTAGATAGCAACCCGCGCTTCAAAATGGGGAAAGCACGTCGCCAAAAAGAAGGCTGTTCCTCCAACTGGGTGATTTTCACCTGGGCATGGATTACTTTATATCCATGTTTCTTCGATCTGATGTACGTTTCAGTGCATCATTTCTTGAAAAAGAAGAGAAATCTTCTTTGTATGCAAATAGTTTTCATTCTATGATTCTTCTGAAAATTATTTGTGAGACACTTGGTGGATATGTGTTGTATGAAATTTGTTTAAACTTGGATTATGCATAAAATGTGTCACTCAATCAACGACTACAAATCTTTAATACGGGTCATTGATTGAGGGGGAGAGTGAATTCAAATTTTATATCATCAAACGGGTTTCTTGGTTAAATCATACTTGTTGAAATGGTTTTGCAGTTAATGGGGTATTAGTTGAAGAGGATCTTGCTAAAACTTTATATCAAATGGCCAAATGTGTGAATTGCTAGAAAGTTTAGGTCATTATGTGCAATGTGCTTATAGTTTCCTAGCTTTATATATCTAGAAGGTTCATTTGTGTTACTTTGGAATCCTCGTGTAATCCCCTAAATACTTTAAGACTCAAAACCTAAAAGAAGTAAGAAAACCAGTTGCAGTTGATGTTTTTGAATACTCCTATGACATGTGTATGATCTGAATGAATGAGTTTCAACTGTTGTTTGACTCTTATTAGTCGATTGCTGCTTAATTGTTGTTGATATTGTGCATATGTTCTCAGGATTTACTTAGGTATATTGCTATCCTGATAGAATCATGTTCCTAAGATCCTGAATTGAATTTTGAAATCTGTGTGAATTGCCATGTTCAGGATTGCTATTTGCTCTTCATGCTAGATAGTAGTTTGATGTATTTCCTGACTGTGGTTTGATTAAATGAATTTGGTACTAATGTGGCAAGCTGCTGAAGGGTAGCTGTTAAGGAATAGTGTATCTGTATGTATGTATATCTGTGTTGATATTCTTATGCAGATTCCATTGCCAAAATGAATGTGCCAGTTCCCATTCTAACCATTTGATCAGACGATCAAACTCTATTCATTGGCTCGAAATTCACCTCAACAACAACGTCGGCAACAACAACAACAACAACAACACTTTCACCACCGCCACCACCATTCATCTATTTTGGTCTCGCCAAGTGGGGATCAACGACATTTGCGAAAGATTTGTTGGTGGATGGATAATTGATGTTGACTACTAACTCAGAAAAGCGGGTGATTACATCATCTGCGCAAAAAGGTCAATATCATTTGTGTCATAATTGTCAAAGTGTGCATAATAAGTAGTGAATCTCCCTCTTAGTTTAAGGGGGAGCATAGTATGTTCCATTATCAGAAAATATTAAATCGGACACATTTTCTCCCACATTTTTCTAACTTATTTAAATCAATTGGGATCACAAATCTCAAATGGTTTGAAATTTTTGATCGGGGGAGAGAATGTGATTTAAATATGAAATCTGATAAAATGTGATGATTTGAACATATATGCAAGCTCTCCCGTATGTGCTAAACCATTTTATATATCAATGCACATATTGAGGGGGAGCAAAATGTTTTGGATGTGAAAGTAAGCTCTCCAGTAAGTGCTAAACTCTTTTGTATACCAATGCACTTATTGAGGGGGAGCAAAGGATTTGGCATGCATCTTATGTGAGCAAGGCTCAGACTTCACCAATGAATTGACGATAGCTAAAGTCAGTAGTCGAAAGGACATGTCCTGGACGGGTAATAATTTCAAGCCAGTTTATCTGGTGATGTAAGCGTGTCTCGCAAAGGACGTGTCTGAGTAGAATGTACCAATTTCGAGCGATTTTCCTTGAATGTGATCTGGACGGGTAATAATTTCAAGCTAGTTCACTAGTGATGTAAGCGTGTCTCGCGATGATCATGTTCTTGGAAAATCAATCAATTCAAAAAGTGCAAGCTCTACCTAACATGTGCAAATTTATAAAACAATCAACCGAGCACATGTTGAGGGGGAGCATTTGAAAAATATTAAACTCTCAAGTGTTTGCAAAAATGTGTTTCAGAATCATGAACACTTTGAGAGATTTTTCAAAAATTTGGTTTGGCAATCGTGGATGAATACCAAAGACCGACCATTTTAATTAATGCATGGAGTTATAAGGATGGTTAGGTTAGGCTCAAGTTCCCACGATCCCGCCAGAGCCGGAGGGATCTACCCAGGGACAATCCACTAGTTAGTGTAGAAGTCCTTAGGTATGATTAAAAAAGGAGAAAAGTGGATAAGGGAAAAGTGCCGACTGAGATGAAGCTAGTACTGGAACAAACCCAACAAGGTACTAGTAATGAAGTCTCGGTAAGCACTGAAGGGGTTGAAGAATGAAAAAGAATTGTAAAGATAAAGGGTGAAAAGAAAGAAGCCCTCCTTACAACTTAGGCAGAAACCGGGTCAATACATATGCTGTCAGAATCACTTAGTTGATTGCTGGCATTGAAGACAAAGTATCATGGACCCAGTGATACGCTGCACAACCCTCTACCATCAAGGCCCTCAAAGGATTCTTGTTTCAATGTCACGGAGTTCAATACATTTCTATCGTCTCTCACTCGAGTTGATGATATTGACAGGTGGCAGTTCTCTCCAGCTCCGCAACTAAACAAAACGCACTATCGAGTCTAGAGCACGAGATGCTATAAGATCTCATAGGAACACGAATTATTTCTACACTGGTTGTTCAACATTAAGGACACCAGTTGTAAACTCATGAGTCCTACGCAGATCTTAGCAATCTGCCAGAACATTTATGAGAGAATTTACAAATGTAATTCTCAATGATTGAATGGAAATTCCTGCCAGGGCCAACATCAAGCAGCCCTGAAAGCAGGTCACTTCGGTAATTCCCTGTGGATTACGCTTAGTGATCGCGGCGGTTTCAAACGGTCTACAGTCGTGGAGTGATCTCCAGCGACTCACCTAATCGTTGATGTGCTACGGTTCGATCTTAAAAAGCCCTCTGTGGGTTTTCGATTAGGAACGGTCTTGGTAAGGATTAGAGAGAGTTTTCACACTATGCTGTTAACAATCTCAAACTCCGAACCTGTAAGTACCAGAAGTTTTATTGCTAACTGTCGTATGCAGGAACATCTGGCGATTTTAGCTGACTGCTGTTGCAGCTGTTTGCAGTTGTAGCTGATTGAAGTTGCAGCTGATTGCGGTTGTAGCAGATTACAGAAAAGATGCCCATCCAACACCACATGCTCACACTACATCATCATTTTAACTCAACAAAGTCATGATCAACCAAAAAGACCTTCAACACGGCTTCTGCAAACTCTGATGCTAAAGATCATGACACCAAATAGTGTGAGCATGTCGGCTCAAAGATTTACACATCACATGGAAACATACTGCTGAAAGATGACTTGGAAACAAATGTTGGATGATAAAGTCGAAGAATACTCAAAGATCATCCAAAACAATCAATCAGTCATCAAATCATTACTGCTGAAGGCACAAAGACTAAAGACATTGAAGAATCAAAGACTACGAGCTATGACGTCAAGTTCAGAAGACAGAATGCTAGAATTCAAGTTATTATTTCCGGGGTGACCTCCCTTAGGGGGAGATTGTTAGGAATATAAATATTCAGATGAAGGCTCGGTCACCCCGAGCATCTATTTAGCATTAACATAGCTCGTAGGCTTATTTATATTAGTTTAGTATTATTAGTAATATTAGTATTATAGTTTTATTAGACTAGTTGTATTTATTATTGTGGAGTGGGTCAGGGCTTTCCCCACTGTCAGCTCACTCTACAGCCCACTAGGGGCACCAATATTAGGAACTATATAAACCCTTCCCTCATATGGGAAGGGGTGGAGCTTCCCATTTTTCTAATCTAATCTTTCTTTGTTTTTCTCTCAACTCTCCCTCTCTCTCTAAAAGCTTCCCAACTTCTTCTTCATTTTCTTCTAAATTCATCTAATATATCATCATCTAATCCAAGCATACAAAAACAACATTCCTGAATTAAACATAGGTGATTAGGCTATGTTTACTTAAGGATTGATAATGCCATGTTCGGTTTAGTCAAGATAGTATTGGGATCATTACGTATAAACAATATTGGCCATTCTGTTTGTAAAGGAGATAGTAATCAAAATAGTTTATAAAGGAGCACAACCGTACATAAGACGATAGCAGAATAGTTTGCAAGAAATTTTCAAAGATGGTTTATACAATAAAGAGCGTAACGAAAAGAAGTCATCATAACACCTTGACGTAAAATGATAGGGTATTCATTAGATGAGAATCCACACAATGCAACGAAAAATAAAATCTTAAGGAAGTACAAGCACTCAAGGAAATACAACCCAAGAGGTTCAAGACTTAGGTCTTATTATGCAAAGCAGGGAACTCTCTCTTCTTAAACATTGTTATCACCCATAACGTTGTTGAGGTCCTGGCAAGCTTCTCCTCCTCCTATCGCGCATGCGTTCCCACGAGTTCTTCCTCCATTCTGATTCCTCAGCTCTGGGCATTCACTCTTGAAGTGCCCTATCACTCCACACTCATAGCAGGTTATTGTGACGTTCGGGTCCATCACGAGGGTGGGAGCCTTGCAATCTTTGGCTTTGTGTCCGACCTTTTGGCAGTTCCCACACTGAGTGGGGCAAGGTTCATTGTGGTAAAATCAACACTTGTTGCACTAGGGTAAAGTTCCTGCATAACCTTTCCTCTCTCCCGACCCAGCAGAATAGACCTTGGCGGCCTCTCGTCGCTTGTTTTGGTTGTTGTTGTTGTTTCTGGAGTGATCATCCCATTTCCTTCTGTTATCTACCACCTTCTCGGCGGTATCCTCGATTTCTTGGTCCATTAGCTTGTTGGCCACTTCCATAGTCTCATGGAGATCAGCAGCCTTGAAGGTGGTGACATTACCCTTGATGGATGGGGGTAATCCTCCAATGTACCTCTCCAGTAAGCGAGCTTCAGTTTGGACCATCTCAGGGCACAGTAAAGCCAACTCTTGAAAGCATTGGTTGTATGCAGCAATGTTGGTACCCTGCACCTTGAGGTTCCAAAACTCAACCTCCAACTTTTTAATCTCATTGCGAGGGCAATAATTTTTTAGTACCATTTCCTTGAAATTTTCCCAGTGCATTGCGTAAGCGGTGTCATAGCCAGCAGACCTCAGATAGTTATTCCACTAGGTTAGAGCAGCATCCTTAAAGGTGAACGATGCATACTTAACCCTGTCTTCATCCGCACAACTACATATTCGAAACACAGTCTCCAGCCTTTCAATCCATCTGACCAAAACAACAGCTCCCTCGGTTCCTCCAAAACTTCCAGTCATGGTCTTTTGGAACTCCTGATAGGTGCAGCCGCGGTTGTTGTTGTTTGTAGGTCTTGAGGTTCCGACATTAGTAGTCGAGTTGTTTACATTTTCTGTAGCCAGTGCTGCTGCTACACAGTCATTAACTAACTGATATAGCATGGCTTGATTCACAATGAGCGGGTTTGCTCCATCCCCAGCAGGTCGACCGCGTGTGGTCTAGGTTGTTCTTCTTTTAGGAGACATTTATCTACATCGTAAAAGATGACAACGAATGAGGTTTCAAATAAAGAGAACGGTATCAAACAAGGGTACAATCATCACAGGTAGAATACGCGGGTAAAATCAACCATGAAATAAGAGACACAATTGAATAAATAATCACACTCATCATAGATTAGTAGTCGTCACGTGGCTGCGGAGACTAGGTCTTGTTTCCCTAACGACATGTCCCTTCTAAATAATGAAGGAAGAGTGAGACCTAATAGTGATGTGTCCTAAGAGTAGATGTCTGAGGAAACATGTTTTCAGCTGATAGGTTGAGGTCGTGACCAAATGGATTGGTGGATTTCTAGATGATGGTAAATTAGGTGTTTCAAAAGAACTGGACGAGCGTTCGAACTCGGAGTCGGGTAGTGAAATTGTGTCGGGGAAGGTAAGTTGTGACAAGTACGGTATGTATATATAAATATGTAGAAAATACTTTTGGTATATAGTGTAAGTCAAGTAAGATATAAATCATCAAAAGATAACGCATAGCATATAGTTGTGTCAAGTAAAACAGTAATTAAGGAAACAGGCTTGGCAGGCAGGCATGTGATGGTCATAGGGTTTTGTTTTTGTAAAAGTAGTTATAGTCTAGGTTTAAAAAATACCCAGTTCTTTATAACCAAAGATCTGATACCAATCTGTAACACCCCCAAAATCTGGTTTAGCGGAAGCATACATGTCACCGGGGTGCTACTCAATTGGTATCACAACACAAGGTACAAAGAACGGTTTTACCTCAACCATTTAGAAGAAACTTTCATTACCAAAAACATTAAGTTTATATCATTCAAAATATTGTGCGGAAAACAAGCCCATAATAATAAAGCGGTCCCAACACACACACACACACACACACACACACACACACACACACACACACACACACACACACACACACACACACATATATATATATATATATATATATATATATATATATATATATATATATATATATATCAGAGTCATCTATGACCGTGCCATGCCATGCCAAAGCCTCCAATAGTATGCTATCGCTTTACACCTGAAAATACATGTTAAAGTGTCAACACGAGGTTGGTGAGTTCATAGGTTTAAATATTCGTAAGTGTGGAACACAAGTTTATAATATTTGGTTAATCGGTACACTCGTAATGACCATTACACCTGGTAGTATGTCTGTTACACCCGGTAATGTGACCGTTACACCCGATAATGTGACCGTAACGCCCGATCCTGTTATATATGTTTGTCCAGTACACCTGGTCAATGTGTGTGTCATGTATACATATAACGCATTCAAGTAAACAATCTAGCATTTAAAACCAATCACATTTCAAGTAAAACAATCATTGAGTTTAAATAAAAATGAACATGTATTCTCCCCCAAAACAGTTATAAAACAGGTAAAGGTAGGGGCCATGAACTCACTTCAGCAAATAGCAGTCTAATAGTAAAAGTCAAGTAGTGATAGTGTGCGGCACCGACACGCGTCCTCAATTAGTATGGCAAGTTTAGTTCACAGTTTAAGTTTAAGACTCTACGAAATTTAATTCAAAAATTTTAAAGTGTTTATGTTATTGTTGCTTGTGTGGCATCATTTAATTGTAAATCGTTTTATAATAGTTGGCAAGGATTGGCTCTTGGAAGTGCATAAGTATGTACATGACGAATAAGTATTCGTTACAGAAGTATCCAAAAGACAAGGTATCGAAAATAATCACAAATAAATATTAGACGTCGTCGGATAAATATAGAAATGTTATTAGTTTATAATAGAATGAATAAATTTTGTTAAGTGTTATATATATAGTATATTTATAGTTAACTAGCGGAAAAGATAGTTTATGAAATAATAGGTAGATGTATAGAAAATAAATCATTTTTGTCTTTTAGTCGGGTTTTGTATATAATTCACTAAGTATAGGTTTTTAACGAAAATTGGGCATGACCCACTTGTTTCCCAAAATCTCAAGTATTGAAATTTACACTTAATATTTTCCAAACCATATGTTATCTCGTTAAGTTCCAAATTAAGTTTAAAACTTATATCTCCACCTATATAAAACAAGGTTTCCCTAAGGAAACCTTTACCTCAAAATTCCAAGATAATGACACCTGGCATTTTTTATTTTATTATTTTTTTTTGATCCAATGGACCGTATGATAGTACTCCCTATGGCATTCTATGTAAACATAAAAACAAAAACATCTTCCCTAAAACAAGATCAAATAGATGCTAATATCACCAACAAAAAAACACATTTTCATAACCGAAATCAATCAACCCTAAATCAATTCATACCCAATATCCTTTATCATCATCAATTCATCCCCGAAATAAATCATAACCGAAGCATTTTAATACTATACCCCAATCAATAACCGAAACAATTAAACCCACAAACATTTTACCTTAAATCAATTTATCTCACATCGATTCAGGCCCTAAAAATCAGTTAACCCTAAATCAAATAATCCCCAATTTCAGTTACAATGATCTGATAATCTTCACATGATGAATAAATCAATCACTATGTCTTTCTATTATCATAAACCAAAAAACCAATATATATCACTGATTACCAAGTTCCAATTTGCAAACAGGTTTGTTTTTTAAGCCTTTTTGTTTAATTAATGCTTATACATTTCCAGAATTATTTTAAGTTTTTGTTTTCATTGTGGGTTTCGGATGTGTTGTTAGATCGGTATGTATTAATTATATAACATTTTAATTTTTAATGAATAAATCGACACGCTTTTTGTTGATTCATCAAATAGTGATTACCATCAATTAGTTTTTAAGATTGATCCTGATTCAATTTTTTATTTGTTGAAAAGAACAACTCATTTTAGGTTGAATTTGGGTTTTCCATATTTGTTAGTTACAGTAAGATGCTAAATATTTGCATTTTGTTATGGAATATTGCGAATATGAACTTAAGGAAAAAATTGAATCAAAGGGTGGATATAGTAAAAAAGTTGTTGCACATATTGTTTGTTCTTTATGAAATTTGTGTGCTATCTTCATTTTATTGGTATAATTCATAGAAACTTGAAACTTGCGAACTTATCATTTGCAAAAAAGTTTGTAATTGTGTTTTTTGTGGTTGTGTCCTTTATGGATTTCAAGTCGGGAATAGAGTTGTTACTTATTCGGCGCTATATCACAATTCCTGTGCTTAGGAGAAAAATCCTGTGACCCTCCCATGATTGAATGACTGAGCTATGCCATGGGGGAAGTCTTTCTCTGAACATGTAATTGTGTTTTTTGTGGTTGTGTTTAATCCTTTTAGTGAATACAAATTGCTTACTATTCAAGTTATATGGTTTAACATGATGTAGAACTATTGGCATGGTATGTTATGGTTTGTTGCAACTTTCAGATGATTTTGCATAGGTAAAGGATGTGTTTAGATTTTAGTTCCGAAAACTATATAATGAAACTGAATACTAAATAGCGATTGCGATTCCAGTGTAATAGTACTCATACGAATTTATTTTTTTTTCTTTTTTTTTTCCAAATTATATGTGCCATTGAATAGACTTCTTTCTTATAAAATTATAAAACATGAGCTATGAATATTAAAACAATCCACATTGACTGTTTACTTTTTCATGTACTTATTCACTCCATAATGTTAAGTTTAGTTTATAGTTCAGATAAGTTTAGATAAATTTAGCTTATGGTACTTATGTGATATTCAAAGTTGCTAAAAAGTCAAGTTTAGATAAATTTAGCTTATAGTACTTGATATAGTGAGGCTGGTGGAGCTTACAATGGCAAGAAAATGTTACTAAAGCATTTGTGTTTAGGTTTTGAGTCAAAATCAACTCACAAGTTTTTGACTCCAAATTCAGGTGTCGGGAAGTTTGATCCTGCAACAGGGAGGCAATTCAAGTCAAGTGCACAGACTCAATCTTACGTACTTTTGAAAAGCAGGATTGGTGTTACTATTGATGATAGACCGAGTTGTTATCAGTACCCGTGTGCAACAGGATTTCTGTCACCACCCACAACAAAGGTATGTATACATTTTTACCCTCAGGTGTTACTCTTGAGGTGTTCCTTCAAATGAAATTAAGGAATTTATTGAATAGTTTATGAATAGTTGATGAAACATTTAGTATCTTGAGTGAGAAGGTTAGAAGGAAGGAATATTATAGAAAGTTGATAATGGATATGCAGGCTGATTTAGAGGGTGACATGGAGGATGATGTGGATACATTTTGGATAGTGTGTAGGCTTTGCATATTCTTGCATTAGTTTGAGAGGAAGTTTATAGGATTTAGGTTGATCTATCCTAATTGCAATAAGAGTTTTAAGGTTGATGATTAAATCGGGCCTCTATCTAATTAAATGCGAACAATTACATGGCTTTAGTATCTTGAGTGAGAAGGTTAGAAGGAAGGAATATTATACTTTATAATTGATCTCTTATCCGGCTGTAACTCTTGATTAAACTCTCCATTTTGGTGGTTATATGATGACTGTTATTGATTTGAGTTTTTTCTAATGGTTTTGATATTGTATTCATTAACTGACACTTTGTTGTTTCACCAGTTGGCACGATGCCGGAACTTATGATGTTAAAACAAAGACAGGAGGCCCAAATGGATCAATCAGGAATTAGGAAGATATTGTTGTGATTTTTGAGGATGCTTCTGCAACACATTATGTTGTTATGGTTGCTTTGGGAGGAACATTTTACCGGAGGTTAGTTATAATCTTATGTTTCACTCCCTGTTTGACATGATAATTCTGAACACCTACTGTGCTGGTAGCCTGGTAGGAAGATATGGTAATGGGTCAAAACATGTCCGGGTCAAAATAGATTTTTTTAACTACATATTGAAATGAACCTGGTAATATTTACATACAACCTTTTTTTTAATTATATAACTTTTTTATGCAAATAGTTGGTTAATAGGTTTGGGAGTTGGTATGTTAGATACATCTGGTCAACTCAAGAGTGATATTGATTCGGCATGATGACCATACTAATGAATCATGTTGTATGTGTTTTCAGACATGTATACTCTTTCCACATGATGACCATATTGGTCGATCATGATGTATGTGCTTCCAAATATGAAGGCATCGAAAATGATGTTAACTTTATTGGTCAATCATGATGTTTGCTTTCTTTGTTCTAGGAAAATAAAGTACAATCCACATATTTGGCCACATTTTTTGCGAATGTGTGTTGATGAAATTTAGAAGCTAAAACCTTGACATAGACTTAATTGTAGCGAAATGGGATTTACATGTCAAAATGGGAAATATTTTACGTCGGGTAAGTAGGGTTGGTAATTAACAAAAGTCAAGGGCAAACATTATCCAAGGTCGGTCTTTACCTGGAACGTCCAGTCTTTTCGCACGGACAATTATATGTGGCTGTGATATGTGTCTAAATACACATATATTTTACATTATTTAAACCCACAAAAACAGCCAAAAACACTTTGAAAAGTCAAATAATACAGAAAATATTATAAAATGTGTTTTTATATGATTCAGGAACAAAAAGATTGAAAACAAGTGAAAAACGAACAAAGTTTGCATAATTGTCATTTTGAGTCCCTGAAGTTTCATAAATTGGCAAAAATAGTCCCTGGTGTTAAAAATATCATTCAAGGTCCCTAAGCTATTTAACTTTTACAATATTGGTCCTTGGATGAAAGTTTTTAAGAAATGACAACTTAGGTCCCTGAAGTTTCAAAAATGGCAAAACTAGTCCTCGGGTATTTAGAAATTGGAATTTATCAAATATAACCCTTGTACTATTCAGAATTGGCAAAATAGACCCTTTTGATAACTTTTGGGATATTATCATTTCAGCCCTCAAAAATCCAAATGTTACACTTTTGGTCCTTGTGATTAAATCCTATCTAAAAACAAAATCCGGATCAAACAAATACCCTTTAAACCCATTTACCTAACCCAACCCATACACTAAATAATAAACCCAAATCCAAGCCCAATACCTAAACCCTATGACCCGGCCCACTTCCCTGTGTTTAGCTAAATATCCCAGGGTCAAAGGAAAGTCAAACCTTCCTTCCTTAAACCATTTACCGCCATACTACCCCTACCTCACCTCTGCAATACCACCATCAACCCATAACCCATCACCTCAACCCTTCCACCTATCTTACTACTCCCTAACAATCCAAATGCAATTAATGATTTCCCACACCTCATCAGTTATCAAGTGGTTTTACCCACTAACACTTTTCCCGCCAAAACAAGAACCAACGATTCAGATTGCTTTGAATTAATCCAATGGGTGGGAATTGATGAGAAGTCGACAAGGAAGCTTTTGGGATGTATAAAAGAAGAAGAAGACAAAAGAAATACTTTGTCACTAGTTTTAGACCATTTGTAGTGTAAAATTTATTTTAATGTTTGTATTAGTTTCACTTTAAGTTTTTATTGTAATTCAAGTTAAATTAAAGTCAGTTACCCTTATGTTATCAAGTGATGTACTCAATTTCAAGTTTTATAAAAATTCAAGCTTGTTCTTAATTCGAATCAACGATATAGCTACTATTACATTGTATCCAGCTCTTTTCAGTTTTCATATAAGCTCATATAAGCTTTTAATAGCTTCCTGTGAGCTTATGTCAAAGTTATTCACTCTTAATTTCAAAAGTCAATAAAAAGTCAAAAAAGTCAACTATGGTCAACTATAACCGTTCCTGAGCTTATTTCTGAGCTTATTGAACTTTTACTTGCTTGCTGGTCATATTTGAGATTAATATTGGATAGTTAGATAGTTAGTTTCAGTTTAAGCTTATTTTCACTCTTAGAACTCAAAACAGTCAATAAGTCAAAATATTAGCATTAGCTTATTAAGGGCTTTTTGTAATTTGAAACTTGCTCATCTCAGCTTAATTAAGTTATAGAGTCCTTAAAAAGTTAAAAGTTCAAGTCAATTCAGTGATATATAGTTTAATTCTCAAAACAGTCAAGACAAAGGGGTGTTTGGCTATTGGGTTAAAGTGGGTCATTTGAAGACTCCACTGTTCATTTGCACTAAAGCCAGCTTTGATTGAGATTTTTGAAGCTTGTATAAGTTGCTTTCATCTTTACTTTTGCTGTTTCATAGCTTTTACAGGTTTTGAGCTTGGGACTGCAGTCACAAGGTCTGAACTGCCCATCATAAGCTTCAAATTAGCTAGGCTTATTTTGGACTCCATTTTGCCATTTCATAGGTTCCTTTCATCCCATTTTCATTGTGTGTTATAACTCTATTGTCCTAGTTGCAAGAATCCTACTTTATCAGTCCATAGAAACATAGCAGTCATAGTTTTTGTTTTTCTCATGTTTTTGCAACTCTTGTGGATTTTCTAGAGCTTTCAGTTTAGGTAGTCATAAGCTAAAATTCTGGATTAGTGAAGTTCCCCAGCTCATCTCACCCTAGTATTTTTGGTAAGATTTTTAGAAAAGCTTTTGATAGCTTTTCAAGAGCTTGAAACTGCCCATATTTGCCCTGTGCACAAGCTTGTCTGCAAGCTCAGTCAGGCCACCTGATCTTTCGCCAAATTGGACTTCAATTGGGGTGTTAGAGATGGGGCTTTTTGCATTTTAGTATACCCTGATATACTAGGTAGCTTTTTCCCCCAATAGGTTGCCTTCAAGCAGCTTATTGAGTGCTTAATTGAGCCTGCTAGTTGGGGGATTTTCTGCATAAGTCTTGTAACTGTCCACTTGCTTATCTAGCTTATTTCCTTGTGCTTATTTGTGTTTTAAAGTTGTTTTATGCTTAATATAGTTGTTTAAACCTGTCCTGAGCATTTGGTGAATTTTTGTGCTTATTAGCTTATTTTTGGCTTATTTGCCAAACTGCTTATCTGCCCAAATCTGCTTATTGGGCTTAGATAACTTCTGCTTTTATTTTTCATAGCTTTTAAATATTAATTTAGACTTATCCTGAATTTTTCAGATTTTTCCTAAGTCATTTAATATTTTTAATCTTTTTAATTAGTTTCTATTAGTAATTAAATCATAATAAATAGAATAATAATCAGAAAAATATAATTTTAATTTTCATAATTTTCTTTTATTAATTAGATTATAGGAAAAATATAATAATTTTCTTAGACCTTAAGAAAAACAAAATAGAAAATAAGTGATAGCTTCTATTTAATAGATTTTATCTTTTTAAAATTTTAATTAAGCAATTTTCATTTTTATAATTTTCTTAGCTTCTTTTTACTTAATAATATTTATAGAAAATTTTTTTAGATTTTTCTTTGTTTATTTAGTATTTATTATAATTTAAATTAGTTTTAAATAATTATTAAATAAAAAAATAATTAATAATAAATAGATAAAAAGTATAAAAAATATAATTTTAGTTTTAAAATAAGTTTTAAGTAATTTTACATTTTTAGGTTTTAATTTTATATTACTTCACTTTTTAGTCCCATTTTAGATTTCCCGTTACGCGTTTTCAGTTTAGTTTAATTCGCGTTTAATTTTCTTGTGTATATTTATTTCTCATTTGTTATTTAGAATTATTAAAAAGCAAAATCTCTTATCAAAATCATCAGTCACTCTAATCCTAGCTTTTCACAGTTTGCCCATTCACACCTCGTTTGGAAACGATCCGGGTAATCACTTACCTGGTTTCATACTACACACGAACGTGAGTTTTTGCAAGTATCCTTTTTCACAAAGGGGTAATTTGTATTTATTCACGCGTATTCGCTGTCTGCATTTATTTATAAGTGTATTCAGCACGGATCAGGCTGTATCAAGAGTGAAAAGCAAGAAAGGTTTAAAAGTATTATGTTGTGATAAAGACGGAAACTATTGCAATTACACAACAAATGTTGTGTATAAAGAAGTACTTCACAGGCTTTAGTTTTATTTAACTTTCTGAATGTAGATATGTTTAATCCTTATAAATAAGACACTCAATGTTATTTACCTTCACTCAGTTTTTTTTTTTTTTTTTTTTTTTTTTTTTTTTTTTTTTTGAGAAATCTCAATTTGTATGACAAATTTTACGACGGTCAAGATTATGCATTTCCGCATTATATATATATTCTGTTTTATAGAATACATGTAACAAATTTATATTTTCGAATAACAAAACTTAATGCTAGCGCCCCATCGGGGCGGGCCTAAAGCTAGTGTTTGTATATAGTTGAGTTTTGATTTAGCAGGTTCCAAATGAGTAAAACTTGTAGTTTTATGTTTAGTAACATTTTAGCATATAAAAATTTATAGTTTTACATTACTAGTAAATACTCCCTCCGTCCCACTATAAGTGTCCACAATGGTATCTTTGCTTGTCCCATATTAAGTGTCCAGGGAATATTTTCAACCAATGAGAAGAGACTTTAGTGGGTAATAGTGATATTTGCTTGGTGGAGAGTGTAGTTAGCCCCACTTTCCTAAAACTTTGTGCAAATGGAAAGTGGACACTTATAGTGGGACGGAGGGAGTATTTAGTTTCCACAATATGTAATGGTTTAGTAAGTCTAATACGTGACGAGTCATTTATGTCGTAATGAGTCGTGAAACCACAAGTCGAAATAAGCCGGTATTAAGTACGTAGAATTCGAGTGCTAGTTGGGCTCGGTGTGGACTTCGACCCAACACCCCCGCGGCAAACAACAAAACAAACTCAAATCCATCAATAAAATTACCCAACCCAATAGATTAGACATGTTAAACCATTAAATTTTCATTTGCTTTGGACCTCGCCCTTGTCAACAGTGAGCAACCCAAACTAAGGCCTTGTTTGTTTACCTCTGAACAGCATTTGACCAGCCTCTTAATAGCACTGTGTCTGAATCGGTCAGACCTTTTTTCCGTTCAGACCGTTTGTTTTTTTTTTTTTCGTTCAGAAGCGTTCAGATGCAGTTAGATCTTAATGGTCAAGACGTGAGAGGGGTGTCTTAACGCTTCTGAATGACTCTTGTTGACACAAAATAACCAAAAAAAAAAAAAAAAAAAAAAAAAATTCCCCGTTCAAACATGAGTTTTTTTTTTCTCGTTCAGATGCGTTCAGATTCAGACATTTACGCATCAGATTCAGATTCAGACGTGCGGTTCAGATTCAGATTCAGACCCTCTTAATAAACAAACACCACCTAAGTAACATAGTCATCTGACGAAAGCAAAAATGCCACAATATTCATGTACGAAAAAAACAAACATATGATTACATGGAAGGAAAATTTACTCATGAACTTTAAAGTGACCCAACTTAAGATCATTTTTAGCTTAGAAAAAAAATTAACAGTTGTTAACAAAAACATTTTAAATATGTGATTGTGTTCTTTTAAGATGAAACAAATTGAAGTTATTTTCTAAATCATGAAATGATATAAAGTACCAACTGCTAGGAGTCTAACCGTACAAAATCAAAGTCGACAGAACAAAATCCTTTATCGAAAAGGTGCACGAAACATAAAATGTAGGATGACAGGGAAGAAAATTACTAATGAACTTCATTGTATTCTGACTTATTATTATCCAAAAGTGTACGAATTACTCAAACACGTCAATTTAGTCTTGCAAATCTTCATATATCAATGAGCAATGTGAAGAATATGCATGAAAACCGTTAAAAGTAAAACAAAACGATCTAACAGATTCCACATATCACCATAGTTTTATAGTGACTAACTATATATTGTTTTTCTTAGCAGGGTATTAGAAAATGGAACCAATCCAACATATTATATACCACTGTGGTTCCACCACAGTGGGTTTCAACCCACAATCAAAACCAACTCTACACATCTTAAATTAACTAGTCGATTTAGCCGAAAAAAGAACTATCACAGTTACGCAAAAATCACAACTATAACAAAATAATTCAAGCAACATAAGCACTTCCAAATCCAAGCCAAAGTAGATCCGATTTCAATTCGACTTTTAAATTTTACCACACAAGATAATAACACCAACGTTTTTCACACCCAATCATCTAATCAGTTCTATAAAAATAACCAACCAGTTGATTTACTAAAACCAATTGAGACAATAACAAACTCAAGAATAAACATATGCGCATAATGAAGAAAATTATCAAACAAACATTGAGATTTTCACAACACGAGATTGATTGACAACGATGAACAACAAGACCCAAATCCAGTAATCCATACCCGATCACAATAACAACAATAACAATCTTTAATAGATTTCAATAATTTACTGGATGGGAAAGAATTTAGTAAGACTTTAACAAGAGAAGTGGTGGTGTCGATGAAGATGAAAATCAAACAATCCAATCGACTCCAAGCAAAACCCAATCAGCCGATTGCAAATCGAAACCCTTTGAAGGCCTTGATCTTGTGAAGACTTTATTTGAGTATGTGAGTCCACTGATCTTTGAATGGTCTTAAAAATGGATCAAAGAGGAAGGTTTTCGACATGCCCTTTAAGCTTGGGTGTTGATGAGTATGAGTTTTGAGCTAAGCTCACTTTCCATCTTCAATCTCCAAAATTTTAACGTGACCTTGACCTTGGGAGGAGGGGATGAAACCGACTTGAGAGTCTGGTGAAGAGAGATAGGGGATAAAGTCTATGTGGCTATGGATCTAGACTTGGATTTATCTTCTTGGAGGTGGGAGGTGATAAGTATGTTTCATCTTTTCAGCTTTGGGAGTTGAAAACGAGGAAGTGGGGGGAGAAGATAATCTGAGTGTGTGTGTGTGTGTGTGGTGTGTGTTATAGAAAAGTATATAACTTTTTATTATAAGTATCGTTTTATTTATAAAGAGTGTTTCGTATGTACCCGTTGAGCTCTCGTGTAAATATGGAACTCTGGTTTGGCGTGAATGCGAAAAATAAAATTTCTGAGTATGTTTTTATAAAAGTAGTATAAAACACCGTTATTGACTCTGGGTATCAATTTATTAAATTCATACCGTTACTAAGGTAGTGTTGGTACGCGTGTGGTGTTGTTTTTCAGGAAAAAAGAGATAACCTCTCGCTTTTATTACGTTGAAGTCTGTAAATGTCAGAAAGAGGAAAATTCACTTTTTCTGATAGAGTTAAATAGTTTTGGCGAGTTACTGTATGCTACAGTGTGCGGGTTTGCTTCCCAAAATAGCTATGCAAGCTCATGAATGCTTAATTTAACCGTTAGGTAATAATAAATTAACATTTATTATTAAAATACTAGTGGAAAAATTACCGTTTGTCACAATTGCCCAACTGCCTAAGCATGATACATGAATAGGCCAAATAATCATATCACAAATCATATACCTTCAATTCCAAAGTTGTACATGGAGTAGCTAGCTCACAATGTACCAGAATGTGATAGGGTGTAGGAACACATACCAACCAATCACCAGATACAGATACAGATTCCCTAGGATGCATAAATACGCCCCCTACAAAACAAATCATATATAAACACCTGTTCATGATAGGCATATACACATATCATAATGGCCAATGTGCACAAATATCATAACAGAACAGAAGGGGACGCCGTGGATTAATCACACCTCCACAGAAAGTGTCATGCCATTGGTGCCTCAATGACATGGCCATGGTACCTCCATGGCTAGGGATACAGATACAGAAGCTGGGCAATACAAGTGCTATCATAATCATAATCATAATCAAAATCATAATCATATCAAATCAATCATATCAAATATTGAACTGAAACATATCATATCAAATACTGAACTGAATCATATCAAACGGATAACCAACGAATATCAGAATGAGATAGCAAAACAAATATCAAAACGAATGTCAAAACGGATATCAAAGGTAATAACGGATAATCATATCAATGGATGCCCTTTCTGAAAAAGGACGGAATATCTGTACCTTAGCAAATGAAATGAAAGCAAACGGGAAAGTAAACACAAGGAAACAACGTCACGCCTTCTTCAACGAATCTACACGGATTAAGGTTCATAATATACTTATTAGCTCATTTAATGTCATAACGGATTCTTAATTACTTATTACCATTCATTAATGTGATTAGGTTTTCGATAATGAAATTAGGTTAACACACACTTAAAAGTATCCATTTTAATGTTCCAAAGTAATTAGGGTCAAAGCATATTTAATGGTGTTAGAATTAACCAAAACCGTAACTTATGTTACATTTCAGGTTTTAACATGTTCTGGTCCCTCAATTTATGAATTTTATGACACATCAAACGGTCTCCTGAGATTCCACCAATTTTATATGTGATTCCCACCTGTGTTAACAATCTACCTTAATTTTTACAGATTTTATTACTAAGTTCAAGTACCTTTTCAAAAACCGTTTTCCCAAACCTGTCCAGAAAGTGCACTGTAGATATACCCCGAAAGTTTGTATTTAATTAACCTATTTTAACCTTTCAGAAAAATCCACAAAAATTCCAGTAAGTCTTATACATCTTAAAAATTCTTTCTGTCAAATGAGACCTCTTAATTCCTTATGTTTTTAAAACTAAAAATAAAAAACACCAACTGATTTTCAGACATCCAAAATACAGTTTTGACACTTAACCTTGTAAAAATCAAAAGACCATCCTCCCGAACACCAATGACCACAAAACTTGATATCCAGATAGCCCACATCCTAAAATAAGTTTTAGAATCAAAAATTATGCAAAAACATGTGATTCTCATAAAGTTTCACCTCATGCAATTAGACCTAATTTCTGGACAGCATGCAACACCCAAAACAACCCTAACACCTAACCCTTTAACGTGACAAAAACAACTTCAATTGCGACAAAAGTTTAACTAAACCACAACCATAACTCTAAGCTATATAATTCAGGTTACAACATGTTTTTAAGACATCAATTAACACCCACTCAACCACACATGCAGCCACACATTCGACATAGACACATAACGAAACATATATGCATTATAATGAGACCAAACCAAGCCCTATGTCTAATTCCCTTTATGATACATGTTTCCCAGGTTTATTTAGTCCATGTTACACACGTTTAAATCCCTATACGTCGACACGCATATCACACCCACACACACTCAGATTTACGAGACACAAAGATCACATAAAATGACACAAAACCAGCCCTATTTTCACGTATTAAAGGAGTACGCCCCATCATTAAATATCCTAGGGTTTATATCCAGATTTAGAACATGTTTCAAAAATCATATTAGGGTCGAAACAGGTCAGAACATAGGCTGATTAGAAAAGAAACCAATTGGTCGAATAAAGAGCAGAAAACATAGGTCGATCAAACAGAAACAATAGGTCGAATTAGATCAGCAAGCTTAGGGCGATCAGATCAGAAAATAATGAGTCGAATATTCAAGGTTTTAGCATGTTATATTCATGATTTCATGTGTCGATATCTTATGGTTTCATTAACAGATTTATACGAATACGTTAGCATGTATAACTGATTAGGTTTAAGTTTTTTATATATATTCAGATTAGCATGTTGTCGAATGGAAGGGAAAACAAAAGAAAGGATTGGTGATACCTTTGCTGTTATATGAAACCAGAAAAGAGAACAAGGAAACGATCACAATCCCCCCACGAATCAATACCTGACAGCAGCCTTATAAACTCACGAATGACACCATAACAACCCTCGAACACTTGGTATTAAAGAGATAAAAGTAGCAGAAAGAACTTATGTGTGTTTGTGTTTTGGTTTATATGAAAGTAATGCGAGGGGAGAAAACGTATAAGGTATAGGCTAAGATGGGGGGAGCGTGTTTACAATTTTGGAAACATGTAAATACGTTTATGGTGATTGATTGTGATGATAACTGTTATTGATTAATGGGCTGAAAACAAGGGAAGTTCTTATCTCTATAATGTGTGTGAGTCGTATGTTTATGGGTCAAGAAACGTGTGATGGACTTGTAATAAGAATCATGTCGTGAATATGTTTAGAATACAAATTAGGAAAGTCACAAATTATGAATTATTAGATAAACTTAGGTTGATATATATATTAATTCACTATTACATATTATAAGGTTCTAATATCCGTATAACTTAGGTTATAACTCATAATGTATTAATATCATATATCATATAGTTTAGGTTTGTTATTAGTTATTCTCATAACTTACGTAAAATTCAAATTAGATGTAAAATTGAGAATTCAGAATTTAGGGTTTTACAAGAATTGTATTTATTTGACTTCTGCCATGTCTAATTTAGTGTCGGTACGCGTGTGGGGTTGTTTTTTTTGTAAATGCGAGAAAGCTTCTCGGTTTATTACGTGACTTGTCAGTAACTAACAGAAATATAATAATTTATGTTTACTGACAAAAATAGATAGTTTCAGTAGTGACTGTAAGCTACAGTCCGCGGGATGGCTTCCCGAAATGTTCACGCGAGCTCAAAAATGTTCAGTTATGCATAGAAATGCTCAGTTTAGTAATAATAAATAAATATTTATTATTAAAATAGAGTTTAAAATTACCATTTGTCACAGTTTCCCGAGCTAATGGGGAAATCCGTCCTGGATTTTAGTTTACGTTACTCGATGAGTTTGAGAAGAGATGAGGGTACTTTCGCTTGATTTCATCCTCTCGCTCCCAAGTGTACTCAGGACCTCTGCGAGAGTTCCAGCGGACCTTCACGATTGGGATACGACTTTGCTTAAGCCGTTTAACTTCCCGGTCCATGATTTTAATCGGTTCTTCGACGAAGTTCATTTTTTCATCAAGCTGGATTTCTTCCAGAGGAATAGCAAGGTTGTCGTCAGATAGACACCTTTTCAAGTTGCTTACATGAAAGACGTCATGCACAGTGCTAAGTTCGGATGGTAATTCGAGTCGATAGGCTACTGGCCCAACTCTGGCAAGAATTTCGAAAGGTCCAATGTAACGAGGGTTCAACTTCCCAAGTTTCTGAATCTTATCACGCCTTTCCTTGGCGAGACCTTCAACATGACTTTATCTCTCACTTGGAAATCAAGAGGCTTTCGCCTCTTTTTGGAATAGCTCTTTTGACAGTCACGAGCTGCTTGCATTCGGCTCTTGATCTGCACAATTTTCTCAGTAGTCTCGTGGACTAGATCAGGTCCGGTAAGTTGTCTTTCTCTAACTTCTGCCCAACATATCGGCGATCTGCACTTACGACCATAAAGTGCTTCATATGGTACGGCTTTGATGCTAGTGTGATAGCTGTAGTTGTAAGAAAACTCGGCTAATGGCAAATGCCTATCCCATCCATTTCCGAAATCAATCACACAAGCTCTGAGCATGTCCTCTAACGTCTGAATGGTTCTTTCACTTTGACCATCAGTCTGAGGGTGGTAAGTTGTACTCATGTCGAGATCTATTCCCAATGCGTCGTGGAGTGACTTCTAGAAGTTTGATGTGAAACGACTGTCTCGATCAGAGATGATGGAAATAGGTACCCCGTGTCTTGCGACGATTTCCTTCAAGTACAATCATGCAAGTCCATACTGTCGTTTTCTTTGATGGCCAGGAAGTGGGCGGACTTAGTGAGACGGTCAACGATTACCCAGATTGGGTCATAACCGCTCGACTTTTTTGGCAGTTTGGTGATGAAGTCCATGGTTATACGTTCCCACTTCCATTCTGGGATTTTAGATTGTACAAGCAAACCTGACAGTCTCTAGTGTTCAGCCTTGACTTTTAAACATATTAAGCATTTACTGACATATTCTTCAATGTCAGCCTTCATGTTTAACCACCAGTAAAGTTTCTTCAAATCCAAGTACATCTTGTCGGATCCTGGGTGAATGGAGTACTTGGACTTGTGGGATTCGTGCATGATCAAATCACGAACTCCTCCATAGAGCGGGATCCAACTTCTGTCTCCAAAACACAAAACTCCATCCGATCTCTTTACGAGGCCATTCTCGCTCTCTGGCATCCCGTAAAGTTTCTCACTTGGTCTGTTCTCTTCCATGAGAGCCTCGACCCGAGCCTCAAGGATTTTTGCTGCAAGAGGTGAACTGATCGTCATTCCTAGCGATCTGACTCTTAGGGGTTTAACTCACTCTTTTCTGCTGAGAGCATCGGCAACTACGTTTGCCTTTCCCGGGTGATAACGGATTTCACAATCGTAACCACTGAGCAATTCCAACCATCGGCGCTGTCTCATGTTCAGCTCCTTTTGGTTTAGAATATGTTATAGGCTTTTGTGGTCGGTGTACACCACACACTTCGTGCCATAAAGATAGTGTCTCCAGATTCGGAGCGCAAATACGACTGAGCCTAACTCCAGGTCATGAGTTGTGTAGTTTTTCTTATGAGTTTTCAGTTGTCCAGATGCACATGATATCACCTTCTCTCTCTGCATCAACACAACTCCCAATCCTTTGTGTGAAGCGTCGCAATAAACGATAAAGTCCTCACTGCCATCAGGTAAGGCCAAGATGGGTGCACTACACAACTTCTCCTTGAGGAGTTGAAAAGCTTCTTCTTTCTTACCTCCCCAGTCGTACTTGACATTCTTCTGGGTTAGTTTAGTTAAAGGCTTCGCTACCTTGGAGAAACCCTCAATAATCCTTCGGTAATACCCGGCAAGTCCTAAGAATTGGCGTATTTCGGTGGGTGTTGTAGGTGTCACCCAATCCTTTATTGACTCGATCTTTGCAGGATCCACGTGAATGCCCTGGCTATCGATTACGTGACCCAAAAAAATTGCATTGTGGGTATCCAGAACTCACACTTTGAAAACTTAGCATATAGCTCTTCTTTCTTCAGTAGCTCTAAGATTAGCTTGAGGTGCTCCTCGTGCTCTTTCTCGTTCTTAGAGTAGATCAGAATGTCGTCGATGAAGACGATGACGAATTTATCCAAGTACGGTTTACACACTCGATTCATGAGGTCCATGAATACAGCTAGTGCGTTGGTCAAACCGAACGGCATAACTTGGAATTCATAATGACCGTATCGGGTCGTGAATGCGGTCTTCGGGATGTCTTCTTCCCAAACCCTAAGTTGATGATAACCTGATCTCTGGTCAATCTTAGAGTAGACAGACGAACTTGAAGTTGATTGAATAAATCATCGATTCGAGGGAGTGGGTATCGGTTTTTGATAGTGAGTTTGTTCAGTTCCTGATATTCAATACACATTCTGAATGATCCATCCTTATTCTTGAAAAACAGGACCAGAGCTCCCCAAGGCGAAGAACTCGGTCTGATAAAGCCTTTCTTTGAAAGTTCAGTCAACTGACCTGACAGCTCTTGTAATTCCGTCGGTGCT
Organism: Artemisia tridentata subsp. tridentata; assembly: GCA_021014915.2. Lineage (NCBI taxonomy): Eukaryota > Viridiplantae > Streptophyta > Magnoliopsida > Asterales > Asteraceae > Artemisia > Artemisia tridentata. The sequence goes on along the minus strand of CP139507.1, from coordinate 355,239,245 downwards.
AATCGATAGGGTGCTCGTGCAACAGGTGCAGCTCCTAGCACCAAATCGATTTGGAATTCGATCTGCCTGGCTGGCGGAAGTCCAGGTAAATCTTCTGGGAAAACTTCTGGAAAGTCTATCACAATTGGCACTTCCTCTAATCGTTTCTCTTCGGGCTCCTTCTCTTTCTTCTCAGCAACATGGGCTAGAAAGAGGTGACATCCTTTCTCGATGTACTTCTGTGCCTTAGTACCCGAGTGATATTCAATCTTGACGAGCGTACATGTTCGCTCCGATCTCCTTCTATCATCAGAAACTCGTTCCCGTAGGGTACTCTGATGATCTTTTCATCACAGATGATGACAGCATGGTACTTCGACAGCAAATCCATTCCTATGATGACATCGAAACTACCTAACTATACTAGCATAAGGTCGATGTTGAATGGGTAGTTTAACAGGTTAAAGGTGCAACCTCTTATGATGGTATCTATCCTTTCTAGGTTCCCATTGGCTAGTTCTACATCAAATACGTTGTCTAGGGTGGTCGGAACAATGTCAATTAAGGAACTAAAGGAAGTTGACACAAAACTCCTATCTGCTCTCGTATCAAGCAACACTGATGCATAACGATTATTTAAAAGAAACGTACCGTCACAACGTTCGGGTCGTCCTGGGCTTCCCTTCCTGCCCACTGCATAGATTCTTCCATAGGCTCCTCCTCCATTACCCTAGTTTTCTTGGTTCCCTGCTGCTCCTTGATTACCCTGACCACCACCATTCCCTTGATTCTTGGGTTTCTTTCACTCACTACGGTAATGACTTTTCTCACCACAACCGAAGCAAGTGGTGTTAGCCTTTCGGTTGTCGGGTGGTACTGCTTGAGCTGTGGCTAGTGGTCTGGACCTGTAATCCCTGGCCAAATGTCCCACCTTCTGGAAATTGTTGCATTTAACCATGCACGACCCTTTGTGGTGAAGTTTTCAACGGCCGCATAGAGGTGAATTTCCAGCATACGCCTTTTTCTTGACCAACCCGGCTGCATACCCCTTAGCTACTTCTTGCCTCTTGTTATGTGAGTTGTTGTTGTTGCCCTTAGAGTGGTCTTCCCATTTTCTCTTGTGGTCAGCACTCTTTTCTGGGGCATCTTCAAACTCTTGATCCATCAACTTGTTGGCTGCTTCCATGGTCTCATGGAGATCTGCAGCCTTTAAGGTAGTCACATTGCCCTTTATCGACTTGGGCAAACCTCCGACGTACCTTTCAAACAACCTAGTTTCGTTCAGAACCAGTTCAGGACATAGAAAGGCCAATTCCTGAAATCTCTGGTTGTAAGCAGCCATGTTGTTATTTTGCACCTTCAAGTTCCAAAACTCTATCTCCAACTTCTTAAACTCATTGCGTGGGCAATAATTCTTGAGCACTAACTCCTTGAAGTCATCCTACGGCATAGCATAAGCAACATCCATGCCGCAGATTTCATGTAGTTGTTCCACCAACTCAAAGCGGCATCCATGAAAGTGAACGATGCGTACTTGACCCGGTCTTCATCACTACAACCACTGATTCGAAACATAGTTTCTAGCTTTTCAATCCACTTGGTTAATGATGCGCGTGATGTGTCGTTGCGGTTTAGCAGTTTTAATGCCTACTCAAGTTTTAAATTTATATTTAGCCGACTTATCAATAACACACACACTTAACGAGCAGTGTACCCGGTCAGTATGAAGATAATGGTAAGTAGAGTGTCGATCACTAAGAGTGGAACGTATTATCTAGTTATTCTAATCAGTATTTTAATATCCTAACGCAAGGGGGTTTCAGCCTGAGAGACTGGCACGGTTTGTTGCAATTAAATAATAAAATAAACAAATAGGCACGAATCAGCAAGTAGCACACACGTACACAGATAGATACTCGAGACAATAAGAGGGCTGTCCTTATGATTAAGTAGATTGTCACTTGTTTTATTGATAGCTTTATATGAAGTGTATGTAATTAACCCTTTCTCGTTGGTCCTATTCTCATCGGCGAGTAAACCCTTAATGATTACTTATGTCTAAAAGTTATTCCTAAGTGATCAATTTAGAAACAACCGTGGGAGCCACATCTTGTCCCGCAGTCGGATGCCCGCAAGCCACTAATAAACACAGAGGTTATCAATGCACTAATAAGTAGTAACCAAAGACATCAACATATAAACTTTAATTGATGGGAAAGCAAGTATTAAAGGGAGTGCAATCTTTCGTTGTCACATTACACAAGCCACCAATCCTGATGAATTAAAGTTTGCTAACACAATAAAACAAAACTACTTAATGAATTAAATACATGCAGCACCTTCTTACAGCTCTTGTATCTTCGATTTGGGTGTGTCTTGTGCTGCCTCTTGACTGAATTCGTCCTCCTGTTCTGCTGTCCGAACTTCGGTTTTAGGGTTTCGAACTCTTTAATTCGTCTGGTCTACGGGGTATTTATAGTTTCTGTCTGAGGGAAGATGCGGCGCATCTACTTAAGTAGATGCGGCGTATGTACTTAACTTCGCGTGGGGTCCAAGATTATAATATTCAGGAATATTCGTACACCGCCAGAAGATGCGGCGTAACTCTTGATTAGATGCGGCGCATGTCCTCTTGTATCTTGGATCGTATCTGGTGATATCTTGATAGAGATGCGGCGCATGTCGAGAGTAAGATGCGGCGCATCTGGAGCAGAATTGACTTGATCTTGTCCATGTCAGTAGACTTCCACTTTATGCACGTTTTGCTCCATTATTAGTCCATAATCGCTAAGTTTCACCAAATGCTTGTTTTTACCTGAGAATTACAAAAGTAAACGATTAAGTATCAATCCTCATACATAATATAGTAAAACAAGTCAAATTAATAGGATAAATGATAGTAATAAAATGTACTTATTTGAGTTCATCAAATATCCCCCCACTTGAACTTTACTTGTCCCCAAGTAAACCTTAGAATTTCATTTATGAAAATTTATCCTAAAAGATGTATTAGGATTTATTTTTATATTTAAGCATGTATTCGTTTATTTCATAATCACACAACTAAACACTTAACGAATTAGAAGTAAAATAAAATAAGTCGATAAAAGCAAATCTAATCGTTTAACTGTCCAGTCGCGACGAATATTCTATCATAAGCTTGGCAAGTATACACATCTCCACCACTAAAGCTAAGGAATAACAAGTCTAAAGCGGTAAAAAGGGTTTTTAGGCTAAAGGGTTAATTATTCTTAATCACTATCGATCTCAAATTCCAGAAAAGGCGACAAAATCACAAATACATGATCGAATCCACGAACACGATACTTGCAATTGCTCAAATCCTTAACTCGAATAGGCTAAAGATAGGTCCAAACTTCACCAATAATAATATATCAAAAAGGGCGACAAAATCATAAATACACAGCCGAATCCACGACCACGATACTTAAGATTGCTCAAATCCCTAATCTCAATAAATCAAAGGTTCGGTTGGATAAAGAACAATACAGGGTATGGATAATATTTGGGATATAAATTGGTGTAAAAATAAAAATAAACAAAACAAAACAAATAGATTAAAATCCTAAGTGTGGTTAATCACTATCCCAACCATCCCATGAATAAGACTCATATCATTGAATAACTCACGCTTTAACACTTGAAACACACGCTTTTGGTAGACACGAATTATACTCAACAAAATCTTAATCAAAGAATAAACCTTAATCGGCATTCCCATAACTGCCAATTCCCATTCAATCCATAAATATAGTATAACAAATAGTGGTGATATCGACCACTTTCATAACTCTACATCGTTGGCTTAAAATAAACATCCAACTCTTTTTTTCTTTCTTTTTCTTTTCTCTTTTTCTTTTCTCTTTTTTTTTTTTTTTTTTTTTTTTTTTTTTTTTTTTTTTTTTTTGAAACATAAACATAGATGTGTAAAATTTCACCACATCACTACAACTTTCTTTCCGGATAATTTTTTTCATACTTTTCATACTTTCAGAAATAACGGTAATAGTGAAAGTAGTAAACACACGAAAAATAAACTCAAAAATATACAATATTTACTTTCACTCCAATTTGCATTGTGCAATTTCCCGACCTAACCGTAGATAATGAATTACGCATGCGAACACAGGTAATGTAAGGAAACACACTCTGCCTATAGCAATTAACCAACCACGGATTCTAATCTACAGGGTAGGCTAAGGTGTAAGGGTGTAACGAAACATTTTAAACATAGGTGTAAGAAACGAAAGGAATGGCTCTGAGGGTTTTTCTAGGGGTATCTTACTCTAAAAATGAGAGTAACAAAAGGGTTTTATACGGGGGTTAACTAACCAGTGTAGTTAGCTAATAACACATAACATATAAAGGCTATTTGGTGTAATCCTAGAATTTTACCAAGTTAGACAAGTCATTCCAATTATATAAATAATACTCATTATGGTGGTCTCGAATAGTATACAAGCCAAGTTCTAAAGTTTACAAGTCACCGGCACACTCATAGATTTGTGAATTTTGGAAAAATCACAATTTTTGAAAATAACGTCATGTGTGCAGTTATGTAACTTAGATCTTAAACAAAAACATGCTAAAAAATTTTTAAGTTTGATATATTAAGCACATTTTAAGCATAATTTTTGAAAAAGTAGGACAAGTAAGTGTTAAGTGTTCTAATTCTCCTATCCCCCCACTTAAGTTAAACAACGTCCTCGTTGTTTGTATAAAAGGTTAAAAACTGGAAAATAAAAGAATTAGAACAAGAAAAACTCCCCTGAGATTTGCTCGGTATGATCCTCCATTAGCAAAAATCATCTTTCTTGTGGATTAGAACGTTAAAGCTTCATACTTGACGTATCCACAGGAAATCCAGGAAACTATAATACCACCAACACTTTAAAACACACCTAAGATAAGAAAGGTTCAACTTGCATAACACATTAGTAGTTAGGAAAAATAAACTTAAAAATTAAAACTGAAAATCATCAGGTTAATCGATGCGCCGTATCTTATTGAAGAAGATACGCCGTATCGAGCCTGGAATTAATACGGATCAGAATAAAGATGCGCCGCATCCTTAACCAGGGATGCGCCGCATTAAAATAAACTGATAAAAAGTTTTAAAGTCGAAAAATAAAAATGCAGAAAAATAAAATAAGATATGACCATTGCAGAGGATGCGTCGCATCTCACGACTGAGATGCGCCGTATCTTCGTGCGGCCTGGACTGACTCGACACAGAAAACAGAATAATAAAAGATAAATCCGGGTTGTCTCCCGGTAAGCACTTGTCTTTATTCCAGAGTCTTCAAGTTAGACTCACGTTCAGCTCAGCAATAAGTCCTTGTCACGGTCCATCCTTCGTCCTTCATCCGAAAGATTTTCCCGTATATCTCTGCGACGTTTTCTTCCGTTCGACTTAGTCTAGCATAACTCTTCGTCTTCACCGCAGTATATTCTTCATTAGGACTCAAAGAATATTTGATGATTTTAAATTGTTCAGAAATAATCATGGGTGGCTCATTGTAAGGAATCCCAAGTAGTTGACACTTTCTTTTGGTGAATTCTTCCTCGTCTTTATCAACAAACTTAAAATAAGGATCCTTAATTAAATAATCATCTAGTTCTTCAATTAGTGACTTATCGTCTTGAATTGCCTCCCATTCTCTTTCCAAATCATATTGTAACCGTCGACTAAGCTTCGTGAAATCATCAAACTGTTTATGCACCCATTCCCAGAAAGTAGTATCCGATGTCCCCTTAAGTCCCTTCAAGCGTTCAATTCTGCCCTTTTCTTGTAAAGCCTCCGATTTTCGTGGGCAGTCTTCAATATTATCGTACCATTCATAATCTTCAAAGGTTACATCGTTGCCAACCCGTTTCATCCCAATTATACTTCCCCCATTACAGGTTCCGTCACTTTTATAATCGCAGGTCGGCCAAACACTACTTCCGTCCTTGAAAACGAAGGGTGTACATGTATGATTAATGTGCTCAAATTCCCATGGTTTATCCGATACCCATGGTACTTGGTCATTCCATTCATAGTACCAGGTGTTTTTGAAATCGTCATAAGTCTTAAATCCTGGTAGATCTCCAGTAAGCACATCATCGTCGACTTGAAGAAGGTAGTTAAATTCCTTGAACTGCTTGCACAAGGGTGTCTCATATTCTAACAAATCAATGTCAATTCTGAAAAGTTCTTCAATGCCCTCATTGATTGTTGAATCATGATGTGACGACCCATAATCGCTTTCTACTTCTTCGTCTTCTCCTCTCATCCAATATACCCATAATGCATCCTTAGTAGCTCGATCCATGCTCTTATGGTTATTAAACTTACTAGCTAACCATTCTGAAAAATCTACATCGTTAGGATCATGGTTAACGTCAAAGCAAACCTTCCCAATCATATTCTTTTTTATCTCCATGAACTCGTTAAATTGCTTCTTAAAACTCCGAGTCAACCATGAAGTCATAATCTCCTTGACTTCGTTTGCAGGGGCAAATTCCGGACTACCATATTTGAGTTCTAGCCAATCATTGAGGGAGAGGTCTATCAATCTTACTATCCTGCCATGAAATAGTAATTCCGCCAAAGCATAATTCATGTCATTATCCTGATAGTTCTCATCTAATCCCCAGTACCACTCGAAATAAGGCATGTAAGAGTTTTGGGTATTGTCTCCACCACAGTTGTTGTTGCTTGAGTCCATGTATGCAAGAGAGAATTTCCCATCATCTTCTTCGATAGTAGTCCAGTTCAATCCTTCTGCTTCAATCTTAGGCCATAAGAGCGACAATTCTTCTCCAGTGTACCTCACAAATACATCATAAGAGAACACCTCCTCGTCAATGTTGGACAAACGCATGAATTCCTGAAAAGCAGCTTCAAGAGGAGTCTCCCAGGAGAATAAATCTGCATCGATCATGAGTACATTGAATGAATCTGAAAACAAGCATTCCTTAGCAAGATATCCGTTAACTGACATGTCTTCCATAGCAAAATCTGTCATCCAAGGTAAAATCATCAGTAGGATTTGTTCGCTAGAAGAGAAATTAATGAATATAGAAACGGATATAAGAATACAAATAGCTGATATCTGCAAACGATGCGCCGTATCCAAAAAGTTGGATACGCCGTATCTTATAATCGTTAAAATTTAATCAGACTTTATTCAGAAAATAGATACGCCGCTTTAGAATTTAAGAATGCGCCGTATCGAATTAATTAATCAAAAATCAACTTATCCAATTAAAATTAAATGCGTCGTATTAACGAAAGTTAATGCGCCGTATTTTCGTTACGTTTAAAAATAAAAGATTTTTGATTCAGTAAGATGCGCCGTATCGATAGAGATCGATACGCCGTATCTGTTTAATAATTCGCAAACTGTTTTTAATTAAAATAATAGATACGCCGTATCTTCAAAAGAAGATGCGTCGTATGGCGTTAATGTTTTAGAAAAAAATTTTTATCAAAAACAGATACGCCGTATCTGCAAAAGCAGATGCGTCGTATTACTTTATCGCTTAGAAAAATTTTCTTATTAAAAACAGATACGCCGTATCTTGGGGAAAAGATGCGTCGTATCGAATTAATTAAACGCGTTGTATATAAAAAAATTGAACGCAATACGCCGTATCTGAGAGATCAGATGCGCCGTATCGTTTGATTTAGCACAGTACAACGATAGCAGAACACACAAAAGACGAAAAATAAAACAAAAATAAAACACACGAACAAAAACAAATAAAAGCAAAAATAAAAGAAAACAAATAGCACACAATACAACAATTATGCAAAATAGTACAATGATGCAATTAATCTAATAAAAAGAAAAACCTAATTAAAATACTAATCAAATTAACAGATAATAACAATTCACTCCCCGGCAGCGGCGCCAAAAACTTGATGCGCGTGATGTGTCGTTGCGGTTTAGCAGTTTTAATGCCTACTCAAGTTTTAAATTTATATTTAGCCGACTTATCAATAACACACACACTTAACGAGCAGTGTACCCGGTCAGTATGAAGATAATGGTAAGTAGAGTGTCGATCACTAAGAGTGGAACGTATTATCTAGTTATTCTAATCAGTATTTTAATATCCTAACGCAAGGGGGTTTCAGCCTGAGAGACTGGCACGGTTTGTTGCAATTAAATAATAAAATAAACAAATAGGCACGAATCAGCAAGTAGCACACACGTACACAGATAGATACTCGAGACAATAAGAGGGCTGTCCTTATGATTAAGTAGATTGTCACTTGTTTTATTGATAGCTTTATATGAAGTGTATGTAATTAACCCTTTCTCGTTGGTCCTATTCTCATCGGCGAGTAAACCCTTAATGATTACTTATGTCTAAAAGTTATTCCTAAGTGATCAATTTAGAAACAACCGTGGGAGCCACATCTTGTCCCGCAGTCGGATGCCCGCAAGCCACTAATAAACACAGAGGTTATCAATGCACTAATAAGTAGTAACCAAAGACATCAACATATAAACTTTAATTGATGGGAAAGCAAGTATTAAAGGGAGTGCAATCTTTCGTTGTCACATTACACAAGCCACCAATCCTGATGAATTAAAGTTTGCTAACACAATAAAACAAAACTACTTAATGAATTAAATACATGCAGCACCTTCTTACAGCTCTTGTATCTTCGATTTGGGTGTGTCTTGTGCTGCCTCTTGACTGAATTCGTCCTCCTGTTCTGCTGTCCGAACTTCGGTTTTAGGGTTTCGAACTCTTTAATTCGTCTGGTCTACGGGGTATTTATAGTTTCTGTCTGAGGGAAGATGCGGCGCATCTACTTAAGTAGATGCGGCGTATGTACTTAACTTCGCGTGGGGTCCAAGATTATAATATTCAGGAATATTCGTACACCGCCAGAAGATGCGGCGTAACTCTTGATTAGATGCGGCGCATGTCCTCTTGTATCTTGGATCGTATCTGGTGATATCTTGATAGAGATGCGGCGCATGTCGAGAGTAAGATGCGGCGCATCTGGAGCAGAATTGACTTGATCTTGTCCATGTCAGTAGACTTCCACTTTATGCACGTTTTGCTCCATTATTAGTCCATAATCGCTAAGTTTCACCAAATGCTTGTTTTTACCTGAGAATTACAAAAGTAAACGATTAAGTATCAATCCTCATACATAATATAGTAAAACAAGTCAAATTAATAGGATAAATGATAGTAATAAAATGTACTTATTTGAGTTCATCAGTTAAACCTACGGCTCCTTCAGTAACTCCGAAACCACCGAACATGATCTTTCGGAACTCTGCGTAGGTACAGCCGCCGTTGTTAGTAGCTGGTCTTGACTGTGGAAACTGTAGAGGGGGGGGGGGGGTGAATACGTTTCCATTTAAAAACTTAAAAAAATTTTGTATCAAATACCCGATCAAGTGTGACGTAATATGAAAAGTGTCAACAATGATCATACAATATCTAGAGATGGTATAAAGTAAACTACAACATAAACACAGTCAAACCATGACATAAACATAAACAACATAATATAAGCAACAAACCACACAAGCATAAACGCATTGCAAATATAAATATAAAGCGATAAAGACTAAAATAAAAGTAAAGAGATAAGTAAAGAAGGCGCAAACCGGACACGATGATTTATAGTGGTTCGGTCACGAAGCTCCTCTTCGCCCTACTCCACTCCCCGAGTACCCAACTCGAGAGTTACTTCACTAGTCAACAAGCTCCCTTCAGGCGAAGAAAACTGTACAATGTCGCTTACCCTTATTTCTGACACTAAGCTAAATGTTGAGTACTAATCTTAGCTAGTACCAATCTACCACGATCCACACGACCTACTCACGATCTACCTTATCTACCCTCGATCCACTTGATCAACACACAAGCCCACAAGCTATAAGAGATCTCAAAGATCTCAACAAGATCATAATGATATACTCTCACTTGACTCGATCTACCCGATCTACCCTTGATCCACTTGATCAATACACAAGCCCACAAGCTACAAGAGATCTCCAAATTCTCACCAAGATCACAATGATCTACTCTCACCTGACTCGATCTACCCGATCTACCCTTGATCAGTACACAAGCCCACAAGCTACATGAGATCTCCAAGATCTCGACAAGATCACAATAATCTACTCTTACAAACTACTCAAAAGAGGATGAACTTGGTGTATGCTAGGATACAACAAGTATGTAACAAGTGTTACAAGTGCACTAACTATAACTACAACACTTTATATCTTTGTGATACTACGTGTTCTTCTCTTGCACTAGTATAGGAATGAAGGTGATCTCTTGGTTGGAAGAAAGGATCACTCTTAAACAAACTAAGACTCTCTAAATGATCAAAGAAAGTGATCTAAATAAGAAGGGATTAGACCAGAGAAAACTAACTGGAAAAATCAAGTTGGAAGTTTAAAATGGTCCACTATTTGTAGGCAAAGAAAAAACTAGCCGTTACGTATGGACGGTACCACTAAATTTAGTGGTGCTGTGGTACCGTCCCAGACAGGGACGCTCCAAATTTTGTTTTTAGTGGTGAAAGTTTATTTAGGGAAGTTTGGAGCTGATTTGGAGGGAAAATAGATGTTGGGACTTGTAAACTTAGTTTTCAAAATAAAACATTTCTTTTTAATTCAAAAATATTTTGTAAAATGTATTTTTGAAAAAATGTTTTGTCACATTAAAGATGTGAAGTTTTGAACAAAAAATTTATTTCTTTGATCATCCATCAAGTTTAAATTTGTTTGTTCATACCTTGAGTGATTTACGTCGGGATGAAAATCTACGACTCTGTTGAAGCATACTTGAGACGTCGAGAGATGTTGATGTAAGTATGCATTGATGATTTGTATTTACAAGTAACTTGCCCTTTTTAGGTTATGCATTACAAGTTACATGTTTATCATTATTAAAACTGAAGAAACCGTTTAGTTTAAATATCGTAATATTTGCACTAACAATCTCCCCCTTTTTGATGATGACAAATATGTAAACCGTAACACATAGTAAAATGTAAAAGTTACCTGTTTACACTCCCTTCTTCCCCTTTTGTCGAAGCAAAAAGGTAGTTGCCTCGAGCTCTCCCTTGAATTCTCTCCCTACTCCCCCTTATTACACTACTATCCTTTCTTCCCAAAAAGGCAAGCTTGCATCATCCCAGTGAAGTCTTCTATCACCACTATTAGAAAGACTCCGTGCTATGTATTCAAATACTCCCGAGCTCCCCCTAGCTCAGTGCTCCCCTATGGTGATTGAATCCCTTTGTTTATTTACCTTAGTATCTAACGGATCCATGGATCAAATTCTTACGAAGGCTTTTCCTACATCAAGGGTTAGCTTCGTGCAACATAATATATAAAAGAATATGAGCAACATTATAGGGATAGAATACACTTAGCAAAACATGCAAGGGTTAAACTATGTTAAAAGCATAGCAAATTTTTTTTTGATGAGCATATCAAAGTGTGCAGGAAGTTAGACACGTGATGAAAGTGTGCCAAAAGGATAAAGATCAAAAAGAAAGCCCAAGAAAGTTGAGCGACACAAAAAGATGAATGCATATTGCAATTCAAAGACACTTGAGTGTCACAACCTGACCGATAACCTAAGGTGTAATTGTTCAATCAATCACACTAACAAGAACGAGATTCGTTCGTTGACTGATACACAAAATGACTTCTTTGAAGTTGTCATTAGGAAGGCAAGTTCTAACAAACCTTTTGAACAACATAATCATCTACCTAAGATGATTGGTGTTAAGGATAGTTTGTTGAGAAGACATACTCTAAATGAGGTAGATATATGTTATTACTATTATGACAAGTCATGCCATAAAGTAGACTCAATAGAAGTTTAAAAAAAATAAGAGTGAGAACGACACGCACTAATATTCGAATGGAAATGATTTCATAAGATGGGAGAGTGTTGGTTTTGACCTTTGAGGAAAGGTGGGAAAAGATGGTTTAGATTAATATTTCATTTGCACTGACAATGAGATGCATGATATATTTCAAAAGAGAAAAAGAAGGTACATGTGATCCTAACAGGATTGTGGGTGGATATCTCTAACGGGGTTGAGGTAACGAAGTTCTAGATTTCTAGTTTGGATGATCCTAGTTGTGTGTTAGAGTATAATTTGGTGCATGAAGGGTTTCGTGTGATTGTGAGGATTGAAGGTTATTGAACTAACTATCACTATCCAAAGTGAGGAATAGTTGTAAGGTTTGAGTGTAATGATCGATGGGTTGAAGCTTCTTAGACTAACTATCACTGTCAAGAGTGAAGTGTAGCTAAAAAGGTTTGAGTGGGATTGATATAAGGGTTGAAGGTTTTGAAACTAAATATCACTGTCAAGAGTGAAGTTTAGTTATAAGGGTTGAGTGTGATGATGAATGATATTAATGTGAGGTTTGAAGATGAGATGCAAGATAAGCTTGCAATGGTGAGGCCTTATATAGGCAAGAATTGTGGGATTCAAATTAAAGTTGGCGGTAGTGTCCTATGGTGTAGTGAGGGAATCTTAGGGTGTATGTGAGTTTGCAAAATTTTGCAGGTTTGAGGTTAGGGATGCAGGGATCTAGAGGAAACAGTGAAAATTTGTCAAACAAGGGCACGGTACCACTAAATACTGCACGGTACCGTTAACGGTACCGTGGCCTATTTAACGGTACCTTGACCTGGAAGTCACGAATTTTCCTGTGCAGCCTAGTTCTAGGCAGCTAAAGGGAAGTTTTCTAGGGAATAAGAACCACATTTGTGTGTTCTTGAGAGTGTTTGTTGAAAGACTATATGAGTGTGTTTTTGCTCCCCCTTAATCGATGACCATCTGGACAAGATGTGTTAAAAAAAATAAAGAGGAAAACAAACGTTGACGGAAGCGATGAGCTTAGTAACGTCCTGACAAGTGGTAGATAGCATACAATAAACTTCACATTTGAAGTCACGTAGCTCTTTTCAATCATTGTGAATATTCATAGAACATTCATATGATGAGGCATGTAATTACGTGGAAATATGCTAAGGGTTAAGAAGATAAAATCTTCAAGGTTGTGGGGTTAGTGATAAGGTTCTAGTGCGGTTATCTATGTTGATGAAAAAGGGTTATCTCAACTTATCCTAGCGGTTCTTCACTTGAAGTGTGTGTAAGATGAGTGGGATGCGGAAGCATTGGTAGTGTAGAACGAAGGTTGAGATTTGCAGATAAGTTTAGAAGATAAAGGATACGGAAGTAACTAAACATATGATGTGTTTAGTACCATGCGGAAGTCAAAAGGGAAAAAGCTAAGGAATCAGAAGATAGGCAGAATCAATTCTGATAGGAGACGGTTCTGGTTCAAGACTACAGCGAGTGGGTTTTGATAGTGCTTTTGAAACAGTGAGAATTGAAGACAAAATAAACTATCTCAACAGACAACGGTCCGACGGTACCGTTAAATTTAGCGGTACCGTCCCCTATTTAAGGGTACCGTGACCTGCTGAGGCCAGTTTTGACCCAGAATTAGATTTTTGACAAAGAAATTTCACATATGTTGTGATTTTTTTGGACCTTGGATTAAAGGAATTTAACCAATAATTTTTAAATAAATACAACGGGATTCGATGAACGTTGATCGAGAACGAGAGATGACATTTAATTGCATTTCGCAAATTAAATATACTTTAAATATTTCGGATGAAATATTTAAGTTGTCATTGGAATTTAAGAGGATTTTACAAATAAATCTCGCTGATTTAGTGAGACTTTTCGACACGAGGAGAGAATTTATACCTAATAAATTCTTTTTACGAGATGAACGGTATAGACGAGAAGAGATGACTTTTATATTTCCGAGGAAATACATAGGTAGTCATTAGAGCGATGTGAAGGATGACTTAATATTTTCAGTGAAATATTTAAAAAATCATGAGACGAGACACAAGATATGACTTCAATATTTCCAGTGAAATATTCAAGTAGTCATAAGAGGGATGTAAAGGATGACTTAATATTTCCAATGAAATATTTAAAAAGTCATGAGACGAGACACAAGATATGACTTCAATATTTCTAGTGAAATATTCAAGTAGTCATAAGAGGGATGTGAAGGATGACTTAATATTTCCAGTGAATTATTTAAAAAGTCATGAGACGAGACATAAGAGATGACTTCAATATTTCCAGTGAAATATTCAAATAGTCATAAGAGGGATGTGAGGGATGGCTTAATATTTCCAGTGAAATATTTAAAAAGTCACGAGACGAGACGTAAGGGATGACTTAAATATTTCCAGTGAAATATTTAAGTAGTCATGAGAGGGATTTGAAGGACGCATTTGAACACATGGGAATTGTGAAATTCACGGAATGTGTTCCATCATTCCTAGACCTAGACGAAGATGGTTAGAGGATTCTCGTTTGAGAGGTTTGGTTGATTTACGGAGTTCGATGTGCTTCGCACGCGAGTGTTTCACGAGGTTTTGAAATACGTAAAGCAAGGCCTATGGTGCTGATTCGCAGCAGGGTTTGGGATCTTAAGAAGTGTATATTCACACGAGGATGAAAGGAACTACTAATCACTTATATAGTAACTTGTGAGTCCTTTGTCACCCGAAGGTTGATGTTAGCTTTTAGCTTTTGGATGAGCGTTTTAACATATGTTGTTAAAAGGCTTGAATATGATGTTTCGGATATGACATTTAACAATTGCGATCGCAAGTTAAACTTACTTGAATATTTTGGATGAAATATTTATGTTGTCAAACCTACTCCGAGTTCTACTAGGTTTGTATCTAACCTTGCCATGACAAAAGAGTGTATAACTTGGAAGAAAGCGAAATGATGACTAAGGAATTAGGACAATTTTGCGACTACTTTAACTTATAGATTTTGACACTAGTGTATGACTATATGACATCTAAGAGTTCATAGTGATAGGCATACCTAATTCATTATGTGCCAAAATGACATAGTATGGGTGCAAAATTAAAAAAAAATCATGTAGAATGCACATAAGGAATAAATGCAAACATCATGCAAAATATGATAATCATTTAACATTTAAGATCATGAAGACATTCAATCATATCTTACGAGAACATGTTATCATTTTGAAACACATATGTGGGATGTAAGCAATCTAGGTTCGCTAAGGAAGATCCTAATTCCTACTTGTTCAAAATGAAATCCTAACAGGAGATAAAGTTCATTGATGTAAACTATCCTTAGTCAAATGTAGGAATGAAAGATTTTCAAGTTAGAGAATGAGTATGAGACTATCACTAGTGGTGCTCAATTCAGGCTAAACACGACCATTTTTACGGGTTATACCACGAACCCAACTTCTCTCCTGGAAGCAATTCAACCGTTAGGTCAAATTGAATTTCTAGTACGAATTGTGGAAATTTGAGCAACCTATCTCTGATACCAATTGTGGAAACCGTAGGGGGGGGTTGAATACGTTTCCATTTAAAAACTTAAAAAACCTTTTGTATCAAACACCCGATCAAGTGTGACGTAATATGAAAAGTGTCAACAATGATCATACAACATCTAGAGATGGTATAAAGTAAACTACAACACAAACAAAATCAAACCATGACATAAACATAATCAACATAATATAAGCAACAAACTAAACAAGCATAAACGCAATGCAAATATAAATATAAAGCGATAAAGACTAAAATAAAAGTAAAGAGATAAGTAAAGAAGGCGCAAGTCAACAAGATCCCTTCAGGCGGAGAAAACCGTACAACGTCGCTTATCATTATTTCCGACACTAAGCTAAATATCGAGTACTAATCTTTGCTAGTACCAATCTACCACGATCCACACGACCTACTCATGATCTACCCGATCTACCCTCGATCCATTTGATCAACACACAAGCCCACAAGCTACAAGAGATCTCCAAGATCTCAACAAGATCACAATGATCTACTCTCACTTGACTCGATCTACCCGATCTACCCTTGATCCACTTGATCAATACACAAGCCCACAAGCTACAAGAGATCTCCAAGATCTCAACAAGATCACAATGATCTACTCTCACTTGACTCGATCTACCCGATCTACCCTTGATCCACTTGATCAATACACAAGCCCACAAGCTACATGAGATCTCCAAGATCTCGAAAAGATCACAATGATCTACTCTCAAAAATTAATCAAAAGAGGATGAACTTGGTGTATGCTAGGATACAACAAGTATGTAACAAGTGCACTAACTATAACTACAACACTTTGTATATTTGTGATAGTATGTGTTCTTCTCTTGCACTAGTAGAGGAATGAAGGTGATCTCTTGGTTGGATGAAAGGATCACTCTTAAACAAACTAAGACTCTCTAAATGATCAAAGAAAGTGATCTAAATAAGAAGGGATTAGAGCAGAGAAAACTAACTGGAAAAATCAAGTTAGAAGTGTAAAATGGTCCACTATTTATAGGCAAAGAAAAAACTAGCTGTTACGTACGGACGGTACCACTAAATACCCGACGGTACCACTGAATTTAGTGGTACCGTGGTACCGTCCCAGACAGGGACGCTCCAAATTTTGTTTTTAGTGGTGAAAGTTTATTTGGGGAAGTTTGGAGCTGATTTGAGGGGGAAAATAGCTGTTATGACTTTTAAACTTATTTTTCAAAATAAAACATTTCTTTTTAATTCAAAAATAATTTGTAAAATGTATTTTTGAAAAAATGTTTTGTCACATTAAAAATGTGAAGTTTAGAACAAAAAATTTATTTCTTTGATCATCCATCAAGTTTAAATTTGTTTGTTCATACCTTGAGTGATTTACGTCGGGATGAAAATCTACGACTCTGTTGAAGCATACTTGAGACGTCAAGAGATGTTGATGTAAGTATGCATTGATGATTTGTGTTTACAAGTAACTTGCACATTTTAGGTTATGCATTACAAGTTATATATTTGTCATTATTAAAACCGAAGAAACCGATTAGTTTAAATATCGTAATATTTGCACTAACATTGGCGTTCCAGTATTTGTGGTGGAGTTGTTTGCTGCTGCGAGTGCTGCAGTCACACGCTCATTGACTAGCTGATCTACCATCGCTTGGTTCACAACGGGTGGGTATGCCGCGGCCCTGGCTGGGGAGGCGTTTTCAGCAGTTCTGCCTCGCACGGCTCTTGCTGGGGTGGCATTTTCAGTAGTTCTGCCTCGCACAGCTCTTGCTGGGGTGGCATTTTCAGCATTCGGTCCTCGTGTGACTCTGGTTGACTTTCGCTTGGGTGCCATTTATCTGCATCACCCGAAGATGACGACAAATTAGATCTCAAGTATTGAAGAAATCTGTCACATGAGTATATGGATATCACAGACAGAATGCAAGAATAAAGTCAACCATAGAGGAAACGAATAATCGAATAGAAAAACCAAGCTTGTTATATATATCGAATCGAATAGAAGTACACAAAATTACAAGCAAGGTCAATAGTTCATCACTAACTGATAACTCATCTGTTTAGTGGAATACATCATCTAATGAATACTACTCTAAGATCGGTCACGCTCAAGGCATAACTGCTCAAACGCTGCAGTCATTCCTCAAATAGCAGCCTCCAAATGATCAACACGGTGACGCAGCTCCTAGTTCTCCCTCATCACAGCACTAATCATATACTCTGCGATCATGATGCTGCCAATGAGTGCGATTAGTGCCACGAACTCTCCTCAATGTCCGCTCAAGGTCACCTAATCTACCAAAGATCCTAGTCTGGCCTCTGCCCAAACCGACAACCCTAGAATCCAACACCCTGAGCTCCCTACCGTGTGATCTCTCTAGTGCCTCAAATCTGGCTCTCAGGCTAACCATCTCACACCTGTCAGTAAACATCTCCTCGAACAACACACATGCAGTCCGGTCAACAATCTCAACCTGTTCCTCGATACTCTGAATACGACCTGGCTGCTCCAATCTCCCTAACTGGTCTGAGTGCACATCGAGCAAATCGACATACTGCCCTAGCTGTATCCATACCTGCTCCATGGTCGTAGGCTCCTTATCCTCAGCCGGTAAGGCTGGCGGAAGTGAAGAAGCCACTGGTGATGGAGGTGGAGAAGGTACCGGAGATGGACGTGGCACAAACGATGGAGATGATGGTGTGTACTCCGGACAAGCAGCACACACAGCCTTGCTGGTATCACAAGCAATGTCAACCCACTGAGTATCACAAAAACCCTGTATCTAGGTAGCTCTGGAGCTCTGCCCTATCTCAAATACACCTTGCACATCCTTCATGATACCCTTGCCATCTCGTAGCATCATCACCTGATTTGACCCAATCTGCAAACCCCTATCTCTGTCAACACACGCACAAACAGGAGCGTGCTCGACTGGTGCTGCCTCAGCTGGTGTAGGCTCTGCCTGATCCTGCCCTGGATCCTCCTCCTCATCAGAATATGTCTCAATGGATCTCCGCAATCTCTGCCAGGGAGGTGAGTAGTCTGGTGATGAAATGGGTGAGTGAGATAGTGATGAAGTATAGGTACACGTATAAGCTAATCGGGTCCTCTTGGGTGAGGAGTCTGGTAGGTATGAGAATCGTAGGCGGTATCTAAGATGTACCGACATACGAGCAGTGCAACGGCTGGTGGTAGGAATCTCGGTGGATGGAGTAGTATAAGTTGGCTAGGTGAGAGTGTAGAGCTGAGCGGGTGAAGATAGATGGGCTGTGTTATAGCGAGGTAATATGGTGATGTAGATGCTAGAGTGGTGCGTGTGGTATGGGTAGCTGCTCGGACAACCTCCATCAAAGGGTCATTTGAGAATGAAACTGGTCGTCAGAGTG
Source organism: Artemisia tridentata subsp. tridentata (assembly GCA_021014915.2). Lineage (NCBI taxonomy): Eukaryota > Viridiplantae > Streptophyta > Magnoliopsida > Asterales > Asteraceae > Artemisia > Artemisia tridentata. Next base: position 355,220,438 of record CP139507.1, on the reverse strand, counting down.
GAGAAGTGCGTCCAACATTGAGCATCTCATCAACAGCATCGAATCGTAGGGACATGGTCTGTGAAAAATATGGTATGGTCTGTGTAAGTATATAGAAAATACTTATATCATATATGTTAAGTAAAATACTCAAACAGCAGAGTATAACACTTAATCATATAAAACAAACAGCAGTCAAGTCATGGCAAACGAGGCAGGCATGCATATGGCGGTCATAAGGAAACGTTTTTGTAAAAGTGGTTATAGTTTAGGGTTTATATGTACCTAGTCCTCTATAACCAAGGCTCTGATACCAATATGTAACACCCCCAAAATCTGGTTTAGCGGAAGCATACATGTTTAGGTGCTACTAAATTGGTAATCACAACACATAGATATAGAGAACGGATCATAAATCCATTTTAAAACATTTTACATTTCAAAATCTAAATCGTTTTACAATAAGTTCAATTTGAAGAAGATAAGCCCATAGAATATGTTGGTCCCAAATAAAATGTTTCAGTTATGTGTGAAAACACTTCAGAGTAAATATGACCGATGCCATGCCATGCCTTCAACAATATCAATCTTAAACACCTGAGAAAAACATGCTAAAATGTCAGCTTACGCTGGTGAGTTCATAGGTGATGCGTGGTTTTGCGACCTTACAACAGGTTTTACCTCTCGAGGGATCTCAAGAGGCTTGCAATCCCCACCAGGCAGTGTACCTGACCGATGTAGTATAGTGAAGTGGCAAGTACCGGGGGATTGATCGTTCTCTAGGGGAATAGTGTCGTTAGGATTGAAAAACTACTCTAATAGGTCTAAGGGTGAGGGCATATTCTTTTTGTATTTTTTATATTTTTTATGAAAGCAAGTAAAATCTCGGGTTTGAAGGAGTGGGCGGAATTAGTTGCTAGTCAACTAACCTAAATAACTACAAATGCAAATAAAATAAAATAACTGAAAATGAAAAGGTTGTGTAACTTATATGGGGAGAAATATGTTTACTTAGATTTCCTTACTCCCTAACTATCTTTTACCGGTTGATTAGTGTGTATTAATTGCGTGGATGACGGGTGTATTCCTTAATACCAATCGTGGGGTGGTGTACGTACTTCCCCAACTCTACAAGCTCCTACTTCACTCCTATGTCGAGCCGGCTAAGAAGCTCCTAACATGGGATCACTAGAATTCGCTCATGCATTAAATACAACCATAATAACCTTAGTACGCATTGGTTCATGTTTCTTAAGACGTTCAAGCAAATTACCGTATAGGAGGTTAGCCAGTTTTCTTAAGCCTAACATCGATAAACAATCATCCAATACAATTAATAACACACTAACAACTAATAATCAATAGTTAGGTTTCATTAGATCTAAGCAAACACAAGATAAATCTAGCCTAGCATGTTAATTAAAAGACAAGAACAAGATATAATCAAACAACACATAGACATATTGATTGATTAAGTGATTACTTATATTCAATTAAACATGGGAGATCCAAGGGTATGAAAACCCTTAAAAATGGCAGAAATTCGTCTTAGGGTTTCTCCTCACAAAGTTGCACACTAATGACAAAAAATTGCAAAACTATATATAGAACTTAGTGGCTGACGGCGTCACGTTATAGATCTTGACGCCGTCACCTCGCCGTGGCTAGGGTTCCCGGATGGTCTTCCTGACGCCGTCCCTCTTTAATCCTCCAAAATCCGCTCTGGCCTATCAAGGCTTGACGCCGTCAGAATAGGGCTTGACGCCGTCTCTCTTTAGCTTAAACCGTGATGGCCTTGATCACCTTAAAGGGTGACGCCGTCAGACTTTGCATTGTAAAACTCTCTGGCGCGTCACGTGTATTTTTCATATCCACCTCTTTTGCCAAGCCATGACGCCGTCAAGAGCAATACTTGACGCCGTCAAGTGTACTTTTCCAGCAGCTTTGGAGACTTTGTCGTTTTCTTCACTTTTATGCTCCAAAAACGTCCAAAATGCTTCCTTTTCCAGATTTCTTCTCCAAAGTACCTAAAATGACAAAAGGAACGATTTAAGGCAATATTTGGTCAAATAAATACGATTTAGGGCTTAAATGACCCCCTAAAAGCGGTACACTTTTCGCTTCATCAAATACCCTTACACTTGAGATTTGCTTGTCCTCAAGCAAATGCGCTTTTATTCTAATCAAAATACAAGTTAGGGGTCATTTAATGCTAATATAAAAGTGATTACAACAAATAGTCGTTCCACTTTAATCATAATAAGCACGGAGATTACAAACTAGCACCTCACAAGTAGTGTTTAGATACTCACATCTCTCAGGTGTCATCAAAATAAATCTCATAAATGAAAACGGATAATATCTCTCACTACCTATCATAGCAAATAGATTACCATAGGCTTGGGAAAGGATCAAAAACCTTCTCCACTAGGCGTAAGCACCTAAGATAAACTATCAAAGAGGGCTTTTAAATGGGTTATAACGTTAGGTGTAGGGATATGATAAACACGGTTTTGTTGGATAAAGGATATTTTACTGGTGGCGAGTTAAAGATCTTGATTAATTACATGTACAATATGGCGTTGCTAAGCCAAGACTAGACTCGACTTAAGCTAAAAACAAAATAACAAAAACGTAAAATAAACATAAAATGAAACGGGATGGTAGTCCGTATGTTTTTTCTACTTTTCTTTTTCTCATTTTTTTGTATTTTTCTTGATTTTTTCGATTTTTTTTTTTTTTCATACACTCTTGCCCTACCATCCAAAATAATACATCATAGGGGCGTTGCATCCCCTTACACTTGAACTTTTACATAACTTTACAAATAACTATTCTAATGACTCGAATTAAGATAATCGAAACACTTGGAGTACTTTTTAAAATATTTAGCACATATGGGGGTAATAATGATGTTCTTCCCCACTACTCCATTACACTAGTACTTTACCCATGAGTCCCAATCGTCCCAAAACAATATGTACAAGGATATGACTCGACTTAGCAACCATGTAATCAATTAGATAATTAACTAAGGGTTTAAACAAATGTTGTCACAATAATGCACTAAAAATGAGTGCATACAAGGTAGGCTAAGGCGATTTGGGTGTACATTTAAGTGGGGTGTAACAAATTCTTCCTTTAAGTAAAATGCTTAAAGGTCGAAACGAAAAGATAGGCTCTGAGGGGTGTACTAGGGGTATCGTGTACTAAAAATGAGTACAACGCAAAGGGTGTGGGAGAATTACTTGACCAATGTAGCCAACGTAATTATAACAAAAACACAGGTGTAAAACAATGGGTTAATCCTAATGCCTCTTATCATGTAGTAAATCTAACTACACGAATGTAGTCTCACTTGTGGCCTCGGAATGGTCATAACGCAAGTTCTAGAATCTAAGTGCTACCGGTACACACATCATAGCATAAATGCTTTTCCTACCAATTCTAGGGGCGAACCTCACATATTTGGGGGTTGGAAAAAAAAATTTTAGTGGTACGGTTTTGTGCTAGTCATATAACTCCTATCCATGAGACGCTTATTAAGATCAAAGTTTCACTCCTATATGTTGTAAAAAATTTTAAATTTGGCACTAAAATTGCCCTAACAGGTATTTATCTCAGTTTTATTACACATCTACCATCAAACAAACAAAAATCAAGCGTAATAGCATTCTCTAAAGTATCGTACTTTACCCCCCCTTACACTTAAGATGAACATTGTCCCCAATGTTCAAATAACAAGATGTAAAAGTAAATAAGGTAAAAGAATGAAATCAAATACTCCCCTGATTCGTTTGGTGGATAAAGAGGTAACGTGGTTAGATCTTCTTCCAAGGGAATGTAGAAGCTCCAAGACTAAAGCATCGCCAAAAGCTTGATTCCACATACATCTCCTTGTCCAAAATAACCTGTTAAACCTGAGAAAACAAACACGAAAACCTGCATAACATCGGCGGGATAAATTCTATATAAGGATATAATGCTTGTGGAATGATAATTTTGCAGATTCCTGGAGTTTATAAGTTAGAGATTTAGTAAAAACTTTTTATGAAAACAAAACTTTCAAAAATTTCAGAAAATTAAAACCTGACGCCGTCAGGTTGTAATTCCTGACGCCGTCAGAAATGATCTGACAGAATTCTCATGTTAAGTTTCCAGAAAATTTCTGGAAAAACCTATACCTTACTTCCTGGAAATCCTGCAAAATATCATTATGACTTGATACAAGCATTTGACTCAAACAATTACTAATATGTATGTTAATTTAATATTATTATGATTCATGTTCATTTGTTCTAATAAACCGATTTGGATTTCCCTTACACTTAACTTTTGCAAAATACCTTTATATGTAGTTAAGACGAAGTTAAAAACAAGATAAAGCATTTTCACAATTTAGTTTTGAACATGAATCAATAATAATAAAAATTAAACATACATACGGAAACAAATAAAATAAAAAAAAACAAACAAATAAATAAACACACAAAGCAAATAAAGCTTTGGTTGCCTCCCAAGAAGCGCTTTTCTTTATTAACGAGTCTTGTAGCTAGACTCAAAGTTACCGTACATTACGTGACTTCTTCATCGAAAGTTATGTCTTCCTCATTGATCATTTCATTACCATTCTCTTGATAATGCTTGACTCGTTGAATATTCACAGTGAATTCTCTATCCTCGTCGTCAATCAACACAACGGCTCCGGTTTTAGAGGAGCTCCTTACGGTAAAAGGTCCATACCATCTAGATTTAAGTTTCTCAGGAAATAGCCTTAAGCGAGAATTATATAATAAGACCTTGTCTCCTTCTGAAAACTCCTTGGGTCCCTTAATCCGTTGGTCATGCCATCTTTTTGCCGTTTCTTTGTATGTAATGGAAGATTCATAGGCCTCTAATCTCAATTCATCGAGCTCTTGGAGCTGTAAGAATCTATTTGTTCCCGCAACCATATAATCCAAATTACAAGCCTTAAGTGCCCAATATGCCTTGTGTTCCAGTTCTACTAGAAGGTGGCATGCCTTGCCATATACCATACGGAACGGGGTTGTCCCGATTGGTGTCTTATAAGCGGTTCGAAATGCCCACAAAGCTTCATCGAGCTTAAAAGACCAATCTTTTCTGTTTTGATTGACCGTTTTCTCTAATATTCTCTTTATGGCTCTATTAGTGTTTTTGACTTGACCGTTGGTTTGAGGATGGTAAGCGGTGGAGAATCGGTGAGAGACTCCATATCTTTTCATAACTTTCTCCATTTTGCGAATTGCAAAAATGGGTTCCCCTGTCACTAATAAGAGCTTTCGGAATTCCGAACCTAGCAAACAATTTTTTTAGGAAATGAATTACTACCCTAGCGTCGTTAGTCCTAAGGGCTTGTGCTTCCACCCATTTCGAAACATAATCAATGGCCACTAAGATGTATTCATTCCCTCCTGAAGATGGGAAGGGTCCCATGAAATCAATTCCCCAAACATCGAAAACCTCGCAAACTTGTATATAATTCTGCGGGGCTTCATCCCTCCTAGAGATATTCCCCGCTCTTTGACACGCGTCACAAGTCTGTTTCATTCCCTTCACATCACGAAATATTGTAGGCCAATAGAATCCTGCGTCGAAGATCTTTCGTGCAGTAGTGTTCATTCCGTGATGCCCTCCAGATGGACCTGCATGACACTCTTTCATAATTCTGATAGCCTCCTTTTCCGAAACACAACGTCTTATTACTTGATCCGGACATCTTCGGAATAAGAAAGGTTCATCCCAAAAGTAGTACTTTAATTGATTGAAGAACCTCTTTTTTTCATGCCTGCTCATATGCTCAGGAATGACTCTACTTGCCAGGTAGTTAGCATAATCCGCATACCATGGTTCAGAATCATTTATTGACATGAGCTGCTCTTCAGGAAATGACTCCCGAATCTCACTCTTGTCAGATTCAGCGAGGCTGGGGTTTTCGAGACGAGAGAGATGATCAGCCGCAAGATTCTCTGCTCCTTTCTTATCACGAATCTCAACATCGAACTCTTGCAATAGTAAGATCCAACGAAGTAACCGTGGTTTAGCATCCTGTTTAGTAAAAAGATATCGAATAGCTGAATGGTCCGTAAAAACAACCGTTTTAGAAAGGACAAGATACTGGCGAAACTTATCAAAAGCAAATACCACGGCTAGTAATTCCTTTTCAGTGGTAGTGTAGTTTTCTTGAGCAGGATTCATGGTTTTTCTAGCGTAGTATATTGGCTGAAAGTGTTTGTTAAGCCTTTGGCCTAATACTGCTCCAACATCATAATCGCTAGCATCGCACATGATTTCAAAGGGTAACTCCCAGTTAGGGGTGACCATAATTGGAGCTTGGGTAAGTTCCTGCTTCAATCGATCGAATGCATCCTTGCACTCTTGAGAGAAGTCGAACGGGGCATCCTTCATGAGCAACTGAGTCATTGGTTTAGCTACCTTTGAGAAATCTTTAATGAATCTCCTATAGAAGCCAGCATGACCCAAAAAGCTACGGATTGCCTTGACAGTTGTTGGATAGGGAAGTTTGGATATAGCTTCAATTTTTGCCCGGTCTACTTCAATCCCACTTCCTGAAATTTTGTGCCCTAGCACAATCCCTTCTTTTACCATAAAGTGGCACTTTTCCCAGTTTAGTACCAAGTTAGTCTCCTCACAACGTTTGAGCATTTTCTCAAGGTTAGCAAGACAGCGATCAAAAGAGTTTCCAAAGACCGAAAAATCATCCATGAAGACCTCCATGCTATCCTCCATTAACTCATGGAAGATTGCTGTCATGCAGCGCTGGAAAGTGGCGGGGGCGTTACATAGTCCAAAGGGCATTCGCTTGTAGGCGAAGGTGCCATAAGGGCATGTAAACGTAGTCTTTTCTTGGTCCCCAGGAGCGATAGGGATTTGGAAATACCCTGAGAACCCATCTAGGAAACAGTAGTACTCATGCCCCGCTAACCTTTCTAACATTTGGTCGATAAATGGGAGAGGGAAATGATCCTTTCGGGTTGATCATTCAACTTCCTATAATCGATGCACACACGCCATCCAGTTACTGTTCGTTGAGGCACTAACTCATCCTTATCGTTCTTAACCACCGTCATTCCTCCCTTTTTTGGTACAACCTGTACAGGACTTACCCATGGACTGTCTGAGATTGGGTAAATTAGTCCCGCATCTAGGAGCTTAACGACTTCCTTTTTTACGACTTCCTTTATGTTGGGGTTTACTCGCCTTTGAGGTTGCACGGTGGGTTTATAATCCTCCTCCATGAGGATTTTATGCGTACAAAAGGTTGAGTCAATCCCCTTGATGTCGGCTACACTCCATGCTATAACTCCTTTATATTTTTTTAAAACTCCTAAGAGTTTATCCTTTTGTTCACTTTTCAAAGAAGAGTTTATGATTACCGGAAGTTGATCTTTTCCTTGGAGGAAAGCATATTCCAGGTTGCTTGGGAGTTCCTTGAGTTCTAGCGTGGGTGGCTCGATGATGGAAGGTTTAAGTTTGTTCTCGGGTTTACGAAGCTCAAGCTGTTCGATTTCTTGTCTGGGATAGAAGGAAACTGCGCTCACATCCATAGTCTTCTCCTCCTCTAAGATGGGTAAGAAAGCTTCATCTCGCAACCAACCAGCTTCCACCTGTTCATCTATACAATTGTCAATCTCGTCGGATAGTTCATTGATTTCTCCGATGAAATACAGCCGATTAGCTGCTTCGATAGAAAGATTCATTGTGTCCTTGATGTCGAAGGTTAAGCTATCGGTCCCCACTCGTAAGGTTAGTTTGCCGTCATGAACATCAATAACAGCGTGAGCAGTTGCAAGGAATGGCCTCCCCAGAATGATGGGCATTAGGTCATCTTCTTCCATCTCTAAGATGATGAAGTCAACTGGAAATTTGAACTTCCCTACCTTAACCAGCACATTCTCACATATTCCTAAGGGGTATTTGACTGATCTATCGGCTAGTTGGATGTTCATACGGGTTGGTTTCAATCCAGAATACCCTAACTTGAGAAACATGGAATGCGGCATAAGATTGATACTTGCTCCTAAGTCGGCTAAGGCATTCTTGACAGAAAGAGATCCTATTGAACAGGGCAAGGTGAAACTACCTGGATCGTCCACCTTCTTTGGCAGCCCTCGTTGAGTCACCACAGAACATTCTTCTCCAAAGGTTACAAGACCCTCGAGCCCTTTTCTGTTGGTTAGCAGCTTCTTGAAGTATGTACTATATTTGGGCATATGGTAACATGCATCAAGAAGGGGTATGGTGACGACCGAATTCTTCAAATATGACAAGAATCTTTTATTATCATTTTCGACCTTTTGATTCTTGAGGCGGGACGGGTATGGGACTTTAATGGGCTGTTTGGTTGGAGTAGGTAGAGAGGGAGTTACCGGAGGGGTTTGCTCGGGATTTCCATCGTTCACATTACCTTCCTCCTCATGAGGGGTGTCGGGTTCCATGACGTCAGACTGTTGAGCTGGGTAAGGTGGATCCTTAGTAGTTGTTCCAGCACGAGTGGTGATGGCGAGTAAGGGATCTCTTTGATTTGTTTGAGGTTCGTCAAGGCTGTCGAGAGTGGCGTTGAGTTCTGCGAATTTGGCCCTTAGGTCGTTTTTTTGGCTATTGATGAGGTTGTCAAGACCATTTAGTTGCAGATTCTTTTCAAGCGTGAAATGCCCAAGATCATCCTCAAAAGTGCTCCTAACCTTGTAGTCAGGATATTCTCCTCCTCCCTCTTCTCTCACAAGATTTCCCCAAGGGGTAAAATCATTGTTTTGGTAGAAAGTTAAGAGCGAAGGATCATCGAAGATGTTGTGGCTTGACAAGCATACTTGTTCGGTGGTGGTATCATCCCCGCATTCCTCCACTTCATGCGGGCCACCACATTGGTCGCAGATCAAGTATGGGTTTGATAACCGTTTAGTTGGTTGTGACTTGTCTAGATAAGATACTTGATCATTCAATCTACTCAACCGGCTAGCAAAAGGAGGCTCTTTCATGATCTTGGAAATGCTCATGATCGAATCGGGTTCATCCCATGTATCGTCTTGATCACTTGCGTATTCCTCAATTCTATTCCATCCTTCCTCAGCGCTTAGGTTGGCTATTTTTCCTTTCACCGAATTATTAATGCCAACTTGGTCGCTTTTAGGGACACTGTCATAAAAGATCTGGACAAGAAGCCAGAGTTCAATGCCATGATGAGGGACTTGTCTAATTAGATCTTTGAATCTGTTCCAGGATTCGTGAATGGGTTCAGCTGGTCCAACATAGAAGCGGAAGATTTTGTCCCTTAACGTTGAAGTTCTTCCTACGGGAAAGAATTTCTCATAGAATTTTGAGATAAGCTGTTCCCATGTGAAGATGGACTCGGAGGGGAGTTTGTTATACCAATCTTTGGCTTTCTCATAAAGGGTGAAGGGAAATAATCGTAGCCGGGAGGTATCTCTAGTGGCTCCGTCCGTATGGAGGGTATCCACTATTTTTAGGAAGTCTTTGATGTGTTGGATTGGATCATCACTTTTCAATCCGTGAAACTTGCATACACTTTGGGCAAGCCAAATGTCGGTTGCACGCAAGACCCCATCTGTGTGTTCATTAGGAAAAACAATAGCATTGGAAAAACCGCGAGGGGTGGGAGAAGAGTAGTATTTGAGGGATTTAGGGAAGGGGTTTTCGGGAACCTCCATATCGTGATTGGATTGAGGGCTAGGAGGTGTAGAGTGAGGATTGGATTCTTCCTCGGAGAGGGCATCATCAAAATTGATCGTGGATGGTTTGGCCGCTTGGTGGTGTTGCCTTAATTTATGCATTTCCCTTTCGGGTTCAGCATAAGGTGTGGCAAGAGTTTTGATCGAGCTACGGCTCCTATTGATTCTATGATTAGGGGGGTTATCATCCAAAATTAGGGAATATCCTCCTAAAGTGTGTGATCTACGAGTTTGGTTTTGTCGTGGTGGTGGGTTGTTGGGATTAAGGATATTACCACCTTCCATGATGTCGGATGATAATGGTTACGAACAAAGAAACGAAGAAAAAAGATAGACTAAAGAAAATCTAGAAAAATAAAATAAAAATCTCACTAGAAAGGAATCTAGTGAGTAGACCTAATAAAATAAAAATTCAACCTAAACAATAACTATTCCCCGGCAGCGGCGCCAAAAACTTGATGCGTGGTTTTGCGACCTTACAACAGGTTTTACCTCTCGAGGGATCTCAAGAGGCTTGCAATCCCCACCAGGCAGTGTACCTGACCGATGTAGTATAGTGAAGTGGCAAGTACCGGGGGATTGATCGTTCTCTAGGGGAATAGTGTCGTTAGGATTGAAAAACTACTCTAATAGGTCTAAGGGTGAGGGAAGATTCTTTTTGTATTTTTTTATATTTTTTATGAAAGCAAGTAAAATCTCGGGTTTAAAGGAGTGGGCGGAATTAGTTGCTAGTCAACTAACCCAAATAACTACAAATGCAAATAAAATAAAATAACTGAAAATGAAAAGGTTGTGTAACTTATATGGGGAGAAATGTGTTTACTTAGATTTTCTTACTCCCTAACTATCTTTTACCGGTTGATTAGTGTGTATTAATTGCGTGGATGACAGGTGTATTCCTTAATACCAATCGTGGGGTGGCGTACGTACTTCCCCAACTCTACAAGCTCCTACTTCACTCCTATGTCGAGCCGGCTAAGAAGCTCCTAACATGGGATCACTAGAATTCGCTCATGCATTAAATACAACCATAATAACCTTAGTACGCATTGGTTCATGTTTCTTAAGATGTTCAAGCAAATTACCGTATAGGAGGTTAGCCAGTTTTCTTAAGCCTAACATCGATAAACAATCATCCAATACAATTAATAACACACTAACAACTAATAATCAATAGTTAGGTTTCATTAGATCTAAGCAAACACAAGATAAATCTAGCCTAGCATGTTAATTAAAAGACAAGAACAAGATATAATCAAACAACACATAGACATATTGATTGATTAAGTGATTACTTATCTTCAATTAAACATGGGAGATCCAAGGGTATGAAAACCCTTAAAAATGGCAGAAATTCGTCTTAGGGTTTCTCCTCACAAAGTTGCACACTAATGACAAAAAATTGCAAAACTATATATAGAACTTAGTGGCTGACGACGTCACGTTATAGATCTTGATGCCGTCACCTCACCGTGGCTAGGGTTCCCGGATGGTCTTCCTGACGCCGTCCCTCTTTAATCCTCCAAAATCCGCTCTGGCCTATCAAGGCTTGACGCCGTCAGAATAGGGCTTGACGCCGTCTCTCTTTAGCTTAAACCGTGATGGCCTTGATCACCTTAAAGGGTGACGCCGTCAGACTTTGCATTGTAAAACTCTCAGGCGCGTCACGTGTATTTTTCATATCCACCTCTTTTGCCAAGCCATGACGCCGTCAAGAGCAATACTTGACGCCGTCAAGTGTACTTTTCCAGCAGCTTTGGAGACTTTGTCGTTTTCTTCACTTTTTTGCTCCAAAAACGTCCAAAATGCTTCCTTTTTCCAGATTTCTTCTCCAAAGTACCTAAAATGAGAAAAGGAACAATTTAGGGCAATATTTGATCAAATAAATACGATTTAGGGCTTAAATGACCCCCTAAAAGCGGTACACTTTTCGCTTCATCAATAGGTTTACAGTAAATAAGCACATATGGACCACAACAAATATCAACATGTACACACTAACTATATGCTAACACTAAGATCATGCAACCAAAGCTACGACAGTTCAGTATGCCAGACTGGCATATAATAATAATAATAAAGGGGCCCAGCGAGGGTTTATCCCGATACACTCGGCAAGTCAGACATGATATACGCTCGCATTGACCCGTCTGGCGAATCCGAACGGGGGAGTCACCCCCAATAGATCTATCTATAACATTCGCGCTTCCCGCGGGAACTGACGGTTCACGATAGTGGGCATAGGGGGATAGTACATACTTAGGTTATCCGCATACTAGTATGTAAAAACAAAAGTTCAGTTTTAGGTCCATGAAAACAGTTTTGCATTTTTCTCACCCCAAGGTTGTGGAGTTTAGAATAACTCCATCGATCGTTTTGCATGTCTTCTTAAGTCCTTCATCTTTCACGTGTTGTATCTTATCAACTCAAATATTCGACCCAACAATCTTCCCCTAGTTTATAATGACAAAACCAAATAAGTACGAACTTCCCAGAAGCTAATATATATGAAAGAATCAAACTTCCCCTTAATCCATGCTATACCACCAAGGATCTTCAAGTTACAAAACTTCAATGTACTTCTTCCCCTTTTTGTCATAATCCACTAGGAGACTCCAAGTAAATGCAACTTTGATCTTCACAACAACGAACCACTATCATACTTCCAATCTAGTCTTCCAATGTCTTGAATTACCCACCATTAAGAACTCCAAAAAGCTTACTATAAATGAACTCAAGACAAAAGAAACCTAAACCAGTAGTAATAATAGCAACTAGCAGTTGTAAAAACCTTCACCTCGACGTAGCATATAAATGGTTAAACATTTTAACATTAAGCTTCCCCTGAAACCCATATGTTAACCATTTGAAATAACTTTTCGAATAACTAACCACCATAGCAACAAACACCATGTAGTACCTTCAATGAACGAGCACCAAATAGCTTACGAAAAATGACTACAATAGCATTTGAAACCAAGCAGTAGTAACATGAAGAATAGTTCTTTATCTTGAACGTGATTCATAAGAGTATTCAATAATAATGAACATCAGGTCACAACCAAAAACTCAAAATCCAAAACCAAACACCTTGTGTGTGTCAAACTCATCCGAGAACAAAACCATTTAATCTGCCCATTATACCTTTGCCAATAACAAATCAAACCTGAAGATGCATATAATCATACCTCGAACCTGACATCATTTAAATTTCCAGGTCGTACCATGAATCTTAATCAGCACCAAATGCATGTCATACTCGCATAAGAATCACATCCAAAACCCTCTTCAAACCGAAAAATAAAAGAACACACTCCATCGTGTACTTTGAGAAAACCCTTATATGATCACAACTACTAGCATCATAAAAATATCATAGGCAGCACTTAACATCAAAGGTAGCAGTACTAATAACAATAACGAGCAGTTTTAAAATTGTAGCAGTACTAACCATGTTATCGTAGCAGTACTAAGTTTTCATGAGCAGTACAAACACAAACAAACAGTACAAACTGGTGACAACTGGCAGTACTAAAAATAATTAGCAGTATGAACTCCAAAGTGACTCAACAGTACTAAGTCATAAAGTGCAGTCCTAAGATATTTGAAGCAGTACAAACGAGTGTGCCAATGAGCAACATAAACTTACTTGAAACGAGCATCAGTATTAAAAAGATACAGCGGCACTTAGCTTGAGATACAACTGCTAGGATTTTTCACGCAACAATAGAAACAATATGTAGTATAACTAACCAAATAAGGAGCAGCTTGAAATCCATAACAATAACATTACAAGTTATCCTCAGTCACCATGTGAAGGTCTTCATCCAATATCCAAAGTGCATCCAGAATGCAAACCCTAATCGATCATTTTAATCATGCTTCCAGTAATAACACTCACCAGTAGACCAAGTCTGATTCTCAGGTCTGACAAACATGCAGTATTAACCTTATAGCATGATCATATACTGATTGAGTCAGCGTATACTGATTGAGTAAATGTATACTGATTGAGTCAGTGTATACTGATTGAGTCAGTGTATACAGATTGAATTTAGGAGCAACATAAAATTAGGAATGAGCAGTACAAACTTATCATGAAAGTAGCAGTATCAAAAATTCTTCAAACAAGCAGTACTAATAAAACTCTCCAATGATCAAGCAGCAGTAACGTCTTGAGCATCCAAACCATAACAAGCATCAACCAATAATATTTCCATCAATATTATTCACATCCCAAGCCAAAACATATGATAACCTGCTCAATGACGATTCAATAATACCACATATGCACGATCTGTTCTCAACTCCAACCAATCAGATTTCAAATTCATGATAATTAGGGTTTAAGATCAAACAGTAATCGATTCCTTAACCCTAGTAATCAATCAGACCAGATTACAAATCAATACTCGATTCAAAAAGATTTAGGGTTTTGTAGATTGCTTTATCACCAATAATGAGAATCGTTCCAGGGATTTTTCGTTTAGTTTCAACAACCTAAACGATTTATAGCAGCAATTTTATAAAAAGAATTAAAAAGTAACCCTAAAATATTTTAAGATACCCTAAATTTTGAAAATTTGCACTTTCTCTGCAGCAGTTTTCAACAATTTATATCTGACGATTAAGAGCTCAGATTGAAGATCCCTCAAGTGAAATCGTACCTTGATATATAGAGAACCTCCAGTAAAAATTTCAGCCCGATCCAACGGATAACGAATGAGAAATCGCCTTTTGAAAACAGCTCTACAGAAAGTTGCGAAAATTGAAACCAGATTCGAATTTTTCTTCTCTTCTTCGACAAAAACCTTGCATAATCCCTAGATCAAGAGCTCCCCAAGCTCTGATACCAATTGTGGAGTTTAGAATAACTCCATGGATCGTTTAGAGCACTAGGGACTAACAACAACAAAGAAAAACAATCATGCACAGCGGAATAAATAAGAACAATGTTATTGTTTCAAGGTTTCTTCGTCATCATCTCTAACAACTATATACAAAACTCACAGCCTCAATATTACGTGATCATGTGTAGTACGGTTATCTAATCTAACAGGGATCAATGATCCTTGAGGGTGAACAAAACACTAAACCCTAACCCTAGGCGTTTTACACAAAACCTACGCCTAGGTTACACACACACACACCTTTGGTGTTTTACATCTTGACCCATCTAAAACATACGACCTTAATTCTCTTTATATAATAGAGAATTTGTTTTACAAAGGATATTTCCTAATATTATAAAAGATCTTCTGTAATCTTTATCTTTTTGTAGAGTTTCATCCTTTGTATTCTTAAGTCCTTCATCTTTCACATGTTTTGTCTTATTAACTCAAATAGGACTTATAATTTTTCAAAACTGATTTTTGATGGTATGGTCAAAAATATGGATAGCAAATCCAAGTTTTTAATGTATCCACGTTTTATTCAAATGATTTTAAATATAAGGAAAAGCATGCTTCTACCTCATAAAATTGTTTACCCAACTCTATCCCTTACTCAAAAATTGTTTAGTAACATGAGGACGACCTCAAAGGGTTATAATGGGGTAGAAGTTCCTCTTTTTGATACTATGTTACAAGTACAGGGTGAAGGATCAATTACCCCAGTTAAATCCCAACACACACCCACAAGTTCATCTCCATCAGCCTCACAACCAATCTCATCACCAACTAGGGGTACATCCAAAGAGGAATCTAGTATACCTCAGCACAGAGTTCCTACTTCATCCCTAGTAGCAGATGAGGTTGTCTATGACAGAATAGGAAGGGCTGCCCCTACTGTCTCAGGCTTACAAGCTGGGCAGGATAGGGGTATCATTCATAAGACCCAACCTATGGCAACACCTAATGTATCTAGTCCTCATGGACTTGATGCAAGTGGTGGAATCCCAAGCCAAATGGACACAATAGGTGGCTCAGATCCTCATCCTTTGGTTGAGCCTGAGTCTTTACCCCATGATGCACCTCTCCCAGAAGGTAACACATCTGGAAGTGCTGAGGGCAGTCTTAAAATTAAGGAATTGATGGAACTATGTACCATATTGACTGACAAGGTGACTGGCCTGGAGGATAATCTAAAGGCAACAAAGAAGCTCTTTGGAGGGGTATACACAAAGCTTATTTTGAAGGTGAAAAAGCTGCAGACACAGGTCAAGTCTCTCAAGGGAAAGAGGAAAGCTCATGTAGTGGAATCTTCAAGTTTTGATGATCAAGACTCAGATGATGATATGGGTTATGATTCTTCCAAACAGGGGAGGAAGATTGCCAAGATAGATTACTTCAAGAGGGTGCTGACACTCAGGGGAGGCAAGGTGAAAGTTTGGATGAAACACATGAAGGTACTGCTGCTCTTTAAGAAGTTAGTACTGCTGGGGCAGTCTATGTTAGAAGAAGAAGAATTGACAAGGGAAAAGCTATCATGACAGAGTCTGAGCCATCTAAGAAGGTTAGCAAGAGTATTCAAGCTCAAATTGAGTATGATCATGAAGTTGCTCAAAGGGTACAAGCTAAGGAGCAAGTCAAAATAGAATAAGAAGAAAGAATTGCAAAGTTCTTGGTTGAACAAAAGTTAAAAAGTAAAGAAGATGAAAGAACAGCTCAAGAACTGGATTTTAAGTTACAAGAGGAAGAGAGATCAATTTTTACAACTGAAGAGCAAGAAAGTGCTATTAATGACTTACTTGAGGTGATCAGAAAGAATCAAAGTAAGAAGATGGCTGCTAAGAAGAAACCTCCAACTAAGGTCCAAAAGATGAAGTACATGAAGAAGTATTTGAAACATCAAGATGATTGGACTGATAGACAAATAAAAGGCAGAACTTATGAAGAAATTGAAAATTTGTACTGCACAAAATATAGGAAAGTTCAAAGTTTCATTCCAATGGAAACAATAGAGACTAGCAGAGTTACTAAGAGATCAGGTATACCGTTAGAGTCTGAATCTTCCAAGAAGCAAAAGACTGGAGAAGGTTCTTCTACAGCTGAACAAGAAAAAGAAGAACAAGCAACTGAAGAAGAACAAGATGCAGAGTTAACTGATGAAAGACTTCAGCAAATGATGGTTATCATTCCTGAGGTTTTAAATGTTGATCCAATACAGTCTAAACATCCAATCATTGACTGGGAAGTTCACACAGATGAGTTTGGAAAGGCATGGAAGATCATCAGAGTTGGTGAACATTCTGAAATGTATAAGTATTTTGAAGACATGCTTAAGGCATTTGATAGAGAAGATTTGAATCAGCTTTGGAGTTTGGTTCAAAAGAAGTTTAGGTCAACAAATCCTATAGAAGACAATGACAAGGAATTATGGGTTGAATTGAAAAGGTTATATGAACCTGATCCAGAAGATATGTTATGGAAATTTCAAGCTCATGATCTTTGTACAACATGGAGATTGTATGATACATGTGGTGTTCACCATGTATCTACAAAAGATGGTGTTGATGTCAACATGCTGATTGAAAAGGATTACCCGTTGAGAGCTGGTATTTTATTTGTGATGTTGGCTGCAAAACTTAGAGTTGATGAAGTATCTGACATGGCAAGGCAACTACTGAGAAAGATTCATCAACAGGCAAAACAGATGAAGGCTAAAAGACCAAGAAGATAGAGTGTT
The DNA here is from genome assembly GCA_021014915.2 of Artemisia tridentata subsp. tridentata. NCBI lineage: Eukaryota > Viridiplantae > Streptophyta > Magnoliopsida > Asterales > Asteraceae > Artemisia > Artemisia tridentata. The sequence continues at coordinate 355,203,105 of CP139507.1, read as the reverse complement.
TGAAATAATCCTCACAAGACAAAGATTTAATTCAGAAACTTTATGATTTAGGGTAAATCACAAGTGTAGGGGAGGATTGTTGGGAATTAAATGTTCAAGTACGTGGTTTGGTGTTTGTACTGCTGAAGAATAACACTAACAGTACTAACTGAGTTAGTACTGCTAGTGTAAATATTAGAACTACCATGTTTAAAGTTAATGCTGCTAAAGATATAACTAATAGTACAACTGACTAAGTTAGTACTGCTAGTATAAAAGTTGATACTGCTAGTTTGCTTGAAGACTGAACATGGTACTGCTTATGGAAGATGGTACTGCTTATGAAGACGTGTAAGAAGATAAATATAGAATAGATATTGTGTATATCTTATAGAGTTAGACTTATACGTATATTCTACATGTTTAGAATATTATACTTATCTTGTAAAGGACTCCTTGTGCTATAAAAGGAGGTCCTAGTTTAGATGATAGTACGTATGTTTTGTTAAGCTTCAAGGTTGTAAACCCTAGTGATAATCAAGATCACTCATATTATACTTAATAATATTGAAGTGTTTGGTGATATCATTGTTACATCATAAACTGTTCATACAATAAGTTACTGTTTCATTGATAAATCTTCTAAGTATCAAGTAGTAGATTCCGCATACTATTTGGTATATATTCAAAGTATCCTCAACACAACTCTAGTGTGTTTAGATCCTCTCAAAGGTTTATAAAACACTATTTATAAGAAAATGGGGCTATAAACTTACCTTAAATAGTAGCAATCTGCTAGAAAACTCAAATAGTACAGTGCAACCACTCCGACACGCGACCTAGATCAGTATGGCAAGTCTTAGTGTACAACTCGTGTTTTAAACGTATTGACTCATTGAAAAGTTTACAAGTCTTAGTGTGTTCGTGTATTTCTTGCTTGTTGTATGGTAAAGTACGTTTCAAAAAGTGGTTTATTGTTAAAGACTCCTTAGTGATGGCTCAGGTGAAAGTGTAGGGTGAAAGTACGTGTAATGGAAACATCCGTGTTTCGTAATTGTCGTCGAAAATACACAAGAAATATATATATATATATATATATATATATATATATATATATATATATATATATATATATATATATATATATATATATATATATATATTAGATAAGTTTAATAATTAAGTATTTAATTAATTAGACTTTGTAATTAATTAAATAAGTATTGGTGAGTTAATATAATAAAGTATATTATATTAAGGTGTAATTAAATAAAAGATAGTGATAGTGGGGTATTATTATATTATAAATAATATATGTATTTATAATATAATGATAATTATAAAATGAAATTATTATAAATAATTAATTAAGTAAAAATTAATTAAAGTTATAAGTGTATAAATATATATAAATATATTTACAAGTTTTAAGAAAGTCTAAAAATATTAATTTGGAAAAATTAATATTTTTAATAATAAAGATAACATATTTCGTCTTTTAGTCGGTTTTGATCCGAGAATATTATAAGTGCTGGATTTTTAGAAAAATCGGGTATTACCTGTTCGTTTATTCAAACTTTTTCATTTTTCCCAAGTATTGAAAATTTGCTCAAATAATCTCTTACGTTATTAATATTTGCAAATCTAGTCCAACGTGTGTGTGTGTATATATATATATATATATATATATATATATATATATATATATATATATATATATTATATATATATTATATATATATATATATATATATTAGGTTATAACTATATATATTGTTACGTTTACATTTAAATTAATGTTTTCACATTTTAATTATAAGTTTCGACATAAAAGTCAACGTTTAGTCAAAATTTTCTCAAAAGTCAATGAAAGTCAACCAAACATCATATTGGGCCAAAAAGTCTATAAAGTGGTCAAATTTGGGCTTAAAATGTCAAAGCAAGTCCAAAACGGTTTTAACCGATATAAAACGTTTTAATACGTCAAAATATTTATAATAGGTCGAAAAATATTCTAAAACTCATTTTTGTCACCCGAAACCTTTATTGGGCCAAGTAGGCCATAATGGGCCCAAAAGTCCAAGGTTAGCCCGAAAACAATTTAACCTTTTTAAGTTACGTTATATATCTCATTAAGTTTCTAAAAATCGAATAAGCACATTAAATAAGCCGTTTAGCCAAAGAGTTCATATAAGCCGAATTTTAGTTGGGCTCGGCCCAACTTGTACCGTACACTTCATAAGTCCAAAAATTAAGTTTAACCTTTAAGCCCTTTTATGTCCAAATAGTTTTCGTAGTTAAGTTTTAATTATCTAAATAAGCACTTATTAATAAGTAATCTAGTCAACAAGTCAACCATGGTCAAAACAAATTGGGTTCGACCCAATTTGTGTCGTACGACCCAAAAACCAAAAAAAAATATAAGCCAAAAACAATAAGCTAAAGCTTATTCAATAAGCTATTCCAAATAAGTTGTTAAACACAAAATTCACCCTTTCACCACTAGAGCCAAAATTTTATATTTTTCAAAACCCCAATTTTTGTTTCCTTAAAAAATGTGGCCGATTTATGTATAAGCTCATATAAGTGTATATTTCGTTTTAAACTCGCGTAATTAGAACTAAACACATTTGTACTATCAAACTAGCACAAGAAGTAACAAGATTTGCCACACAAGCAAGAAATGACATAATTTGTATAGAACTTCAAAAAAATTCGAGTACTAGTATTTGTATATCAAACCCTAGCTTTTTCAATTTAGCAAAACGTATACATTTTGCACTTGGTAACACTTTTAAACATCAAAAGAACATGTAATAAACAAGATTGAACAAGTTTGTGAAAGTTCATACAAAGGGTGTGTTTGTATGAGACCTAAAGGACCAAGAAAGAACCCAAAATGCTTCCAATTTACCTAATGCACGTTCCGATCGTTCCCAAAAGCTCAAAAGTACAACCTGATTGCTTTGAAACTTACTAGATTTTTGTGGATCTTGAAAATATTGATGGTTCGACTAAGGAAGATGAGAGAAAAATTTTTGGAAGTGTTTAGAGATAGAAATGTGTAGGTGTATTAGTGTGTGAAGTGTTAAGGTAATAAAAACAAACATTACTTATGTCATTATCCACTAGTATCATTTAGGATCAAAATTCTTGTCTCTTTGTGGGGTGTTGGCGGCAAACGACACACAAGAGGGGGAGGGAAGAGATTTTTGTTCCTCGTTGGTGTATCGTGTGTCGGTTTGAGCTTAAATGTTACCGTAATGTCCCGGTTTGACCTTTTTGGACACGTATACGTAAATAAAGTTTTTACCAACGTTTTTGTCAGAATAATAATAAAATATTATTATATGCTCAGAAATGTATTTATTTTACCTCTGCCATGTCTACTGTAGTGCCGGTACGCGTGTGGGGTTGTTTTTTCAATAAATGCGAGAAAGCTTCTCGGTTTATTACGTATCTTGTCAGTAACTAATAGAAATAGAATAATTTATGTTTACTGACAAAAATAGATAGTTTCAGTAGTGACTGTAAGCTACATTTGTCACACATGTCACTGACAAAAGACATTCAATTCGAAACTAAATGCTCTAAGTACTTAGTTAGTAAATGTCATAGGTTGATGACTGAACATATTAAATAAATCAAATATATGTTCTTTTTGCCTAACTAGCTACCACTCTTGCACCCTCACACACCCTTTCACATCCTACTTGGCATTAAATGCCCTCACTCATAAATAATATCTTATGATATTTTATGTGGTGACATCATACCAGCAAAAGCGTCTTTTGCAGTACTACGCACTGTTCACCTCGACAGTTGCGAAAAAATCAGGAAAGTGGAGTGGTGGCATTAAATGCGGATATATCAAACATTTCATTCAAAACTGTTTTGGAAATGACAAAACTGATCCCTCGCCACCACTCTATAAATACCCCTCTCAAAAATGAAAAAACACACACACACAAAATCTTAACTAAACTCTGCTAAAAATTTCTCAAAGAAAAGTTGTGTATATTTACTTGTCAAAAACACTTTTCAAAAAATTTTCTTGATCAAACCTTGATTAATACCAAGATATCCGTCTTTGTATTCATCTGTTTGATAACATATCATTCATTTCACGACAGCAATCAAGGTTGGACTCACCTTGTGACCATCTGGTGTTTGATATAAAGCCATTTCAAACTTTAAATTTTTTTTTACCTAAAATGGCTTCTGACCAAGGAATTGTGTTCGCACCACAATGGACAAACATGACTCTGGATGATGTTACTTTTCAAACCAAAAATGTTGTAGGCAATTTTACATACCCTAAGGAAGTCCCAGCCTACAAAGATATTACAAAGTTTTTGTACAACTGTCCGTTGAAAACTGCCTTTACCAATGCCCCTCAGTGAGTTTTGGAGCACTGCTGTTGTCCATGACCAAAACCCATCCACTGATGACTCTGAGTCTCGTCCACTCAGAGAATTTATCATCAAGTTCTCAGTGATAAATGGCCAAAGGCCACTGACCTTAGACTTTGCCAGCTTTTGTTCATCAACTGGGTTGGACTACAACCAGGATGAGTATGTTCCTTACCCTGAGACCAACATGGTCAAAGGGTGAGCTACTAAAAATTGCTCTTAACACGAGTTACTTGGATAAAATTCCAGTGATCAAAAACTCGTTTCCCGTGGCTTGGAGAATCCTGTTCATTTTTGTGATTCAGGTTCTCGGCGGGAACTGCTCATCCTTTGAACAGATTAATTTTGTTCAATTGATGATGGCCTTCAGTCTCATGACTGGGACTAAGGTCGACATGGGTGAGATCATTTATAGTGATCTCATAACCAGGCTCATGAGTAAGTCTAGGAATTCCTATGTGTCTTATCCTAGATTTATCTCTTTTGCCCTTGAAAGGTTACTGGGTTCTGACTACACTCAGGATGTAAAATTTGGTTTTACTTTTAGCATCCTGAGACCTTCTAATTTCAAAAAGGACCCTGCCCAATTCTCTCTAATTGAATTGACGGACTACATGATTGCTGTAAACAATCACGTGAACTCAGTGTCTCCACCTCCCCTTTCTAAAAAGAAGAAAGGAGGGAAGTCTAAGACTGTGACTAAGCCCTTACCCAAGTCACAGGGCCCTAAGACTTCTGGAATGTAACACCACAACCTGAAAAGGATCAAAATTCCACATTATGGTGTCAATCAGAACATACAAACGCATGAGAAAGACTTATAAACATAATGGTTATAAAGGTGTTTTAACGATAGTAACGAAATACTAACTCTATACATAATGAGTTCCAAAACTGAAATACAAATCCAAGCTCAAATCTAACTGAAGGTAAATCCAAGTCTAATCTAAAAGAAAATGGGTATCTATCATCATGGTGGTCCACTAAGAGCTCCTATGCACTCTTCACTCAATCCCAGCTTCCAACCTAAAACCTGTCGCAGGAAAAGAAATGCGGCTGAGCTTAAAAAGCCCAGTGAACAAATATAAAAAAAACGAATAATCGAACATATATAAGTATAGGGAAAAGGAACACAAGCTCCTGCTGAACGAATAACATCGGTAAAACAAATAAGAGATCAAGGATCAACTGAAAAAAATATCATATATCATAAGAAGCAAATCGTAGCGAAACATAAGGAGATCATAATGAAGTCAAAGGAATCAATCAGAGAGTCATAATCAAATAACAGAACAGAAATGCCCATCGAGGTCAGAAAGCATGCCACATGCTTAGTCACATAATCATCTCATATCCATATATCCGTCAAATCATAAGTTGTACAAGGAGGGGAGACCTCTCAAGTACCAAATGGAGTAGCTAGCTCCAAGAAGTGAAATAGGGTGCATGGCACGCACAAACCAATCACTAATCATATCGAGAACAGAACGGAGCAGAATCTAGGATGCATCCATACGCTCCCTACCAAATGAAATACATATGCCAGTACGAGACAGTACATACATATACATAATGGCCATGTGCATAAATCATCATATATCATACCATAACAGAACAGAACAGAAAGGGAACGACGTAGATCCATCACACCTCCACGAAAAGTGTCATGCCATTGGTGCCTCAATGACATGGTCATGGTACCTCCATGACTAGTAAACAAATAGCTCGGGAAACAGAACAAAACATATCATATCAAGTCATTATATCATATCTAATCAGAGCATATCAACTGAACGGAATCATATCGTACCAAATGGATGGCAAAAGAATATCATATAAACGAATAGTAAAACGAATATCAAGCCAAAGGATCATGTCAAGGGAATCATAGCAAAGGCTCATATCAACGGAATCATAACAATGCAACCGAATCAAATTCAAAGATCGAGAAGTCATAAGAGAAAACACCCTTACTGAGAAAGGGTAGAATATCTGTACCTTAAACCGCGAATGAAACCATATTAGAAAATACAAGGATCGGAAGTTACTCCTTCTTGAGCAAATCTACACGAATTAATGATCGTCTTATTATTTAATAACCATTTCATATTAGGGTTTCCTGCTATTTATAGCAACATTCCAAATTTAGTAACTTTTCATATTTAGTAACTTTCTGAATTAAGTAAGTTACCCGAATTAGTAAGTTTCCAAATTTAGTAGCTTTAGGGAAACATTCTGAATGAATCAAAGTTTGGTTTACCGATGATAATAAGTTGAATATAGGGTTTAGATTGTATTCAAATCAATTAATGACCGAATTAGGGTTCATATGTTCAAAATTAGGTTTAGGGCCTATAGTTACCAAATTAGAGTTTATATAGCAATTCTAGACCAGTTTCTTATGATTTTTCATGCCTACCATTTAAACTCCAAAAATTCTAAAATAATTATATGTGATTCCCATATTAGTCTAGTGTCTTCACAAATTTTCATAGATTTTATTAGAAAGTGAAAGTACAGTTACACAAATCATCTTTCCAGACCCACCCAGAAAATTAACTGCAGATACACACAGAAAGTTTGCCTTTAATTAACCCATTTCAACACTTCAAAAAAATCCACAAACATTCCAGGAAGTCCAAAATAACTTAAATATTACGCCTGTAAAAGGAGAGCTCTTAACTCCTTGTGGTTTGAAAATGAAAAATCAAAAACATCAACTGTTTTTAAGTTCCCAAAACTCAGATTTGACACATGATCCTATAAAATTCACAAACATGACCAATACAACTCCAATTCACCCCAAATCAATTGGAAAACTTAAGTAAGACATTAAACTAGGTTTTCATGCAAGAATACAGAATTAAACACTTATGAAACTCGAGCTAAAATGCACACATATTCAGCCTTGAAAATTGTCCCGTTCAAAAACCCGTTTTAAGCCATCATATGACATGTTTACTTATACAAACGCACATGAGACCCTTAGATATTACAAGATTTGTTTTAATTATCATATTAACATGTATGCGTAATCATTTTAACACCATATCATCACAAACCTTACCCAAAACCTAACCTTTAACTCGTTAAATACATATTAGGTTTACCCATCTTTATTAGTCATATTCAATGCATCATTAATGTGTCTTATCCAGGGTTTAATCGTATAAAAAGGGTTGTACCAAATGAGTAGGTCGAAACAGATTATAACATGGGTCGACTCAACATATAACAAAGTTTTATAAGTGATTACATGTGGTGTTTAAATGTTTCACGTACTTATTTTAATAATAGAAGTTGGGGTTGGGTATGTTTAGATCGACTCAATGGACTAAACACAGGTCTACACATAGGTTTATATAAGGTTCAGGTGGCGTGTTCTTTTTGTATCTGGATCAGATTAACGAGACAACAACAACAGCAACGTGTTAACGATTCAGTATTGTTGACATAAATAAATGCCTAAAAACATTATCAATATTTATTCATATCTCTATGTTTTGATGATCACAAAATGTAAGCTCATTAAAGCATAAACTTATCAAATAAACAAGTATTTAGTTGTAAATATTCATTTCTACAACTTAATCACTTAAGGTATGAATAAACAAGTGCTTAATGCATTATATGATCAAAGGAACATTTTCTTTATAACTAGATTTTTTATAAAACATCAAAAACATTTTATATATTTTTGAAAAACATTTTTGGTATTAAATAAAAATGTTTAATCCTTTATAAAAATATGAATTCAAATTTGTAACCAAAATCAGTTAAAATGTTCCAGAAAAATCTTCCCCACAAAAGGACAAAATTGGCCAACGTTCAGTAGGGGCGGCCCCCTTAATTTTACTAGGCGGCCCCCTTAATAATTAAGGGGACCGCCCCCTATTTAAGGGGACCGCCCCCGCTCCAGTAGGCTCCAGCTGTCCAGATTTTTCCCTATAAATACCAGCCTTCCCCTGGATTTTTTCTCAACCCTTTTGTACTAAAACTTTCTGTTGTAGATCTCATTTCATATCTTAGAAAAACCTTTGATCATATAATCTTAAGCATTGGTTTCCAAGTGATCCAAGCTTCCACCATCCAAGTGCAAAAGAAGAATACTTCTATCAATCAAGATTAGAAGTATTACAACTTAGTATCATTTTGTTACTTAAGTTGTGTGTTTAACAAAGTTTGTAAATCATTCATTCATTTGTATGTAAGGTGTGAGTTGTAGATTAGTGTTGTGTGTAAGTAGTGAAGATGTTGTATAAGTAGTTGTGGTATAGAAGTTGTGAGGTCAAAATGTAGAAGTCGTGAAGCCGTGGTGTAGAAGTTGTGAAGCCGTAGCTTAGAAGACATGAAGTCCTTGTGTTGAAGTCATGAAGCCGTAGCATAGAAGCTGTGAAGCGGTCGTGTTAAAGTTGTGAAGTCCTAGTCGTGAAGTCCTAGTGTTGAAGTCGTGAAGCCGTAGCATAGAAGTTGTGTAGCGGTCGTGTTGAAGCTGTGAAGTCCTAGTCGTGAAGTCCTAGTGTTGAAGTCGTGAAGCCGTAGCATAGAAGTTGTGTAGCGGTCGTATTGAAGCTGTGAAGTCCTAGTCGTGAAGTCCTAGTGTTGAAGTCGTGAAGCCGTAGCATAGAGGTTGTGTAGCGGTCATGTTGAAGTCGTGAAGTCTTAAGTCATGAAGACATAGTGTTGAAGTCGTGAAGCCGCATCATAGAGGTTGTGTAGCGGTCGTGTTGAAGTTGTGAAGAAGTCGTGAAGAAGTCGTGAAGCCGTTGTGAAGAAGTCGTGAAGAAGTCGTGATTAAGTCGTGTAGAAGTTGTGTTGTGAAGTTGTGAGATTGGTTCTAGCTACGATTAGAACTCGACATTTAGCTTTGTGTCGTTAAACCCGTGTAAGCCAAAGTTGTGTACGGTTTTCTCCGCCATAAGGGAGCTTATTGAAGTTGTGAAGAAAACTCTCGAGCAAGGTGTGCTCGGGGAGTGGAGTAGGGCAAGGAAGGTGTCCTTGTAGCCGAACCACTATAAATCTATCGTGTCTCGGTTAGATCTTTCCATACCTTATTTATTTCTTTACTTGCATCGTCATTACTTTCATACACATAGGCTTATATAATTGCTAGTATTAATTAGAGGTCGACTTCACATAAAGATCAAATTGAAAATCCATTCAAGAAACCAAAACTTTTACTATCAATTTAAAAGAATAAATATATAACTAATAATAAGATTTAAGTTTTATTTTTCATAACAAACTAGAATCTAAAGTTTTTTTTTTAAAGTATAAAACAAAGGTTTTTATAATAAATTAAAAAGACGTAAAACTATTCAACCCCCTTCTAGTTTTCCACAATTGGTATCAAGAGCCACATCAATCAAGATCTTTAAAATATACTGTATTTTAAAACTTGAATCGATCTATGGAATTCTAAAAATATCTAGAAGGGGAATCTTTGCTAAAACCACCACTATTTGAAAACTATACTTTTCTTGAATGAAAAAATAAATTTGAAACTTATGTGAAATCAATTGATCTAGATCTTTGGCATGTCATTTCGATTGGTGATTTTCAACTAACAAAAACGGATTTTGAAAGTCAAACAAAAACGGATTTTGAAACTCAAAATGATTATTTAAAAACTAAGAATAACAAAAATAATGAAGCTAAAATAATTATTTACAAAACCTTGCCGAAAGTTGAATATGAAAGAATATCTTTCTGTAAAACGGCAAACGATATTTGGAAAAATCTCTTAAACTTTCATCAAGAAAAATGTCAAGCCAAAGATGAGGATTTTGATCTTGTACATGAATTAGTTGTCTTAGAAAATTTAATAGATAAACATTTAGATAAAATAGATACATGTGCTACTAGTTCAAATGTTGTTAATGTAGGTATTAACGACGAAGACTACATGAATCAACTCCAAAGTGAACTCAATCCAAAATCATGGAGTGACACAGACGAAGGAGAAGATCATGTTCGGGTCAAGCCACTTCGGTTTAAATAAGTCAATCATCATCTAAGATATTACGAAGAAAAGCTAGGACGTGAGGTAAGTTCTCTTTTTAAATTTCATAAGTAATTACTTCATGCATATAATCTTATTAATGCCTTAGGATACGCTTAATCTGATAGGTTGCTTTGCCTTTACACTTTAGTTATATTCGTTCTGTGGCTTAATGAACTAGAAACCCTTTAGTTAGCCCCCCTAAGTATTAGTAAACCAAGCAATCTTCATATTTGGTACTCTTCGATAGGTAAATTTAGGAACTTAATTTCTTCTAAAAAAAAGAGAATGACTACTGGAGAATCTATTGACTAGAAACTCAATTTGACCTAACGGTTGAATTGCTTCTATGTGAGAAGTTGGGTGTGTGTAACCCGTAAAAACGGTCGTGTTTAGCCTGAATTGAGCACCACTAGTAATAGTCTCATACTCATTCTCCAACTTGAATACATTATTCTTCCTAAATATACCTAACGATAGTTTACTGCTATGAACTTTGCTTTTCACTAGAGCTTTTCATTCCTAGATGTATGTCATCCTGCATATATAAAATTTCTAGATGTTTACTTGCTCCTATGTGATTTGACTGCATGCCTTCGTAATTATTTGTTTAGTTGAATGCATTGTCATTATAATAGCTTTTGTTTTTCTCTAACTACTCTGACATGATGTATTTTTGTATTTAGTCATAATACATGCGTAAATGTCATAGGATATGTAGAAAGAGGTAGCATGTGACAATAGACTTGAGCATGAGATCTTTTATAAACCATTATTTTTTTAAACCTATAATTAATGGGACTTATTTTTAAACTTGCAAAAACTTCACATTTTGGAAAAATAATTTTTCAAAAGATTATGACACATTTCTATTTTACATATTTCACCATCTTACCTTTCTTCCAAACTTGTGTCCATAATTACGTGTTTATCAAAACCAAAGATTGGAAAAATATGTTTTCTTTCCTCATAAAAACATTTTGAAATAAAACCAAAACTATTTCATTAAAATATTTTTCACATACACATAAAAACTCACTTTCAAACATTGTTGAATAATGCCAAAAACATTTCTTTAAATCATGCATGGTGATCTCATATCTGTCATCTATATTTATGTATGTGACATTTATAAGTGAACTAAATTTGAAAATAACCATAATTTATTCACTAAGACCTCACTTGGTACAAGTCTAGAAGTCCATGCTATCACAACTCTACATTCCCATGCACATAGATATTCATTAGGATTATTTAACTAGCTTATTAATCTTCCTAAATATGATACTATGAATTACTTGGTGCTATGTAGTGTTTTCTTGTCTAACATATATATGTTACATGCTAAATGAGTTGTTTGCATGCTAGATAATGATGTCTAATGAATATGCTTAGCATACATAAGTTATTAAATCCTAAATTGCCTCAAAAGAAGTTGGACTTGCTTGAAACTAAACCCAAAAACACAACCCTTTCAAAATTTTCTGCCAAAAACCCATTTCCAGTGACCTGGAAATCAGCAGATAGGCGGCCCCCTTAATTCATTAGGCGGCCCCCTTAATATTTAAGGGGACCGGCCCCTTAATTAAGGGGACCGGCCATCTGATGGTCGAAGGTGCTGCTCCCCTTTTCTATTTTTTAGCCCATTTTATCCTATACTTCCCAAAATTCACAAACACATTTTGTCACAAACCACTCACCAAAATTTACCTTCCACAATCACATCATCAATTCACCATAAATACCCATTTGGAGGAGGAAGCTTGACATTTGCCATAACCCAACAAATGATGTTGTTCAAACTCAACCAACACCTAAACCTCATCCTAATGAACCCTTTCACACACATAACCAATCATCCATATGTCCACCTTCATTCACTCATAATTACCTAAGTTCACAAGTGTCTCCACCACCAAAAGTGTCACCACCACTTCCACCAAATAACAACCACTCTCCATCATCATCACCTTCCACTCAACACTTGAAGTTCATTGAAGAACTCAAGGAAGCCCATGAGCTTACTGCTCTCCTTGCTTTGCACCTTGCTCAAAGCAACTTAAACCCATCACCATCCATATCACCATCATCACCACATCACTTGAGTCAAATTGAGAAACATGTCAACAATTGTCCTTGTTGCATCTTTCTCCAATGTCAAACCATCATTACCATCATCACCATCCATCTCACCATCATTACCATCATCACCACATCACTTGAGTCAAATTGAGAAACATGTCAACAATTGTCCTTGTTGCATCTTTCTCCAAAGTCAAACCATCATTACCATCATCACCATCCATCTCACCATCATTACCATCATCACCACATCACTTGAGTCAAATTGAGAAACATGTCAACAATAGTCCTTGTTGCATCTTTCTCCAAAGTCAAACCATCACCTTAAATGAGCGTCTCACTTGGATTGAGTATCTTCTCACTAGATCTAATCCAACACCACCACTTGAACAACATCAAAACCCTCATTCAACATGGTCAAGTCCAAGCTCTCCACCTCCAATTCCTCTATCAACACTCTCTCCAACATCCATACACCCAAACTTACAACCCCATTAATCCAACATTTTTTGCCCCCTCTTTACCATCATCCATCCAAAATAATCCAAGTTTTCATGTCTCAAGCAAGTCCAATGGATCTCTTAGGCAATTTAAAATTTTCTACTTATTATATCATGATATATATACATGCTTGATGATTAATAACATGCTTATCCCATAATATGTTTTAAATGTATGCATGCTAATTAAATGTTATGCCATATTAATCATTCTTGATGTACATGATTCAAATGGAGCTTGCTGCAAAAACACCCTAAAAATGACCCTTTTCTGGAAATTTTTCAAATTTGGTCGCCTGGGAAAACACCAGATAGGCGGCCCCCTTAATTCCCTAGGCGGTCCCCTTAATTTTAAGGGGGCCGGCCTACAATTAAGGGGACCGGCCATCTGGGTAGTAAAATTTACTGTTTTCTTTTGCATCTTGCGACCCCTTTTATCTAGCCCAAACCTTACCTAAATCAACCATCACCTCCATCAAACACCCATTTTCATTCACCATGCTATCACCAAAATCATCTCTAAGACACCAAAACTCCATCACCACCACCTCAATGATTAATCCCCAAGTGCACCTAATGCACCATCAAAAACACCCTTTCATCCATCAATAACCACATCAACTCACACCTTTCATCACCACCATCAAGAGCATCAACTCCACCTCCTACTCAAGAACCTCCATTCACCCAACTTGTCATTTCCATATCACCAATAACACCTCTTGATGCTCATTTCTCATCATCACCAATACCACCACATCCACAACCAAACCATCATCTTTGGTCTTAGAGATGAGATACACTACATGTTTTCATTCCTTGAACACATGCTTAACAACCAACCTCCACCACAACCTCCATCATTTTCACCCACTACACTACCACCACCTTCATTCTCACCAAATTAAGCATATGCAATGCTTAATCAAAAATAATTTTTCAAACCATTTTGTGTGCAAGCCCCATGAAAGATCATGTACTCCTAGAATGATTATGTAGATTGCATTACTTACTAGCTAATGTAGAATTGAATATAATCTTGGATGGTTGTGTATTGATACACAACATTTTTAATGAATGTCTTTATATGCATGCTTATTTTTGCTATATATATATGCTTGTGCTTCTAATATTTTTCTTGCAAGTATTCCATATATCGATTCCTTGGTGCCCCAAACGAGGGGGAGTACACATCAAGGGGGAGTTTTTGTCCCGACAAATTTCACGTTTAAATTTTGTCGGCTTAACCTTTTTGATTCTACAAAAAGGGGGAGAAGTGAATGTAAACTCACTAAATACTTGTCCAAAAATAAACTTTTTGGTTTAATGAGTTTAGGTTTTGTAATCATCAAAAAGGGGGAGATTGTTGACATAAATAAATGCCTAAAAACATTATCAATATTTATTCATATCTCTATGTTTTGATGATCACAAAATGTAAACTCATTAAAACATAAACTTATCAAATAAACAAGTATTTAGTTGTAAATATTCATTTCTACAACTTAATCACTTAAGGTATGAATAAACAAGTGCTTAATGCATTATATGATCAAAGGAACATTTTCTTTATAACTAGATTTTTTATAAAACATCAAAAACATTTTATATATTTTTGAAAAACATTTTTGGTATTCAATAAAAATGTTTAATCCTTTATAAAAATATGAATTCAAATTTTTAACCAAAATCAGTTAAAATGTTCCAGAAAAACCTTCCCCACAAAAGGACAAAATTGGCCAACGTTCAGTAGGGGCGGCCCCCTTAATTTTACTAGGCGGCCCCCTTAATAATTAAGGGGACCGCCCCCTATTTAAGGGGACCACCCCCGCTCCAGTAGGCTCCAGCTGTCCAGATTTTTCCCTATAAATACCAGCCTTCCCCTGGATTTTTTCTCAACCCTTTTGCACTAAAACTTTCTGTTGTAGATCTCATTTCATATCTTAGAAAAACCTTTGATCATATAATCTTAAGCATTGGTTTCCAAGTGATCCAAGCATCCACCATCCAAGTGCAAAAGAAGAATACTTCTATCAATCAAGATTAGAAGTATTACAACTTAGTATCATTTTGTTACTTAAGTTGTGTGTTTAACAAAGTTTGTAAATCATTCATTCATTTGTATGTAAGGTGTGAGTTGTAGATTAGTGTTGTGTGTAAGTAGTGAAGATGTTGTATAAGTAGTTGTGGTATAGAAGTTGTGAGGTCAAAATGTAGAAGTCGTGAAGCCGTGGTGTAGAAGTTGTGAAGCCGTAGCTTAGAAGACATGAAGTCCTTGTGTTGAAGTCATGAAGCCGTAGCATAGAAGCTGTGAAGCGGTCGTGTTAAAGTTGTGAAGTCCTAGTCGTGAAGTCCTAGTGTTGAAGTCGTGAAGCCGTAGCATAGAAGTTGTATAATGGTCGTGTTGAAGCTGTGAAGTCCTAGTCGTGAAGTCCTAGTATTGAAGTCGTGAAGCCGTAGCATAGAAGTTGTGTAGCGGTCATGTTGAAGCTGTGAAGTCCTAGTCGTGAAGTCCTAGTGTTGAAGTCGTGAAGCCGTAGCATAGAGGTTGTGTAGCGGTCATGTTGAAGTCGTGAAGTCTTAAGTCATGACTAGTAAACAAATAGCTCGGGCAACAGAACAAAACATATCATATCAAGTCATTATATCATATCTAATCAGAGCATATCAACTGAACGGAATCATATCGTACCAAATGGATGGCAAACGAATATCATATCAACGAATAGTAAAACGAATATCAAGCCAAAGGATCATGTCAAGGGAATCATAGCAAAGGCTCATATCAACGGAATCATAACAATGCAACCGAATCAAATTCAAAGATCGAGAAGTCATAAGAGAAAACACCCTTACTGAGAAAGGGTAGAATATCTGTACCTTAAACCGCGAATGAAACCATATTAGAAAATACAAGGATCGGAAGTTACTCCTTCTTGAGAAAATCTACACGAATTAATGATCGTCTTATTATTTAATAACCATTTCATATTAGGGTTTCCTGCTATTTATAGCAACATTCCAAATTTAGTAACTTTTCATATTTAGTAACTTTCTGAATTAAGTAAGTTACCCGAATTAGTAAGTTTCCAAATTTAGTAGCTTTAGGGAAACATTCTGAATGAATCAAAGTTTGGTTTACCGATGATAATAAGTTGAATATAGGGTTTAGATTGTATTCAAATCAATTAATGACCGAATTAGGGTTCATATGTTCAAAATTAGGTTTAGGGCCTATAGTTACCAAATTAGAGTTTATATAGCAATTCTAGACCAGTTTCTTATGATTTTTCATGCCAACCATTTAAACTCCAAAAATTCTAAAATAATTATATGTGATTCCCATATTAGTCTAGTGTCTTCACAAATTTTCATAGATTTTATTAGAAAGTGAAAGTACAGTTACACAAATCATCTTTACAGACCCACCCAGAAAATTAACTGCAGATACACACAGAAAGTTTGCCTTTAATTAACCCATTTCAACACTTCAGAAAAATCCACAAACATTCCAGGAAGTCCAAAATAACTTAAATATTACGCCTGTAAAAGGAGAGCTCTTAACTCCTTGTGGTTTGAAAATGAAAAATCAAAAACATCAACTGTTTTTAAGTTCCCAAAACTCAGATTTGACACATGATCCTATAAAATTCACAAACATGACCAATACAACTCCAATTCACCCCAAATCAATTGGAAAACTTAAGTAAGACATTAAACTAGGTTTTCATGCAAGAATACAGAATTAAACACTTATGAAACTCGAGCTAAAATGCACACATATTCAGCCTTGAAAATTGTCCCGTTCAAAAACCCGTTTTAAGCCATCATATGACATGTTTACTTATACAAACGCACATGAGACCCTTAGATATTACAAGATTTGTTTTAATTATCATATTAACATGTATGCGTAATCGTTTTAACACCATATCATCACAAACCTTACCCAAAACCTAACCTTTAACTCGTTAAATACATATTAGGTTTACCCATCTTTATTAGTCATATTCAATGCATCATTAATGTGTCTTATCCAGGGTTTAATCGTATAAAAAGGGTTGTACCAAATGAGTAGGTCGAAACAGATTATAACATGGGTCGACTCAACATATAACAAAGTTTTATAAGTGATTACATGTGGTGTTTAAATGTTTTACGTACTTATTTTAATAATAGAAGTTGGGGTTGGGTATGTTTAGATCGACTCAATGGACTAAACACAGGTCTACACATAGGTTTATATAAGGTTCAGGTGGTGTGTTCTTTTTGTATCTGGATCAGATTAACGAGACAACAACAACAGCAACGTGTTAACGATTCAGTATTGTTGACATAAATAAATGCCTAAAAACATTATCAATATTTATTCATATCTCTATGTTTTGATGATCACAAAATGTAAACTCATTAAAACATAAACTTATCAAATAAACAAGTATTTAGTTGTAAATATTCATTTCTACAACTTAATCACTTAAGGTATGAATAAACAAGTGCTTAATGCATTATATGATCAAAGGAACATTTTCTTTATAACTAGATTTTTTATAAAACATCAAAAACATTTTATATATTTTTGAAAAACATTTTTGGTATTAAATAAAAATGTTTAATCCTTTATAAAAATATGAATTCAAATTTTTAACCAAAATCAGTTAAAATGTTCCAGAAAAACCTTCCCCACAAAAGGACAAAATTGGCCAACGTTCAGTAGGGGCGGCCCCCTTAATTTTACTAGGCGGCCCCCTTAATAATTAAGGGGACCGCCCCCTATTTAAGGGGACCGCCCCGCTCCAGTAGGCTCCAGCTGTCCAGATTTTTCCCTATAAATACCAGCCTTCCCCTGGATTTTTTCTCAACCCTTTTGCACTAAAACTTTCTGTTGTAGATCTCATTTCATATCTTAGAAAAACCTTTGATCATATAATCTTAAGCATTGGTTTCCAAGTGATCCAAGCTTCCACCATCCAAGTGCAAAAGAAGAATACTTCTATCAATCAAGATTAGAAGTATTACAACTTAGTATCATTTTGTTACTTAAGTTGTGTGTTTAACAAAGTTTGTAAATCATTCATTCATTTGTATGTAAGGTGTGAGTTGTAGATTAGTGTTGTGTGTAAGTAGTGAAGATGTTGTATAAGTAGTTGTGGTATAGAAGTTGTGAGGTCAAAATGTAGAAGTCGTGAAGCCGTGGTGTAGAAGTTGTGAAGCCGTAGCTTAGAAGACATGAAGTCCTTGTGTTGAAGTCATGAAGCCGTAGCATAGAAGCTGTGAAGCGGTCGTGTTAAAGTTGTGAAGTCCTAGTCGTGAAGTCCTAGTGTTGAAGTCGTGAAGCCGTAGCATAGAAGTTGTGTAGCGGTCGTGTTGAAGCTGTGAAGTCCTAGTCGTGAAGTCCTAGTGTTGAAGTCGTGAAGCCGTAGCATAAAAGTTGTGTAGCGGTCGTGTTGAAGCTGTGAAGTCCTAGTCGTGAAGTCCTAGTGTTGAAGTCGTGAAGCCGTAGCATAGAGGTTGTGTAGCGGTCATGTTGAAGTCGTGAAGTCTTAAGTCATGAAGACATAGTGTTGAAGTCGTGAAGCCGCATCATAGAGGTTGTGTAGCGGTCGTGTTGAAGTCGTGAAGAAGTCGTGAAGAGTGGCCGTTGTGAAGAAGTCGTGAAGAAGTCGTGATTAATTCGTGTAGAAGTTGTGTTGTGAAGTTGTGAGATTGGTTCTAGCTACGATTAGAACTCGACATTTAGCTTTGTGTCGTTAAACCCGTGTAAGCCAAAGTTGTGTACGGTTTTCTCCGCCATAAGGGAGCTTATTGAAGTTGTGAAGAAAACTCTCGAGCAAGGTGTGCTCGGGGAGTGGAGTAGGGCAAGGAAGGTGTCCTTGTAGCCGAACCACTATAAATCTCTCGTGTCTCGGTTAGATCTTTCCATACCTTATTTATTTCTTTACTTGCATCGTCATTACTTTCATACACATAGGCTTATATAATTGCTAGTATTAATTAGCGGTCGACTTCACATAAAGATCAAATTGAAAATCCATTCAAGAAACCAAAACTTTTACTATCAATTTAAAAGAATACATATATAACTAATAATAAGATTTAAGTTTTATTTTTCATAACAAACTAGAATCTAAAGTTTTTTTTTAAAAGTATAAAACAAAGGTTTTTATAATAAATTAAAAAGACGTAAAACTATTCAACCCCCCTTCTAGTTTTCCACAAGTATTGCATGGTTTAGGTTTTCATGTACATATTACAAGTTAACAACAAGGTGATCAAGAGTACCTTAGGGCTAGATTACAAGGGATCGACTGAAACAAACAACAACCGATTTCACAAGGCTGCACATAACTCCTAACAATCACTAATGGGCTGCTACATCTCGTCCTTGATTTCTTGAGGGCTAAACCAGGTGATAATGGCTGCTTAGGGTTTGGTATAGGGGGGAATGAGAGAACCGTATATTGTTTTATGTTTTAGGGTTTTCGGTATAGAGAGCAAATGGGGAAGTGGTATACGGTTTTAGATGTGGAGTGGGTCAAATGGCATGATGCGTTTAGGGGAGTACATGGGAGACTATTTCACTTCCAATATTTTCAAATATTTTGGTAATATCTTCCCAACTTATTTCAAATCATGTGACAATATTTAAAAGGCATAGACTATGTAACACCCCAACCCAACAAGGGTAGAAGTATCACATTATGGTGACATATCAAAGCAAACACAAGCACATGACTTAAATAATACAAATGAATTTCAAAGGTTACAAAGGGAAAAATCTGAAATACAAAGGATACAAATGAGAACTATAATAAATACTAAGTCTAACAATGTAAACGCTTCTAATCATCTCTAATCCAGCGTAGCTATCATGATGTGGTCTTCTAAGTCCAAAAGTACTCTCCACCCATAGCCCAACTTCCTACTAAAAACCTGTCGCAGGAAAAGGAATGCGGCTGAGCTTAAAAAGCCCAGTGAACAGATATATATAAACGAAAATGAAAGCAAAAGGAAATGAACATATATGGTATAGTTCAATGGAATAACATAAGGTATAGACAAAGGTACAAAGTAAGAAAGGGAAAGGGGAAGGTCAGTAATCCACCACGAGCCCGAACACAAATCAAATATAGTAACCATGTCTTCATAATCATATAGAGGGGAGACCTCTTAGATAATCAGATAATATGAGGGGTGTCCTCATTCTTCAAATGGAGTAGCTAACTCCCGAACTTGTGAAAGACGTGGATTGCACCCAGCATCAGTCACCGAACATTATATAATATCAAATCATGTTAAGTCCACGAACACGGACACGAACCTAGGATTGCAACCCATACGCCCCCCGAACAATAATATAGGCCATAATAAATATAATGTGCATGCAACGAACAAAATGGGAATGGTGTGAGAAATCACTCACCCACACGTGAGTCATGCCACTGGTGCATCAATGACACGGCCATGTTACCTTCATGGCTAGGAAACGAACTTGGCTCGGGTATCAAACTTGAAGGGTCAAAGGTCAAAGGTCCAAATCATAGCAAAGGTTCAAATAGTCTAAGTCATCGAATTATAGTCAAAGTCCAAATATCAAAGGTTCATGGCAAAGGGTTCATATCCACTATCAAAGTTAAACGAACCGATCAAAGGTTCATAATCAAATGGTTCATTTAAAGAAATCTTTATCAATTGGTTTTCATCAAAAATGATCTTTATTAACTATTTTCACAAAAGTAGTCTTTAAAAGTAATTTTCATAAAAGTTTAGTAAGATTCCAAATAAAAGTGGTATCGCATATTTCATAAACATCATTTTAAAATAAGTTTTCCTCAAAGCATTTCCATGATATAATTAAAAAGGTTTTCACATCTAGTTACCAAAATCAAATGAACCCTCGAAGTATCAAGTGAGTTGAATACTAATATCACAAGGTAACGAATGAATATCAAATGGATCATTATAGAGGCTCAAAGCAAAAAGGGTCATATCGAACATCAAAGTCAAAATGAATCAAACAAACTAACCAAAGTGTAGGGGAACATAGCAATGGCTTAGGGAATCTTAAAACGAATCAAGATCAATGAGTCATGAGAAAGAAGACACCCTTACTGAAAAAGGGTAGAATATCTGTACCTTAAACCGCAAGTGAAAACATAATAGAACACAAGATCGGAAGCAAACTCCACCTTCAACGAATCTACACGAATTCATGATCTCTTTATTAATTACTTATTTTAAGTCAGATTGTTCATTTTAGTCGGCTTTCCATTTTTAGCAGGTTTCCCGAATTAGTAAGTTTCCATGATTAGTAGGTTTCTATATTTGATATCTTAGTGTTACTAATAACTTAATTAGGGTCTTAGATCTTAGGTTTACATTTAATACTGCAACAATCATGACATAAGCCATTTTAGTATAGTTAAGAGTTAAATATGACAACTTATCAATTAAACCAAAATTTTATACTTAACCAAAATCCCATGCATGCAATCTCTTCGTATGATTTCATTACAGTAATATAGCCGAATCGATTCGCCCCTTTTCTTTACTAGCTTCCAAGTTTCTGTTGTGTTTTATTGATACATTTTCGTTGTAGGTAACTGTATGCTATTTTAACAGTTTTGCCCAAACTAATGAATGGTGTAGATTAGTTCTCATGTTAACACTAAATACATATTTGCATATCACATATGGATTTGATCAAGTGCATATACATATACGATGTGAATTAGATGTTTCACTTATCTTAATGTTAGTTAACTTACGTTTGAATATATTTTGTCACTTTACCCGTCCATAATCAATACTTAGGGTGCGTTTTAAACGTGATAGCGTGCCGACAAAAGTTTAGCAAAACGCGACAGTCACGACATAAAAAGTCATCAAGTCACGACATAATACGACATATATTCGTGATACAAAAATAGTATTACGTGACACCAATTTGTTACGACACAAAATAGCCTAAACATGGCATAAAGGGTCAATTTATAAGAGCATGTCAAGTTTCAATAGTGGAGATGGACTAATCAGTGTTGGGTAAAACATCACAAATGGTGATATAATAAAATCATATTCAGGTAAAGTATTTTCAAATTATCTACAATCTTTTGTTATGTACAGACCAAATTACCTTATATTATCATATGTTAATGATGTTGTTGTATGTTTACATGTTCTGTATTACTCGTATAAAATACATTTTAGATTTGATGAGGAATTACCTAAACTAACACAGGTTTGTGTAGATATGAACTCTTTTAACAACCATTTGGTTTTCATATATAAGTCATGATCATTATGATATGTACATCTTCTCTACGTGAACCTCTTTTTGTTTTTAACGCAATGACACACTCAAATGATCCAATTACTCTTAGCATGAAACAAATCTAATACTTATATGAGTAATTTTTGTATTATTCTTACACAAGTAGTATTTATATTGCAAGTAGTATTTATATTTCTCATATACGTAATTATTCTTACCTCCATGCCAAGAATGAGTACAGGCTGCGTTCAAGGTCGAACTCGAAACATGGACATGGACACGAAGTACAACGAGACACCCGATCGAACCTCAAGGCTGATCGACAAAAATGAAAACGGAACTTGAAACCAAAAGCACACGAGCCCCACACATGCTACGAAGCTACGAGCTTGATCGCGATGCAACCCCAAACCGGAACTCGAACTAGAGTAGGCGAAGTCAAGACTTTGGAGTTTCCCTCGTATACGAACAGAAACCCGAACATAAAAGTAGCAAAGATCTCAGCCCCAGCTGCCTAAGTTAGCCTTCAAACAGCTTCTTTACCCTCACGATCGAACACCACTTGAACTAGAAACGATGCACGTCTAAACCACCACTAAAAGCTACACAAGAACTCCCTTTTTCTGTCCTTGGATCGAACAGCAGGTACAGAAAGAAAAGTAGCAGCAGTCGACTTATTTGGAATAGAGTGTTTAGGGTTTTTTTTTTTTTTTTTTTTTTTTTTTTTTTTTCCAAAGAGGATGAAAAATATGATCGTATATAAAGTTTTGTGGGACAAGCCGTGTATATTGATTAAGGTAAATAAGGAATGACCAAATTTTGTGGGATTGTGATACCATTTAAATGTAATGTATATCTTTTCTTATTTGATCAATATCTTCTTCTTATTTGTTATATTGGCCGAAATTTTTGAGTTAGGCACAAGGCTTGTAGAATTATTTTTAGGGCTTTGGAAATGAATTTATTTGTTTATGACATTATATTATAAGGTAAAGTTATTTATTAGATTAATTTATTTGTTAACTTAGAATATTAATTTCTTTATATTTGGTACAAATAATATTTCTCTTGTATGATTTTATAGGCTCTTAAATTTTTAAAATTATAGGGGTATTTTGGTCATTTCGAGTTATGCAAATTTTAGGGTTTTACAGTTCTTCTCCTCTAAAAGAAAATTTTCGCCCTCGAAAATTGAAGTGAAAAGAAACGAAAAACACAACGGACCGTGAACGGAAATGTGAATGACTTGTTTCTCATGACTGTATCTTGTTGATCAAAAAGTTTCGGTTTCCTCAGAAAAGACATGTCATACTCAATCCGAACAAAAAGGATAATATACCAAACGTAACAGATGATAATCATATTCTCTCGGAAGAGATACAGGAAAAAAAGTAGGATTTGACGGATATGCCATCCATAGAATTTGATTAGGCAAATCAGATGAGAAGGTACCGAAATAAACTGTTTGTTAATATCATCCGGTAGAAACTCTACAACAAAACTTAAAATTCATATCGAAAGTATAAAGGTCAGCAACACGTGTGACGAGAATCCAAACATATCAAATTGTATGATTGTGAAAGCGGATTAAACGTATAGGTGGAATGAACCTAAAGTCTCACTAACTTAGATAATCTGAAACATCTATCAGAAAATTCTAAGGCTTCTAAGGCACTCCTCAAAATATCCTATGCCTACGACAAGTGCACGTTATATGATGTAAGTATTATCACGTTGGCCAGACGTCATAATACTGGCATCATATAAATATGCCCTCATGATGGTCATACTTTATCTCAAGTCGTAATCAAAACCACCTATCTTAATCCACCTAGTACTTCTACAGCCTCGGAGGTCAACCAAAATCGAATGCCAAAGTCAAAAAGGGAAACAAAACTATTCGCAAGAGTATCAAAATCCCAGATTTCCTAGCAGAAATGAGGTACGCCGTCACAAGCATCATATCTTCCACAATGCGCCAAAATCTCTCAAAACAAAGTCATCACCGAACATACGAAAAATAAACACGAATTGAAATGCTTCTAGGGAACTTAAATCATAAGAGGATCTTATTACGATATAACGAAACTGAAGAGGGTCAACGGAAATGAAAGTTAGACGCCAAGAACTTCGGCCTTCATAGAATCAATTCTTCCAAACATAAAGGGTCTGTTTCAAAAATCTGTTCATTCAACACATCCAATCTCTTCAAGTCCGGTTAATCTGTCTTCGTTGGTCCGTCAATCTGGAAGTGAAACAGAATCGTGTACTTTTGTCTGGTTCATCAAGCCTCCTGCAGTTCTTCTTGGAATGTGATGGAGTAATGTGAATTCCTAGCATGCTCTTTAAATTCCTTCATCATCTAGTCTGCTTCCGTTCTCAATTCATCTTAGTACAACTAAGATGAACAGGGAAGTGAGACTGTACGTCTTCATCAGTTCCATGTTCGCCATCTTGACTAGATCCTCTGCGTCGCCAACACTTCTACCTTGTAAGGAATGTCTTCACTCTTCAGGGTAGCCGCCATTGTTGTCAACTCCAGGTCAGGCAGTGAAATACTTCTTCTGACGCGCTTCTAGTTGTCTTGATGCATACGCAAAACCTTCTGTGCTGTAAGGGAGTATAATCGAGTCTCTTTCTGGAATGCCCCAAAATTCGTTCCGCCCGAAGATATGGAAGCTAATCTCTATTTCAGCTTTTCCAAAACTCCATTCTCAATCAAACTAAGCTGTTTCTCTCTGTTCACGAAATTTCTCCATGGTATCATCAGTTGCAAACATCTTCCAGAATTCTTCTGCAAGGTTCAAAAGGTTTCAGTTCTCCGTTCTGCTATCGGTCTTGACCAATTGGTGATAGTTTTCAAAACTTGCGGGATTTAAAGAGGTATCCTCAAATAAGGACATCGTTGTCTTTACAAATATCAATCTCTCAGAATGCACAAACGATCGACGAATTTCCTAGCAAAGTGCAAAGATGATTTTCATGCTCTTCCTCGTTTCCGAACATACTATTAAGTCATACAATGACCATTTGCCCAAGTACTTACGAGAAAACACTATTTATCAAATTCACGAAACAGTCACAGCTTTAGCTAATACTATTAGCGTCACTAACTGTCATAGCAGTCGTTACGAATACGAAAGTGATTTCAAGAATAACTTCAATTCATCAGAAGGAAACTTCGCACTCCAAAATTAAATAAATACATAGTCGTTTCAGGGTGGATGAATATTGGCTCCTAACAGTATTACAGTTCAGCTTCCTGTAATCAACACATATCTCCAGTCACCATCCTTCTTTATCACGAACGAACTAAAACACGCCCAGGAAATGCACTCAAGTAAACTCACTTCCTGGTCTTCGGTTGCTGTTCTTCCCGGTTGCTCGAATCAATTTATATGATCCCGAACACATCTGAAAGACACCTTCGCTTAGTGACTAGACAATCTCTCGGTATCATGTCAAATCCTACTTCACACTTCGGTGGAAAAACATGTGGTTCAGTCACGAATCATATTCAGAAAACTCAGGGTGCCAAATACCTCTCAAGGTAAGATTCATTTATTGGGGTACGAAATGGGTTCCAGGAAAACTTCATAGCCGCGAAAGTAACATACGAGTCTCCAGGGTAATAGTGATAGCAAGGGTTTAACAATTGGAAATCATGGTAGGGAGTTCAAAATTGTTGCAAATGTCAAAGGTGAGACATAGAAAGGTAGTTGTCAGTATTTGAGTGATCGATCAATCAATTCCTTATCAGAATAAAACCGAAGTTAACTATCCAAAGATTAACAGATCAGCATAGCAAAACTTATCGTTCAAAAGTGAGAGGGAAAAACATTCTTATACTCGTGGTTAAACGCCACAAGACTTCTCATAGGGACAGAGATGGGTGAACCGAAATCAAATAGTGTCAGAAGATTCATAGGTACTTATCAAAAGAAAAAGACAAATAACAAAACATATTCAGTACGTCATTGCCATGTAGGTCCTCAGAGTGCCCGAAGAGGCGTCAAAATGATTAACGAAAGGATCAGAGATCAGATTCAAAATCTGAAGATGAGGATCAAATAGTGTCAGGCAATTATTATGAAATTCTTAATGCCTTCAAGATTTAATCAGGTTCAAATCTTAGGTGGTGCAAAGCATAAGCTTTCACTTTCCAAAAGTGGTATCAACAGGATCTAACCAAAAGCAAGGCACGAATCAGAGTGATGCGGAAGCAATGATACCTAAACAAATGCCTTATAGTCTACCCATTCCTCACTGGTCAAAACTTACGTTCCTATAGGGAAATCTTAAAGCAAATTTTCAAAGGTTGTCTTACGAGAGCCTATAGGGAAAACTTAGTGGTCCTAACTTACACAGGTCAAGGGAAAATGTAATACGAATCGTAGCCTGTCGCTCTGATATCATAATTGTAACACCCCAACCCAACAAGGGTAGAAGTATCACATTATGGTGACATATCAAAGCAAACACAAGCACATGACTTAAATAATACAAATGAATTTCAAAGGTTACAAAGGGAAAAATTTGAAATACAAAGGATACAAATGAGAACTATAATAAATACTAAGTCTAACAATGTAAACGCTTCTAATCATCTCTAATCCAGCGTAGCTATCATGATGTGGTCTTCTAAGTCCAAAAGTACTCTCCACCCATAGCCCAACTTCCTACTAAAAACCTGCCGCAGGAAAAGGAATGCGGCTGAGCTTAAAAAGCCCAGTGAACAGATATATATAAACGAAAACGAAAGCAAAAGGAAACGAACATATATGGTATAGTGCAATGGAATAACATAAGGTATAGACAAAGGTACAAAGTAAGAAAGGGAAAGGGGAAGGTCAGTAATCCACCACGAGCCCGAACACAAATCAAATATAGTAACCATGTCTTCATAATCATATAGAGGGGACTTCTTAGATAATCAGATAATATGAGGGGTGTCCTCATTCTTCAAATGGAGTAGCTAACTCCCGAACTTGTGAAAGACGTGGATTGCACCCAACATCAGTCACCGAACATTATATAATATCAAATCATGTTAAGTCCACGAACACGGACACGAACCTAGGATTGCAACCCATACGCCCCCCGAACAATAATATAGGCCATAATAAATATAATGTGCATGCAACGAACAAAATGGGGACGGTGTGAGAAATCACTCACCCACACGTGAGTCATGCCATTGGTGCATCAATGACACGACCATGTTACCTTCTTGGCTAGGAAACGAACTTGGCTCGGGTATCAAACTTGAAGGGTCAAAGGTCAAAGGTCCAAATCATAGCAAAGGTTCAAATAGTCTAAGTCATCGAATCATAGTCAAAGTCCAAATATCAAAGGTTCATGGCAAAGGGTTCATATCCACTATCAAAGTTAAACGAATCCAAACGAACCGATCAAAGGTTCATAATCAAATGGTTCATTTAAAGAAATCTTTATCAATTGGTTTTCATCAAAAATGATCTTTATTAACTATTTTCACAAAAGTAGTCTTTAAAAGTAATTTTCATAAAAGTTTAGTAAGATTCCAAATAAAAGTGGTATCACATATTTCATAAACATCATTTTAAAATAAGTTTTCCTCAAAGCATTTCCATGATATAATTAAAAAGGTTTTCACATCTAGTTACCAAAATCAAATGAACCCTCGAAGTATCAAGTGAGTCGAATACTAATATCACAAGGTAACGAACGAATATCAAATGGATCATTATAGAGGCTCAAAGCAAAAAGGGTCATATCGAACATCAAAGTCAAAATGAATCAAACAAACGAACCAAAGTGTAGGGGAACATAGCAATGGCTTAGGGAATCATAAAACGAATCATGATCAATGAGTCATGAGAAAGAAGACACCCTTACTGAAAAATGGTAGAATATCTGTACCTTAAACCGCAAGTGAAAACATAATAGAACACAAGATCGGAAGCAAACTCCATCTTCAACGAATCTACACGAATTCATGATCTCTTTATTAATAACTTATTTTAAGTCAGATTGTTCATTTTAGTCGGCTTTCCATTTTTAGCAGGTTTCCCGAATTAGTAAGTTTCCATGATTAGTAGGTTTCTATATTTGATATCTTAGTGTTACTAATAACTTAATTAGGGTCTTAGATCTTAGGTTTACATTTAATACTGCACCAATCATGACATAAGCCATTTTAGTATAGTTAAGAGTTAAATATGACAACTTATCAGTTAAACCATAATTTTATACTTAACCAAAATCCCATGCATGCAATCTCTTCGTATGATTTCTTTACAGTAATATAGCCGAATCGATTCGCCCCTTTTCTTTACTAGCTTCCAAGTTTCTGTTGTGTTTTATTGATACATTTTCGTTGTAGGTAACTGTATGCTATTTTAACAGTTTTGCCCAAACTAATGAATGGTGTAGATTAGTTCTCATGTTAACACTAAATACATATTTGCATATCACATATGGATTTGATCAAGTGCATATACATATATGATGTGAATTAGATGTTTCACTTATCTTAATGTTAGTTAACTTACGTTTGAATATATTTTGTCACTTTACCCGTCCATAATCAATACTTAGGGTGCGTTTTAAACGTGATAGCGTGCCGACAAAAGTTTAGCAAAACGCGACAGTCACGACATAAAAAGTCATCAAGTCACGACATAATACGACATATATTCGCGATACAAAAATAGTATTACGTGACACCAATTTGTTACGACACAAAATAGCCTAAACATGGCATAAAGGGTCAATTTATAAGAGCATGTCAAGTTTCAATAGTGGAGATGGACTAATCAGTGTTGGGTAAAACATCACAAATGGTGATATAATAAAATCATATTCAGGTAAAGTAGTTTTCAAATTATCTACAATCTTTTGTTATGTACAGACCAAATTACCTTATGTTATCATATGTTAATGATGTTGTTGTATGTTTACATGTTCTGTATTACTCGTATAAAATACATTTTAGATTTGATGAGGAATTACCTAAACTAACACAGGTTTGTGTAGATATGAACTCTTTTAACAACCATTTGGTTTTCATATATAAGTCATGATCATTATGATATGTACATCTTCTCTACGTGAACCTCTTTTTGTTTTTAACGCAATGAAACACTCAAATGATCCAATTACTCTTAGCATGAAACTAATCTAATACTTATATGAGTAATTTTTGTATTATTCTTACACAAGTAGTATTTATATTGCAAGTAGTATTTATATTTCTCATATACGTGATTATTCTTACCTCCATACCAAGAATGAGTACAGGCTGCGTTCAAGGTCGAACTCAAAACATGGACATGGACACGAAGTACAGCGAGACACCCGATCGAACCTCAAGGCTGATCGACAAGAATGAAAACGGAACTCGAAACCAAAAGCACACGAGCCCCACACATGCTACGAAGCTACGAGCTTGATCGCGATGCAACCCCAAACCGGAACTCGAACTAGAGCAGGCGAAGTCAAGACTTTGGAGTTTCCCTCGTATACGAACAGAAACCCGAACACAAAAGTAGCAAAGATCTCAGCCCCAGCTACCTAAGTTAGCCTTCGAACAGCTTCTTTACCCTCACGATCGAACACCACTTGAACTAGAAACAATGCACGTCTAAACCACCACTAAAAGCTACACAAGAACTCCCTTTTTCTGCCCTTGGATCGAACAGCAGGTACAGAAAGAAAAGTAGCAGCAGTCGACTTATTTGGAATAGAGTGTTTAGGGTTTTTTTTTTCAAATAGGATGAAAAATATGATCGTATATAAAGTTTTGTGGGACAAGCCGTGTATATTGATTAAGGTAAATAAGGAATGACCAAATTTTGTGGGATTGTGATACCATTTAAATGTAATGCATATCTTTTCTTATTTGATCAATATCTTCTTCTTATTTGTTATATTGGCCGAAATTTTTGAGTTAGGCACAAGGCTTGTAGAATTATTTTTAGGGCTTTGGAAATGAATTTATTTGTTTGTGACATTATATTATAAGGTAAAGTATAATATTAGATTAATTTATTTGTCAACTTAGAATATTAATTTCTTTATATTTGGTACAAATAATATTTCTCTTGTATGATTTTATAGGCTCTTAAATTTTTAAAATTATAGGGGTATTTTGGTCATTTCGAGTTATGCAAATTTTAGGGTTTTACAGACTATGTCCAATTTAACTTGTAATCGTGTAATACGTATACTAAGGATATATAGTGTGCCGAAATATATACCCTTAGGTTATAGTTTCATACTTTGTGATTTAAATTCATAACGTATAATCCAAACTTAGGTTATATTCGTATTAAATGTTCAAATGTCGTTTCGGATTTTCAAGTCGTTATAATTCTTCCCCTCCAAAAGGAAAAAATTTGTCCTCGAAATTTGAAGTCGCAAAATTTAGGCAGAGATGTACCAAATCACGAAGGAAACGACAATAGATAGCCCCACGCTCGGAGAGGTTTTTCCAAAAGAATCTTCACAAATGGAATAGTTTTATTTCTCATGACTCGATCCAGACAAACTAGGATAGCCCCAGGCTATCCACAGAACACAATCATAACAAATCTGATCCAACGAATACGAAACAAATTCGTAGCAGATGACGGTGGTAATCTCACAAAGAGATACATGAAACACATATACATATTAGGCAAATACGTAGGTAGTGCTAAACGGTAAGAAAACTTCATCAACTTTATCCAGATTCTGAACGAACTAAGGAACTTGCAAATAATCAGAGAAGCACATATCGAATTATCAAATGTATAGAAAGTTTCATAAAGAGGCAGGTAACATATTCGTACTGACGACCAATTAAGCACATTTTGGAATATCAAAACGTGTCAGATGGCTTAACGGAATAGGTAGAATAATCGTACGGATAAGAACGAATCTAAGGACTAACATATCGCGAACTAAATCTTCCTATATGCCAAAACGTCTAACATTATGGTGTCAATCAGAGTATACAAATGCAAGCGGAAGACTTATAAACATAATGGTTACAAAGGTGTTCTAACGATAGTAACGAAGTACTAACTCTATACATAATGAGTTCCAAAACTGAAATACAAATCCAAGCTCAAATCTAACTGAAGGTAAATCCAAGTCTAATCCAAAAGCAAATGGGTATCTATCATTAGGGTGGTCCACTAAGAGCTCCTATGCACTCTTCACTCAATCCCAGCTTCTAACCTAAAACCTGTCGCAGGAAAAAAAATGCGGCTGAGCTTAAAAAGCCCAGTGAACATATATAAACAAAACAAATAATCGAACATATATAAGTATTGGGAAAATGAACATAAGCTCCTGCTGAACGAATTTCATCTGTAAAACAAATAAGAGATCAAGGATCAACTGAACAAAATATCATATATCATAAGAAGCAAATCGTAGAAAAACATAAGGAGATCATAACGAAGTCAAAGGAATCAATCTGAGAATCATAATCATATAACAGAACAGAAATGCCCATCGAGCTCAGAAAGCATGCCACATGCTTAGTCACATAATCATCTCATATCCATATATCCGTCAAATCATAAGTTGCACAAGGAGGGGAGACCTCTCAAGTACCAAATGGAGTAGCTAGCTCCCAGAAATGAAATGGGGTGCATGGCATGCATAAACAAATCACTAATCATATCCAGAATAGAACAGAATGAAATCTAAGATGCATCCATACGCTCCCTGCAAAAAAAAATACGTATGCCAGTACGAGACTGTACATACATATACATAATGGCCATGTGCAAAAATCATCATATATCATATCATAACAGAACAGAACAGGAAGGGAACACCGTGGATCCATCACACCTCCACGAAAAGTGTCATGCCATTGGTGCCTCAATGACATGGTCATGGTACCTCCATGACTAGTAAATAAATAGCTCGGGCAACAGAACAGAACAGAACAAAACATGTCATATCAAGTCATTATATTATATCTAATCAGAGCATATCAACTGAACAGAATCATATCGTACCAAATGGATGGCAAACGAATATCATATCAACGAATAGTAAAACGAATATCAAGCCAAAGGATCATGTTACGGGAATCATAGCAAAGGATCATATCAACGGAAACATAACACAGCAACCGAATCAAAGTCAAGGATCGAGAAGTCATAAGAGAAAACACCCTAACTGAATCAAATTTAGGTTTACCAATGATAATAAGTTGAATATAGGGTTTAGATTGTATTCAAATCAATTAATGACCAAATTTGGGTTCATATGTTCAAAATTGGGTTTAGGGCTTATAGTTACTAAATTAGAGTTTATATATCAATCCTAGACCAGCTTCTTATGATTATTCATGCCTGTCATTTAAGCTCCAAAATTTCTGAAATAATTTTA
This sequence comes from Artemisia tridentata subsp. tridentata, assembly GCA_021014915.2. Lineage (NCBI taxonomy): Eukaryota > Viridiplantae > Streptophyta > Magnoliopsida > Asterales > Asteraceae > Artemisia > Artemisia tridentata. The sequence goes on along the minus strand of CP139507.1, from coordinate 355,170,483 downwards.
GGTGATTCCCATATTAGTCTAGTGTCTTCACAAATTTTCATAGATTTTATTAGAAAGTGAAAGTACTGTTACAAAAATTATCTTTCCAGACCTACCCAAAAAATTAACTGCAGATACACACAGAAAGTTTGCATTTAATTAACCCATTTCAACACGTCAGAAAAATCCACAAACATTCCACGAAGTCAAAAATAACTTAAATATTACGGCTGTAAAAGGACAGCTCTTAACTCCTTGTGGTTTGAAAATGAAAAATCAAAAACATCAACTGATTTTAAGTTCCCAAAACTCAGATTTGACACATGATCCTATAAAATTCGCAAACATGACCAATACAACTACAATTCACCCCAAATCAATTGGAAAACTTAAGTAAGACATTAAACTAGGTTTTCATGCAAGAATACAGAATTAAACACTTATGAAACTCGAGCTACAGTGCATACATATTCAGCCTTCAAAACTGTCCCATTCAAAAACCCGTTTTAAGCCATCATATGAAATGTTTGCTTATACAAACGCACATGAGACCCTTATATATTACAAGATCTGTTTTAATTATCATATTAACATGTATACGTAATCATTTTAACACCATATCATCAAAATCCTTACCCAAAACCTAACCCTTAACTCGTTAAATACATATTAGGTTTTCCCATCTTTATTAGTCGTATTCAATGCATCATTAATGTGTCTTATCCAGGGTTTAATCGTGTAAAAAGGGATGTACCAAATGAGTAGGTCGAAACAGTTTATAGCATGGGTCAACTCAACATATAACAAAGTTTTATAAGTTATTACATCTGTTGTTTAAATGTTTCACGTACTTATTTTAATAATAGAAGTTAGGGTTGGGTATGTAACACCCCGACCCGACAAGGCCAAGATATCACATTATGGTGTCATACAAAGCATACATTACGCAAGCGGAAGTCTTTTAAATAAATAACCAAGTCTCAAACATCAAGACTGGTATCAAAAGATAATCCCAATTGCATAGTGGGCTAACCAAACAAAACCAAATAAGAAATAATATTCAAAGTACTGAAAGAAATGAAAGTACGAAACAATGGACAACGAAATGATAAATAAATAGGTCTCTAAGTCCTACGCTCTCTCATTCCCAAGCCCGTCGCCCCGCTTATTACCTGCCGCATAAGAAAAGAAAACATGCGGCTGAGCTTAAAAAGCCTAGTGAACAGATATATATAACATAATATAACGGTAAATAAGCATAAGCAACGAAGGAATAAGAATAACAAATGAAAAGTATAATCACGAAAGTCATACGAATTTTAAAGAGAACTAAGAGTCAAGAATGCATGAGAACTGAATAGAAAATGAATCAAGGGAAATAATGAAATAAGGAAAAGTTCATATAAGGATGTGCCATAGGAACTACATACATAATCCGTCAAATCATACTAAAGCATTACAAGTATACGAAGAGGGGAGACCTCTAAGTAATAAAAGTGTGAGAAGGAGTCTAAGGCACACACCACCTGGACACCATAATCATATAAACATAAAGCCTAGGATGCATCCATACGCTCCCTAACATAAGTATGTATGTCAGTACTAGACTGGTCACACATATAAAGTTGGCCAATAGTGCACACAAAATCATAACATAAGGGGGAACGACGTAGATCTATCACACCTCTACGGGAGTGTCATGCCTAGGGTGTCATCCAAGACATGGTCATGGTACCTCCACAACTAGGTTAGCTCAGGCACAGATCTATCATAGCATACAACAAATATAATCTAGCATGGTAAGAGAAACAAGATAGTAACTCAATAAGCATGGCAACATAAGCATAGCATAGCAAAGACATTTAAATAAATGTCAGAATGAATCAATAAGAATGACAATCATACAATGAAAGTCATGAGTCAAATAAGGGAATCATATCAGGCATAGGATCGATAGAAATATCCCTACTGAAAAGGGAAAGAATATCTGTACCCTTATCAAAGCACACAAATCACAGCAAATAGATAAATGGAAGCAGATGATCACTCCTTCTTCACCCGATCTACATTAATCATAATTTTATCTATAAGTTTCATGGTTTCATAATCATAAAGGTTTCATTTTAGTTTTCATTCCATTTAAGGTAACTTTCCTTATTTAGTTGGTTTCCATAATTAGTAACTTTCCAAAAATAGTAACTTTCCACAAATAGTAAGTTTCAATATTTAGTAACTTTCCATATTTAGTAACTTTCCAAAAATAGTAAGTTTTCATATTTAGGTTTAAAAGCAATTTAGGTATTCTAAAAATAGTAAATAGTATTTAAAAAGGTTTAAATAGTTATTAATGTCAAAATTGGGTTTCATATATTAATATACTTATAAAATGATGTTATTTCACAATTTAGAGTTTTACAAATCAAAATAGGGTTTCCAAATTAAGTAAGTGTGAGATTAGGGTTTCTAATTACACAAGTCATTTTAATTGATCAATTAAAGTAATTAAATTCCAATTAGGGTTTCATACATTCAATTAAGTCATAATTAAGTCATATTTCTCGAGTTAGCAGTTTTAGGGTTTAATTCATATAGTTTGGGTTTCATATCATCATTATTCAAAGATTAGGGTTACTATTGTAATTATGCCAAAGTTAAAGGTCAATATGAATATTAGTTAAACCATAAGTTAAGTACTCTTAAAATGACAAATAGCTTATTTAGGTTCTAAAAGTGAGGCAAATAAGCTTATAAGTGTTTTAAATAATTAATTACTTAAATTCAGAATTAACATTGAAAACAAATTCGACTTTAGCTATTTTTAACACACCTTAAACGAGCTTATAAAATTCTATAATTTTACCCAGATATACCTATATGTCTTAAGTATTCTACATAATTTTTCCAGATTTTATTGAGTAGCACAAGTACAAACTAAAAATCGACATTCAAAACATGTACCCGAATTGGACCTGTTGGAACACCCCGAAAGTATGTAATTATTTACCCAGGTTAGACATCTCAGAAAAATCTAAAAAAATTACAAAACGTAACTCATATACCAAATTTCATTCTGCCAAAATTTCAAGTCTTAATTCGTTATAGATAGTAAATTATAAATCATGAACCACACCTGAATTTTCATAACCTGAAATACAGTTTTGACATATGAATTTCTAAAAATCAAATGGTTACCTTCTAGACTTCTAAAAATAATCAAACCAATTTTATTTGCTCCCTATTTCATTGCATTCAGTTTTAGACCCAAGAACCACTAAAATTCATGTTTGTATCATCAATCTAAAATTCTTTAAGTAGCACAAAATTTCTGATAGCTTAGTTTGCATATACAAATCCGATTTCCATAACATAATTAATCATATTAACACATATTAATATATATTGATCCGAAAATATTGTTATAGATTAGAGTTTACATGGTTACCTCTTATATTAGATCGAATAGAATGAAAACACGAAGATTTCCAAGATGATCAAATCACCAACACTCTTCTTCTCCTTGATCAAAATCGAATGGAAGAAATAAAATATGGATTGATTAGGTTTTACATATGAACATGTCTTATAGATTGAATGATGAATTATATGATTACCTTTGTTGTGTTTTTGTACGAATTGAACTATGATCAAGATCAAATGATTGTTGCTTCTCCTTCTTCTTCTTCCTTGATATCGAATTGGAATCAAGTTTTTAGGGTTTGGTTTTTTTTTTTTTTTTTTTTTTTTTTTTTTTTTTTCTTGCCGACAATTTGGATTAAGGAAAAGGAGTTTAGGGGTTTTTTTTTTTTTTTTTTTTTTTTTTTTTTTTTTTTTGAGTGGTATAATGATCGATTTAACAAAAATAATGGGGAGGGAATTTAGGCCGATTTTGGGGATAATTATGGATCATTTGCAACTTTCCAAATTTGCCAAAATTCATACTTATTTTGTATATCTTTCATAATTATTTTGTGTACATATTTTTATTATTTTCGGCCCATATGTGACATATTAAACGTGCCATAATTTATATCATAAGGTTCTTGTATCATTTCATATTTTACTTTAGGTTATATGTTCATATCGTATGGTTTTGAGTCATAACATGTTATATAACTCAAGTTTTAATTTATAGCGTATTTTATAAGTCGTATTTAATTTACGGTGTTATAATTCTTCCCTCCTAAAAAGAAATTTTCATCCGCGAAATTGAAATACGAAATCGAAATAGAAATAATAAATCGAAAACGGAATCAAAATGAATACGTACCAAGTCACAAAGAGAAATGTGGATAACTGGATCGTATCGATTCTTCGGTCTCCCAAGTAGCCTCGCTCTCAGGATGATTCTTCCAAAGAATATTTACGAATGGAATTGTTTTAGTTCTCATGACTCTTTCCTGACGCTCCAAAACAGCCTCAGGTTCTTCACTATACGAAAGATCTTCCCGAATCTGATCGAACGGGCAAGGCACAACATGAAGCGGATGATAATCATACTCACGAAGAAGAGATACATGGATACATCGTATACGAGAGATAACTGGGAAGGTAACGCCAAGCGATGAGATACCTCGCCAACCTGATCAAAATCATTGAAAAGCCCTAGGCTTTCATAATTCACAATGAATTCGTTCCAAGGAATACGAAACAACAATGTAGCAGATAACGATTTAAATCTTACACAGAGATACTTGAAACATTCATGCTTGTAAGCAATACGAAGGTAGTACTAAAGAGTAAAACCTCATCAACTCAGTCCAGATTCTTAATGAAAAGGGAACTAGTGCATCATTATAGAAGAATTCATCAATTTCAAACAGATACTGATCGAACTAAGGAACGTACCACCGGTCAATGAAGCACGTGAAGAATCATCAAATGTATCAAGAGTTTTATAAGAGATAGATAGTGTAATTGTACTGATGATCAATCGAGTACAACTCGAAATATCAATTTGTATCAAAACGCATAATGAGATGGATAGCATATTTGTACCGACGATCAATAGAGTATAAATCGGAGTATCGAAACGCATCAGAAAACAAAACAAAATAGGTCGATTAATCGTACGGATAAAACACATAAAAGAGCTAACGTAGTCATACAGACGATAAACTAAGCACATAACGGAGGGTCGGAACGTATCGGAGAGCAATAACGGAATAGGTCGGATAATCGTATGGAAAACAACAACTCAAAGGATTAACGCATTGCGAACCAGATCTTCTTCATACGCCCAAAACGTTAACTCTCCACAACGGGAACATCATACGAAACATACAAATTTCATAGTCCACCATTCAAGGTTTCTCTTCCACAAGGATAACTAATCCACCAATTACAGTAATCAACTCCGGACCTTAAACCAACAAATCTCCAACCTAATCCAATCCAAAAGGTGTTCTACATCTCCGTAGGCAAACTCAATCATGCCAATACACTTGTCAAACTCTCCATCCCATACATCTTCAATTTCAACATAGTTGCTCTGTCCGTCCATCCATCTGAAGCTGAGTAGTCGCCATAAATCTTGAGCCGGTCTTGAAGGTCTTCTGCATTTCTTCTAGAAGCGTGCAACAAAACTCAATTCTTCTGACATGATCCCTGTAGGTGCGCCAAGGAGCTTGAATAATCTTATGTTGAAATAAATCTCTGCCGATCTTCCAAGTGAGCCACCAAGTTGAACGATTCACTACAACCCCCATCGTTTTGTCCTTCCCAACGTGCGCGTAAATCCCGTTACAAAGTTGCTGACAGTTTTAGTCCCACTTCTACATACGAACATCCAAAATGAGGAAAACCACTCGTACGCTGATGCTAACTCCCAATCTGTTGACATGCTAGCCACTTCGCCATCAAAGCATTCACACCCGTTGTCATACCATCCCGTCATAATTTATGCTACAAGTCTCTACATAATAATACAACTAATATGTATAGAGCGAAAAGAACGGGGTGCTTCAAGCATAACCGTTTCATTCAAATCTTCTACATAGATCGTAATTCCCCCACCTTGCTCCTGAGCTTCTTCACATCCGTCATAACCAATCTCCAGTCGTGCGTATGATAGTTCACCTCCCACGGTTTATCTGCATAGATGCATCACTAGCAATCTTTCCGTATAACCTAAGGACATAGCTGACCTTCTTCTCAAGTAGAAACAAATATCCCTCTTAACTTTCCAAAAGTTCTCCAACTCATTCTTCATCCCTACCAAAATTATACTCTTCGAGAAACTTACATCGAGCTCTTCTGACGTAGAAATTTTCAACATCAAAATACAAGGATGATTCCCGTGTTTCTCTTTCGTCCCTGAATATACTTGATGCGCGTGATGTGTCGTTGCGGTTTAGCAGTTTTAATGCCTACTCAAGTTTTAAATTTATATTTAGCCGACTTATCAATAACACACACACTTAACGAGCAGTGTACCCGGTCAGTATGAAGATAATGGTAAGTAGAGTGTCGATCACTAAGAGTGGAACGTATTATCTAGTTATTCTAATCAGTATTTTAATATCCTAACGCAAGGGGGTTTCAGCCTGAGAGACTGGCACAGTTTTGTTTGCAATTAAATAATAAAATAAACAATAGGCACGAATCAGCAAGTAGCACACACGTACACAGATAAATACTCGAGACAATAAGAGGGCTGACCTTATGATTAAGTAGATTGTCACTTGTTTTATTGATAGCTTTATATGAAGTGTATGTAATTAACCCTTTCTCGTTGGTCCTATTCTCATCGGCGAGTAAACCCTTAATGATTACTTATGTCTAAAAGTTATTCCTAAGTGATCAATTTAGAAACAACCGTGGGAGCCACATCTTGTCCCGCAGTCAAATGCCCGCAAGCCACTAATAAACACAGAGGTTATCAATGCACTAATAAGTAGTAACCAAAGACATCAACATATAAACTTTAATTGATGGGAAAGCAAGTATTAAAGGGAGTGCAATCTTTCGTTGTCACATTACACAAGCCACCAATCCTGATGAATTAAAGTTTGCTAACACAATAAAACAAAACTACTTAATGAATTAAATACATGCAGCACCTTCTTATAGCTCTTGTATCTTTGATTTGGGTGTGTCTTGTGCTGCCTCCTTGACTGAATTCGTCCTTTTGCTCTGCTGTCCGAACTTCGGTTTTTAGGTTTCGAACCCTTAAATTCGTCTGGTCTACGGGGTATTTATAGTTTCTGTCTGAGGGAAGATGCGGCGCATCTACTTAAGTAGATGCGGCGCATGTACTTAACTTCGCGTGGGGTCCAAGATTATAATATTCAGGAATATTCGTACACCGCCAGAAGATGCGGCGTAACCCTTTATTAGATGCGGCGCATGTTCTCTTGTATCTCGGATCGTATCTGGTGATATCTTGATAGAGATGCGGCGCATGTTGATAGTGAGATGCGGCGCATCTGGAGCAGAATTGACTTGATCTTGTCCATGTTAGTAGACTTCCACTTTATGCACGTTTTGCTCCATTATTAGTCCATAATTGCTAAGTTTCACCAAATGCTTGTTTTTACCTGAGAATTACAAAAGTAAACAATTAAGTATCAATCCTCATACATAATATAGTAAAACAAGTCAAATTATTAGGATAAATGATAGTAATAAAATGTACTTATTTGAGTTCATCAAATATCCCCCCACTTGAACTTTACTTGTCCCCAAGTAAACCTTAGAATTTCATTTATGAAAATGTATCCTAAAAGATGTTAGGATTTATTTTTATTTTTAAGCATGTATTCGTTTATTTCATAATCACACAACTAAACACTTAACGAATTAGAAGTAAAATAAAATAAGTCGATAAAATCAAATCTAATCGTTTAACTGTCCAGTCGCGACGAATATTCTATCATAAGCTTGGCAAGTATACACATCTCCACCACTAAAGCTAAGGAATAACAAGTCTAAAGCGGTAAAAAGGGTTTTTAGGCTAAAGGGTTAATTATTCTTATTTACTATCGATCTCAAATTCCAGAAAAGGCGACAAAATCACAAATACATGATCGAATCCACGAACACGATACTTGCAATTGCTCAAATCCTTAACTCGAATAGGCTAAAGATAGGTCCAAACTTCACCAATAATAATATATCAAAAAGGGCGACAAAATCATAAATACATAGCCGAATCCACGACTACGATACTTAAGATTGCTCAAATCCCTAATCTCAATAAATCAAAGGTTTGGTTGGATAAAGAATAATACAGGGCATGGATAATATTTGGGATATAAATTGGTGTAAAATGAAAAAAACAAACAAAACAAACAAATAAATTAAAATCCTAAGTGTGGTTAATCACTATCCCAACCATCCCATGAATAAGACTCATATCATCAAATAACTCACGCTTTAACACTTGAAACACACGCTTTAGGTAGACACGAATTATACTCAACAAAATCTTAATCAAAGAATAAACCTTAATTGGCATTCCCATAACTGCCAATTCCCATTCAATCCATAGATATAATACAACAAATAGTGGTGATATCGACCACTTACATAACTCTACATCGTTGGCTTAAAATAAACATCCAACTCTTTTTTCTTTCTTTTCTCATTTTTTTTTTTTTTTTTTTTTTTTTTTTTTTTTTTTTAACTTGAAACATAAACATAGATGTGTAAAATTTCACCACATCACTACAACTTTCTTTCCGGATAATTTTTTCATACTTTTCATACTTTCAGAAATAACGGTAATAGTGAAAGTAGTAAACACACGAAAAATAAACTCAAAGATATACAATATTTACTTTCACTCCAATTGCATTGTGCAATTTCCCGACCTAACCATAGATAATGAATTACGCACGCGAACACAGGTAATGTAAGGAAACACACTTTGCCTAAAGCAATTAACCAACCACGGATTTTAATCTACAGGGTAGGCTAAGGTGTAAGGGTGTAACGAAACATTTAAACAAAGGTGTAAGAAACGAAAGGAATGGCTCTGAGTGTTTTTCTAGGGGTATCTTACTCTAAAAATGAGAGTAACAAAAGGGTTTATACGGGGGTTAACTAACCAGTATAGTTAGCTAATAACACATAACATATAATAGGCTTTTTGGGTGTAATCCTAGAAATTTACCAATTTAGACAAGTCATTCCAATTATATCAATAATACTCATTATGGTGGTCTCGAATAGTATACAAGCCAAGTTCTAAAGTTTACAAGTCACCGGCACACTCATAGATTTGTGAATTTTGAAAAATCACAATTTTTGAAAATAACGTCATGTGTGCAGCTATGCAACTTAGATCTTAAACAAAAACATGCTAAAAAAAATTTAAGTTTGATATATTAAGCACATTTTAAGCATAATTTTTGAAAAAGTTTAGGACAAGTAATTGTTAAGTGTTCTAATTCTCCAATCCCCCCACTTAAGTTAAACAACGTCCTCGTTGTTTGTATAAAATGTTAAAAACTGGAAAATAAAAGAATTAGAACAGAAAAACTCCCCTGAGACTTGCTCGGTATGATCCTCCATTTGTATATGAGCAAAAATCAACTTCTTGTGGGTTAGAACGTTAAAGCTTCATACTTGATTTATCCACAGGAAATCCAGGAAACTATAATACCACCAACACTTTAAAACACACCTAAGATAAGAAAGGTTCAACTTGCATAACACATTAGTAGTTAGGAAAAATAAAACTTAAAAATTAAAACTGAAAATCATCAGGTCAGTCGATGCGCCGTATCTTATTGAAGAAGATACGCCGTATCGAGCCTGGAATTAATACGGATCAGAATAAAGATGCGCCGCATCCTTAACCAGGGATGCGCCGCATTAAAATAAACTGATAAATAGTTTTAAAGTCGAAAATAAAAATGCAGAAAAATAAAATAAGATATGACCATTGCAGAGGATGCGTCGCATCGCAGGACTGAGATGCGCCGTATCTTCGTGCGGCCTGGACTGACTTGACACAGAAAACAGAATAATAAAAGATAAATCCGGGTTGTCTCCCGGTAAGCACTTGTCTTTATTCCAGAGTCTTCAAGTTAGACTCACGTTCAGCACTTTAGTATCGATCATTGAAGGAGTCGGAGACATCACGCTCCTTCATTCTCAATTTAGTGATATTGAACACTCCTTGCTCGTCCTTAATTTCCACGCCGTTCTTCTTTAATATCTGTATAAACAAAGTCCTGTCCCTTTCGGGCAGAGATGACAAAATGATAGACGGGAAATTCTTATTATCATATAGGCACAGATAAGCAAGGTGGGGTGGTAGTTCAATAAACACATCATTGTTCAAATTCGTTTTCTCAACTACTCTCCTACGTTTATTAATTACTACACAATCATACCACTCATCATCAGAATCACTAACAATATCGCGTCTAAGTTCCGTAGGTACATTAAGGTCAATGAATTCCTCAAAGTCTTCATGATTAGGATTAGTTGAGTTGTTTTGAATCAATGTTTCTCCCATAAGTCTAGCTTCAAGATCGAGGTCCATACGCTCTCTTAATCCTAGCACATAAACACCTCTAATTATGCTTTTAACCGGATCTTGGCACTTATAGACTAGTTTATTATTCCCTACCCTTAATGAAATTTTTCTCTTAAACACATCAATCTTAGCATGGGCAGTAGACAAGAAAGGTCTTCCGAGGATTAAAGGAATCTTAACATCCTCGGGCATGTCTAGTATAATAAAGTCTACGGGAAAAATAAACTGCTCAATCTTAACTAGCACATTATTAGCAATCCCTTCAGGTCGTTTTACTGTTTTATCAGCCAATTCAATAAGTAATTTAGTTGGTGCTAATTTTCCTAGTCCTAGGGTAGCGAATGTCTTAAGAGGCATAACACTAACACTAGCTCCTAAGTCAGCCAACACATTATTGAAAGATATATTATTAATAGAACAAGGTAGAGTAAAACTTCCTGGGTCTCTTTCTTTATGAGGCAAGGCATTTGAATCGGTTGCAGGGCTCTCTTCTTTCATTGTTGCCTTGATCTCCTCTTCAATTTTTGTCTTCTCTTTTAGTAGTCTCCTTAAACTGATTGAAGAGTTAAAGAAAAATTCGGGTCTTGCACCATCATTACCATTCATCGACCTTCTAGATATATTAGGAGTGACTTCTTCAGTGGTGCTTATGGCCTTGACATGATCCCTTGGGTTGGTTTCAGTTGAGCTCGGTAAACTTCCATATCCCCTTTCTTGAAGAACTTTGCTCATTTGACCAATTTGTTGTTCCAATGCTTTGATCGAAGCTCCTTGATTTCTTGTAGTAGTGTCCGTTGAAGCTCGAATTTCCTTGATCATAGCAGTATTCTCTTCATGTCTTTTAGCAGCATCGGCCATAATTTGCTTTAAAGTATCATCTAAAGTCTGCCTCCTCTCTTGATAAGCGGGATTGAAGTTGTTCTTTTGATAGAATCCCGGACTAGCTTCCCTAAATCTTGCTGAAGGTCGGAATGGTTGTCCAAATTGGGTGTAATATGCTTCTTCAAACGTCTCACTTTCATTCTTGTTCGGGCAATCTTTAGTGTAGTGAGGTCCTTCGCACTTTTCACATCCAACTTGGGCAGCATATGCTCTTTCATCTCGCTTCTTCATCTCTCTACTAATTTTATCCAATTGAGCTTGAATAGCAGCAATCCCGTCAAAATTAGTGCTGCTCTTAGATCTAGTAGAGGTCCCATCGTGCCATTTCTGAGAATGATCAGCAGCTTCTTGGATCGCTTTCCTAGCATTAGTTGCACTCATCTGAGGTACAGCTCCCTTAGCATCCAAAATCTGTCTTGTAGGCACGTCCAATCCCTGATAAAACAATATTATTTCCTGCATAGGGGTTAGATAGTGTTGAGGACATTTTATCAATAAATCTTTAAATCGTTCCCAAGCTTGATAAAGGGTTTCATCAGGCTCTTGCTTGAAACTATTGATAGCCTCCATCTTCTTAGCAGTCTTAGCAGGTGGACAATATCTCTTCAGGAATTTGCTCTTCAAACCTTCCCACGTAGTGATTGAACTAGCAGGTTCATTCCTTAGCCACTTGTTAGCAGCTCCTTTTAGTAAGATTGGGAAGATTCTTAGCATGAGTTGATCGGTATTGACACTTTCTGTAGTAAACAAATCTGCAATCTCCAGGACCTTTTCAACATGCTCATTAGCATCCTCTTGTTCCGTCCCGCTGAAAGCATTCTCTCTGAGCTCTTTGAGAAATTGACCCTTCAACTCAAATTTCGACTTGTCATCAAACTTAGGTCTAGCAACTCCTGAAGTGTAATCAGCACGGGTATTGTTCATGTATTCCTCCATAGTAGTGTTTTCGCCCATTGTTTCTGTTTCAACTTCCTCTTTTTCTTCAGAAAAGTAATCAAGCTCGAGTGAACTTGAAAGATCAAAGCTTCTTGTGTTGAAAAGCCTTTTAAGCGAATGCAGGGCTCGTTCAGGATCTTCGAAAGGTTGAATCAAGTTCTTCGTAGAACTCCTGGTCATGCACTTCCTGAAATCAATCACAAAAGCATCAGTAGGGTATGCTCGAGAAAGTAATATATCAGATAATTAATAACGAAAACGGAATACGAAAAATTAAAGTTACTGATATCTGCAGACGATACGCCGTATCCAAAAAGTTGGATACGCCGTATCTTAATACGTTAAAAATTTAATCAGACTTTATCCAGAAAATAGATACGCCGCTTTGAATTATGAATGCGCCGTATCGAATTAATTAATCAAAAATCAGCTTATCTAATTAAAATTAAATGCGTCGTATTAACGAAAGTTAATGCGCCGTATTTTCGTTACGTTTAAAAATAAAAGATTTTTGATTCAGTAAGATGCGCCGTATCGACAGAGATCGATACGCCGTATCTGTTTAATAATTCGCAAACTGTTTTTAATTAAAATAATAGATACGCCGTATCTTCAAAAGAAGATGCGTCGTATGGCGTTATCGTTCAGAAAATTTTTATTTTTATTATTATTTTTTTTTTTTATCAAAATCAGATACGCCGTATCTTCAAAAGAAGATGCGTCGTATTACTTTATCGCTTAGAAAAATTTTCTTATTAAAAACAGATACGCCGTATCTTGGGGAAAAGATGCGTCGTATCGAATTAATTAAACGCGTTGTATTAAAAAAATTGAACGCAATACGCCGTATCTGAGAGATCAGATGCACCGTATCGTTCGATTTAGCACAGTACAACGATAGCAGAACAGAAAAATAAGAAAAAAAAAAAACAAATAAAACACACGAAACAAAAATAAAACACACAAAAATAGCAAACAAATAACACAAAGCAAATAACACACAATACAACAAATATGCAAAATAGTACAATGATGCAATTAATCTAATAAAAAGAAAAACCTAATTAAAATACTAATCAAATTAACAGATAATAACAATTCACTCCCCGGCAACGGCGCCAAAAACTTGATGCGCGTGATGTGTCGTTGCGGTTTAGCAGTTTTAATGCCTACTCAAGTTTTAAATTTATATTTAGCCGACTTATCAATAACACACACACTTAACGAGCAGTGTACCCGGTCAGTATGAAGATAATGGTAAGTAGAGTGTCGATCACTAAGAGTGGAACGTATTATCTAGTTATTCTAATCAGTATTTTAATATCCTAACGCAAGGGGGTTTCAGCCTGAGAGACTGGCACAATTTTGTTTGCAATTAAATAATAAAATAAACAATAGGCACGAATCAGCAAGTAGCACACACGTACACAGATAAATACTCGAGACAATAAGAGGGCTGACCTTATGATTAAGTAGATTGTCACTTGTTTTATTGATAGCTTTATATGAAGTGTATGTAATTAACCCTTTCTCGTTGGTCCTATTCTCATCGGCGAGTAAACCCTTAATGATTACTTATGTCTAAAAGTTATTCCTAAGTGATCAATTTAGAAACAACCGTGGGAGCCACATCTTGTCCCGCAGTCAAATGCCCGCAAGCCACTAATAAACACAGAGGTTATCAATGCACTAATAAGTAGTAACCAAAGACATCAACATATAAACTTTAATTGATGGGAAAGCAAGTATTAAAGGGAGTGCAATCTTTCGTTGTCACATTACACAAGCCACCAATCCTGATGAATTAAAGTTTGCTAACACAATAAAACAAAACTACTTAATGAATTAAATACATGCAGCACCTTCTTACAGCTCTTGTATCTTTGATTTGGGTGTGTCTTGTGCTGCCTCCTTGACTGAATTCGTCCTTTTGCTCTGTTGTCCGAACTTCGGTTTTTAGGTTTCGAACCCTTAAATTCGTCTGGTCTACGGGGTATTTATAGTTTCTGTCTGAGGGAAGATGCGGCGCATCTACTTAAGTAGATGCGGCGCATGTACTTAACTTCGCGTGGGGTCCAAGATTATAATATTCAGGAATATTCGTACACCGCCAGAAGATGCGGCGTAACCCTTTATTAGATGCGGCGCATGTTCTCTTGTATCTCGGATCGTATCTGGTGATATCTTGATAGAGATGCGGCGCATGTTGATAGTGAGATGCGGCGCATCTGGAGCAGAATTGACTTGATCTTGTCCATGTTAGTAGACTTCCACTTTATGCACGTTTTGCTCCATTATTAGTCCATAATTGCTAAGTTTCACCAAATGCTTGTTTTTACCTGAGAATTACAAAAGTAAACAATTAAGTATCAATCCTCATACATAATATAGTAAAACAAGTCAAATTATTAGGATAAATGATAGTAATAAAATGTACTTATTTGAGTTCATCAATACTAAATCGTGATACTATGACAATTGTCCAAGCATTCATGAAATACATGATTCATCAAGCTCACAAGAATAGTCGGAGCAGTAGCCAACACGATTGGCATCACAATGCTCATAGAGATTATAACGGATACAAATCAATGCTAGGAACATCTTGCTCCTTCACATGAAAATGGACATAATCAGATTACAAATCGATCATAGAGAAAACTTCACCCTGAAGTTGATTAGATAAGTCATCGATAACGGTATCAGTCCTAATCACCATACTACTAAGATTCCAGAATTCCAGGAACAACCTCATACCACCATCATTCTTCTTCATAACCAAACTGAAACATAACACAGAGACGCACACAGACGGATAATCCACTTCCTAGAAGTAGGTCCTTCAATACTCTTCATTCAACGTATGTCGTTCGTAAGGGATTTCGGAAATAGGCAAAATGTCGCTTACACATGAACAGAGTTCTGATTCAAATAACACACTGACCTCAGGCACTCCTCAAGACATTCTATGACTCCAATAAGTTCAAGGTATATGATGTAACTATTATCACGCTGGCCAGATGTCATAATACTTGCATCATATACACATGCCTTTATTGCAATCACAGTCTACCTCAAGTCGTGACAAAACACATTCTAATAAACGGATCAAAATAGTTACATTCGAGAGGAAATCTTGGTAGTCCATCAAGGAATACACCGCGAAATTCAACATCGAAAACTCTCGAGCGAGTTACATCAAACGGAACATCTTCACAAACGCGAGGAATTAATATACGGAATTTCAAAGCAAAGGTGATCATAATAGTATGCCAGGTCAGAAACCTAGGCACGGAGTTTGAGTTTCATAAGTCATCAGAGATGACAAGATCATAAATGTTGTTAGCATCTCAATGCTCAGTCAACAATTACATGACCAGAATGAAATTGAATCGAACATTCCCAAAGAAATCAGATTAGCAGAATGAAATTGATCTTCAAACATCCTCAACCGTACAGGATAATCTACACTCGTGATGGATAGTCACAAGATTCTCATAGAGATAGAATTAGGAATAGCAATTCAATAATGCAGAGGGGACTTAATGTGCTTAGTAAAAGCAAAAGACACCACAGGATATGTCGTTCTCGTATCAAATAAAACCACGCAGCACGATCGCATAAGTAAGGAATACCCGAAACGGTACTTGACGTGTCATCAGCCTTGATGACGTATAGTCCGCATTCAGGTCACGAACCCGACCAATGGACGCTACCAACACTCAAGCCCATCATGAATGGGCTCAAGCCCATTACGCGTGGGCTATCTCGATAAAGATTTGGGCTTACAATGGCCCAAGTCCAAATTCTATTGTTAGTCTTGATCTCTTATTCACGGATAAGGATTGAGATACCGAAGGGTAAGGAACACGAAACCTATGAGGACTTCGTGTATATATATAGGATATCTCGGCTCATTAAAGGTACGATCTACAACCCTAACTCTTCAACTAAACCCTAAAACCGATTACTTACTCTCACGCCGGAGGATAATCGTGGGAGACAATCCCACCATAAGCCTAACGGTGTCTTTTTGTTTTCTTAGTGCGCAGGTCTCAAGCATTAAGATCTAATTGGTACGGAAACAAGGAACGCCCAACTTTTGTATCAACAAGTGGCGCCATCCGTGGGACCTTACACTAAGAACTCTACGAAGAACTAGAATGACGAAGCATGGAAACCCAAATCAGCGGACTCCGCAGACAAAGAAAACGCATGACGACCTGCTCGGGAAGAAGCAGCAAACTGATTCAGCCGCTAAGCAGGCCTCTGGAACAACCAGTGCGCCCAAAAGCCTAGGATCATACTCAGATCTGGCTTTTACTCCAGTAGAACCGATCACAAGGACTACGCATGCTACTACAACAACCACTAGCGCGGTAGATCTACTGCGCACTCCTCTCACCATGCCAGAATTAAACTTCACTGAGCCACCAAATGCGCCCACCCGAAACAAGGGTCCTGATTTGGAAACAGACATCCTCGCGCTAGAAGGAGTCGCGCCTGAACTAGCGCCAAGTGATTTCGTGTCCCAAAACTACGAAACCTTGGCTGCGCTGATGCGAGAGGAAGCAAAAAAGAGGTCAAGTCAGAGCCTGCAAGCCAGGCTCAACTTTGATCCTGAGCATGAGGCATCCCCACCGCGTTACCGAAAGGAAAGGCGCGAGAAGGATGGCCGCCGACACCCTGTGTTTTCTAGGATCGGAAGGAAAGTTGTGGACGATGAAGCAGCCGAATTACAGTCTCTGGAGGAGCATGAAGATGATGGACGGCGCACCAATGTCCACGCTAGACTTGGTAATCGCAGGATCCACGATAGACTTGGGCGACGATGCTCCCCAAGTGAAAGCCCTTCAAGCTCGGATTCCGAGGATAGTCGGCGCAAGCGCCGCAAAAGGGTAAGCTCATCCTCAAGTGACTCCTCGGACAACGAGGACAAAGAAACAGGACACTGGAAGTCCAGGGGAAGACCCCGCGATTGGGAAGACGAGGATATGTCTCGTCCCTGGCGCCGCCAAAAGGTTGACGCATTCACTCGGCGCATCAGTGATTTTTCAAAAGATAAAAAAAGGCGCATGCCCTCTAATGTTAAGACTTATGATGGGACAGGTGATCCTGATGACCACCTAAAAATTTTCGAATCAGCAGCAACCATCGAAAATTGGCCACAACCTGTGTGGTGCCACATGTTTAACTCTACTTTAGTGGGGAATGCGCGAAACTGGTTCAGTAAGCTTCCACGTAGAAGCATCAATGGGTTTGAAGAGTTGCGGAAGGCGTTTCGTTTGAACTTTACTCAGAGGAAGAAGTGCGCCAAGAACCCTGTCGAGCTCGCTAGGGTAAAACAGCGCCAAGGGGAATCCACAAGCGCTTTCATGGAGCGCTTTAAAGATGAATGCATACATGTCAAGGCATGCCCCGAAATACTAAAGATCTCAGGATTTATGAACGGAATCAATAATCCAGAACTTATCAAAAAATTAAATGATAGGGTTCCCCAAACCTTTGATGAACTCATGAAGCGCATGAGGTCCTTCATCCAAGGAGAAGCCGCCGCTGCGGATAGCAAGAAAGGCTACTCAAACTATAGGTCACAAGAAGAGCCAAGGAGACAATCCAATGACCAGAGTAGCAATCGTAACAAAAGCTATCGCAGTCAAGGGAGCGGACGGGGGAACGACAAGTATAACCCACTAACGAAGACTCCAAAGGAAATATTTGCGACGGAAGGCGCGAACTTTCTGAGACCACCACCGATGCGCACCCCAGAAGATCGGCGTGTAGGGAACGGATACTGCGAGTATCATGCACAGAAGGGCCACACAACCAATGAGTGTGTCCAATTACGCCAATTAATTGATAAACTAGTAAAAGAAGGTAGATTGGACCATCTAGTTAAGAACATTAAGGATGGGAAAGACAAACAGAAAACTGGGGGTAAGAAAGAAGCGCCTAAGGATAAGGCTGACACAATCTACATGATACAATCATGGCAGCGAAAGACTAGATAAAAGGTCAGCCAGAAATTTTCCCATGGAAGCGAAATCTCTTTCCCCACCTTGGCTGTGGACAACGCAGTGGCAGAACTACTCACCATTGAGATAAATACGGGGGGTCACGATATCTACCGCATGTATGTTGATGGAGGGGCATCAGTGGATATAATGTATGAGCATTGTTTCAAGAGATTTCGCCCTGAGATACAAAGACAGTTAAGCCCAGCCACGATTGCGTTGACTGGCTTCACAGGAGAAAAGATATGGCCCATGGGGCAACTGCGACTACTAGTCGCTGTTGGTAATAAGGAACACTCCACGACAGCCTGGATGAATTTTATGGTGATCAGATCTCCTTCACCATACAATGGCATTATTGGAAGACCAGGAATTTCGGCAATACGCGCGGTATCGTCCACGGCACATGGGATGCTCAAATTCCCGGTAGAAGGCGGCATTGTCACCATCTACAATAGCGCCGCGCCACCTAGGGAGTGTAACACGATTACATGCGAGACGACGCAAACCCAAGAACAGAGCGCAGCTAAAGTACCAAATCTGAAGGTCGCAATTCATCCTGATTATCCGGAACAAGAAGTATCGATCAAGGGATCGTTGTCTGATAAAGGCAGAGCGGCCGTGTGCGCACTCTTGCAAAAGAATTTGGATATCTTCGCATGGGAACCAAAGCACATGACTGGTGTGCCACGATCGATTGCAGAACACAAGCTGAAAATCCGACAAGGATATTCCCCAGTACGGCAGAAAAAGCGCGGCCAGGCTCCAGAGCGCACAAAAGCCATTCTGGAAGAAGTACGCAAACTTGTGGAAGCAGGCATCATGCGAGAAGTCTATTACCATGACTGGCTCTCCAATCCAGTAATGGTCAAGAAGAGTGATGGTAGTTGGCGGATGTGTGTGGATTTTACTGACCTCAACAAAGCATGTCCACAGGACTGCTACCCACTACCAGAGATAGACTGGAAGGTAGAATCTCTGTGCGGATATCCCTTTAAATGTTTCTTAGATGCATACAAAGGGTACCACCAAATCCAAATGGCCAAGGAAGACGAGGAAAAAACAGCCTTCCACACAAGCCAAGGTGTCTTTTGTTATACAAAGATGCCTTTTGGCCTGAAGAATGCGGGCGCTACCTACCAGCGATTGGTAGATAATGCATTTGAAAAGTAAGTGGGCCGCAACCTAGAGGTCTATGTAGACGACCTTGTCATAAAAAGCCATACTGAAGACGAAGTGGTGCGCGACATTGAAGAAACATTTAGAACACTACGAAAGATCAACATGAAGTTGAATCCTAAGAAATGCACTTTTGGCGCTACAGAAGGCATGTTCCTGGGATACTTGATAGAACCAGATGGCATTAAGCCATGCCCAGAAAAAACAGAGGCTGTCATCCAACTCCCTTCACCGCGCACGTTGAAAGAAGTTCAGTCTCTGAATGAAAAGCTAGCCGATTTGAACAGATTCCTGTTCAAATCAGCGGATAAGTCACTTCCTCTCTTTAAAACACTCAAGAAGTGTACAAAAAAGGGAGACTTTCGTTGGACTACGTAAGCGGAAGAAGCTTTCACACAGCTTAAGCAACATATAGCAGCGCTTCCTAAGCTAGTCGCACCCCGACCAGGGGAGGAGTTAATCGTCTACTTATCTGCGACTCATGGAGCGGTCAGCGCAGTGCTACTAACGGATAGGAACTCCATACAAACACCGGTATATTTTGTAATCAAAGCACTCAAGAAGACAGAAGTTAACTACAGCCCAATGGAGAAGTTGGTCTTGGCGTTAGTATTCGCCACCAAAAGACTGCGTAGATACTTTCAAGCGCACCCAATAGCGGTGATCACAGACCAACCTATCAAGCAAGTTATCTCTAAACCTGACGCATCGGGGCGATTACAAAAATGAAGTGTGCTGCTAGGCGAATATAACATCTCTTATAGACCACGCACTGCGGTTAAAGGGCAAATACTAGCAGACTTCATCATCGAAAAACCAGACACCGATGCCGCACCTCCACCGAACAAGGTAGAATTACAAGAACCATGGGTCCTGTTCACGGATGGATCTTCATACGTGGATGGGTCGGGCGCTGGCCTTATCCTCACTAATCCAGAAGGAATGGAATTCACTTATGCACTGCGCTTTGAATTCACAGCTACGAACAACGAGGCAGAATATGAAGCCCTAATCGCCGGGTTACGCATTGCAACTCGAATGGGTGTACGCAACCTAGAAGCAAACGTGGACTCCCAATTAGTAGCCAACCATGTGTTAGGCGAATATGTGGCTAAAAAGGATAACATGGTTCAATACCTCGATAAGACCAAATCACTAATCCAAGGTTTTGACAGGTTTACCATTAAACAAGTTCCTAGAGGTGAAAACAAGAAAGCGGATGCGCTAAGCAAGATCGCATCTACAAGCTTTGCGCACCTGTCAAAACAAGTGCTGGTGGAGATTCTAAAAAATAAATCCATCTCGGAGATGGAAATATCCACGGTAATAGAGGAGGAGAATCCTACGTGGATGACCCCTATTGTAGAGTTTATAAGCAAAGGTATATTGCCCCAGGAGCAGAAGGATGCTCGACGGATACGGCGCACAGCGCAGAGGTTCGAACTTCGAGATGGTATCCTATATCGGCGCTCATTCCTACAACCATGGCTTCGGTGCGTTGGACCTCTTCAGGCAGATTACGTACTCTGAGAGATCCACGCTGGTTCATTCAGTATGCATTCAGGACCACGATCCGTCGTAGCGCGAGCCTTGCGGTCAGGATACTACTGGCCCACTATGCATCGTGATGCGCGTGAGGTGATAAAGAAGTGTAACGACTGTAAAGTTTATAGACCCATCCCGCGCAGACCACAACAAGAGCTAACGCCTATCACTTCTCCATGGCCATTCTATAAGTGGGGTATCGACATTGCGGGTCCCTTCCCTGTTGCAGCGGGGGGACTGAAATTTCTTATTGTGGCAATAGACTACTTCACTAAGTGGATTGAAGCGAAAGCAGTGGCGACAATCACAGGTAATCAAGTAAAATGCTTCGTTTGGGAAAATATTGTATGCCGCTTTGGATTACCGGGGGAGATTGTTTCGGACAACGGAAAACAATTCCGCGATAATCCGTTCAAAGGCTGGTGCGCAGAACTAAATATCACACAACACTTCGCGTCAGTTAAACACCCACAAACCAATGGTTTAGTTGAGCGCGCAAATCATAGTTTAGGCGAAGGAATTAAAGCGCGCCTGGACAAACACAAAGGAAGATGGGTGGACGAATTGTCGCATGTCTTATGGGTGCACCGCACGATAATCAAAGTTAGCAATGGAGACACTCCTTTTTCTCTTGTCTATGGGACAGAAGCTGTCATACCAGCTGAAATTGGAATGCCGACTATCCGTACTGCGGAAGTTAATGTCGCAACCAATGACGACGAACGACGTATAGACTTGGACCTATTGGAAGAAAGGCGTGAACGCGCAGCTATACGTGAGGCGAAAGCTAAGTCAAAAATGAAGGGATACTACGATGCTAAAGTTTGAAGCACCTCATTCAGACCAGGCGACTTTGTATATCGCGCTAATGATGCAACCCACGCAGAAGATACAGGTAAACTTGGACCAAAGTGGGAAGGACCCTATGAGGTCGTTGAAGCACTAGGTAAAGGCGCGTACAAGCTGCGTGACATGGATGGCCGCGAACTACAACGCACATGGAATGTTTGCAATCTCAAGAGATGCTATCTTTAGGAAAGGTTACGACCTCACACACGGACACTTCCGCACTTTAGTAAGTGCTTAATAAATATCTGTGTATTTACATTTTGTTTCATTTAGGCAAATGTTTTTCTTTTTACAAAAACTTGCAAGTATTAATCCAAATGTCGTGGCTTCTAGCTAATTCCGCGACACATTTTACTTTATTGTTTACATGTTATTTATGTCTCAATATTGTTGTTACTTTAATTTTCTGCCTACATGGCGTGCATGCACTTATTAAAACCCACGATGGTAAAAGGATGAGTAAACCTACTAAACAACTCGTTGAGTAAGAGGGTTGCAAACCCATCAACATCGGATCACGCATCCTTGTTAAACACCTTACTCTCAAGACGTTGGAGTAAGTTCAATGTGTATTCCACGACGGATACACAACATTGCACACTGTACGCGTTTAACAACTTAGGAGCTAAGACACTTAACTCCTTGATATGCTATTTGCAGTACGCTGCTTATAAATCAATAAACTTGTAAATTTTATGAACTTCATAAACGATTATAGATTTTTTATAAATTTTCTTAAGTATATACACAACAAGTTGCTATGTTAGACACAACATAGACGTCTTTTACGCAAAGACAAAATAACTAAGTACAAACATTAGAACCACAATTACATTTGATATACGTACAATCGTACTTTTCAACATTTTATTGTAGACTACAAGTCCATATACAATATAGATTCAACATGCACATGTGCAACAAAAAGTGAACCTGTTACAAAACACCACTACATCTAAGTAGCCTATATACTACGTGTGCGCTTAAGCCTTGAACTGCCCACTTGGCGCGCCACACTACCAGCCTCTTCAAGCTTCGTCAACAGGTCAACATCCTTGGGTGACACCGTTGGCACGCTAACAGGCACTCCATCAGACCTCGGAATATGGGCCGCACCAAGACCACAAAGGATGGCTTTACCCTTCACACTCTTCTTCTTTGCAAGTCTCATCTCATGGGCCTCTAGGGACTTCTTTAGAGAAATTTCCTTCTCAAGAGCGAAAGGATTCAGGATATCACGCGGACAAGCAAAGATGGGTACATGCAGCTGCGACACATCGGGCTTCAAAAAATAATCAAGTTGTTTCTCAGAGTCATCTGCTGTGTGCCTAGCCAAAGTCAGCCCCTCTATAATCACACCTATAGGATAATCCTGGTCGCGCTCCAGTTGAGCAATATGAGGAAGCTCCAAAAGCTTCAACTTCTCCATCGCAGAAACAAGATCATCATAAGCGTTCTCGTTGTAGCCCGGTACTTGGGCGGTGGGCACAGTCAAGATCTTGTTCGCACACAGCTCCTCTATAGCCTCTGCCTTACCACGCGCCAGCGCACACTAAACAACATCCCCAAAGGAGTCCTTCACCTCTTGAGACTCCAGCGTTCTCAAGGCAGCAAGGCGCAAGCCATGGCTGATAAGCCACCTGCGCTCAGCAATGGTTGACACCAAGTGAGGGTACAACTCTTCATCGTATTCAATGCTAAGCTTACGCAGCTTGCTCTCCTGTTTCTCCAGCAAACACCCTACGGACTTACTGATGCATGGTTTTACGACCTTACAACAGGTTTTACCTCTCAAGGGATCTTGAGAAGTTTGCAATCCCCACCAGGCAGTGTACCTGACCGATGTAGTATAGTGTAGTGGCAAGTACCGGGGATTGATCATTCAACTCAAAGATTAGTGTTCGTTAGGATTGAAATTAATCTAACTAGGTCTAAAGGTGAGGGATGATTCTTTTTGTATTTTTATATTTTATGGAAAGCAAGTAAAAATCTCTGGTTTTGGAAGAAGGGGCGGAATTAGTTGCTAATTAACTAACCCAAAAGCTACTAACTAAACTAATATGCAAGAAAAGTAAACTAGGGTTCTACAAGGGAAGTGAAGCATGTCTACCTATGATATGTTACTCCTTGCTAGCTATCCAATTCTACCTATTGAATTGTCACACCTTGTTTTAATTGACGGGTTGTATTCCTTAATACCAATCGTGGGGGTGTGTACGATCTTCCCCAACTCTATAAGCTCCTACTTCACTCCTATGTCGAGCCGGCTAAGAAGCTCCTAACATGGGATCACTAGAATTCGCTTATGCATTAAATACAACCAATTAACCTTAGTACACCTTGGTTCATGTTTCTTAAGACGTTCAAGCAAGTTACCGTATAGGAGGTTAGCCAGTTTTCTTAAGCCTAACATCGATATCATCCAATCATACAAGAGACAATAGGAAACAAGAATTATAAGCTAAACCAATTAGATCTATTGAAGTTGTCACGCCCTAATTGATGGAGATGGACACACACATCAATAAGATCTAATTAGTTATACACAAGTTTCACACAATCATAGGTAAACACTAGGTGATTTAGTAAAACATAATCAATGAAGAACAAGCAACAATAATAATGGAAGACATAATTAAGATAGAATCAACACACCATTACAAGATGTTTATGGAGTGATTAAGACCTTCTAAGTTGCTGGAAGAACACCTACCTAAACCCTAGAATCGGACTTAGGGTTTAGGGCTTACAAAAAGTGAAGTTATGATGTTGTATTTATAGCTGATTTTCTGTCCGCATTGATCTGACGGCGTCAGCATTCACAAGTGACGGCGTCAGCTCCCCTTTTTCACCAAATTGTAGATCTTTTCGTCCCGATTCCGTAGCCTCTTGAATCACCTAAATCCGAGTTCGTATGAAGATTTTATGGCCAAAATAGTGACAGCTACTCCGCGCGTAAGTTATGATTGATTTGATTAACTTGTGACGACTTTTCTTCTTGTGCAAATTGTCATTTTGACGTCGTCACTCTATGGCATCTGACGTCGTCAGGATGAGTCCTGACGCCGTCACCTTCAAGATCTTCTGGGCCGTCTCTCTTTAAATTAAACCGTGACCACCTATGGCGTCACAAAGCGTGACGCCGTCACCTTCCAGTACCAAAATAGTTCTGGCCCGTCATGAGTAATCTTCATATCCACTTCTTTGTCATAGTTTGACGCCGTCCCCTTTTAATCATCCAAAATCCTCTCTGGCGCGTCAAGGGTTGACGGCGTCACAATGGTACTTGACGCCGTCACAGGTACTTTTCCAGCCGATTTTGAGACTTTGTCGTTTTCTTCACTTATATGCTCCAAAAACGTCCAAAATGCTTTCTTTTCCAGATTTCTTCTCCAAAGTACCTAAAATGACAAAAGGAACCATTTAGGGCAATATTTGATCAAATAAATATGATTTAGGGCTTAAATGACCCCCTAAAAGCGGTACACTTTTCGCTTCATCAAATACCCTTACACTTGAGATTTGCTTGTCCTCAAGCAAATGCGCTTTTATTCTAATCAAAATACAAGTTAGGGGTCATTTAATGCTAATATAAAAGTAATTATAATAAATAGTCGTTCCACTTTAATCATAATAAGCACGGAGATTACAAACTAGCACCTCACAAGTAGTGTTTAGATACTCACATCTCTCAGGTGTCATCAAAATAAATCTCATAAATGAAAACGGATAATATCTCTCACTACCTGTCATAGCAAATAGATTACCATAGGCTTGGGAAAGGATCAAAAACCTTCTCCACTAGGCGTAAGCACCTAAGATAAACTATCAAAGAGGGCTTTTAAACGGGTTATAACGTTAGGTGTAGGGATATGATAAACACGGTTTTGTTGGATAAGGGATATTTTACTGGTGGCGAGTTAAAGATCTTGATTAATTACATTTACAATATGGCGTTGCTAAGCCAAGACTAGACTCAACTTAAGCTAAAAACAAAATAACAAAAACATAAAATAAACATAAAATGAAACGGGATGGTAGTCCGTATGTTTTTTCTACTTTTCTTTTTCTCATTTTTTTTTATTTTTTTTTCATACACTCTTGCCCTACCATCCAAAATAATACATCATAGGGGCCTCGGTTCTCCCCTTACACTTGAACTTTTACATAACTTTACAAATAATTATTCTAATGACTCGAATTAAGATAATCGAAACACTTGGAGTACTTTTAAAATATTTAGCACATATGGGGGTAATAATGTTGTTCTTCCCCATTACTCCATTACACTAGTACTTTACCCATGAGTCCCAATCGTCCCAAAACAATATGTACAAGGATATGACTCGACTTAGAAACCATGTAATCAATTAGATAATTAACTAAGGGTTTAAACAAATGTTGTCACAATAATGCACTAAAAATGAGTGCATACAAGGTAGGCTAAGGCGATTTGGGTGTACATTTAAGTGGGGTGTAAACAAATTCTTCCTTTAAGTAAAATGCTTAAAGGTCGAAACGAAAAGATAGGCTCTGAGGGGTGTACTAGGGGTATCGTGTACCAAAAATGGGTACAACGCAAAGGGTGTGGGAAAATTACTTGACCAATGTAGCCAACGTAATTATAACAAAAACATAGGTGTAAAACAATGGGTTTATCCTAATGCCTCTTATCATGTAGTAAATCTAACTACACGAATGTAGTCTCACTTGTGGCCTTGGAATGGTCCTAACGCAAGTTCTAGAATCTAAGTGCTACCAGTACACACATCATAGCATAAATGCTTTTCCTACCAATTCTAGGGGCGAACCTCACATATTTGGGGGTGGAAAATTTTTTAGTGATACGGTTTTGTGCTAGTCATATAACTTCCTATCCATGAGACGCTTATTAAGACCTCACTCCTAAATGTTGTAAAAAAATTTAAATTTGGCACTAAAATTGCCCTAACAAGTATTTATCTCAGTTTTATTACAATCTACCATTAAACAAACAAAAATCAAGCGTAATTGTATTCTCTAAAGTATCATACTTTACCCCCCCCCCTTACACTTAAGATGAACATTGTCCCCAATGTTCAAATAACAAGATGTAAAAGTAAATAAGGTAAAAGAATGAAATCAAATACTCCCCTGATTCGTTTGGTGTGGATAATCCGGTAACATGGTTAAATCCTCCTCCAAGAAAATGAACGTTGAAAGCTTCCCTTCCGAAATATAAATCATCTTCTTGTCCAATATAACCTGTTAAACCTGAGAAAATAAACACAAAAAACCCAAAGCATCAACCTAAACAAAGAAAACTCACAACTAGATGTAATTCCAGACTTAGAAATAAAAATAAAACGATTAAAGATATAATGCTTGTAGAATGAATATTTGCAGATTTTCTGGAGTTTATAAAACTAAAGATTTAACAAAAACTTTATGACTCCGGTAGAAAAACAAAACTTGCAAAATTTCCAGAATTTTAAACTTGACGCCGTCAGAAGTGACCTGCAGAAATTTTATAGTTAGTTTCCGGAAAATTTCTGGAAAAACTTATGCCTCACTTCCTGGAAATCCTGCAAAATATTCATTATGACTCGATACAAGCATTTGACTCTAACAATTACTAGTATGCATGCTCATTTAATATTGTTGTGATTCATGTTCAATCTTGTTCTTGTAAACAAATTTGGATTCCCTTACACTTATCTTTTGCAAAATACCTTTATATGTAGTTAAGACGAAGTTAAAAACAAAATAAATCATTTTCACAATTTACTTTGAAACATGAGCACAAACAATAACAATTAAACTTGCATACGGAAACAAATAAAATCAAACAAACAAACAAATAAACACACAAAGCAAATAAAGCTTGGGTTGCCTCCCAAGAAGCGCTTGTTTTTGTTCGAGTCACGAGCCTGACTCTACCCTTATTTAACGGAAATAGGGGAGGTTTTCCCTACACTTAGGATTAAGTGCGGGTGAAAGTAGCGATACACACCCTTAGGGTGGAAATATGCCACGTGAGGTGAAGGGGGTGAGTGAATGGCTTCCTTCATCCTAAAACTACCCGGATAATATTCGTTGATGGGTGGGTCGGTTCCTCTTTTGTCTCCTAGAAATATATCTAAGGATGGAAAGGTGTGTAAAGATTGAGGTTCCGGCTCATCAACACTAGGAAATTCCCTAGAACTAAGGGTAAGGTTATCATTACAAGTATTCAAACCTATATCCTCTAGTGGTGCTTGTTCCAAGGGTTCTACCTCCATCGGAATTCCTAAATTTCTTCTACATCTTTCGGGTAAGTCACGGGCGGTGTGTGTGCCTCAAATGATGGTTGAGTATTTTGTGGGCTTATGTTATTGACCTCATCATTCCACGTGTCAAGATCACCTATATCCTCA
Source organism: Artemisia tridentata subsp. tridentata (assembly GCA_021014915.2). Lineage (NCBI taxonomy): Eukaryota > Viridiplantae > Streptophyta > Magnoliopsida > Asterales > Asteraceae > Artemisia > Artemisia tridentata. Next base: position 355,142,218 of record CP139507.1, on the reverse strand, counting down.
TCATGTGTTTTGGTAGAATCTATCCTAAGCATTCTCCTAAGTATCTCACGTGCTTCTCTAGGCATCTCAACTTCAATGTCCGAATCATAAGGATCTTCCTCAATAATCTTATGTTCAATTTGCCTAAAGGATTCATCATGTGTTCCTTGAGATTCAAAGTCATTGGTCATAAAACCTAGGTCTTTTTGATCAATGTGATCATGCTCGGCTAAATCCTCCTCAATTGTTTTCTTAGGTAGTGATAACAGCAAACCTAGTGCTTCATCCAACTTATGGTTTGTTGCAACGGTTCTCTCCATAATTCCTTGGCAAACTAGGTCGCATTTCCTATTGGCCTCACTAAAACGAGATCTTAAACATGGAGGTTGTTCATAAGAATCTATCCTAGGTGAAGGCTCATATGATTCATAGGTGTCTCTAAATGAGGTATTTTGAACTTCTTGGTGTTCTAGCCACTCAACCATATCTTGCAATCTTAGAAGTCTAAGTGAAAAGTCCATTTGAAGCAAATTACAAACAAAATCACAAAGAAAAGATAGACTACGAGAAAGCTACAAAATAAAAAGAAAAAATCTCACTTGATAGGAATCTTGTGAGTAGACCTAATAAAAATAAATTTTCAACCTAAGCATTAACTATTCCCCGGGCTGCGGCGCCAAAAACTTGATGCGTGGTTTTGCGACCTTACAACAGGTTTTACCTCTCAAGGGATCTTGAGAAGTTTGCAATCCCCACCAGGCAGTGTACCTGACCGATGTAGTATAGTGTAGTGGCAAGTACCGGGGATTGATCGTTCAACTCAAAGAATAGTGTTCGTTAGGATTGAAATTAATCTAACTAGGTCTAAAGGTGAGGGATGATTCTTTTTGTATTTTTATATTTTATGGAAAGCAAGTAAAAATCTCTGGTTTTGGAAGAAGGGGCGGAATTAGTTGCTAATCAACTAACCCAAAAGCTACTAACTAAACTAATATGCAAGAAAAGTAAACTAGGGTTCTACAAGGGAAGTGAAGCATGTCTACCTATGATATGTTACTCCTTGCTAGCTATCCAATTCTACCTATTGAATTGTCACACCTTGTTTTAATTGACGGGTTATATTCCTTAATACCAATCGTGGGGGTGTGTACGATCTTCCCCAACTCTATAAGCTCCTACTTCACTCCTATGTCGAGCCGGCTAAGAAGCTCCTAACATGGGATCACTAGAATTCGCTTATGCATTAAATACAACCAATTAACCTTAGTACACCTTGGTTCATGTTTCTTAAGACGTTCAAGAAAGTTACCGTATAGGAGGTTAGCCAGTTTTCTTAAGCCTAACATCGATATCATCCAATCATACAAGAGACAATAGGAAACAAGAATTATAAGCTAAACCAATTAGATCTATTGAAGTTGTCACGCCCTAATTGATGGAGATGGACACACACATCAACAAGAAATCAATAAGATCTAATTAGTTATACACAAGTTTCACACAATCATAGGTAAACACTAGGTGATTTAGTAAAACATAATCAATGAAGAACAAGCAACAATAATAATGGAAGACATAATTAAGATAGAATCAACACACCATTACAAGATGTTTATGGAGTGATTAAGACCTTCTAAGTTGCTGTAAAAACACCTACCTAAACCCTAGAATCGGACTTGGGGTTTAGGGCTTACAAAAAGTGAAGTTGTGATGTTGTATTTATAGCTGATTTTCTGTCCGCATCGATCTGACGGCGTTAGCCTTTACAATTGACGGCGTCAGCTCCCCTTTTTCACCAAATTGTAGATCTTTTCGTCCCGATTCCGTGGCCTCTTGAATCACCGAAATCCGAGTTCGTATGAAGATTTTATGGCCAAAACAGTGACAGCTACTCCGCGCGTAAGTTATGATTGATTTGATTAACTTGTGACGACTTTTCTTCTTGTGCAAATTGTCATTTTGACGTCGTCACTCTATGGCATCTGGCGTCGTCAGGATGAGTCCTGACGCCGTCACCTTCAAGATCTTCTGGGCCGTCTCTCTTTAAATTAAACCGTGACCACCTATGGCGTCACAAAGCGTGACGCCGTCACCTTCCAGTACCAAAATAGTTCTGGCCCGTCATGAGTAATCTTCATATCCACTTCTTTGTCATAGTTTGACGCCGTCCCCTTTTAATCATCCAAAATCCTCTCTGGCGCGTCATAGGTTGATGGCGTCACAATGGTACTTGACGCTCCGGCCTTTTAATCATCCAATGACCCTCTGTCAATGACGGCTCACAATTACTTCGCTCCATCACAGGTACTTTTCCAGCCGATTTTGAGACTTTGTCGTTTTCTTCACTTATATGCTCCAAAAATGTCCAAAATGCTTTCTTTTCTAGATTTCTTCTCCAAAGTACCTAAAATAACAAAAGGAACGATTTAGGGCAATATTTGATCAAATAAATACGATTTAGGGCTTAAATGACCCCTTAAAAGCGGTACACTTTTCGCTTCATCACTTACGGAACTCCTCCAAATTAGCGAAGTGCTCATTCTTCCCATTCTCCAAATATTTCAAAACCCAAAGACAAGAAGCCTTATACTCTTTGAAGTTAGCACGCTCTTGGTTCACTTGAGCAAACAAGGATAGCCTCTCATCAGCAAGCTTCTGAGCATACACAGTGGTAGACTCTACTTCAGCCTGAGCATCAGCTAACTGCGCCTTCAGTAGCGCAATTTCCCTATCCTTCTGCGCATTGCTACTACCCTCACCTGCATACCTAGCCTTTAGCTGTGCAACCAATGAAGCTTGATGCGCAGCAGCCAAGCTTAACTCCTCAATCAACTGGTCCGCAGGCACATCTTCAGAAGCCTTAGTCCTAGATCCTTGGACCCCCTGCGCAAGATGATCAGTAGGCGCGGGACTCGCCTTGGGTGGCGATCTCCCAGCGCGCGCAGTGTCCCCAGCAGCTTCAACACTGCATGTAAATGATGAGGGCCCAAGGTTATTATTATCTCAGCGCAAAATATAAATCAAAATGTTGACGAAACAAGCCTAATTACTTACTTGAGAGAAGGAGTTTCAGTTGCATCCTTCTGCGACGCATTCTCCTCTGATGATGATGATGATGGCTCACTAGAGATAAGATGGCGCCTTCTTTTGGATGTACCAGCGCCATCATCCCCAGCAACTGCCTTGCGCTTCACCCCTTGGCCAGCTCCCTCAGACTCACTCACAGAAACCCCCACGCTGTCTGACAAATCAGTCTGCGATAACTCTTCTATATGCATTTGTACCTCAGGAGTGGGAAAGCTGCGCAGAGGAGTCGCCTCTAAAACAATTGGGGGCGTATCCTCTGACTCCTCCTGCACGATTTCCATCGTGCGCCCTGCAGTAGCCTGAAGAACTGGCTCCTCGCCATCTCTCAAAGGGCGCACCCCTACAGTCACTTGTTTCGGCCTCTCCAAGCGAACAACACTGAATAGATCTATCTCTGCGCAACAAACAACAAACAAACACAAAATGGGTTAGATAAGCTACAAAGGGAAGAGCACTTACAACTAATAAGCGAAGAGGAAGGAAGAGACAAGCACCCACCCCGGCTATTCGCGTCCAAAAAAGTTGGCACCTCCTCCGGACTACCGAAATAATTGCGACTGATGCCCATGTGCACCAAAAACTCCTCTGGATACGCCTTGATCGGTAAGCGATTGGCATTAATTGTCTCCGCATCTTCTGCGCTATACGTACCGGGGATGGGGCGCTCATCTCTCGGTAATGATTCTTGAGTATAGAACTCAAAAATCCATGGAAAAAATGCACTATCAACCCAAAAGAACTTTTCCCTCCAAACCCTCAGTGCATCTAACTTCTCCGTATAGCACTGCAGTGGCCCTGCGCGCTTGGAAAAAGACACCCACCTGTTTAACCACGACATGTGGTAAAACGCGCGGAATAGATGGATTGTGGGTTCTATCGCTAACAAGCGACAATTCACTTCAAAATTCGTTATTTTTTCTGCACCTATACAGTGCAGCTGTGAAATATGTAGACGATAATGGTTTAAAATATCGCACAAAAATAGGGAAATGGGCACACGTTGGTTCGCAAATTCGAAGAAGCGTGTGTAAACCCCCACTTTCCCTTGCGGGAAGTTTGCAATTGACGCAGTCGCCACCGGAACTACCGGGTGCAATGCGATAGGGATGTAATAATCTGAGGTGAACTGACAAAGTTCGTCCTCAGATATATCGGAATTAAAATAGGATAACTGAATCACCATGGTTAGAATTTAAAGGGTTCTGAAGCGCACGCGCTATTACCTTAGCTTTCGTTGATTTTTAATTTCTGTTTGAAGGTTTAACAATGGTGGAAAATGATGATTTTTACTGTGGTAGCCACAGTGAAACGACGGCCAACCTTTATATAGGGTTACACATATTCGTGGATGGATGACACATGTACCCCACTTGCTCTAATCGTGTGGCTGGGAGGCCAAAAGGTAAAGCACTTTTTCACCCACCCCTCACGATTTACGAAGGAGATACGGATGTACTTGGACTAGTTTATTATATAGCTTCTTTAGGCGGGAAACACTTGAAACTTCCCCGCTACGCATCGAGGAATATTTTCGCTACATTTGTTAGTCTAGCATCCGCAGTCGTTACGCTACGCATACTAGACTGGGGGACATGATGACGTATAGTCCGCATTCAGGTCACCAACCCGACCAATGGACGCTACCAACACTCAAGCCCATCATGAATGGGCTCAAGCCCATTACGCGTGGGCTATCTCGATAAAGATTTGGGCTTACAATGGCCCAAGTCCAAATTCTATTGTTAGTCTTGATCTCTTATTCACGGATAAGGATTGAGATACCGAAAGGTAAGGAACACGAAACCTATGAGGACTTCGTGTATATATATAGGATATCTTGGCTCATTAAAGGTACGATCTACAACCCTAACTCTTCAACTAAACCCTAAAACCGATTACTTACTCTCACGCCGGAGGATAATCGTGGGAGACAATCCCACGATAAGCCTAACGGTGTCTTTTTGTTTTCTTAGTGCGCAGGTCTCAAGCATTAAGATCTAATTGGTACGGAAACAAGGAACGCCCAACTTTTGTATCAACAAGCCTGGTCCCTGGTCAGAGCGAACACTCGACCCTCGGCAGATTGCTTTCAATCATTCTCATTCTTACGGTTGTTACCATTCACCTTCGGACACTCTTTTGTCCGACGTCCAATCACACTACAACTGAAACTGGCATCCAACACCTTACATCACGGTCACCCAGATGAAACTTCTCACAGTGAACACATGGAGGAGATGGAACCTGGTCCCACAACTTCTTCTGCTTAGACGAACCCGAAGGTAAGGATCAAAACGAACAATGAAGACAAATCAAACGTCAGGATCAAAATATGAAGGAAGAGATCGCGTCAAACGAGAAGCCTAGTGTCTACCCAATATCCTCACAGGTCATTTCTAAGGTTCTACAGGTCAAACCCAGCGCTCTCTGATACCATAACTGTAACACCCCGACCCGACAAGGCCAAGATATCACATTATGGTGTCATACAAAGCATACATTACACAAGCGAAAGTCTTTTAAATAAATAACCAAGTCTCAAACATCAAGACTGGTATCAAAAGATAATCCCAATTGCATAGTGGGTTAACCAAACAAAACCAAATAAGAAATAATATTCAAATTACTGAAAGAAATGAAAGTCCGAAACAATGGTCAACGAAATGATAAATAAACAGGTCTCTAAGTCCTACGCTCTCTCATTCCCAAGCCCGTCGCCCCGCTTATTACCTGCCGCATAAGAAAAGAAAACATGCGGCTGAGCTTAAAAAGCCCAGTGAACAGATATATATAACATAACATAACGGTAAATAAGCATAAGCAACGAAGGAATAAGAATAAAAAACGAAAAGTATAATCACGAAAGTCATACGAATTTGAAAGAGAAGTAAGAGTCAAGAATGCATGAGAACTGAAAAGAAAATGAATCAAGGGAAATAATGAAATAACGAAAAAGTTCATATAAGGATGTGCCATAGGAACTACATACATAATCCGTCAAATCATACTAAAGCATTACAAGTATACGAAGAGGGGAGACCTCTAAGTAATAAAAGTGTGAGAAGGAGTGTAAGGCACACACCACCTGGTCACCATAATCATATAAACATAAAACCTAGGATGCATCCATACGCTCCCTAACATAAGTATGTATGTCAGTACTAGACTGGTCACACATATAAAGTTGGCCAATAGTGCACACAAAGTCATAACATAAGGGGGAACGCCGTAGATCTATCACACCTCTACGGGAGTGTCATGCCTAGGGTACCATCCAAGACATGGTCATGGTACCTCCACAACTAGGTTAGCTCAGGCACAGATCTATCATAGCATACAACAAATATAATCTAGCATGGCAAGAGAAACAAGATAGTAACTCAATAAGCATGGCAACATAAGCATAGCATAGCAGAGACATTTAAATAAATGTCAGAATGAATCAATAAGAATGACAATCATACAATGAAAGTCATGAGTCAAATAAGGGAATCATATCAGGCATAGGATCGATAGAAATATCCCTACTGAAAAGGGAAAGAATATCTGTACCTTATCAAAGCACACAAATCACAGCAAATAGATGAATGGAAGCAGATGATCACTCCTTCTTCACCCGATCTACATTAATCATAAGTTTATCTATAAGTTTCATGGTTTCATAATCATAAAGGTTTCATTTTAGTTTTCTTTCCATTTTAGGTAACTTTCCTTATTTAGCAGGTTTCCATAATTAGTAACTTTCAAAAAATAGTAACTTTCCATATTTAGTAACTTTCCACAAATAGTAGGTTTCCATATTTAGTAACTTTTTAAAAATAGTAACTTTCTATATTTAGTAACTTTCCAAAAATGGTAAGTTTCCATATTTAGGTTTAAAAGCAATTTAGGTTTTCTAAAAATAGTAAATAGTATTTAAAAAGGTTTAAATAGTTATTAATGTCAAAATTGGGTTTCATATATTAATATACTTATAAAATGATGTTATTTCACAATTTAGAGTTTTACAAATCAAAATAGGGTTTCCAAATTAAGTAAGTGTGAGATTAGGGTTTCTAATTACACAAGTCATTTTAATTGATCATTTAAAGTAATTAAATTCCAATTAGGGTTTCATACATTCAATTAAGTCATAATTAAGTCATATTTCCCGAATTAGCAGTTTTAGGGTTTAATTCATATAGTTTGGGTTTCATATCATCATTATTCAAAGATTAGGGTTACTATTGTAATTATGCCAAAGTTAAAGGTCAATATGAAAATTAGTTAAACCATAAGTTAAGTACTCTTAAAATGACAAATAGCTTATTTAGGTTCTAAAAGTGAGGCAAATAAGCTTATAACTGTCTTAAATAATTAATTACTTAAATTCAGAATTAACATTGAAAACAGATCCGACTTTAGCTATTTTTAACACACCTTAAACGAGCTTATAAAATTCTATAATTTTACCCAGATATACCTATATGTCTTAAGTATTTTACATAATTTTTCCAGATTTTATTGAGTAGTACAAGTACAAACTAAAAATCGACATTCACAACGTGTACCCGAATTGGACCTGCTAGAACACCCCGAAAGAAAGTAATTATTTACCCAGGTTAAACATCTCAGAAAAATCTAAAAAAAATTACAAAACATAACTCATATACCAAATTTCATTCTGGCAAAATTTCAAGTCTTAATTCGTTATAGATATTAAATTAAAAATCATGAACCACACCTGAATTTTCATAACCCGAAATACAGTTTTGACATATGAATTTCTAAAAATCAAATGGTTGCCTTCTAGACCTCTAAAAATCATCAAACCAATTTTATTTGCTCCCTATTTCATTGAATTCAGTTTTATACCCAAGAACCACTAAAATTCATGTTTTTATCATCAATCTAAAATTCGTTTAAGTAACACAAAATTTCTGACAGCTTAGTTTGCATATACAAATCCGATTTCCATAACATAATTAATCATATTAACACATATTAATATATATTGTTCCGAAAATATTGTTATAGATTAGATTTTACATGGTTACCTCTTATATTAGATCAAATAGAATGAAAACACGAAGATTTCCAAGATGATCAAATCACCAACACTCTTCTTCTCCTTGATCAAAATCGAATGGAAGAAATAAAATATGGATCGATTAGGTGTTACATATGAACATGTCTTATAGATTGAATGATGAATTATATGATTACCTTTGTTGTGTTTTTGTACGAATTGAACTATGATCAAGATCAAATGATTGTTGCTTCTCCTTCTTCTTCTTCCTTGATGTCGAATTGGAATCAAGTTTTTAGGGTTTGGTTTTTTTTTTTTTTTTTTTTTTTTTTTTTTTTTTTTTTTTTTTTTTTTTTTCTTGCCTACAATTTGGAGTAAGGATAATTTGGAGTGGTATAATGATCGGTTTAACAAAAAAAATGGGGAGGGAATTTGGGCCGATTTTGGGGATAATTATGGATGATTTGCAACTTTCCAAATTTGCCAAAATTCATACTTATCTTGTATATCTTTCATAATTATTTTGTGTACATATTTTTATTATTTTCGGCCCATATGTGACATATTATACGTGCCATAATTTATATCATAAGGTTCTCGTATCATTTCATATTTTACTTTAGGTTATATGTTCATATCGTATGGTTTTGAGTCATAACATGCTATATAACTCAAGTTTTAATTTATAGCGTATTTTATAAGTCGTATTTAATTTAGGGTGTTATAGGGTATGTTTAGATCGACTCAATGGACTAAACACAGGTCTACACACAGGTTTATATAAGGTTCAGGTGGTGTGTTCTTTTTGTATCTGGATCAGATTAACGACACAACAACAATAGCAACGTGTTAACGATTCAGTATTGCATGGTTTAGGTTTTCATGTACATATTACAAGTTGACAAAAAGGTGATCAAGAGTACCTTAGGGCTGGATTACAAGGGATAGACTGAAACAAACAACAACCGATTTCACAAGGATGCATACAACTCCTAACGATCACTAATGGGCTGCTACATCTCGTCCTTGATTTCTTGAGGGCTAAACTAGGTGATAATGGCTGCTTAGGGTTCGGTATAGGGGGAATGAGAGAGCCGTATATTGTTTTATGTTTTAGGGTTTTCGGTATAGAGAGCAAATGGAGAAGTGGTATATGGTTTTAGATGTGGAGTGGGTCAAATGGCATGCTGCGTTTAGGGGAGTACATGGGAGACTATTTCACTTCCAATATTTTCAAATATTTTGGTAATATCTTCCCAACTTATTTCAAATCATGTGACAATATTTAAAAGGCATAGACTAGGTCCAATTTAACTTGTAATCGTGTAATATGTACACTTAGGATATATAGTGTGCCGAAATATATACTCTTAGGTTATAGTTTCATACTTTGTGATTTAAATTCATAACGTATAATTCAAACTTAGGTTATATTCGTATTAAATGTTCAAATGTCGTTTCGGATTTTCAGGTCGTTAAGTCTCTCCAATTGAATTGACGGACTACATGATTGTTGTAAACAATCATGTGAACTCAGTGTCTCCACCTCCCCCTTCTAAAAAGAAGAATGGAGGGAAGTCTAAGGCTGTGACTAAGCCCTTGCCCAAGTCATAGGGCCCTGAGACTTCTGGAGCACCTCCTCTCATAAGGAAAAAAGACCCGTCCAAACAGCCACCCAAGAAGGACCATGTACCACCACCCTCGGAGGCAACGAAGGGCATTGATACATCACATTCAGTGTCCTTGGCTCCACCTACTACTCCCCAAGATCCAGAGGGAAACATACAACCCGCTGGTAGGGGAGCGCCTTCCACTGACCCTAATGATAGCACTGAGAAACACCCATCAGGGCTTGAAGGGCAAATTAGGGACAAAGACTCAGAGGGAAACAAACCACCTGTTGATATGGAACGAACACCCCCTCATGGAGTCTCATATTCCTCAGAGACTGGCCCTAAGGACCAGGCAGAGCAATCCCACTCTACTGGAATAGAGGGGTCAGACCCTGACCAAAACCAAGGCAAGTCTTCTTATGAAGAGGAGCCGGCTAACCCTTTTGTGTAGATTGAATCAATGGTGGATCTTCAGGCTGTTCTTTATTCTGATGAAGAGCTTGATATAGAAAGTGATGAAGAGATATTCGCTGCAGGGGAAGACTTGGACACTGATGCTCAGAACACTGAACAAGAGCATCAGGCTTCTCCCTCCAAGCCAAAAAGGCATGAAGTCTCTCCTGTTCATGGGAGTGATACATCAGCTTCATCCAGCCCATCTGATTCAACAGCCTCTGTACCTGAGTTCTTGAAAAAGTATGATGATGTTGTTCCTTTCACTGAAAGACAGTTGGTCAAATTCCTCAGAAAATCCAACACTGCTCTCTTCAATGAAATCACCAAGGAGTAATGGCAACAACACACTGAGGCTGCAGTAAACTATGCAGATTTAAAGGCATCGGTGGAAGCATCTCTGGATGACAACTTTGAGCACAGAGCCTCTATTAACTTCAACTTGACTTCTCTTAATACACAACTCAACAAGTTCAATGCTTCTCTCACAACCATCACCAAGAGTGTTGCAACTATTCAAGAGTCTGTTAAGGATGATCCTAAGCTCACCTAAAAGATTCTTCAGGCTTCTGAGACCTACACTAAAAGCTCAGCAAGCCTCACTGAACTTATACAGCTGCTCAACAGCCTTAATCTCAAAGGCCTTATCTCCTCAGTGGCTGTTCTCTCCTTAGTGCTCATCATACACATTTGGAAAGCTTGGAGAAAACTTCAAGTTCTATGGCCTGGAATCTCGGATCTAGACTCACTGCCATTGAAAGCTCTCAGGCTGCAATCTGCACTGAGGTATCCACTATCAAACAGGATACCTCAGAAATTAAGAACATGATGAAAGAGTTCCTTCAGGCTGCCAAGCACAACTCTTCTACCCCCTCCGTCAGTGTGCCAACATCAACCGTTGCTACCACTGAAGCTCAAGCAACTGTTGAGGGGGAGAATATCTCAACAATGAAGGCAGTCCTGACACCAGTCCAGCAACTCTTTAGGCAGTTGAATCCTCACAAGACATCCCTCCCTCAGTCTAAGGGGGAGCATGCTACTTCAACAACTGCCTTAGTCATCTCAACAACTCCTCCATCTACTACTGAAGCCACCAACTCAACAATCACACTAGCAGTGCCCATAAATCTTACAAGCCACCATCCCCTGAAGCTCCATTCACTGAGCAACCATCTTCTTCAGCTGCTATTGACAAAGGCAAAGGTATACTCACTACCACTGAGCCTGAACAACCTCAACTAGTGCCAGCATCCAAGGAAGTATGTCAAGACCCTGATGAACCTATAAGGGTTCATTACATGATTGGAGGGAAGATATACGACCTGACCAAGGAAGAAATTGATGCTCACTTAGAAAAAGATAATCAAATAAAGAAGGCAGCTGAAGATGCAAAGAGGCTAACACTGATAGAACCAGTGATAACCAAAGTGATTCAGGAAGAAGCCAAAAAGATTGGAATTCCACCTCAGCTAGCTATCAGTAACAAAGCTGGGGAGAAGTTCAAAAAGGCTCAGGATGCAACACTGAAAGCTCTCAAAAAGAAACACACTGAGAAGACCAAGAAATTGGCTGAAGTGAGAGCAAAGAAGATTGATCAGTATCAGTGGACCATAACTCAGAGACTCAGGCCAGAACCAATCACTGATGTTTGGATCCAACCAAACTCCAAGCCTGCAGTTCTCAACGTGTATAGAGGAGTTGACAAAAGGAACTTTGAGATCCATGATCCCTTCAGGTTCTCTGAATTTGGGATCACTGAGTTAGATGAATTGGGTCCAATTATTGAGAAAAAGAATAATATTATTGTCAAGGACCTGATGAAATCTTTAAGCAGGAGGTATGAAAGAATGAAGGAATTACCTGAAGAACTTGGCATTCAGTCTGCCCTTCCTGCTCCTGCTTCTCAATAGTCTCAAGCTCAACCTTCAAGGAAGAAAAGGAATCAAATTGAAACTGAACCTGAAATCAAATCCCTGGACTTTAGTGCAACAGAGATCTTCCTGAAAGTGTTCCTTTTGTCAACAATATGGTCATTGAAGAGCCTGAATATGGCATCTTCTTCACTGATGCTCATGGGGATCCAACCTTTCAAAGGTGGAGTGACATTGATCATGCTGGGATTGACGCCATGGTGGGCTACTTGGTAATGGCTACAAATGTCAAAACTGCAAAAAATGCAAGATTTGGCTTAGGCCTGAGAAAAAAGATTGCAGACCACCCTGACCAAGAAAAGCTCAAATCAAAGAAGATCAAGTTCGAGAAGTTGGGATACTACATGGACTGAGGAATTCATGTTTATGTTTTTGTTTATCTTTAGTAGCTTTGTTAGGAACTTTTGTAATGAATGAATAAACTAAGTATTTTTATGTTAATCAGTGTTCCTTAGCTGCTTTATAGAATCTTCTGTGTAAGAAGAAGTCATTTGCTCACTTACACTGATCAAAACACTTAGGCTATATTTATATCCAAATAAAGGGAGACTGTTGGGTCTATTCAGTACCCAAGTTCCCTTAAACTAGGATTTGAATAGAAAATAACCTAAGTGTTGTAAATCCGTAAACATAATCAAGTCACTGAGTGAATAGTCACTCAGTGAGTCTCCTTCAGGATACTCAGGAGAAGATCAAAGGCTTTCCACTCACTAAGGCAGAACTCAGTGAATGATACCTGAGTCAAAAAAGAAGGTGATGGGTTCAGTAAGTGACGACAATAACTCAATGAACCCCAAATCTCCTCATCGACTATAAAGACTGAGTACTTAAAAAGACTGGAGACTTAAGAAGACTGAAGAACCCGAAGTAAAGGCGGGATAAGGTGGGACAAGTTTGAAACGCATAAGGGGGAGTCCTTATCACTAAAGTCAAACTTACCCTGAATGGAGTAAAACCAAAGCAGTGTCATCACTGCTCATTAGAAAACACCATTGTCCTATACCAAATGAAGAATTATAACAGTGACAAAATGTGTAAGAATTTTGTCCAAAGTAGCTTAGGTCATCTTTGTCTTCTTGGATAATGGTTGTATTACAGTTGTGTATAAATATGATCATAAGTTGGAGTAGAAAGGTTGACAAGTTTGTGCAATTAATGCAAAGCATTCACAAACCCTTTCTACTCCTGCAAATACAACTAAGTCCCTAAGATAGCTCAGTTGGTTAGCATAGTTGTACTTAAGCTTAATTAGCTTAAATTTAGAGAGGAGGTCACAATATTTGTCATTCGATCCCAAGTGTTATTAAACAAACACTTGGGTATAATTCTTTGATTGATTTTTAATAAGAATTAAACGTTGAAAAATCTTGTCTATTTACTTTTACGTTTTTCTTATAACTGTTAAAGAATTTGATTACATTACTTAACCATGGTGCATGGTTAGATTAACTTTATAGTTAACTCTAACTGTGTAAACGGGAACAACACTTGGCTCGCTCGAGCTTTTTTCCGATTAGATTCTGAGCTTTTCACGCCCATGTAGCATCTTTTAGGCTTTTTGGAAAGTTTTAGTAACCTCACATTTACAAATTTGGCAGGCATGGATATCATATATAGTTGCTAATGAGATTTTAAGGCCCCACTTTAAAGCCATTTTAACACGCTCGTGTATAGATGTCTATCTATGCTTTTAGGCATACTAGAAGGGTACTCGTGTAATGCGGCAGCGGATACTCGGTAATTATTTTTTTGACGACAAATGTTTTTCATTTTAAACTTCTCTTATTTAGCATGTTCTAAATACTTTATAACGTAGTAGATATATGTTTTTAAAAAATACAACGTTTAAATTAATAGTGTAAATAGTTAGGGCTTTTATTTTTCAAATTTTAACATTAAATTGGTGGATATAAATTTAGTAAGTTTTTCTTATAAACAATTTTATTAAAATATATCTTTACTACCTATAAAGGAAAAAGGGTCAAATGTGAAAAGTGAAAAGTCAATAAAAGTGAAAAGTTGAAATGTTGAAAATGTAATTTTGGTAATGTTGAAATGGTGTAAAAATACTTACACGATGGGCTAGATGTTGAATTCTATACTACACCAATGGAAACTATTGTAAAACGATTGCCATTAAGTGTATTCATTGCTGTTACAGAAACTATTCATCTCTTTAAACATAAATTATTTTCATCTATGGCAAGTATTGCAGCAATAAACAACACGGCTGGTCAACCTTGAAACTAAATGATTTTCATCTATGGCAAGTATTGAAGCAATAAACAATACACAACTGATTCCAAAGCTAATACACAGCTGGTCTTGAATCTAAATGATATATAAGCCACCCTCCCCATACAAACACACACCAAACAAAACACAACCAAGCTGCTTTTCATTTATCTCTTCTCTCTCTGCACAAACCCCTTTCTCTCTTAACCTAACATCTACAACCGCCACTATAACTGCCGCCATATGCCGAAATAGCCACCATCTCTTGGTGGTTTTGGTTGTTTTGGTTGGCTAGGTAGTTTAGGTTGGTGGTTTTGGTGGGTTTTAGAAAGAAATAGTGGTGGTTTCAGTGGGTTTGTTGGTGGTTTCGGCTGTCCAACACCACCATTTCTCCTTTTGCTCGATGCTTTTGTGATGGATCTATCATTTTGTTGGTAGATGCAATGTGGTTTTAAGGTTGGTTTCACCAGTTTATTTTATTTATGTGGTTAGAGTATATTTTGGTTTTGTGGTTGCAATGGGGTTTTAAGATATCTTATGTGTTCGAATGTGGATCTGAGGTCTATGTGCGTGTAGAGAGATTTTTTATATCTAAAATCGGATGGTGTTTCTTGTAAACAAGAAAAATTGGTGGATGATGATTTGAGGCCACTTGTGTTTCTTATTAATGTTTGGGTGACTAATGATGTTGCTTTGATTTCTTTTTATAAATGAAACGGGTGTTTAAGGACATTGATAACAGGTTGTTTTAATTTTCTTGTTACGCAAATAAAAACCATATCTTTTTAGTTTGTGTTTTTCGTATAACATTGGAAATCAACAAAAAGGGTGTTTACTTTAGGCAAAATATGATGGTTTTGAGTGTTTGTTAGCATCGATCTTATTTTGGCTTCCATGTTTGGAAAAAAGGGTGTTTATTTTGTTTGAGGTTGATGACGTTTATGCCAAGGACATTGATGTGTTTTTAGGGCCGTATGATTTTATTTTGAAGTTTACTTCAATTATGAGGCAATGAAGTTTTAACAAAAAATTGAGGATGGTGATGGTTTTGTCTGTATCGCAATCCAAACTTCTTTGAAAATTCATGTTTTACATAATCTGAGCCTATTACAGAGTGTTATTTATTTCACTCTTTTTGTTCAGTTTATGCACTTCCATGTTACGTTAGTGATTCTTTTGAGGCCTGAATGAAATTCAGTGGTATTGATTTTTATTATAATTTGAAGGAGTAATGCCCTCGACGTTTTTCGTGTTTGTATCCTTCAAAAAAATTTAAATTATATTATTAATAGGGAACAAAGCATATGTTCTTAAAGACCTTTTGCTATTTTTAATTGGAATTTTAACTTGTGATTCAAATTGCCCACGGCCTTTTAGAAATTTTAAAAGGATTAAATGTGTTTTTAAAGTTTCCACTAGCAAGATGAATACGTGAGTGTAGGAACTAAATAGATAGATTTCGACTCGGAAAAGCAAAGCAAGAGGTAAACCACATATATCAATATAAGGATAGGTTATTTGGACCCTAAAAAAATATAAAATTTAATAAGTCAAAAGTATTAAACTGACAAAAAATACGAAACAGATTAAGAAAAAAAAATAATAATAATAAAAAATAAAAATAAATAAAATGTTATATTGTAAACAGCAGTGAGCCAAGGGATAGAGAATGTAAAAAGTGAGCCAAAGGGTACCCATAATAGCACCCATCAATATATCATATAATAGATAACAATACTTTGAGACTAATTTGGCATCTTGAGATTTGGCATGAAGTTTAAATTTGCATTAGGAAGGGATTTTAAATTGGTTTCTTTATGCAATATATCTATACTATATATAATGGGTGTATCACATTTTTTAAAATTTAAGAATTTTGAAAACTTAAAAGTAATTAAGGAAACACACTATTTATGGAAACAAACAATAATATAAAAGTTGACTTGAGAATACATTAATGTAAAAGATTATAAATGATGTAGATGTTATAATTTAAAAAAACATATCTGCGTTTGATTCACAGTTCACACATAAAGGACACTTGAGAATACATTAATTTAACTAATTTTTATTGGCATGAATGGACATAATTAAAAACAAATTACATGAAAATGTGCTATATGTGTGAGCTAATGAAAGTACTGCTTGTGTCATCTTACATTCAATTATCTATACCACATATAATGGGTGTAGCATAGCAACGAGATTTTAAAGCGGCATATAGTTACAATCATATTTTGGTTAAGTGTATTCTGTAACAATTGTCTATTTGCCCGACTCTGTTTTCTCACATGGCCAGCTTTATGTTGCGTTGTCTAGAGTAATATCACGTAGAACTACAAATGTATTAGTGAAACCAGTCAAAGAGTTCGGTCAAGGAGGAGTCTACACCTCAAATTTCGTGTATCAAGAAGTTTTATGCGACGAGTAACGTGCATTGTTAGTTATTATCTCATAATTGATGTAATGTTTTATTTTAAGTTTCACTAAATATTTTTATATGTTCTTTGATACATGTTAAGAATTTTTGCTTGAATCAAATTATCGCATGTTACAACCGTTTGCAATTACATTTTGATCTTTTCACGTTTTATTTCACGAAACACTTACCACAATATCACATATCGTTAATTGTCTACCGCTAGGAATTTCCGTTGCTATGCACGGGTACTCGCCTAGACAATTCTATTAAAATATATCATTATTGAAAGGGGTTACTATATGGTTTAAATGAGACTTCAATTTTCAAATTTTACATTAATTTTCTAAATTTTTTTCATCATAATGTTTTTTGTATTAAAATTTTAAAATTTTCTTTTATAGAAAATCTCAATTTGATATCCAGTTTTTAATAAACTTCGTCCTTTTTTTTAAAACAATTTTTTAATATTAAAAGCTAACAAAAAAGCTACAAGATTACAAGCACCTAATAACAAAAACCACTCCTAAGAAACAACCTAATTAAAATGACACCTAAATGCAATTACGACCAACGAAAGAAATACTCAATCACCTAGACGCATGCTAAGCCTAAAAATTAACTAGAAAAAATGAAAGAACACCTATAAAAACACTTGAAACCGACAAACCGAAGCTCCATAAAGCAAACAAATTACAATGCCATTTGACGAAGCAACTTGAATACTTTATAAGACCTTAATTTCGGCGAACCAAATTTTAACTCTTTGATCAATTTTTTACGACTTTTTATTTGAACTTAGCTCGAAGAGACTCATATTATCATTGATTTAAGATTTGTGTAAGCTTATGTAGGTTGTGCATTATGCACAACCTATAATTTCCCTAGTATACATCCACAAATTTTGCCGCATCAATTCGCACACACTTATATAAGCTTACATACATGCCTATGTTTTGGTATATGCAAAGACTTATATCCGTGTTTTTATATGTTTTAATGCATTTCATTTATGATCTATTCTTGTGTGCGTTTGTTTGTATCGCTAATTAAATTGTGAACATCCTTAGGCTACCCATGATAAGGGAAGTATAGGCGCGCCTTCATCTTTGTTGGCACCTTGTCGGACGCGTCATGCCTATTACACTCGCCTTTGTTCGATGCGTCTTCATGGCCATTTGAGTAAACTCGGTTGTCTACACGATCAAGTTGTGTAGAGAGAGAGAATAATTTTTATATGCCTATGTGAGTGTGTTGCTGGATATATTTGTATTTGGGTGGTGATGATGATTGTGTTATTACATTAAGTTGCTGATGAAGATTGTAGAGAAAAAAAGTAACGTGACAAGTGGATGAATCCTTATTGTGGTGCTCTTATATTACGGATAGTCTTATAATCATATTTGCGCACATGAATCCTTATGCATGCGTTTTTCGTATGTTTCTCAAAAAAGAAATGCTAAATCCGTTTACTAAAACTTTTTACTCATCATCCTACTCACAAAATAATTACACTTATAAAGTTTATTGGAGGATGTAAAGAGAGAGAATTAGTGGATGAATATGTGTCACAATTATATATGAGTACGAGGATGAGTAAAAGGTTTTGGTAAAAAGAATTATCATTTCTCTTCTGAGAAACCAGTCTCCCTGTACTGTGTGATGCTATAATCATCTGACATTAAGTATTATTGTTTTACAACTCACGTAAAACTACGTTGTCTTAGTTGCAAAAGACTTTCTATTATTACCACTAAAATGTGAGAGACGTTAAATTCGATTATCGTTAGGTAAAAACAATATTGAAGTGCTCATATCAACTTTTTAAATGAATGAGTAGTTAAGTTTCCATAGCGTTGAGTTAAAACTTTGTGAATTAGTGAACGTAAACAATTGGTATGGTTATGCAGACACACGTGTACGCATACGCGTTGAGTATTGACCATTTGTTGTTATTGTAGACCCCACACACCATCAATTATTTACTATTTAAGAGTTAAGTTCAAAAATCGTCCCTGTGGCTTACCGGGTCATTTAGAAATGGTCCCTATGGTTTAAAAAAACCGAATTTCGTCCCTGTGGTTTACGACCCATACGGATCTGGTCCCTTGACCAAAGAATCCGTCAGTTGACCAAGTTATGTGGTGACTTGGCTAATATGTGGGGGGTAATAGTGTCTTTTTATGTTTGTTAAAAGCTTATAATACTTCTTCTTCTAATTTTTGAACCGTTACAAACACAAACAACAAACACAAGAGGTGAACAATGGTTAGATGCAATCAATGTGGTTCAATAGCCACAATCAAAACTTCATGGACATCTACAAGCCCAGGAAGAAGATTCTACTGTTGTGGCAAAAGAGTAAGTCTTTAATTTGGTAGTTTTTAAAAAACCCCATTTTGACCTAATTTGACCTAGTTTTTGGAATTGGTATATAGGTAGCAAATTGTGGCTTAGTGGATTGGTATGATCCTCCAATGTGTCAGAGGGCTGTCCAAATAATTCCTGGTCTACTCAAATCAATGAATCGGCTAGAAGGAGAAGTACTAGCAAAGGGTCATGAAGCCAAAAGATTCAAGAACTTGTTGATTATCAGTTGGGTTTTTTTTTCCCTTTATTTGGTCTTAAAGTGATATGCTTGGGTAGTGTATGAATGTATGTTGGGTTGAACATGAATGTATTTTACCAAGACAATTTTGGGGATAGTCGAGTTGTATTTTGGGAACATCATGAATGAAAATGATAAGTTTCAACTTGACAAACTAGATCTTTTATTTCATTTATTCATACATTGATGCATTGTTCATTGCATAGGATGATTCATAGTTGCATTACAGATAGGGTGTTAAACTGCCATCATAGGAGGATTCATTTGCCTTGTCCTCTCTTCCACCTCTGCCCCTCGATCACTTCAAGAGTGTGGAAATTTTGTAGGCCAAGCACTTGTACCCTTCCATCATAGGGTGGGTGACCTTTGACAGGAGCATTGTTCACATGGTAGCTAGTGAAAGAATTTGTAGCCTTGTTTGTGGCAGCTTCCAACCTTGTACCCATTTGTGAGACACACTGATCTTCTGAAGATGTTGAGTTATAGCTGGATACCCAGGTATCATTGAGGAAGCTTCCATCAATGCTTGAGTCAGATGTTTCTTCCTTCTTTCCCATACCTTTTTTTGGAAAGTACTCTTCCCATGAGTTTTTAGGACCTTCAGAAGTTGAGTCACTGCTGTCCACATAGATGATTTCTGCAAAAAAAAAAGAAAAAGTCAGGCTGTGTTTGAAACCACCTTTGTCCTTGGAAGTCATTGTTTCTGGAGTAGTATTGGTTCAGTATGTTAAATGGGGTGGTGAGGGAATGGTTGGTGTGTTTGGTTTTTATAGAGGAAAAGGCATGCTTGGTTATTGGCCAAAACAGTCAAATTGATATTTCCAAAACAGTTTGCTGTGCATTCATGAGAAAAAGCAGTCAATTGTGCAGAAAGTAGAAAAAAATAGTGTACAAAAGAATCAAATTACAAGACATTAAGACTTGTACAAACATGAGAACAAGTAAATGGTACAGAACCTTTAACTGCATAACTACTAACATAAAATACTGAGTAACATAAAATACCATAACTGCATAACTAGTAACATAAAATACCATAAATTCTTCTTGTCTAAACATAACATAAGACCATAAATGGCCATTGTCTTAACATAAATGACACATAACACCTTAAGTCTTGTTACACATTGACACATAACATGGAGAAAACATCAAGCAAGTCTTTTGGCTGATGACTTGGTCCATTTTGATGGTGAATTTGGGAGTAAAGGTAGAGGGGTCACCACACTAGGGGCACTTGAAGCCTGTGTGCCTGCAACATCATTTTGTGAAGCCATTGGACTTTCAAACACCATGCTTTCTTGTGTTTGTACTCCCATAGCAGTCTTCTTTGAACCACTTGATTTGGTTGAACCACCTTTTCCTTTTTTTGAAGCACCACTTGCACTTGCAGTACCACCATCCCTTTGTGATTTGCATCTTCTCTGATTGTGCCCAACTTGCTTACACAATTTGCATGTGACACTCTTTCCTGACCTACTAAGCTTGGAGCCTTGAACCATCTTATCAGCAAGTTCAACAGCACTCTTTCTTCTTTTCTTCCTTGGCCTTCCAATCTGGGGCTTATAGTCAGGAGGGATAATGGTATTCACAACATTGCATTTTTCCCAATAATCTGGTGATCTTGTGGGATTAATCTTGCATCTGTACATATCTTCCCAAGTAGACAGCCAATGACATGGATGACAATATGATTCTGGAATGGCAGTTTCAATCCCATTTGTAGCCATGTTCCATATTGAGGCAACTACATGTTTGCATGGGATCCCACTCAAATCCCACCTTCTACAAGTGCAGTTCCTATCCTTGATGCTCACCACACATTGGTCACGCCAAGGACCATTAACCTGATACAATTCCCCACCATTCCACTCAACCTGTACAAGTATACACATTTAGTATTGACTTATAAGAAACAAACTAGTTAAAGAATACAAAACAAGTTATATTACCTTTAGTTGTGATGCTTCTTTCAACCCATTCTACATTTGTGTCTATGTTACTCCTAAACTCAGCCATGTCAACCTCAACATCATTCACCAATTGTTCTTCATCAACTATAAAATCACTATCATCACTGTCACTATATGAACCATGTTCACTATCTGAACTATGGTCACTCTCAGAACCATCCACATTCTTATTCAACCTTTTAACCTTCTTTGTGCAATTCCTTAGCCACTCATTCTCACTAACATCAGTTTCCACAGTCTCTAGTACCTCATCACTATTATCACTAACATTTTCTACAAACTTAGGATCCTTACTTTTAACACAGTGAAGAACATATAGATCAATAACCTTATACTTACCTACATTCTTCAACAATTGCAACACATCATCATCTGTTTCTAATTTTCTTAAACCATTATCTAAGTCACAGTTAGGTAACTTTAAAAAAAAATCCATACCTTCTGGTTCATATCCTAACTCTTTCATCATATTCCCAACCTCTTGAACAGAAAAATGGTCGGAATCAATGGTGTCAATCCAATTAACCTTCCCCCCTTTGTATCTTCTCTTGGGAAGGCTTGTGAACTCACCTCCATGGTTAATCTTGAGACAAAAAACAGTCGGGAACTCACCTAATCAACCAAAATACCAAATAAAATCAGAAAATAAGTGTTACATTGTAAACAGAGTATCGAATTGCAAAAAAAAAAAAAAAAAAAAAAAAAAAAAAAAAAAAAAACAAATAGTTTACTTACTATAATCATGGTATGGATTCAAAGCAGAACCCTTTTTACGGACCCTCCATTCGCACAACATTGCTTAATTAGATTTTCCTATACCTTGGTTTTACTGGATTTGAAGCGTTTTTGAGAAGAAGGTATGTGGGTGAGTGAAAGCTGCTAACCTTAGGGATCAAAAGTGATCTGCTAGGGTTGGATGGAGGAAGATATTGGCGCCATGGGTAAAATGCCCAAAATAACCCCCGCAGATTAGTATTATTTAAGGTTTTAACGGTCAACTGACGGATTCTTTGGTCAAGGGACCAGATCCGTATGTGTCGTAAACCACAAGGACGAAATCCGGATTTTTTAAACCACAAGGACCATTTTCAAATGACCCGATAAACCACATGGACGATTTTTGAACTTTACTCACTATTTAATTATGATATGATAATACCGTCACATCCTTTTCTTCTCTTTTTTTTTTGGTTGAACTTTTATTTGTTATACTCACTTCTTTTTATGTACATTCATTATGTGTCAAGATCAAAGTACTCTACGAGCGGACCTGTTTTGAACGGTAAAAAGATTAGAATGATAATATAAGTGAAAAACACATGTTGTTTATTACTTTCGCTGTCCCATATTAAGTGTCCATAATGGAATTTTGGGATGTCCCAAATTAAGTGTCCAGAGAATATTTTCAACAAATGAGAAGAGACTTTAGTGGGTAATAGTGATATTTGATTGGTGAAGAGTGTAGTTAGTGGAAATTCCTAAAACTTTATGCATTTGGAAAGTGGACACTTAATATGGGACGGAGGGAGTTTATTACTTTCGCTGTAGACTTGTATCACTCTTCTCGAAAATTCTAGGGTTTGCATTGCTTATTTCCATTTTGTTTTCCCATCTTTCAGCTCCATTGTATTCATGGTATCTCATACGTTTGATTAGTGTTCTCTTGACCTTTGGTGTAAGAACTTATAAGACGTATCATCATTCTTTATGGTGTTTCAACTTCTTTTTTTTTTTTTTTTTTTTTTTTTTTTTTTTTTTTTTAATATATATATATATATATATATATATATATATATATATATACCCCGACAAGAAGCTAGGCAAAAAGGAACCAAATATCGCTAACATGCGAAAATTACATAGTTGCCCACTTATGAAGGGCAGTATCTTGCAAAGCCCCTGCTTTTGAATCTTTTACAAATCTACCCTTCTATGTCGTGTAAAATTATACTTGACATACCCGACAGTGGCGGAACTAGGAGCCAAGTTCAGGGGTAGCGAAATACGAAAATTTGTTTAGGGGTAGCGAAAATTTGTTTCAGGGGTAGCGAAATCGCCAAAAAATGGCCAAAAATTCAACTACCGGGTAAAAGTTCAGGGGTAGCGACCGCTACCCCTAGCTTGTACATAGCTCCGCCCATGATACCCGACATACATGTGTCCAATTGTTATTGAAGGAAGATCAAAAAAAAAAAAAAAAAACCCTAATCAATGTCGCGTATAAATATACAGGTACACAACATCACTTTTGTAGATTCCTCCTTTTTTAGTTTTTTGTTTGTAACATAAGTCACTATTGTTTGTTTTTTAGCCAGCCACGTATGAGTTTTAAAGATAACAAATTTATTCTCATTTTATCACATAATATCATTAAGTTATTGCTTTATAACATAAGAGTCACTATTGTCATATTTGCTCCTTCCCAAAGTAATGTCGCGTAGCTACGAGTAAAAATATACGCGACATGGTTTAAGGTTTTTTTTATTATTATTATTATTATTTTTTATTTGATCATCTTTCAATAACAATTAGACACGTGTGTGTCGGGTATGTCGAGTATATTTGTACGCGACATAACTTGTTAGATTTGTAAAAGGTACTAAAGTATGGGCTCTGCAAGACACTTCCCTCCATAAATGGGCAGTTAAGTAATTTTCGCATATAACATTGAAATAGGAAAATAAATCTTTTTGGGGGCTGCTAAACCACTTGATTCTACTGCAAAATGCTTTCTGTATCTACTTGAGATCAAAGTAAAGGAAAATTTATCTTAACATAATTAAGGATAAGCTCTCTGTCGGCCTTTTGCATGTGCTCGATATATACACTTGCATTTCTAAATTGTCAGCGAATCTACATTGTAGTTTGTGTTAGGTTTTGTGTTTAAATATTAATATATACATGTCCGGTTTCGAACCCGAGACTCGGGATTGCACACATTAGCGTGAAAGTTTCAATGATGAATAATTAAATAATTATATATTTCATGTATTTATTTATTTATTCATTTCACCGATTAAAACACTTAACGACGGTTAGTACTTAACGGAGTTTTCACTAACGACGGTTAAAGGACTAAACGTGAAAAATAGGAAAGAAGGATCTAGAATCCTTGTGGGAGTGTGAAAGTCGGCCGACCCTCCCCTAAGGGTTTAGGGTGCCGATCGGTTGTGTGGGGAACAAGAAAAGAAAAACACTATAAATACAATTCACTTGTGTTTTAGTTTTCTCTAATCTTGAATCCCTAACTATAGCCAAACTTCTCTTCTCTTTCCCTCTTGCTTGTGCTAGTCGACTTTTTCTATTCCCACTCGGGAATTCGGCTTGAGCTAATAGCAATTAAGTGTTTGGTTGTTGGTGATCAAGAAACTAGCTTTTCTCATTGAAACGCTATAATTACGTGTGTACAAGAACGAGTGACAAGCTTCCTTTAGCTTGTGATCTTTGGTTTAGTCGATCCACATATAAATCCAATTAGGGTTTATAACTTGTTCTTGTTCAAGAGATTCCTTGTTCTTGCTAGGAATCAAAAGGTACGTGTCTTGTTTAATTTAATTAATTACATGTTCTTGTAGATCTATTCCGCTGCGTGCTTTGTGATGTTTTATGTGTTTATGATTTTAATAGTTCACATATTCCAACAGTGGCATCATGAGCCTCGTTTAGAACTTGTAATTAATTACTTAAACCTAAAAATTGGATCTTGTAGAGATTACATGCATTAATTAATAATTAGGGTTTGTTTTTTGTTTGTAAAACCCTAATATGGTTCGACATATATTAATTAAAATTAGGGTTTTAATTGTTTTATTAAAACTTGAGAAACCCTAGGATTGCATGAAAATTTTTAGGAATTAATTAGTAAATACTGTAAGTGATGTTGCTAATTAATTAGATACGTACAATTAATATTGTCACATTAATATGTGTTGCATGATTATGTGATCAATATGGTATCCTTGACAAATCTTGCATATTTGTCATGGAGTGATTTGTATGTTTTGTTTGAATTTGTATGCTGCATGTTTTAAATAAATCTAAAATTGGGGAAGACCTCAATATATTAATTAAAAGGTTATGTGCAATGTGGTATCTAACTAACTAAAACTTACGCGGCCAAATTTATTTGGTGCTGTGGTCCATTGGGTACAATGAGCTCGAAAAACAATGGGAGTTTTGTTAGTTACATACATTTAAAATTACACATAGAATTAATAATAGGATTTATTGAAAAAGGTTTGCATGTGGCTATATGATATCGTGGATGATCATATATTTGTTATTATGTGTTTATTTATTTTGTGAATTACTTGATCTTTTGTGTTTTATATTATGATGGATTGAAAACTACAAAAGAGGGTAATTTTTCATAATAAAAATAAATAAGACTAATAACTATGAAACTTTTGTAGTAATTTCAATTATTGCCAAGTCTTATGTGCCGACAGTGGTTCGCTTCGCACGGTAATTTGCTCCCAGGCGAGACTAGCAATAATAGATTTACTACATTAATTGTTTTAGCAAGAAAATTATATTCTTTTAGTTGATTGATTGCGACTGTATTAAGTGGTCGAAGCGGCGGACCTAAAATTGACAAACTTAAAAGTGGGTTCTAGTTGGTACGCATTAAATTGTGACCTTAGAGGGGCACGGTTTTAACCAGCTTCGGCGGCTGTCGTCCCTACGCCCGCCTGTGCGTCAATTTTAGACTTACCAAGTACACCACAACTAATACGAAGCATCTTAAGGCAATGTTGTAATTTATTCAACGCCTAAATTAAAAGATTTGATAATTTGAGCTACGAATGAGTAAATAGTTTAGTTTTGAAAAACATATATGATACAAAGATGAATGCATGACATCTTTGTACATATTTTTGATTTAACACATCAAAATTTTATTACCCTAAAATTTAAGTTATATGCCGACCAATTAACAAGGAAACACCTAAGATGACATTCTATCATTACTAGCAGCCTCAGCTGATGTAATGATTCAAAGAATGAAGTCAATAGGGGTAAATTGAGCACTTCCATTACTAGCAGCCTCAGCTGATGTGATGGAACGGCGTCAATTTACACGTTTCTAAATTGGTTAACTTAATTGAGCACTTTTATTACTAGCAGCCTCAGCTGATGTAATAAAACGGCGTCAAGGCATAAAAGAATTGGGGATGAAACATGCTTACAATTTGCAACTGATGTTGGCAACATAAATATTGTAAGTCCCAAGATTTCTAGGAATTGCAATTTGAAATTGGCAATTGGGTGATCCCGTACCTTGTTGAGTATTTTCATTGCTAGCAGCCTCAGCTGATGTAATGAAACGACGTCAATTAGGATCCTAGATTTCAGTGAAAATTAAATGGTTATTTGACCAATGGGTGTTTAATTTTCATGAAATATTAAAATTATCGAAAGTACTAACTTTTGAACTTTTTCTGTAGAAATGGCCCAACCCGGAAACTCGTCAAACATGACTTCCTGTTTCAAGATGATGCTTGAAAAGGAAAAACTGACTGGGACTAAGAATTTTAACGCTTGGTATCGCAATCTAAGGCTTGTTCTTAGGATTGCCAAACGTTATGAATGTCTTACTGAGGTTCTTCAAGAAGCTCCTCCTGCAAACTCTTCTAATGAAATACTTAGAAAGTACAATGAAACCTATGACAGGCACAATGATGCGGCCTGCCTCATGCTATCGGGGATGGATGATCAACTGGTAAAACAGTTTGAGAATTATAGCCCGAAAAACATGATTGATGAACTGACACGTATGTTTCAGAAATCACCAATGGCTGAATTGTATGATATACTTGACAACTTGGGCAAGTGTAAGCAGGATGCCACAACACCCGTAAGTGATCATGCACTTAAAGTGAAAAGTTATCTAGACCAACTAGATGAACTTAATTGTGGGTTTGTGGAAGACGTTAAAGTTGGCCTCATCAACAAATCCCTCAATGAGGAATTATATGGTGATTTTGTGCGCAACTTTAACATGCATTGCAAGGGGAAGACATTTTCTGAATTGCATGCAATGCTTATTGAGCATGAGAAGTCCCTCCCAAAGAAAGCTCCTACACCTGCTGTTATGGCAATGAGAGGTGGTAGAGTAGCTAAGCCCGGTAAACCGAAATATGTGAACAAGAAAGGAAAAGGCAAAGCTGACAAGGGCAAGCAGATTGTGACTTATCAGCAAAAGCCAAAGAAGCAGAATCCTCCTCCCAAGAAGGATTATCCCAAGAAGGATGCGGCTGCTTGTCACCACTGCAATACTCCTGGACACTGGAAGCGTGACTGTCCATTGTTACTTGAGGAGTGTCGCAAGAATAAGAATGCCAAGGCTGGGCAGGGCGCCAGCACTTCAGGTATTTTTATGGTTGAATTATTTTCTTTTCCTCGTAAGCAAAATGCCTGGATATATGATACAGGATGTGGTACTCACATTTGTAATACATCGTAGGGGCTTAGAGGAGCAAAGAAGCTGAACTATGGAGAATGCTACTTGTACGTGGGAAATGGAATACGTGCAGCAGTAGAAGCCATAGGGACTTTTGAGCTAGTTTTACCATCTGGTTTAATTTTAGTTTTGAACAATTGTCATTACGCACCTTCTATTGTTAGAGGTGTCGTTTCAGTTTCTTTGTTATTGGATTTGGGTTTTAAGCATACTTTTAATGATAATGGAATTTCTGTTTCTTTAAATTCTGTTTTCTATTTTAATGCTATTTCATTAAATGGTGTGTTTGAAATTGACATGGAAAACCATGTATCCAATAAAAATAATTCTATGTATAGCATCGGGAATAAGAGAACTAAGTCTAACTTGGATTCGTCTTATTTATGGCACTGTCGCCTTGCCCACATAGGCAAGAAACGCATGGAAAAGCTGCTAAGTGATGGGCTTTTACCTAATATCAATCATGATTCAGTTGATAAATGCGAATCTTGCATATCTGGGAAGATGACAAAGAAACCTTTCCATAGTAATATGGAGAAGGCTTCTGATCTACTTGGATTGATACACACGGATGTGTGTGGTCCACTTAGACATGTGTCAAAACGTGGTGCTACCTACTTCCTAACCTTTACGGATGACTATAGTCGTTATGGTTGTGTTTATTTACTTAAACACAAACATGAAGTCTTTGAGACATTCAAGGTTTTTAAAAATGAAGTAGAATTACAACTCGGAAAGAAGATTAAGGCCCTTCGATCCGATCGTGGTGGTGAGTATTTGAGCCAAGAGTTCAAAGATTATTTAGCTGAGTGTGGCATTGTCCAACAACTCACTTCTCCTTATACTCCACAACAAAATGGTGTATCTGAAAGGAGAAATCGTACTTTGCTTGACATGGTACGGTCTATGTTTAATCTTACGACTCTTCCTTTATCCTTTTGGGACTATGCTCTTGAAAGTGCTGTTCGCATATTAAATATGGTTCCAACTAAGAAGGTTGATAAGACTCCATATGAATTATGGACTGGAAAAGCTCCCAACTTGTCTTACTTAAAGATCTGGGGTTGCGAGGCGTTTGTTAAACGTGACTCACCTGATAAGCTCCAACAAAGATCTGTTAAGTGCATCTTCGTAGGATACCCTAAGGAAACAAGGGGTTACTACTTTTACTTCCCACCAGAAAATAAAGTCATTGTGGCTAGATATGGTGAATTTCTTGAGGAGAGTTTCTTGACTCAAGAATTCAGTGGGAGAGTATATGATCTTGAAAATGATCAAGAAGATGTGTCACCTTCTGAGAACACTAACACACTTCCTGTGGAACCTGAAAGTTTAGGTCCTCCACCTGAAGTTGAAGTGGTACCCATCCGTAGATCTTCAAGATCTATAAAGGCTCCTGAACGCCTATGTTTAAGCATAGACGATGAGGAAACTTTTCTATTGGATCACATTGATGAACCAACTAGTTATAAGGCTGCCATTAACAATCCTGAAAAGGACAAATGGCAAGCAGCCATGGATGGGGAAATGCAATCCATGAAAGACAATAAAGTCTGGATTGAAGTGGATCTTCCACCCAATGCTAAGGTAGTTGGGTGTAAGTGGCTCTTCAAGAAAAAGACTGATATGGATGGCAAAGTACACACCTATAAAGCTCGTTTGGTGGCCAAGGGCTTCACTCAAACATATGGTGTTGACTATGAGGAGACTTTTTCTCCTGTAGCCGATATTAGAGCTATTAGGATTCTTATAGCCATAGCTGCCTACTATGACTATGAGATTTGGCAAATGGATGTCAAAACCGCGTTTCTGAATGGTCATCTAGATGAAGACATCTATATGGCACAACCTGAAGGTTTTGTAAATCCAGAATTTCCTGAGCGTGTATGCAAACTTCAAAGATCCATTTATGGATTGAAGCAAGCATCCAGGCAATGGAATAAGAAATTTGATGAGGAAATCAAGAAGTTTGGATTTACTCAAAATTTCAATGAGCCATGTGTATACCACAAAGTTAGTGGGAGTAACACTACTTTTCTTGTCCTATATGTCGATGACATATTAATCATGGGAAGTCACATACCAAGTCTTAATGAAGTTAAGGAATATCTTGGTAATTGCTTTGCTATGAAGGATTTAGGAGAAGCAGCGTATATCCTTGGAATCAAGATCTATCGAGACAGATCTAAACGGTTAATCGGATTAAGCCAAAGTGCTTACATGGATAAAATATTGAAGAGATTCAATATGCAAAATTCCAAGAAGGGATATTTGCCCATGCAAGTTGATCATGGCTTAAGTAGCGAAGTGTGTGCTTCTACACCTGAAGAGGTGGCATACATGCAGAAAGTTCCGTATGCTTCGGCTGTGGGATCTATCATGTATGCTGTTAGATGCACAAGGCCTGATGTGGCATTCGCTCAAAATTTTACGAGTCGATATCAGCAAAATCCAGGGAGAGATCACTGGCATGCTGTTAAAAACATTCTTAAGTATTTAAGGAATACCAAAGATATGTTTTTAGTTTTCGGGGGAAATCCAGACGCAGAACTGAATGTTACAGGTTTCTGCGATGCGTCCTGGCAAACTGATAAAGATGATACAAAGTCGCAAACGGGTTATGTCTTTGTCATAAATGGAGGAGCAGTAGACTGGAAGAGTAAAAAGCAGAGCACAACGGCCATGTCTGCTACAGAAGCTGAGTACAATGCTGCATCGGATGCTGCACAAGAAGCTGTTTGGATAAGGAATTTCATTACGGATCTTGGAGTGATGCCGTCAATTGAATTACCTATAAATGTGTATTGTGACAACTCTGCTGCAATCACATTCGCCAATGAACCTGGAGTTATGAAAGGCGCCAGACACTTTAAAAGAAAGATGCACTATGTTCGTGAACAAGTCGAACTGGGTGAAATCAAAGTACTCAAAGTTCACACAGATAACAATCTGGCTGATCCTTTCACGAAGGCATTACCTAAAGATACGTTTAATCGGCATGCTCAGGGTATTGGTCTTCGTTTAGCAGATAGTTTCATGTAAATCTGTTGGATTAGTATTTCGATAAGGACGTGTAAACAATTATTATTTTAATGAAATAAAGTGCGAATAACGTTTATTGTCATTATCAATATTTGTGTCCTATATTTGCATGTTTAAATCCGTGAATAAGTTATTTATTCTAAATAGTCCGTTGTCAATTAATAATATGGGAATACTATTGAACTAAGACAAATGTGATGATTGGTAGAATGAACTGTAAGGTTGAGACACCAATATCACATGATATTCAATATTGGATAAATTGAATATAGGACTTATCCCAAATACATGATTATACTTTATGGATCATAGTCATTAAGTATATCATGAATATTTATCCTTAGACTTGAGATGACAGATAATTGCCGAGGATGTAGCTTATTTTCTGTAAGGTGGTCTAACGCTAACCGTAAAAGGTAGTTATAAGGGCTATTTTCAGAAATGATGCGAAGTTCAAGGGTTATGCTCGCAGTCAATAAGGGATTTGTTCCTTCAACTTTGTGTTGAAGTTTAATACTGCTTGGCCACTCGTATGGTTGACAAGATGTTTGCGTGCGCACGCCCAAAGTCTATCTGGAAGACGTTCAGATGTTTTGGTAATCTTGTTCAATTATGTATAAACGAGAAACTAAGTTAATTATGGAATGACAAAGATCCATATCCAAATTAACGCGGTATTAGTAACAAAAGGATAAGTATGATGATTAATTTCATCACACGTGGTTTTTACCAGGAGAACCACAACTCGGATCGAGCTGGGGGCATTGGGAAGGTTAAGCTAGGCTGACCCATGTCATTGTTATATTAATGTTTATCCAAGTGGGAGCTGTTAGGTTTTGTGTTTAAATATTAATATATACATGTCCGGTTTCGAACCCGAGACTCGGGATTGCACACATTAGCGTGAAAGTTTCAATGATGAATAATTAAATAATTATATATTTCATGTATTTATTTATTTATTCATTTCACCGATTAAAACACTTAACGACGGTTAGTACTTAACGGAGTTTTCACTAACGACGGTTAAAGGACTAAACGTGAAAAATAGGAAAGAAGGATCTAGAATCCTTGTGGGAGTGTGAAAGTCGGCCGACCCTCCCCTAAGGGTTTAGGGTGCCGATCGGTTGTGTGGGGAACAAGAAAAGAAAAACACTATAAATACAATTCACTTGTGTTTTAGTTTTCTCTAATCTTGAATCCCTAACTATAGCCAAACTTCTCTTCTCTTTCCCTCTTGCTTGTGCTAGTCGACTTTTTCTATTCCCACTCGGGAATTCGGCTTGAGCTAATAGCAATTAAGTGTTTGGTTGTTGGTGATCAAGAAACTAGCTTTTCTCATTGAAACGCTATAATTACGTGTGTACAAGAACGAGTGACAAGCTTCCTTTAGCTTGTGATCTTTGGTTTAGTCGATCCACATATAAATCCAATTAGGGTTTATAACTTGTTCTTGTTCAAGAGATTCCTTGTTCTTGCTAGGAATCAAAAGGTACGTGTCTTGTTTAATTTAATTAATTACATGTTCTTGTAGATCTATTCCGCTGCGTGCTTTGTGATGTTTTATGTGTTTATGATTTTAATAGTTCACATATTCCAACGAATCTACATTGTAGTTTGAACCTCGGCATCAAATAGAGGAGCTGAGTGTGGGACGCTAACACGGTTGAGTGATCTGCTAATTAATCTGATCATCCCATCCGAAACGCATGAGAATTGACGGCGATCAAGGTTCCACCATCTTAAGCATCACACCAAAAAAAAACGGTGCCACTTTGCATTGAGCAAAAATCATCATAAATTAGGGCAACCTTTCGTAATGAAGTTCTCTACATTTTGAGTACAACTAGCTGTAGTTACGTTCATTCAAATCCCGCCAATATGCAATGTTAACGTCATTCGGAATAAGTGTTTGAGTCTTTCCACCTAGTATGCTGACCGTGTGAGGTATGATGTAGAATTAAGATCGAATCCATGATTAGGGGGGAAGGAGTGGAGGTGCGGGCTGGGTGGCGAGCTCGCGGGTTGGAGACGAACACCGCCGCCCGCGGTTGCGAGATGGGGGCGTGGGCTGCCTGAGCGAGCTTGGAGCTCGTTGCGAGATGGAGTGTGACAACGGTCACAATACACATTTTTAAAAATAGAAGTCGAGAGGGTTGAGAATGATGGACGCCACTAAAAAATGTTGAATAGAGGGTTGGAGGGTTGAAATGAGGTAGAGAAATTTAATTGGGTAATTTTGAGATGGTTGGAGTTTATGACTCCTTCCCCCTAAGGTAACGCATATATGGCTTTGACTGGAAAAGTAGGTAATCACTTGCAAAAAACACCCATTATCTTTATTGGGTGGGAAAGTTGCAAACGGGATACCAAGTTGTTAAGTTCATGGTGTCATACTCGATCACTTAAACTAAGCGAGCTAGATTTATCAAATCATACGTTAGCTTATTACATTCAAGGCCATGATATATATATATATATATATATATATATATATATATATATATATAGTATTAAGAACTATGAGTTTGGAGCCTTGGAGGTCCCCTTCTAATGTACGTACGTCAATGCTTATCGATGCATGAGGACGAAGACATACAAAGATGCGTAGGAACTGAGGTTGCAAGCTAGGGGAAGGGTTAATTAACATTTTAAAAAATAAAAATAAAAATTAAATAAATAAATAAACCACTTTTTTTATCCGTCACTAGAGTCATTATATTATTTTTATAGCTATTTGAATCACTATATTATCGAAAATTGCTAGCCAAGTCACTCTATAATTGAAATCAGCTAAGTTGGTAATTAAACTTTTATTATAAAACATTCATTTAGGGGAGAAGGAGCGGCTGGCGGGTTGGCCAGCGGTTTGCCCATACCGCCGGTATGACCACTCCTTTGCCCAGCGGTTTGGTTGATCGGTTTGGTGACCGGGTATTTTACCCGTTGATGAACCCGTTGTTTTGAACGTTATATGGGTGTTTAATGTAACATTTATTTCTTTGAAACGTGTCAAAAAGGAGCGTTGGGCATTGATTTACTGGCCGGATTGTTTGGCCGGATGTTTGGCCGTGATGTTTGGCCGTGATCTTTGGCTGTGATGTTTGGCCGTGATGTTTGGCTGTTATGTTTGGCCGGGATGTTTGGCCGTGATGTTTGGCCGGATGTTTGGCTATGATGTTTGGCCGGATCTTGATATTGTTTGGCCGGATTTTGGCTGTTAAAAAGATATTGGCCGGATTTTGGCCGGATATTGAAAATTTGGCCGGAATTTTTTTATTATTATTATTAATTAGAGGCTGTGATGATATTTTTCTTATTGATCCAAAGTGTGAAATTGGAACATGATTTAGAGATGATCTTGCATCTTGGCGGGGCAAATAAATTCAGAGGATGGTAAAATATTGCAACCTTTTGAATATTTGCAGTCATGGCTGATTTATCCGCATGTTCCCATCGTCTAAACAGATCTGAGCCTCATTTTTTTCCCTAAAACTTATTTTATAAAATGTTTTAGTTATTAAATGTTTTAGTTAAAAATTGTGTAGTTTAATAGTTTATGGGGGAAAAATAAAAAATTTGGGAGGGCTGAAAAATCATGGGCGCGAGTGAAATTGGTTGAGAGGGCTGGAGGGTTGAGCTGAATTGGCATAATTTTATTGGCTAAATTTGAGAGGGTTAAAATTTTCAGAATGATCACTCCTTCTCCCCTTAGATCATTGCGGTAACTGGGTAACTAATCTTAACGGGTCACCCATTAATTAGTGCTCAAATATTTGTCATGTAATCTAGCACGACAGTTTAAAACTTATTTTTATAAGGTATTTTTTTCAACAAATTTTAGTTTTTTGTGGACGTGTAACATAATATGACACGTGATTTGGAGTTTTGGACATTATTATGAGGGCAATCTATTTATATGAGATAGAGATAATTTA
Source organism: Artemisia tridentata subsp. tridentata (assembly GCA_021014915.2). Lineage (NCBI taxonomy): Eukaryota > Viridiplantae > Streptophyta > Magnoliopsida > Asterales > Asteraceae > Artemisia > Artemisia tridentata. The sequence goes on along the minus strand of CP139507.1, from coordinate 355,107,469 downwards.
AATGAAAGTTTATCGACTAACGTAACAAATTTTGATAATTTAATGACTCGTTTAGCAAGTTTTAATAATACAATGAATCAAACATGCAACAAAAAAATAGTACAATAAGTTAAGTAAACAAAAATGTTAAGTACAATAATTTTTGTGTATATTAACCCTTGCGAGAATTGAGAAGTTAAGACTTGTGGAGGCGAGTAAGAACATAAAATGAGGATCGATATTATAACATCGTTAGCGGACTGAAACACTTAAAAAAAATACATGTCAACTATTGTCGATATCAACTTGAACCATTTACATATCTCTTAACTCTAAAGATTATACTAACATATTGAACTAAATCATTTTGACAATTCAATTTTATATTTCTACCACTTGTAATGCATGCATATATTATTTTTTAAACTTAAAATACTTAAAATTTGAGTAATATTGATTGTCTATAACACCTTTTAAACTTAAATGCTTAACTCGCAAGTTTTACTATTTTACTTTCCGTTTCAAAACAACTTGAAGTTACACGGTTGTACCAATCTTTATTACGTCTAAAATGTCAACTTTTTAAATGGCAAATTTATAATATTAGTCATTCTCTACTAGCTATCGTTTGTTTTGTAGTGTTGTAGCTTTGTGTTTCGTTGTATTTCTCTTTTAGACTTGTTGTTTTTCGGTGATCTCTAGTTCCTTGCTAGTGGTTCCGTTTTTTATTAATATATTTTCTGCCATTCTAAAATATATATATATATATATATATATATATATATATATATATATATATATATATATATATATATATATATATATATATAGGGGGACTTTCTTACGAGAACCATTTTATCTGCGAGAACTGAGAGAACCACAAAAAACATACATGCACGCCTTTTAAAATAAAATAAAAATACATGCAAATCATCAATAATCGTAAGTATCCACCTATGTTCTTCAATATCATCATGAACTCATCATCTTTTTTCACAAAAACCTTACACAAGGCCGCAATATTGTCGTTGCACGCCTTATAAGAACATACATGCACACCTTCAAAGAAAAATGTTGTATTTCCAATTTCTTATCAAATTCTTTAGAACAACTATGTTTTTTTAAAAACATATATGTTGTTTTTAGAACATATGTGCAAAAATACAATTATTGAAGGCGTGCATGTATGTTTTTGGTGGTTCTCTCAGTTCTCGCAGATAAAACTGTTCTCGCAAGAAAGTCTCACTATATATATATATATATATATATATATATATATATATATACTATATATATATATATATATATATACACGGTTTATCTATCAATATCAATTTACACGGTTGCTCTTATAAAGAGTAAATGATATTTCTTAAAACTTAAAAGCTTAAACCTGAGTAATGTTAATGGGCTATTATACAATTGATTAAAAATGATAATATCGTCTATAACTAAATTAATATTTTAAACATTATTTAATCTTTAAACTTATATCATTTTATGTTTGTAACCAATTAACTTTTTTAGTAATGATTACAAATTAAACCGTAAGTTTTGCATCAAGGGTCAAACTAAATTTAAGATTTCGCAAATATAATTATTTACTGCTATATATCATCGTTTTCAACGAGTATTCATCTAGTGTAAAATAATGAATGATAAAATCTTGCTCCAACTCAACATGCACAATCAAGGAAGGGATATATTATATGTACTCCTAGTTCATTAAAAAAAAGGTAAAGGTACAAAAGATTTTTTTTGTCATCCAGTTTACAGTACAACACAATTTTTTATCAGTTTCAATTTCATGTTTTCTATCAGTTTTACGCTTTTAACTTATTAAACTTTATATTTTCTGTTCCTTACTTTTAGATTTATAGTTTTTTAATAAAAAAAAATTATAAAAATTAAAAATTAAAAATTAAAAATAAAAATTAAAAATTGAAAAAAGAAAAGGTTTTAAGGGGTTATTAATAACCTCACCAATCAAGGAAATGTTGAATTTATTGAAATTCACACTGCAATAACATCTGGCATTTACCTTTTGACTTGGGTGAGTCATGGAAGATACTGTCTATGAGATTATGAAAGTAGTTTATAAAGATCATGCATGTCACATTGTCACGTACGTTGCAAATTTATACCAGCGGTGTGTTCTCGAAATTTATTTTAAAGAAAAAACCAAATGAAAGTAAAAAAATGTAAGGCTGTGTGTAATGGGGCGCTAAAGCCCTAAAATTTGCCTAATTCGCGCCTTGGACCACTACACAGGGGCGCCAAAATGAAAAAAAAAAAACCCCCTAGGCGCCAATTGATTCACGCCCTGCCCATTGCTTCTTTCAAAAAAAAAAATGACCGTTACACATTAAATACCACTACATGCAGGCGCTAAAAGCCAAAAAAAACCCCTTTGGCGCCCAAATTTTCCCTAACCGCTAAACATAGCCTAAGAAGAGGGGAAAGTAAAATAAAGAACTTTTATATATTATTTTTGTTTTCTAGTTTTAGTTTTATAAAGAAAGAAGGAAAATGAAAGTATGAATATTTGAGTGTTACATTTATTATATTATTCATTTTAAAGAATTATTACCATATCTTTACAAAGAGTAAATTGCAAAAATCGTCCTTGTGGTTTGGCCAAATTGCACGTTTCGTCCTTGTGTTTCATTAAGTACAAAAATCGTTCTTATTTTGCACTGTTACGTGCACTTTTGGTCCTCCATCATTGCAAAAATCGTCCTTGCGGTTTGCCAAATTTCACTATTTAAAGACCAAAAGTGCACGTAACAGTGCTAAATAAGGACGATCTTTGCACTTAATGAACCACAAGGACGAAACGTGCAATTTGGCCAACCCACAAGGACGTTTTTGCAATTTACTCCTTTACAAATGAAAAGTTTAATGGTTTGGTCCTTGTAAATTTAGGGTTATTTTTGCCAATATATATATATATATATATATATATATATATATATATATATATATATATATATATATATATATATATATATATATATGGGGATAGCTTGACTACAATTATATGTAGTCAATTGGCTACAATTCATTCACAAAAAACACACTAGCAATAAAATCAGGGACCCACAGAAAAGAATCAGGACCCACAAAAAAAATCAGGGGCCCACATTTATAGCACAAAATTATAGCCAATTGACTACAATTAATTGTAGCTAATATATATATATATATATATATATATATATATATAGATTTGCATTCATGTGGTGTACAAACTTAAAATAGGTACACATGTGGACCGTTGGATCAATCTTGATAGATGAGATCAAAATAAATAATATTAATTAATTAAATAATAATATTAATTAATTAGATATTTAGTTTAAGGGTATTATAGTAATCTTTCTTTTCCATTGTAATCCCATCTTAAAGGCTCCACAATCCTTACAAATTAATTTCATACGTTATTTTTTTTTTTTTTCATTTTCATTTTAACCATGGCACCAGACGCCATCTTCATCCCAAAAACACCATATTCGAATTTACCACTATGTCGAATTCAACCGATAATGATTCCATTCAAGGTATTCTTTTTTCAATCGGTATTCTTTTTTCCATTTACAAATCGTTATTCTTTTTTCAATCGGTATTATTTTTTGATAGATGATATCAAGTTGTATTCCAGTTAGTGATTCTTAACATTCGTATATAAAAAGTCAATCGTTATTCTTTTTTGGGATGATAACACTCGTTATTCTTTTTTCAATGGTTATTATTTTTTGATAGATGAGATCAAGTTGTATTCATGTTAGTGATTCCATTCAAGGTATTCTTTTTTCAATCGGTATTCTTTTTTCCATTTACAAATCGTTATTCTTTTTTCAATCGGTATTATTTTTTGATAGATGATATCAAGTTGTATTCCAGTTAGTGATTCTTAACACTCGTATATAAAAGGTCAATCGTTATTCTTTTTTGGGATGATAACACTCGTTATTCTTTTTTCAATGGTTATTATTTTTTGATAGATGAGATCAAGTTGTATTCATGTTAGTGATTCTTGTTATCCTTTTCGTTACATTTGTTAACCATTTGTTAATGGAATTGTGCATTAGCTTATATCAATTGTATACCCATGTTTTGATTGTAATAATACCTTTCCAGTGAGTTTTATAACAGTTGTATACCCATGTTTTGACTGAAAATGGAATTGTGCATTAGCTTATAACAGTTGTATACCCATGTTTTAATTGTGCATTATCCATGTGGTTGAATTATTTGACGATTTTATACGGTATGTTTTTACGAAGTAGACATTGAAATAGGATCTAATAGTTATTCATTTAAGTGTTTGTGTATTTTACGTGTGTCCCTATGTATGTTTTTAAGAAGTACACATTGAAATAGAATCTAATAGTTATTCACTTAAGTGTTGGTATATTTTACGTGTGTCGACAGGTATGTTTTTAAGAAGTAGACATTGAAATAGAATGACATTGCTATAATACCTTGTTGAATAGCTCATGATATGATCCATAGTTATTTATTTAAGGTGTCATAGTTGGATCATTTTATTTTCTTTTTTTGATTCATAGTAATACATAGTGTTTATTTGATAGCAGGTGAGCCATCAACTCCATGATCAACTGATAATGTGCAAGACAATGTTGTTGATGCTGAAAGTGTTCCACAAGTTGGGAGTTACCAGACAATGTTGTGGATGCAAAGCTCTACTTCGTCTTAGGAAGACCCCTGAAAATAAGTACGTTGTCTACACCTTTTTTGAAAAACATAACCACAGTTTGGTTCATGAAAATGATTACAAGTATCTTTAGGCTGCGAGGAAACTTACTTTTTCTAAACAGCAGCTGTTGCGTCAGCTTTCCAATGCTAATATTGGTCCCACAAGACCTTGGAAAGTAATGAAAGAAATGTATGGCGGATTTGAAAACATCGGGGTTACAGATGTGGAGTGCAGGAACTATAGGCGGGGTTTGGATAATTTCATTGGTAATCGGGATGCGCAGATGGTTGTCGAGAAGCTGTTGAGTAGACAAGAATTTTTCTCCGACTTTTCTGTTGAATACAAGCAAGACAAGAATGATAAAACCTTGATAGGGTTGTTTTGGGAAGATGCACAAGCAAAGTTTAACTATGCTTCTTTTGGTGATGTGGTATCGTTTGATGCAACCTTTAGGTCAAACAGGTAACTTGATACATATACACATACTATAGGTTTCCACACCTTTATTTTATTTTGTGTATTCAGATAATTCCACATTCTAAACATACCGATGTTAAAGATGTATGCTTTTGTTGTTTTCATTGGATCAGTTAATTAACCACCCAAAGTTACTAACATCAGTTATTTGTAATTTTGTACTATTTAACTAATTACAAACAATATCGGTATACAAGTGTAATTAGTATGCCTACACATAGGTACAAAATGGTGTTGGTTCCTTTCACGGGGATAGATAATCACAATCGATGCATACTATTTGGAGCTGCATTACTAGCAAGCGAAGCTGCCAAACAGTATACTTGGTTATTGAAAAGGTTTAAAAAAATCTTTGGTACTACGCCAAAGGTAGTCGTAACTGACCAAGACCCCGCAATGAAGATTTCAATAGAGAAAATATTTCCTGAATCAAGGCATCGCTTGTGTATGTGGCACATAATGCAAAAACTAACTGGAAAGGTATTCTTACAATCAAAATATAATAATGAATCACATTACTTATTTGCTGTTAAACGTTTATATGACTATTTTATTTTTCACTTCTTGTAGGTCAGCCCAACTTTATGTAGCAACACTGATTTCAAGCGCCATTTATGTGATATAGTTTGGACCGACAAAATCGACCCCGATGTGTTTGAGTATGAATGGAAATCTATCATGGACGACTTCATTTTGAATGACAACAAATGGTTGAGCGATATGTTTGGCATGCGGACTAAATGGATACCCGCATACTTCCGTCATTAACCCATGTCTGGCCTTATGCGCACGACATCCAGGTTCGAGAGTGAAAACCACTTTCTTGGGCAGATTACTAACCTGCACTTGAGTTTGGTTGAATTTCTTAGCCATTATGATACTGCAATTGATTCACAAAGATTCATATATGGCAAGAATACACATAATTCAAACTACACGACGCCTGATTTTAAAACTCATTTGCAAGTCGAAAAGGAAGCTTCTGAATTCTACACACACACAATTTTTTATGATGTTCAAGATGAGATATTTGCATCGTTGATGCATTGTTGTTCACTGAGTGTACAAGAATCTGATACGTGTTCTACTTTTGTGATTCGTGACACAAAAGCTGACTACAAAATAAAGGATTCATTCGTGCAAGTCAAGTATGAGGTAACAATAAACATTCAACACTCTGTATTTTGATACTTTATCTAATTGTGTAACTGCATATTTACCTAATTGTGTAAACGGTCTTTTTAATCCCATATGCAGGTTACGTACGTACCGTCCCAATGTTCTATTCAGTGCACTTGTTTAAGGTACGAATGTTATGGTTTATTGTGTCGTCACATTTTTAACGTGCTCCGTATGTCCAAGGTACACCACTTCCCAACACAATATATGGATAATAGATGGTCAAAGCACGCTATGCGTCACAACCCTGTGGTTAATAATAAAGCTTTTCGAAGCTCAGATTCTGTAGTTGATGATACAGTACGAGAAATTTACATCAACGTTGAAGAATCTATTAGCCATTTGGTTGGTGACATTCAAAAGTTTCAAATATATAGGGACAACCAAACAGCTATGATGAAACAAGCCAAAATTGATGTTCCTAACTCTCCTAAGTTGAACCACGAATGAGGTTTACGCAAAAACACTTGGCGTAACTGAACCTGCAGAGTTGACTATTCTTATCCCTACAGATATTAATAATAAGGGTCAGGTGCTTCGCACAAGGCGCAAATCAAATAGCGAAATTACAATGGAACTAGGCGATAAACCAAAGAGAATGTGCAAAAGTTGTGGCAAGTTGGCTAGGCATGATTCTAGGAATTGTCCCGAGAAGAAGAAGCGCCTTCAAGACGAGGACATAGACCAGTTTAATGATGATTATATGGATATCCATGATAGTGTCTAGTTTATGTATTCGTTGGTACCTATTTCCACTCAATTTAAGATTTCTTGTTATGTTAGACTTATCAGTTAGTATGTTGGATCGTGCCTTCCTGATAGATCTTTGAGCTTGGTAGACTGTCTATGTAATCACAAACAGCCTAAGAGAATCTCTATGAATGAAACTTATGCTTAGGCGGAATCTAAACACAAGAGTTAAGAAGAAAACAAACTATAAAACGTTGATCCTCTATGGATCTTTTATTTACTAAAGATATTAAGAATTCGTTTAAAGGCTTACAAAACTCAATGCCGCATGTTTCTTTTATACTACAAGAAACCCTAATGCTGCATCACTAAGAAAACGTGTAAAGAGATACACACTATCTCTTCCTAAAATAACTCTAACAAACTTTCTAAACATACAGATTACCCGCAGCAATGACAACTAACAGCAGGAACAACCTGCATTACCAGCAGGAACCAACACCAGCAGGAACTACATACCTGCCAGCAGGAACCGCTATAACTAACAGCAGGAATAAAAATAAAATATTATTCTAATAATTCCTAACAATCCTCCACTAAACTTGAATTTGACTTCGTTAACTTCAAGATTCCAGATAGATCTTTGACGTCCAGGGATAGAGGATTGAACCAGCAGCATCAGAAAGTAACCAGCAGCAACAACATCTTTAAGCACAAGCTTCCAGCAGCAACATATGTGGATCAGTAGCAACAGGAACATCTTCAATTCATAATCTGGTTACCCCTGATATGCAATTCACTTGAACTTCACAGCAACAATGACATATTGTACATCAAAACATTTAAGTTTCATACTATTCTCATCACATCCAGGTGTGTAAACTCCTGTGAGAGGTGAATCATTGAAAATTAATGGAATTGATGTCTCTTTACCAATAGCCATCACTACTGGAGTAGTCAATGTTTAGGTGTGTAAGACCAGGGTACATTGATAACCATATGATTTTTAGTAAATCATCAACTATAAACGGATTTGAGTTGTCTTTACCTGTAGCCGTTTGCTCAGGACTAGCCAATTCTTAGGTTGCATAACCTTGGTGAATTGATTACCAAATATGGTTTTTCACTGCCTTTACCACATGCCATATACATGTGGGCTAGCCAATTCTTTGGAAACCCCAAAAGGAGAAAAATCCATGGTGAATTGAAAACCATTTCAACTCTCAGTAATGAAACATGGGTGAGTTGAGAACCCGATAGTTTTGAGCAAACTATTACAGCTATCAACGGATTTGATGATCACACCAGAGCCGTACCCTCATGGTGAGTCAACTCTTGCTTGTCTGTTAGACATGGTGAGATGATTACCATTTGTTGTGTGTTTAAAAACCAACACTGTACCTGCACAAACGTTAGTATACAAGACAATTTTTCTTTTTTTTTTTTTTTTTTTTTTTTTTTTTTTTTTTTTTTTTTTTTTTAACTAGAAAGAAAATAAAATAAACATAAAAGAAAATAAAGCAAAAACAAGAAAACAAAGAAAATGAAAAATATACAACAATAAGCCTCCCCTTAGGCTTATACCTCCCCTCAATCTCAGCACTTAAGGATTAAGCATCCCAATATGGACCACCAAATGGTTAAATCTTGGTCCATCAAAAGTCTTGGTTAACAAATCAGCCACATTGTCATCAGTGTGAATTTTAAGCACTTGGATAAGATGCTTCTCATTAGCATCCCTGATAAAATGGTGCCTAATTTCTATGTGCTTAGTTCTTTGATGAAACACTGGGTTCTTAACAATGCAAATGGTGCTCTGGTTGTCAATAAAGATTTTGGTGTTCATGAAATTAAACCCATAGTCTAATAACTGATTTTGAATCCAAAGTACCTGACCACAGCAACTAGCGGCAGCAACATACTCTGCCTCAGTAGAAGATGTAGCCACTATAGTCTGCTTCTTGCACTGCCAAGAGATCAACCTTCTTCCCAGAAACAGACATCCCCCAGTAGTAGATTTCCTATCAAAGTTAGCACCAGTATAGTCACTGTCACTGTAAGCTTCCAACACAAAAGGAGAATCTCTTGGGTACCAAAGACCCAACTTAGGTTGTCCTTTTAGGTATTTGAAGATCTTCTTGACTGCATTCAAGTGTGAAGTTAATGGTGTAACTTGATGTCTAGAACAAGCACTGACTGCAAACATGATATCTGGCCTAGAAGCGGTCAAATACATCAATGAACCTATCATGGGTCTTTATAAGTGAACATTAACAGCAGAATCAGGTTCATTGTTAGACTTAGGCTTTGGAGCTTCATATGGTGTTGTTGCAGTCCTCACACTTTCCAAATCAAACTTTTTAAGTATGTCTTGCACATACTTTTCCTGGTTGATAAAAATTCCATCTGGCTTTTTTTTAACCTGTAGTCCCAAGAAAAAGGTAAGTTCTCCCATAGCACTCATTTCAAATTCTCCTTTCATAAGCACTTCAAACTCCCTACACCAAGCTTCCTTAGTGGATCCAAAAATGATGTCATCCACATACACCTGAACAAGAATGATATCTTTTGAATTCTTCTTAATGAAGAGTGTCTTGTCAATAGCTCCTCTTCTGTAACCATGTTTCAGCAGAAAAGCAGATAACCTAGCATACCATGCCCTGGGTGCTTGATGAAGACCATAGAGTGCCTTTACCACCTTATAAACCAAATCAGGATTCTGAGGGTCTACAAAACCTTTAGGCTGTGTTACATAAACTTCCTCTTTAATTTCACCATACAGAAATGCACTCTTCACATCCATCTGATAGACAATGAATCCCATGTATGAGGCAAAAGCTAAGAACAATCTGATAGCTTCAACCCTTGCCACAGGAGCAAACACCTCATCATAGTCAATACCTTCTTCCTGCCTATGACCTTGAGCTACCAATCTAGCTTTATTTCTGACCACAATACCCCTAGCATCCCTTTTGTTCTTGAGAATCCATTTTGTTCCAATAGCATACTTTCCTTCAGGCAAAGGTAATAACTTCCAGACCTTCTGATTGTAAAACTGTTGCATTTCCTCTTGCATAGCTTCAACCCAATCATAATCTTCAAGGGCTTGAGCTACACTGCTTGGTTCAATTTGAGACAGAAAACAAGCATAGAGGCAGTGTAGATAGTCTGTGTGATTATTTCTTAGCTGATCTTGAATATAACTCACAAATACACATTCTCCAAAACCAGGTTGTTTCAACTTGCTTCTTGTCTGAACAGTTGAATTGGGATCTCCAAGAATCAAAGAATGAGGATGAACAGTGTTTATCCTCTTGGTAGCAGTAGGATTGACATCAAAGGTTGAGACTTGATTAGTGATAGAGGGATTGAATTCACCATCATATGAGGAGTAAGTGAAGATGCCAGTTCTTGATTGATGATGAGAATCCTCTAACTTAGATCCTGAAGAGAGTGAATTCCCAAGGTCAGATGGACTTGGGTACCTTGTAGGAGGTTCATTGAAACCCAATGTATCAGCAGAAGAAGTGGACAGAGGACCAGCAGGATTGGTGACCCCAGCAGAAACAAAAGAGCCATCAGCAGAATTGGTAGTAGCAGCAGGAACAGGAAATCCACCAGCAGAATCCATATTCCTGCGAGCGTCATCTTCAGCTTGTCTTAAGATCTCCAATGTTTCTTGTGAGAACTCCAAACCAAATTTTTTAGCAGCTTCTTTGGCATTATGTTCTTGTCTTTGAAGCCTAGCAAGATCTTCTGCAAAACTTGAATCACCTTCAGCCATATCAGAAGTATCTTTGTGCTCAGTACCTGAAAAGTGGTTAGAGGGAAAAGAAGGAACAACAATAGGTCGTTCATCACACTCTGAATCTGAATCATCATCTGAGGTACCTGCATTGTTAGTTTCAAAATCATGTGCACCTACAGATTGATTAGCTTTGTATCTAGAGTAACCTAAAGTATCAGTCAGATAATCAAGGTCAAAATACCACTCATGACCTGCACCCTGTACATTAGGTTTATCCTCAAGATATCTTAAATTGAGTGTTTCTTCTATCCTCATGAGCAGAATACCCAACAATAAACCCCTCATCTGCCTTCCCTTCAAATTTACCTAGGTGATCACTAGTGTTCAAAATAGTTACATGACAGCCAAAAGGTTTAAGGTAACTAATGTTAGGAATCTTCCCAGACAAAAGCTCATAAGGTGTTTTGTTGTGAGGACTAGTAATTGATACCCTATTCAGAACATAACAAGCAGTGCAAACTGCTTCAGTCCAAAACATGGTTGGCAACTTAGAGTCAGCCAGCATTGATCTAGCTGCTTCTATAAGGGTTCTATTTTTCCTTTCAGCAACCCCATTTTGTTGTGGGGTTCTGGCATTACTATAGTCCCTTTTAATCCCCTTATTTCCGCAGAGTTCTATTAGATTAGCATTTTTAAACTCTGTTCCATTATCACACCTAATAGTCTTAACCTTTTTATTCAGCTGGTTTTCAATTAAGGCAATAAAGTACCTAAGCACAGGATAGGTTTCATCTTTAGTACCTAAGAAGAAAGTCCAAGAAAACCTGCTAAAGTCATCAGTAATCACCAGGCAGTAGTACTTATGGTCAATACTTCTGATGGAAGTAGGACCAAAAAGATCCATATGAAGCAGCTGCAGAGGCTCAGTGATAGTGCTCACAGCAGAAATGGACTTGTATGAAGCTTTGTGTTGCTTCCCTTTGTTGCATGCAACACAATTGTGTTCATTTGTGAAATTCTTGAAGGGGAGCCCTTGTACCAAACCATTCTTAGCCAGCTTGTTGATGGTATTAAAGTTCACATGTGCCATCCTCCTATGCCATTTGTTGGATTCATCCACAGATGCTTTTGCCACCAAGCAAGCTAAATTACCCCCAGGCTGGACATCATTCAGGTTGAAACTATAAAGGTTGTGAGTTCTTGGAACTTTGAGTACAACCTGACTATCATCAGGCAACTTGAAGTCTTTGGACAGCACAAGACAGTCAGTCTCAGTGAAGAGAACACAATTCTTCTTGTCACACATTTGTGAGACAGAGAACAAATTGAAGTTCTTGAGTTCCTTCACATAGGGGACATTATCAAAGTCCAGTTTAGGTGTCTTAATGGTTCCCTTCCCTGTAATCTTGCCATCTCCTCCTCCAAATGTCACAGTCCCTCCATTTAAGGGTAAAAAGTCATGCAATCTCTCTAAGTTTCCTGTCATACTCCTTGAACATCCACTGTCAACAATACCTACATCTTTACTTCTAAGATGAAAATCCTACAATAAAAGAATACATACAACAACATTAGTTACATGGCAGACCCAAGCCATTACTGACTTGGGCCTGCCTTGTGGATCAATAATAATTAAACCATGGAGATTGATGAGATCCACCATTGTTCTTGGACCCCATTCTCATATAGTGGTTATTGTTTCTCCAAGAACAACCTGCTAAGGACTTAACAGCAGTTTCCCATCTTGCCCCCTATGTGCATGGTGTCAAAATAAACAGGCCGAAGATCATTCTGAAAATAAGTGCTTGTAGGTCTGTAGAAAGGTCTAGCATCATTCCTCCTCCAACCAGCAGAATTGGTATTACCAGCTGGAACATACTTACCTGCAAGAACTGGCTTACCAGCAAAACTGGCTTACCAGCAGCAACAGGCTTACCAGCAGCAACAGGTTTACCTGCTGGAACTGGTCTACCAGCAGGAAAAGAAGCTCTACAAGAGTTCATTCTAGCTGCTTGAGGAACATATGGGGGTATATCATTAACATTGTTCCACATAGACCTGGTTTGCTGTTGACCAGCACACATACCCATCTGATTCTCATAAAACTCACAGTCTTTGATAAGATGAGTATAACTACCACACATAAAACAAGATTTCTTCCTAAAAGACTTATTCTTAGCATAACTTTTCTTATTGCAACCAGACTTTTCACAACCACAAGATGAAACAAAATTATTCTTAACAGAATTAAAACCAGAAACATCATTGTTTAAAACAGAACCAAAACTAGAAACATCATTGTTTTTAACATAATCAAAAGAAATATCTTCAAATGCAGCTTTCTTTGAAGGAGATTCATCATCAGCTACTTCTGAGGAGAAATATTCTGACTTGGTTGAGGTAGACTTGTCACTTGAATCACATGTGGCATAGTCATTGGCCTTGATTTCTGAAGATTTGTCACTGTTAGCACAAGAGACAAAATCATTAGAGTCACAATCAAGATTAGGCAAGTCATTGGACTTTTTGCCATGGGACCTATGTGATTCATCTAAGTCTATGTCAAGGTCTGAGTGGATAGGGACATGTTTAAACACTCCTCTTATAGGAGGAGGAACAACCTGCATTTCTCCTTCTTTTACATACTTTACAGGAATTTGATAATTAACCTCCTTAGGGGTTGGGTCAAAGCTTCTTGACTCAGAAGAGTCATCTGATTTAGGATACCCCATAACTCTCTTAGACTTTACATACTGAGAACTAGCATTCAATTTATTTACAAGTCTAGTTGATTCTTTGTATGAAGTACACTTGATCTCTTTACTTTCTAGCTTAGCCTGTAATTCCTGTTTCTCTAAAATTACCTTATCATATTCTCTCTCATAATGTTTTAAACAATTAGTGGTGTTTTCTAAGTCTCTCTTTAAAACCCTAATTTTCTCTTCATATGCTATCTGATTATTTTGGTACCAAACCTTTTGTTTTTCTAATGTTTTCAGTGCATTTTCATAAGCTTGAACCTTAACAAAAAATTCATTATATTGAGGCTCAATATCATCAAACTCTCTCTTAAGTGCAGCATATTTAATTTCACAACCAAAGGGACAATTTTGTACCTGTGATGGGGAGCCCATCAAACCAAATTCTCCAGCCACTTGTGTCTGAGCACCATATCCAGCAATCATCCCATAGACCTTTGCAGCTCCTCTTACTGCATCAGCAACCTCATGTTGTTCCCAATCCAGCATAGCATCCACAGACAGCAAGGCTTTAGGTTCTTCTGACTCCAATTCTTGAATCTTAATGCAAAATACCTTGTTTTGTCATCCACCTTCTTATCTGGGCATTCTCTAGCAAAGTGACCTGGTTGATTACATCTGTAGCACTTCACCTTCCTCCTGTCAAACCTTGCTCCCTCCTCTCCATCTAATTTGATTCTCCTCCCTGCCTTCTTCTCAAACATGTTAACTTTCAATGCCAGCATAGCTATCTGCCACTTAATGTCCATCTCTTCCAGATCCAGTTGATCAATTTGGTCAAAGTCATCATAGACAAATTGCTGTTGTGGAGCACTTTCAGCAACAAATGAATGAAGAAATTCCTCAACAACATTGTCAGTTTTTGACTGTGATCTCGCTGTTGCAGGAGAATAGGAAATAGATGAAGATGAGGGGGTTGGGCTGTCACCATATGAGACCTTGTTAGTGCTGGTAGCACTAACAAATGCAGTATGAGTTGGAGTGTGAGATGAATAAGAAGAAAACCCTTTGATGTCGATCTCAAGGGTCTTGAGCTTATTATACAGGTCATCAAAGCTCATGAAATCGAGCCCACCTCTGGCCTTTAAAGTGATGGAAACTTGAGACAAGGATGGAGGTAAAGCCCTCAAAAACTTGGTGTTGCAGTCTTCATTGTCTGGTCGGGCCTGCAACTAGTTGAGTTGGCTCAGGATCTTGTGAAATCGATCATATCCCTTGTGAATCTCTTCAGCCTCAGAGATCTTGAACTCTTGGAATTCCTTCTTGAGCATGGACTTCCTCATCTTCTTGGACTAATCATTCCCTCCAAATCTAGCTTTTACAGCAAGCCAGATTTCCCTAGCATCATCCAGGTGATGAAAATCACCCATGTGGTCTTCCGGGAGAGCCTGAAGCAAAAGAGTTCTTGCCTTGGTCTCCCTTTGTACAGCAATCTGCTCCTCTTCTGTTACAGGTGGAAGTATGATGATGTTCCCATTCTGACCTCTCCCAATCTTCTTCTTGCTGTTACCATTAAGGATAACATTCCACAGGTTATGATCACTGTTTGAGATCCAGTACTCCATCTTCATAGCCCAGACTTCATACTCATCCTTCTTGAGGTATGGGAATTTAGCATTACTGTTCGACACAGTGGTTGTGACAATTTGTTGTTGGACTTGAGTAGTTTCAGGTTTCTCATTGTTAATGACAGAATTTTCAGGATTGTCGGCTTCCATTGTGAAAGGGTTTAAGAGATTGTTTAGAGAACTTTTTCTTCTTTGTCAGAGATCCTCACCAGGCTTTGATACCACTTGTTGGATTGTGCCTTCCTGATAGATCTTTGAGCTTGGTAGACTGTCTATGTAATCACAAACAGCCTAAGAGAATCTCTATGAATGAAACTTATGCTTAGGCGGAATCTAAACACAAGAGTTAAGAAGAAAACAAACTATAAAACGTTGATCCTCTATGGATCTTTTATTTACTAAAGATATTAAGAATTCGTTTAAAGGCTTACAAAACTCAATGCCGCTTGTTTCTTTTATACTACAAGAAACCCTAATGCTGCATCACTAAGAAAACGTGTAAAGAGATATACACTATCTCTTCCTAAAATAACTCTAACATACTTTCTAAACATACTGATTACCCGCAGCAATGACAACTAACAGCAGGAACAACCTGCACTACCAGCAGGAACCAACACCAGCAGGAACTACATACCTGCCAGCAGGAACCGCTATAACTAACAGCAGGAATGAAAATAAAATATTATTCTAATAATTCCTAACATAGTACTTTCTTTGTTTCAAACGGTTGTTTCAATCGTAGTTTGTTTAATAAAAAAGAGTTCATTATTCTATCACATGAGCTACTTGTATTGGCATGTAAATTGGATGTGTTTACTTGTAATATTAGATGTTTCCAGTAGTTGAATAGGTAAACAGTCTTAGTCTGCATATACAGGTAGCCAATATATCGAACCTGCATATACATATGGTAATGGATTCTCTTTTTAGTAAGCGACTGCAGCTGCGCATAAAGTTGCTAGATATCAAGTAGAAATTTAGAGCAGCTTTATAATATGCAGATGCAGCTGTGCATGAATGTTGTGTTTTCTGGCCATATTAGTGGTGTTTTATGTCATGAGCCAACTATACAAGCAAGCTGAGCTGTGGTGTAGATGGTGTTTGGCATCAAAAGTTAAGATAGTTGAAGGTGTTCAGATAGGGATGTCACTATACGGGTATACCCATTTTTGACATTCTAAAAAAATCTTCACATTATTAGCCATTACAACATTCAGATATTCTATCATAATTTAAATAAATTGATTGATTCAAATCAAATCACAATATAATAGCTATAGCATTGGTTCAGTTTGTAAGTTTAATTTTGTGCAGTGATTCAAACACTTTGTTTGTCACATAAATACTTTCATTGCACATGATCACAGATTATGTGTTGCAACCTTAGTCAACAACCAACAAGCACACGTCATGTCCAAGATAACAAGAACATATTAAATAGTTCAAAACAAGTACGAGGTGATTAACAAACTAAAATAACAGCTCATTGCCGTAAACATCCATGTCCTTGAACACAACCTGGTACACGTCACATCCTCTAATTTTTTTTCCCTTTCAGGGCAGTTCCTAGCATCATGGTATGCGTACTTGCCATAGTAGCCGCACATCCTTATTGGCTTGTTGGCTAAGATCATAACAATATACCTTTTTGGTTCACGCCACGTACAACAGTTGCCACCTTTAGTGTTAAATATAAACAATAAAGAAAGAAAATACGCTTTAAAACAACAATAATTTAAGAATAAATTACACTTTAATAGAAACCATACTACTTACCTTGAAAGGAAGAATTCTGGATTGCAATACACATACTGAAATGCAATTTGATGTGAGCTGTGTGGTGTGGTGAATAACTAGTATAAATACAGGTTCTTTCAAATGAGTATATGATGTATTAATTAGTGATACTGGCTATTAAGGCGGGATTTGTTTTTCTAAAAAGAACATATTATGTATAACTGGAAAATATCATTCACATTTAAAACATTGAAGGTACCTTATTTGCTGTCATACATAATCCCAAAGGAAATTTGAGTAAACAATCTCAAACACTCACTTTCAAAAGATAATAAACAGGTAAAATGCTTTGTTATACCATAAAAGACAATCATATACAAAGCTACTCTTTATCATTCACTGACTCGTACCTAAAGTTTCCACTGCACATCCACTTTATAAACTGAATCATCCACTTTAACCATACATTGAACTCGACCCTTTATTATTCTATACAACCAATTTTTACTAAATCATACACAAAGTTTCTACCCTATATCATTCTATACAAACATCACTGAATCATACACAAAGTTTCTACTGCTATATGTCTTCAATGCGACCATTTATCCTTCAATAAATTAAAACACACATCATACACTAGCTTAACCATAATGCACAATTCCATTTAAACAAATACCCAAACTGGGCTAACCATAATGCAGAATCCATGTTTTAAAATTAAACACACCACAACTAGATTAAAGGTTACTCGGTAAGCATACGCGAGATTTTTTTCGACTTTAAACTGATAACACACAAACATACTAAAATTGCAGTATTTGTGCTACTTATTAAATCCAAACTACAAAAATCTGTTCATTTCCCTTCAAACTTGGTTGAGACACGTAACTTGATGGTTTCGAACGCAGCCATCCGTAACCGCTTCTTTTCTTCCACTGGTACGCTCCTGAATCCATGCACTTCCTTATCAAAATCACTTTTCACCAAGTTGCAATCGGACAGAAGCATCTTTACAGCACACATAATACGCAACTCCCTCAGTTCTTTCATTTTTTTTCTTCCCTTCTTTGCTCAAGCAACAAAGGTCAGCACCATCACCTTTGTAGGTTTCCATGTGGCGCATTGTAAATACACCACAGTCTACAAAATTGTTGGTTGTCCTGCATCCCAGATGCAACACCTTTCTTGGCGCATTAGTCATTCTTTCATAATTCGGGTGGTTCTTGTACAATAGATAATCCTTAAACATAGACATCTGATACAAAAAAAAGGGAAGTTACATACGTCATTTCAGTATTAATACACATATGTACCAAACACATAAGTTGCAAAACTTGTCAGCAGTTCACAACTTCACAACCGTAACACATACCTTACCTTTACCAAACACACATAAGTTGCAGACTACAAAACCTCATTTTGTACAATACCAAACAGACAATATGCAGCAAACACTTAGTTTGCAGACTACGAAATAGACAACTGCCATTCTACCCAACACAAATTTTTTTTGCAGACTACCAAACCTGTACTTGCCGCTAACAGTTGTAGACTACCACGACACAAGTTAAAGCCTACCAAACATAAATTCATCGAATCTACTAACCTATCACTCTTTAGTTTACTAATACAGCATATGATTAAACACAACGTACCAGTCGCATGATAAACCAAGTGAATCTTTCATCCTCATTCGTATTTGGCGGAAGGAGGTTATCCAAAATTTGGACTTCACCATCTTTCATGTTCATGCATACTACAAAGAAATGCCGTTCTTGAATAACAGGGAAGAAAACCTGCCAAACATTTAAACAACGATCTATAAATACCTGAAATTTTTTGAATTCATATGTGTTATAGGATTGGATATGTGATACATACCAATTGAACACCATCAAGGGTTTTATACTCGCTTCTATTCACTACATTATCTATGTTTTCAAAGAACTTGTCCAATGCCTTTTCGTACTCCCAGCTCATCATGTCACTAGTCTGCATTCACATGAAATTGTGCTTGTAAGATGTTCTAAAATTTATCAAACAAAATTATTAAACTGATACGTGAGTATTGTAATACTTTTTAACACCCTCCCCAAATTGTTCACCAATTTATGAAATTTCGCAACTTACCAGCATAGCTGTGTGGCAAAAAAGCCTTGTCACCGTAAGCATGCTTCTGTGCTTCTCTGCATAGTTAAGTACATGCGTGAATAGGTCAATCGCTCCACTGGCTATATCTATGCCTGGAAACAGACTTTCCAACACGACCCGTTCTCCATCAACATATCGTGTCTTGAACACAACGTCACGGTCATATACACATGAGTTAAACACTAAATAATATAAATGTTCTTACTCATTATAAACTGTTTTATGATACATTGCGACTTACGTTTCTTGTAATCTAGCACTGAAGAAGCATTCAACAACTCTTTGTTCGAGTTTTGAGATGCCATCTAACAGTGACACTTCCCTGGTCATATACAGTGACCTTAGCACTTCAGGTATGTAACACCCCGACCCGACAAGGGTAGAGATGTCACAATAATGGTTTCATATCAGAACAAACACGAGCATATGACATGAATAATACAATTGAATTTCAATGGTTACAAAGGAAAATCTGAAACTACAAGGTTAGAAATTAGAAATACAATAATTACTAAGTCTAAATATAAATTCTTCTAGTCATCTCTAATCCAAAATAGCTATCAGGATCTTCTAAGTCCAAGGTACTCTCCACTCATACCCAGCTTCCAAACTAAAACCTGCCGCAGGAAAAGAAATGCGGCTGAGCTACGAAAGCTCAGTGAACAGATATAACGATAACAAAGCAGTAATGATGGGATAATGAAGTAAGTGAAACAATGCAAGGTATCACAAGAGTTAGGAAGGAAAATAAAGGTTATGCAGAGATATCAGGAATTAAGAAACAGTTACAATAGATAAGAGTAAAGGGAACAGTAATCCCAACCCGAGCACAAGTCATATCAAGTCAAGTCATGTATCAAGTCAAATATCAAGTCAAGTATCCAGTCAAGTACGTATCCGGAGGGGTGACCTCGGAATACTAAGTACAAGGTTATAAGGTAACAGAAACAGAAATCCACTACGAGCCCAGTAACAGTAACAGTATCAATATCAGGGTGTATGGAGGGGAGACCTCAGCATACCAAGTACAGGGTGAGGGGATACCTCCAAGGGGTGGAGTAGCTAGCTCCCAGGATGTGAAAGACGTGTATCGCACACACCATCAGTCACCAGTAATAACAGGATATAACAGAAATAGAAACAAGTCTAGGATGCATCCATACGCCCCAGGTGGCCAAATACCTCCTCAACACGCCAAATCAAATCAAGTCAGGGACGGGACAGGTCATCACTCTCCTGCCCTAGAGTCATGCCATCGGTGCATCAATGACATGGACATGAAACCCTCATGCCTAGTGGGTGGCTCGTAGTCTCAACTGTGGGTCAAGGTCAAGTATCAAGTATCAAGTGTCAGGTATCAGGTATCAAGTGTCAAGTATCAGGTATCAAGTGTCAAGTATCAGGTATCAAGTGTCAAGTTCAAGTTTAAGTTCCATATCAAGCGGTTCAAGTCAAGTTTCCATTTCAATTATATCAGAAGGTCCATATCAAAGGTTCATATCAAATGGTTCATATCAGAGGGTTCATATCAATTGTTCAGTATCAGATGGTTCAATATCAGATGGTTCAATATTAGAAAGGTCATTATCAAAAGGGTCAATATCAGAAGGGTCAATATCAGAAGGTTCATAATCAAAGTTTCATAACAACAATTCAATTAAAAAAGTTTCTATTTAAAAGTCCATTTAAAGAAATCTTTCAAAAATGGTTTTCATAATAAATGATCTTACAAAATAGTTTTCATAAGAATGGTCATTCAAAACGGTTTTCATAAAGATGGTCTTAAAAATAGTCTTCTTAAAACTTTTAGTAACTTTCATTTAAAAGTGGTATCGCATCATTTTAAAATAGCTTTCTCACACATTTTCATATATAATTTAGAAAGGTTTTCACATCTAGTTAACAAATTTCAAATAATCCTTCAAGTTACCAAGTGATTCAAATATTCATGTTACAGGGTGACGAACGAGTCATATCAAGTATCAGAGGAACATGGCAAGGCTCAATTATCAAGGTTCACAAATCAAGAGAAGCATAGCAAGGGCATAGATCAAGTAAGAAAGCCTCAATAAGAAGGCTCAGATCATAATCAAACCAAGATAGACAGATGTAAGTGAAACATGAAGAACGAAACAAAGTATAATGGAACATAGCAATGGCTCAGGGAATCCTATGATGAATCAGAAGTCAGAATGAAATGAGAAAGAGACACCCTTACTGAAAAAGGGCAGAATATCTGTACCTTATTAACCAAGCAAGCAGAATCACAAACAAACACTGACAGGAAAAACCAGTCACTCCTTCTTCGGACCTAGAGGAGTAAAAGACAGAATTACTATTGGTTCCAATTTACAGATTCCGTTATCTTTCCATTTTAAGTAACTTTCCCAATATAGTAAGTTTCCACTTTAAGTAAGTTTACTCATTTTAAATAACTTTCTATTTTTAGCAGGTTTCCAAAATTAGTAAGTTTACATTCTTAGAAAGTTTCCTTATTTAGTAAGTTTCTATAATTAGCAGGTTTCCCATAATTAGAAAGATAAAATTAGGTTAAGTCATTAATTTAATAATATTATGGAATTAGGGCTTATTTCATCAAGTTACAATATTTTAGGGTTAAATATAATAACTTTCCATATTTTAGGGTTTTAAGTGCAAATATGTTAAAGATAAAGGTCTAAAATGCAATTATTTCAAGTTATTATTTTTAACCCCTAAGTTTCCCATATTTACTATTTTAATCCTTTAATTATCATAATTTACAAGTTAAACCCCTTAACTTAATCAAATTACAATTTAAACCCTATAATTAAATAAATTACAATTTAACCCTTACAATATTCATATTCACACATTAAGCCCTTAATTTTACAAAATTACAGAATACACCTCTTAATTTAATATATGGTACATTTTACCCTTCAAGTTTCATAATTTACAAGACTAGTCCCTTAACTATTTAAAACTATAATTCGAATCATAAATTAATCATAATTACACATTTAACCCTTAAGTATTCAGAATTACACATTACACCCTTCATATCATTATTTACTCAAATCACCTTCAAGTTTCCAGAATTTACACTTTTAGTCCCTCTATCTTAATTAAATACAAATCGAATAACATAATTACCAATTAAACCCTTTACTTGCAATTTTTACACATAGCACCCTTATATTATATTTTTCACACATTACCCCAGATCCAAAATGACTTACAAAAATACCCCACAAGTTTCAATAATTACAAAACACACCCTTTTACTTTTATTTTCCAATCGATATAACTTTTTAATTATCAAACTCTAACCCTAATTGTACCAATCATTACCCAATTATCAAACAACCTTAAAAACTCATTAATTGATCAGATCCAATCATAAAAACCCTAAACCTAATTCGTACCCCTTTGTTTTTATTTATTTTTTCTTATTTTCTCATAAACCCGATATACAAAGTAATTAGCCACATGTATTCTAGGATTCAAAAAATGCAACCAACATTTTTACAGAGTTATATGATGATTATAGGATCCAGAAAAATTATGTACAAGCACCAGAAAATTCGCATGAACAGATTTGGATTTTATTCATGTTTTTAACATTTATAATTACTATGATCAATTTGACGTGCATGGTTTGATTCGGCCATTTTATATGAGTCTTATATGATGTAAAGATCATAAGAAAAATATCCTACGAATTTTAGAACGAGTGGATAAGTCATAAAAATTTTGTACCTCACGGATTGAATAATTCGACAACAAAAATTCCCACGAGCAAAACTAGCGATCCAGAAACCTCAAGACTATTTTTCACACCTTTCTTGCACTAGAGTGAACCCAGTAAAAATATAGAACAGCCTCCAAAAATTCGTGAGATGTGTTGGTGAGTTTTTTGATTGATTTTAGGGTTTACCGAGTGAAAAGGAAATAAAATAACTAGAAAACGTGTGGGGAGGGGGAGGAATAGCACAAATCTTGGCCAAATTGATGTTATGGAATCAATTTACTGATTTTGTGATAGTTTCCATAATTATTTGGATGATTATCCTTGATTTATTATATTTACAAATTTATTAAACATATATAATATATATTTCGGCCTTCATAATATTTTTATGTGTGACAAGCATTTTTATAACTTTTAAAATGTTAAAATGTTCATGCAAAAATTATCTTATTTCATATGGTGCTCATTACTAAGAGTTTGGGATTTATTTGGTGTTTCATGAAATTATTAAGTAAAATTTTAAGTTACAAGGGTATTTTGGTAATTTTGCATGTTTTGAAATTTTAGGTATTACAAGGTAAGAGTCTTTGTCGTTGCGCCCTTGCACGTTCAAGCTTCGGTGCCAACACACTTAAAGGCACAGGATCTGGATATATAGGTATGATCTCCTTGCTTTTATTTTCCATGCTCTCTCTACCAAACCTTGATAACCTGTTTGATGTATTACTTTCATGAGCGCGCACTGGAATGGTATGATCGGGCGTCTTAAAACCACCACCATCTAATGGTTCCCGTGATACAAAATCCCTTAGGCTATCCAGCAACAGTTGGTCTTCTTCCAGGTCATCTACAACGCATTTTCCTTGCGTTGCTGGTGGCTGTGTAACATTTAAATCAAACTCTGTATCATCTTCAAAATCAAGCCGCTTCAGTTTCTGTTGATGGTTTCTCTCCCATTCTCTGCACACTTCATCTGATATGGCAATTAGTTCCGTAGGCGTCCCATATACCTGTGTAAACGGGAATACATATTCATCTGGTGCACCACTATCCTTTTGATTCACACCTTTTTTTGGTGTAAAATAATTCTTATATTCTTCGTTGTCTTCTGGCTTATGAGAGTATTCACGAGGTACAAACAAATGATCTCTAATTTCCTTCAAATCTATAAACCCATGATCGTCAGGATTATCCTCAATTCCTTTAACTATCAATTCGTCTGCCATATCAATAAGTTCTCCAACCCTTTTAAGATATGATGACACATTCTTTTTCATCACCTATCAGAACAAATAATTTATGTATTACGATCTATTCCAACGATCCAAATTTATGAGACAACCAAAAAAACATTATATAAGTCACTAAAATGTACCTCCGCATCTTCTGGTACACTCTCACCGCCATTGTCGTCAAACACATCATCTTCACAACCTATATCTTCATCAAGGTATGCACAAAAAACAAATTTACCGTGTAACTAACATACACGTTACCACACTAGTATATTTCATATTATTGAAATTAAATTAATCAACGATTATCCTCATCATCTATTTCTTCATCGACAGCTCTATCATCAGCAGCTGCATCATCAACAGGTTCCTTTGGGAACATGTCTCCTTCAAGTTTATGCAACAACTCTGAAGAACAGTATAGGTGTATCTAACGTGGCATACACAACCTGTGATTCAAATTAATAATTAATAATTAACTATCAAAGTAAAAAAAAAAAGGATTTAATAAAAATAAGCTACACGCCGAATACATAACAAATATCATACCAGTAGTAGTATTACAGGACCATTGAAATGTGCATTCCGATTCCATGCTCTTTTTGTTCTGACCAAGCACTCGATTATATATGTGCACCAGTCTAACTTCAGTATACCGTCTTCGTTGTTACTGCACGGTAGGAAACGAATATTGATGGTATTGCTCAAATTTAGCTCACCAATTGTTGAAAAAAAAATACCAGAAAATTCAGCCTAAACATCCACCCACCTCATTTTGTTTTCAGTATTTCACTTGCCACATGAGTATTGTAATACTTTTTTACACCCTCCCCAAATTGTTCCTTCCATTGCCTAACTAACGGGTTCCTATAATTTGCATTATCACGAGTCTGAATGTGTACATCCCCCCTTGGTACACCTAACATATTTTTAACTACGTCTGGTGTAATACTTATTCTCCTACCATTTACATCCAAGCTATATGTATTTTCATCAAACCTGTCTAACAGCCAGTAAGATAGACGGGTCGGTATATCCTTTATCTTAAACTCGAGCAATTCACCAAAACCCATGCTTCTTACATCCTTTTTTTGAACATCTGACAGCTGTGTTATCACGCGAAACAAATTGCCGGGCGGATTTCTTAAACGTACTCTATTCACAATTCTACCAACACTAGGAACCGCTATATTTTTTCCTTTTTTAGTTTATAATCCTACTTTACCTTTCTGTTCAAACCGTTTTGTGGTGAATTTTTTTTCTTACTCACAGTAACTTTAGGTATCTTTGTTTTCTGCTGAGAAACAAAATCATCGTCCATTGATTGTCCATCTACAGTTGCAGCATCCTTATCTACTGACACACCAAATAAAATGAGACAATTACATCAATATATTTAAACACATACACACTAATCACTTGCTGCATTGAATAAAACTGTAATACAAAATCCAATTACCTTTAAAATCTCCATTTTCACGATTATCAAATATTTTTTCCCCTTTTCCTGCTTCTGGTTCCATTTTCCATTTACCCGCTGCACGTTTGACTGTTGACACAATAGTTTCCATATATTATACCACTCAATCATAAATAAAATACGACACACATAAATAATATCTCTTAGCTATAAATTACCTTCACCAGTTCCATCTCTTTCATGCTCCATTTTTTTCGTACCCTTGTCCCTTTTCACCTCCTTTTTTTTATATGCCTCGTGATACTTCAAACTAGCACCCTGTACAGTTTCTTTACCCGCTACAATGTCATTATCCATATCCCCCCTATACCCAACATGAAACAACCAAGTAGCTGACACACTTAACACTCATATATAAAAAGCTGTCACACTTAAGTTTACTAAAATTTACCCTTTACACATAAATTATCTTTTCCATATACCGATATTCTAGGTCCCAGCTTTTCCGTCCTCTTATCCTGATTCACATCCATTTCTTCTATTGCTACGGGATTCTCCACACCATTACCCACATTTTCTCCTTCAAGTTGCACACCATTATCTGATTGATGACATACAACAACAACAAAATTACACTCTCATATACATCATTAACCATACAACCTAATACACATAAGTTATCCACTAATAGACAGTAGTTTATTTAAAGCTCTTTTATGACTAGTACGATATCAAGTAATACACATAAACTGCTAATACATAATAGTTTATTTACAACTTTCTTATGACTAGTACGATATCAAGTAATACACATTAACCATACAACTAACACACACTCCAAACTAACACAAAACATGTATGCAACTGATGCACATGAATCCTTAGCAACTAATACACATTCATGCAGAATCTAATACACATAACTAACTAGCATGAATCATTAAACACACCCAGGTTTATTCCATCTAATACACATAACTAACTAGCACACATACTCACCTAATAGCTTATACTTAAACACATCAGTACGTAGCTAATAGCTTATACTTAAACACATCAGTACTTACCTAGCACACATGAATCCTTAGCAACTACTACACATGAATCATTAAACACACCCAGGTTTATTCCATCTAATACACATAACTAACTAGCACACATACTCACCTAATAGCTAATACTTAAACACATAGGTACGTAGCTAATAGCTTATACTTAAACACATCAGTACGTAGCTAGCACACATGAATCCTTAGCAACTATGACACATGAATCATTACACACACACAGGTTTATTCCATCTAATACATATAACTAACTAACACACATACTCACCTAATAGCTTATACTTAAACACATCAGTACGTAGCTAATGCACAAACATCAACTATATGTAGCTAATACACCATTATATCTAATTAGCTACACCACAAAACAACTATAAGTTGTTTATTTCAAAACACCTAATAACCAATACACAATATATTACTTCAACTAATAGACATAATCAACCAATAACTTATTTCAAAACCCAGCCATATACAACTAATACACATGCTCAGCTAATGGCTTATTTTCAAAACCAACCTGAAACTTATAGTTAGCTAACTACCTTTCACAACTCAGTCAACTCATACACATCAGTTAGGTTAGAAGCTTACACAACCAATACAAGTCATACATAACAAGTGACTAATACACATAAATCAACTCACTCATAACCCAGTAATTAAAACCGTATATTTATAAGAAGAAATACATAATACCTCGATCGTCTCCACCATCTTCATCAAGAGTTAGATCGATAGTTTCATATTCCTCATTATCTCTGTTTGGTTGTCTACGATTTGACAACCTTCCACTTCATTGGACTGAAACCAAAAACCAACAATGTACTGATGAAATAAAAAAAACCATCTTTATAGATTGAATAAAAAAAAAGAAAATAAGAAGAACAATGTATCAATTACCAAACATTATTTCTTTTGCATTCCCAAACATACTTGTTTCTTATGATTGGTACTACACCTTTGCTACCTGTATTTAAATAAAAAATGTAGAACGAATATTTGGGGATTTTTGTTTGATTGATCGATTTTGGGGATTATGATGTTAATTCTGAATTGCATGATATCAGGTTGAATTGTTGGGGGTGCGTTATTGTGGCTACCTAATTTTTCTTGTAACTGAGATCTTAATGATCCTCAAGACAAGATGTATGCTCCCCTAAAAATTTGGTACACAAAAGCCATTTGTCTGTCACTTAATTATAATTGTGCCACTCATCTATTTAATATCTAATCTCATCTATCAAGATTGATCCAACGGTCCACGTGTGTACCTATTTTAAGCTTGTAAACCACAATAACGCCCCCTATATATATATATATATATGTATATATATATATATATATATATATATATATATATATAATATATATATATATATATATATATATATGTAGCCAATTGGCTACATTTCCTTTGAAAAAAGTTTTAAAAATGTACAGTTCAGTCCCTGCGGTAATTCCCTGACACATGTTTTTCCCTTTTCCCTACCATTTTTTTCAAAGGAAATGTAGCCAATTGGCTACATTGTAATGTAGCTATACTTTCCCCATATATATATATATATATATATATATATATATATATATATATATATATATATATATATATATATTATATATATATATATATATATATATATATATATATATATATATATATATATATATATATGTGTATATATATATATATACATATATATATACTTTCCCATATGTATATATATATATATATATATATATATATATATATATATATATATACATATATATATATATATATACATATATGTATATATATACATATATATATATATATGTATATACATATATATATATATATATATATATATATATATATATATATATATAGATATATATATATATATATATATATATATATATATATATATATATATAGGGATAGCTTGGCTACAATTATATAGCCAATTGGCTACAATTCCTTCACAAAAAACACACTAGCAATAAATCAGGGACCCACAGAAAAGAATCAGATCCACAAAAAAATCAGGGCCCACATTTATAGCACAAAATTGTAGCCAATTGGCTACAATTAATTGTAGCTAATATATTCCCATATAATATATATATATATATATATATATATATATATATATATATATATATATATATATATATAAAATATAGTCCGGTTCTAGGGAAAAGTGTAATTAGATAGAAAAGTGAGAAAAAAAGTTACAAGGTATAATTTAACAACAGTCCAAAGATAAAGGTAAAAATTGAAACTTTAAACCAAAACACGCCTAATGCGTGAATCCACCCCGTCCCCATCTCATTAACACCACAAACAAATTTCCCCATCTCTAATTCCGATCTAAAAATAACCGCCATTCCAAAAAAAAAAAACCGCAAATTCCACAGTAAAATCCAATCAAACCATATCATTAGCATCGTTTTTTGTTTCCGATCAACATAAAAATGATGAAAAAAGGATTCAGGAACCGTAAGTGCACTAATTTTATGTATTCCCTAATTTTATGTATTCCGATCAACAAACTGGTCGTTTTTTTGCATTAATAGTCTAATTTGTTGCATTTTTTTCAAATGCAGCTTCTCGAATTAGTCCAAGAACGCGGGGGAAGAATATAATAATAGAAGAAAATCAAGCCGAATGAAAGAATTTTAAAATATATATTTTTAATGCATCTGCGTTATTAGAGTGAGAAATTGAAGTCTAATGTGTGGAGCGTAATAGTCTAATAAAATTTTAGCTTAATGTGTTATTAGTTATTGAAGCATCAGTGTTATTAGAGAGAGAGAGAGAGAGAGAAATAATTTTAGTGTATATGTGTTATTAGAGTGAGAGAAATAATTTTAGTGCGTCTGTGTTAGTAGAATGTGATTTATAAATTTTCTAAGAATGAGATTTAATTTTAGTACATCTGAGTTATTAGATAGAGATAAATAATTTTAGTGCATCTGTGTTATTAGAATGAGATTTAATAGAAGAAATAACGCATTTGTTTTATGGATATGATAAAAAAAAAAAACATAGTATCTGTTTTATGAGAAGTAGTGAATTTGTATCATAAACTATGCATAGATATGATAACAAAATAGTGCATTTATTTTATGAGAAAATATTCATAGTATCTGTTTTATAAGAAAATAGTGCATTTGTTTCATGGATATGATAACAAAAACAATAATAGTATATGTTTTATTAAAAAAATTATGCCGTTTTATTAAAAAAAAAATTTAACAGTAACATGACATTTATCTTCAATTTCAATTACAGCTACCGAAATGGATGTCGAACGCGAGGATAACAAAACTCCTGAAACAGAGAATTCGCAAAATAGTAAGTGAAAGGAGGACAATTGATGAGGGTGTTACATTATATTATAATTTCTTTATTGTAAAAAAAATGTGTGTATGAATTATTGCATTTGTAAAAAAATTATTACATACGCATACACTGATTTTCATATGTGTACATATAATATGTATATTATTTTTGAATGGTTCATATGTATATACATTTCTTATTGAATCAAATGGAAACATTTTTTTATTTTTATATGTTTATTTTATTTTTTGTATTTTATTTGGTTTAGGTGCATCTTAATAATTAATATTACAGCATCTGTTTGTTTGTATTGCAAATGTTTGTATTGCACCTGTTTGTATTGCAAACATATTCTTTTTTGGTTTTGGTGCATCTTTATAGACCCTGTTTGTATTGCACCTGTTTGTATTGCAACATATGCTTGTATTTTATTTGGTTTAGGTGCATCTTAATAATTAATATTACAGCATCTGTTTGTTTGTATTGCAAATGTTTGTATTGCACCTGTTTGTATTGCAAACATATTCATTTTTGGTTTTGGTGAATCTTTATAGACCATGTTTGTATTGCAAATGTTTGTATTGCACCTATTTGTATTGCAACATATGCTTGTTTGTATTGCACCTGTTTGTAGTGCAACATATGCTTGTTTGGTTTTGGTGTAACTGTAAGAGTTTGAATTTCAGCATATGTTTTGAATCCATCATGTGTATGTAATTGTATAGTTAGGTGCATCTGTAAGTGTTTGAATTGCAACATATGTTTTGAATTGTTTCGGTGAATCGATGTTTAATAGTCACATAATGCGTTTCATATGGGTTTGATGCATCAGTGAACATAGATAATATTATGGCATCCGTATGAAATTGTATATTTAGGTGTACCTGTTTGTGTTTGCATTGCGGCATATGTTTGTTTGTTTTTGGTGCATCCGTATGAAAAAGTTTGTTTTGGTGCATCAATGTTTTTTTTTGGTGCATCTGTTTAGAATATTTTATAATGGACCAGTGTGATAATGACTTCTGATATTTTTGGTGCATCCGTATGAAATTGTTTGTTTTGGTGCATCAATGTTTGTTTTTGGTGCATCTGTTTAGAATATTTTATTTGGTGCATCAATGTTTGTTATGTTATATATTGATAATGACTTTTGGTCGCTTTTTTTGTGTTATACTGATAATGACAGGATTATCAATCATGTTCGTACTTAGTTTTTCTGCTATAGGGAAGTTATGAAATGTTAGTTATTATGGTTTTGGGAATGCATGTTTGTATTATCGAAGGAGGCTGTGATGCTTTCTAATGCTGATATGGAATTTTACGTGTGTTTAATTGATATATTTTTATTGTCCGAATCACCTGTCACATGTTTTAATACTTTTTCCTTGTTTTGTTCTGATTATAGCCATTTGTGATTGTTACTGATTATGCTGATATGGAATTTTACGTGTGTTTAGTTGATATATTTTGTTCTGATTATAGCGATGGTTTTGGTGCATCGGTGAATATAGATAATATTATGGCATCCGTATGAAATTGTATATTTAGGTGCACCTGTTTGTGTTTGTATTGCGGCATATGTTTATTTGTTTTTGATGCATCCGTATGAAATTGTTTGTTTTGGTGCATCAATGTTTGTTTTTGGTGCATCTGTTTAGAATATTTTATAATGGACCAGTGTGATAATGACTTCTGATATTTGTTAATTTGCAACCTGGTGCCAGTTATGTTATACTGAAAATGAATTATGGTCGCTTTTTTTGTGTTATACTGATAATGACTGGATTATCAATCATGTTCGTACTTACTTTTTCTGCTATAGGGAAGTTATGAAATGTTAGTTATTCTGTTTTTGGGAATGCATGTTTGTATTATTGAAGGAGACTGTGATGCTTTCTAATGCTGATATGGAATTTTACGTGTGTTTAATTGATATATTTTTATTGTCCGAATCACCTGTCACATGTTTCAATACTTTTTTCCTTGTTTTGTTCTGATTATAGCGATTTGTGATTGTTACTGATTATGCTGATATGGAATTTTACGTGTGTTTAGTTGATATATTTTGTTCTGATTATAGCGATGGTTTTGGTGCATCAGTGAATATAGATAATATTATGGCATCAGTATGAAATTGTATATTTAGGTGCACCTGTTTGTGTTTGTATTGCGGCATATGTTTGTTTGTTTTTGGTGCATCCGTATGAAATTGTTTGTTTTGGTGCATCAATGTTTGTTTTTGGTGCATCTGTTTAGAATATTTTCTGGTGCATCAGTGGTTAGAATTGCAGCATCACTAACTATCACTGTGTTCTTATGTAGGCACGTAAAACGTCAGCAGCGACTCAAATATGAGCCAGAGAAGAAAGAAAAAAATCGCAACAAAAAAAAGGAAATTAGATAAGCAGACTGAAAACAAGAAAAAGAAGCAGAAAATAGACAAGGAAGCTATTGAAAAGGCAACGAAAGTGATTTTTTCAAAAATCACATCTAGGTCTTCTCCGCGAGACTTGGTGAAAATTTTAGAGAGGCTGACGGTTTCCCAAAAAAAGGATGTAGAAGAGATGGGTTTTGGGTCATTGCTCGACGATAAATTCAAGATAAATTCGACGCCGACAAAATTGGGCTATTGGGTGGTAAATAATTTTGACCCGGACACCTGCACAATCAAAATGGAAGGCGGACGAGCAATTCAGATTATAGCAAAGATGATACATGAGATGCTAGGCATTCCAATGGGAGAGATGAAGGTGACAGAAGTACGATTTGCAACAACTGAGTACCCGTTGATAGTTGATTGGAGGTACACGTATGAAGAACCGGATGAAAGATTTTATTTGAAAGCGGTAGTAGAGAAATTGTTGTATTCACACCATGTTGGAAAGGAGTTCAAGTTGAACTTCCTGGTAGCATTTATCTCAATTGTAGGGGAATGCACAAAAAATGGGTTGGTTAACCAAAGATTCTTGCAATGCATTGAGAAGGAGGATGACATAAGAAATATGGATTGGTGCACGTACCTGTTTGAAGTGATGAAGAAAACCAGGAGAGAATACAAGAGCACAACCGGATTTGGCGGGCCACTTATGTTGATGGTGGTAAGTACAGAAAAATGTTAGTATTCAGATTGTTTGAAATATGTTTCTTTATTCATTTATTTTTTATTTTTTATTTTTTTGCAGCTTTTGTATCTAAATTCAACGGTTTCGGAGGAAGTTAAAGTAGATGAAGAAATCCCAGTTGTTAAAGCATGGGAAACACAAACATTGAAGAAGAGGGAAAAACAAGAGATTAAAATGGGTGGTTTTGGAAAGATGCCAATAAAAGAAGGTTTGGAATTTGTCGAGCCAAAGAAGAAAAGAAAGATTACAAAGAAGGCAATAAAAAACAAGGAGAATTCACCAGGTAATATATACAAAAAAATGCATAAAAAAGTATTAACGTATCCAAGTTATCATATATTCTAAATATTTTACTGATTTTTTAATAAAATTCATCAATAATTTTACAGCAAAGCAACTCGAGGAAGGACATGAAGGAATAATGCAACAGGTTTACACTCCAAGAGTTGATTTGCAAGATCTCATTTCTAAAATTGGGGAACCTTAATCGAGAAATGATGAGATAGAAAGCTTTAAGAAGAAAACAGCTGAGGTAATTTCATATATATTTAAATAAAATTTAAACTATATGATATGTATAATTAATGCGAAACTGAATCAGTAGAATAGGTACATTGGTTGGAGCATTTTATTGTAGAATATAAGTGCATATGTTATGTTTAATTGGTGCATCTATGATGTTTAATTGGTGCATCTGTGATGTTTAATTGATGTAATATTTGAAAGTTGTAGCGAATCCTGGGTATAACAGCATATGTTTGTTTAATGTAAGACGTGGTTTTGTAGATGAATATTTGTTTCTGACGAATATTTATAATCTGATGTGCATCAAAAGTTTGTAATATGTTTTGTGTTAATTGGTGCATCTGTGATGTTTCATAGGTGCATCTGTTTTGTTTCATTGGTGCATCTTTTTTGTTTTAATCGGTGCATCAGTATTGTTTAATTGGTGCTTCTGATTTGATTAATAGCATATGTGTGTTTACAGGAGATGAAGATAGAGATACATGATGAAGCGAAAAGTGTACCGCTTTTAGGGGGTCATTTAAGCCCTAAATCATATTTATTTGATCAAATATTGCCCTAAATCGTTCCTTTTGTCATTTTAGGTACTTTGGAGAAGAAATCTGGAAAAGGAAGCATTTTGGACGTTTTTGGAGCATAAAAGTGAAGAAAACGACAAAGTCTCCAAAGCTGCTGGAAAAGTACACTTGACGGCGTCAAGTATTGCTCTTGACGGCGTCACGGCTTGGCAAAAAAGGTGGATATGAAAAATACACATGATAAGCCAGAGAGTTTTACAAAGGAAGTCTGACGGCGTCACCCTTTAAGGTGATCAAGGCCATCACGGTTTATGTTAAAGAGAGACGGCGTCAAGCACATTTCTGACGGCGTCAAGCCTTGATAAGCCAGGGAGCATTTTGGAGGATTAAAGAGGGACGGCGTCAGGAAGACCATCCGGGAACCCTAGCCACGGCGAGGTGACGGCGTCAAGATCTATAACGTGACACCGTCAGCCACTAAGTTCTATATATAGTTTTGCAATTTTTTGTCATTAGTGTGCAACTTTGTGAGGAGGAACCCTAAGACGAATTTCTGCCATTTTTAAGGGTTTTTATACCCTTGGATCTCCCATGTTTAATTGAAGATAAGTTATCATTTAATCATTCAATATGTCTATGTGTTGTTTGATTATATCTTGTTCTTGTCTTTTAATTAACATGCTAGGCTAGATTTATCTTGTGTTTGCTTAGATCTAATGAAACCTAAATATTGATTATTAGTTGTTAGTGTGTTATTAATTGTATTGGGTGATTGTTTATCGATGTTAGGCTTAAGAAAACTGGCTAACCTCCTATACGGTAATTTGCTTGAACGTCTTAAGAAACATGAACCAATGCGTACTAGGTTTTTATGGTTGTATTTAATGCATGAGCGAATTCTAGTGATCCCATGTTAGGAGCTTCCTAGCCGGCTCCACATAGGAGTGAAGTAGGAGCTTGTAGAGTTGGGGAAGTACGTACGCCACCCCACGATTGGTATTAAGGAATACACCCGTCATCCACGTAATTAATATACATAAATCAACCGGTAAAAGATAGTTAGGGAGTAAGGAAATCTAAGTAAACACATTTCTCCCCATATAAGTTACACAACCTTTTCATTTTCAGTTATTTTATTTTATTTGCATTTGTAGTTAATTAGGTTAGTTGACTAGCAACTAATTCCGCCCACTCCTTCAAACCCGAGATTTTACTTGCTTTCATAAAGTTATAAAAATACAAAAAAGAATCTTCCCTCACCCTTAGACCTATTAGAGTAGTTTTTCAATCCTAACGACACTATTCCCCTAGAGAACGATCAATCCCCCGGTACTTGCCACTTCACTATACTACATCGGTCAGGTACACTGCCTGGTGGGGATTGCAAGCCTCTTGAGATCCCTCGAGAGGTAAAACCTGTTGTAAGGTCTTAAAACCACGCATCAAGTTTTTGGCGCCGCTGCCGGGGAATAGTTATTGTTTAGGTTGAGATTTTTATTTTATTAGGTCTACTCACTAGATTCCTTTCTAGTGGGATTTTTATTTTATTTTTCTAGGATTTCTTTAGTCTATCTTTTTCTTTGTGCCCTTTGTTTGTAAAACCATTTTCATTTGTCACTATGATGGATGAAATTCCATTTAGATCATTGACAATAGAGGAACAATTATATTTCACCAATAGATTTGTTTCCTATCATTCCTATGAATTTTTGTGTGATCTTTGTGATTTCCAAAAGGAGTTAGGGGTAAGGTTAGATGGGTTTAATGAATTCTATGCATGTGAGATTTCTATTAGACGAGCATTATCTGGATCAATTCCTTTTAGTCAGGCCCTTTGGATGAATTTTGAGGAAAGCTTCCTAACCATGACCCATAAGTGGAACGAATTGGTGGATTCGTATGAGCAAAGAGACCTAGTTTCTAAGAACATGGACTTAGAATCAAACCAAGATTCTGAGATTGTTAGTTGCATGAGTGGGATAGATTTCACCAAAACATACGACACACATGAGGGTAGAGTTGAGCCACCTAGCTGCATGTCATGGTTAGGCACTACCATAATACAGGGTGAACACTTAGGTGATCTTGATGTGATGGAGGATCTAGCCGAGCATGATCACATTGATCAAAAAGACCTAGGTTTTATGATCGATGACGATGAATCTCAAGAAACACATGATGAATCTTTTGGGCAATTTGAATATAGCAGTCAGAATATTGAGGATGATCCTTATGATTCGGATATAGAAGTTGAGATGCCTAGAGAAGCACTTGAGATACTAGGGAAAATGTTAGGGTTAGATTCTACTAAAACACATGATGAGGATATAGGTGATCTTGACACAAGGAATGATGAGGTAAGTAACATAAGCCCACCAAGTACCCCACAAGTCCTACCATCATTTGAGGCACACACACCGCCCGTGACTTACCCGGAAGAAGTTGAGGAGACTATAGGAACCCCAATAAAGGTAGAGCCCTTGGACCAAACACAACTAGAAGAAATAGGTTTGAATGATTTTAGTGATCATAACCTTTCTTTTAGTCCTATGGAAGTTCCTAGTTTTGATGAACCGGAGCCTCAACCAAAACCGTTACCTAATCTTCCATCTTTAGATGTGAATTTAGGAATTGAAAAAGGTCCCGATCCACCCATCAAACCATGTAGTCCGGGTAATGTTAAGATTAAGGTAGTAGACTCTAGGCCATGTGGAGTGGAAGCTAATATAGGAGTGAACCATGACCTTACATACTTACATCACCCATTCATGATTGATCATAAGAAACATTATGGGTTTAAACCGGGTTTATTAGGTCAAGATAGATTCCTAACTAGGAGTCTCTCAAAATTGATAGAAGATGATCCCTTTCTAGGAGAAAACTTCAATTCACCCATTAAAACAATTGAGCTAGGTAAGGTTATGATGATTGGATCCCGCGTCTTTGAGCATATAATTCATCCAACACTCTTTCTTCACGTGGCATACTCCTACCGAGCTGGTGTGTATCGCTACTATCACCCGCACTTAACCCTAAGTGTAGGGAAAACCTCCCCTATTTTTGTTAAATAAGGGTAGAGTCAGGCTCGTGACTCGAACAAAAACAAGCGCTTCCTGGGAGGCAACCCAAGCTTTATTTGCTTTGTGTGTTTATTTGTTTGTTTGTTTGATTTTATTTGCTTCCGTATGTATGTTTAATTTTTATTATTATTGATTCATGTTCGAAACTAAATTGTGAAAATGCTTTATCTTGTTTTTAACTTCGTCTTAACTACATATAAAGGTATTTTGCAAAAGTTAAGTGTAAGGGAAATCCGAATCGGTTTATTAGAACAAATGAACATGAATCATAACAATATTAAATTAACATACATATTAGTAATTGTTTGAGTCAAATGCTTGTATCGAGTCATAATGATATTTTGCAGGATTTTCAGGAAGTAAGGTAAAGGTTTTTCCAGAAATTTTCCGGAAACTTAACATGAGAATTCTGTCAGATCATTTCTGACGGCGTCAGGACTTACAACCTGACGGCGTCAGGTTTTAATTTTCTGAAAATTTTTGAAAGTTTGGTTTTTCTACCGGTATCATAAAAAGTTTTTATTAAATCTCTAACTTATAAACTCCAGGAATCTGCAAAATAATCATTCCACAAGCATTATATCCTTATACAGATTTATCCCGCCGATGTTATGCAGGTTTTCTTGTTTGTTTTCTCAGGTTTAACAGGTTATTTTGGACAAGGAGATGTATGTGGAATCAAGCTTTTGGCGCTGCTTTAATCTTGAAGATTCAACATTACCTTGGAAGAAGATCTAACCATGTTACCCCTTTATCCACCGAGCGAATCAGGGGAGTATTTGATTTCATTCTTTTACCTTGTTACTTTTACATCTTGTTATTTGAACATTGGGGACAATGTTCATCTTAAGTGTAAGGGGGGGTAAAGTACGATACTTTAGAGAATGCTATTACGCTTGATTTTTGTTTGTTTAATGCTAGATGTGTAATAAAACTGAGATAAATACTTGTTAAGGCAATTTTAGTGCCAAATTTAAAATTTTTTACAACATTTAGGAGTGAAACTTTGATCTTAATGAGCGTCTCATGGATAGGAGTTATATGACTAGCACAAAACCGTACCACAAAAAAATTTTCCACCCCCAAATATGTGAGGTTCGCCCCTAGAATTGGTAGGAAAAGCATTTATGCTATGATGTGTGTACCGGTAGCACTTAGATTCTAGAACTTGCGTTAGGACCATTCCGAGGCCACAAGTGAGACTACATTCGTGTAGTTAGATTTACTACATGATAAGAGGCATTAGGATTAACCCATTGTTTTACACCTGTGTTTTTGTTATAATTACTTTGGCTACATTGGTCAAGTAATTCTCCCATACCCTTTGCGTTGTACTCATTTTTAGTACACGATACCCCTAGTACACCCCTCATAGCCTATCTTTTCGTTTCTAACTTTAAGCATTTTACTTAAAATAAGAATTTGTTTACACCCCACTTAAATGTACACCCAAATCGCCTTAGCCTACCTTGTATGCACTCATTTTTAGTGCATTATTGTGACAACATTTGTTTAAACCCCAAGTTAATTATCTAATTGATTACATGGTTGCTAAGTCAAGTCATATCCTTGTACATATTGTTTTGGGACGATTGGGACTCATGGGTAAAGTACTAGTGTAATGGAGTAATGGGGAAGAAGAACATTATTACCCCCATATGTGCTAAATATTTTAAAAGTACTCCAAGTGTTTCGATTATCTTAATTCAAGTCATTAGAATAGTTATTTGTAAAGTTGTGTAAAAGTTCAAGTGTAAGGGGAATGCAACGCCCCTAGGATGTATTATTTTGGATGGTAGGGCAAGAGTGTATAAAAAAAAAAAAAAAAAAAAAAAAAAAAAAAAAAAAAAAGTAGAAAAAAACATACGGACTACCATCCCGTTTCATTTTATGTTTATTTTATGTTTTTGTTATTTTGTTTTTAGCTTAAGTCGAGTCTAGTCTTGGCTTAGCAACGCCATATTGTACATGTAATTAATCAAGATCTTTAACTCGCCACCAGTAAAATATCCCTTATCCAACAAATCCGTGTTTATCATATCCCTACACCTAACGTTATAACCCGTTTAAAAGCCCTCTTTGATAGTTTATCTTAGGTGCTTACGCCTAGTGGAGAAGGTTTTTGATCCTTTCCCAAGCCTATGGTAATCTATTTGCTATGACAGGTAGTGAGAGATATTATCCGTTTTCATTTATGAGATTTATTTTGATGACACCTGAGAGATGTGAGTATCTAAACACTACTTGTGAGGTGCTAGTTTGTAATCTCCGTGCTTATTATGATTAAAGTGGAATGACTATTTGTTGTAATTACATTTATATTAGCATTAAATGACCCCTAACTTGTATTTTGATTAGAATAAAAGCGCATTTGCTTGAGGACAAGCAAATCTCAAGTGTAAGGGTATTTGATGAAGCGAAAAGTGTACCGCTTTTAGGGGGTCATTTAAGCCCTAAATCGTATTTATTTGATCAAATATTGCCCTAAATCGTTCCTTTTGTCATTTTAGGTACTTTGGAGAAGAAATCTGGAAAAGGAAGCATTTTGGACGTTTTTGGAGCATAAAAGTGAAGAAAACGACAAAGTCTCCAAAGCTGCTGGAAAAGTACACTTGACGGCGTCAAGTATTGCTCTTGACGGCGTCACGGCTTGGCAAAAAAGGTGGATATGAAAAATACACATGATAAGCCAGGGAGTTTTACAAAGGAAGTCTGACGGCGTCACCCTTTAAGGTGATCAAGGCCATCACGGTTTATGTTAAAGAGAGACGGCGTCAAGCACATTTCTGACGGCGTCAAGCCTTGATAAGCCAGGGAGCATTTTGGAGGATTAAAGAGGGACGGCGTCAGGAAGACCATCCGGGAACCCTAGCCACGGCGAGGTGACGGCGTCAAGATCTATAACGTGACGCCGTCAGCCACTAAGTTCTATATATAGTTTTGCAATTTTTTGTCATTAGTGTGCAACTTTGTGAGGAGAAACCCTAAGACGAATTTCTGCCATTTTTAAGGGTTTTTATACCCTTGGATCTCCCATGTTTAATTGAAGATAAGTTATCATTTAATCATTCAATATGTCTATGTGTTGTTTGATTATATCTTGTTCTTGTCTTTTAATTAACATGCTAGGCTAGATTTATCTTGTGTTTGCTTAGATCTAATGAAACCTAACTATTGATTATTAGTTGTTAGTGTGTTATTAATTGTATTGGGTGATTGTTTATCGATGTTAGGCTTAAGAAAACTGGCTAACCTCCTATACGGTAATTTGCTTGAACGTCTTAAGAAACATGAACCAATGCGTACTAGGTTTTTATGGTTGTATTTAATGCATGAGCGAATTCTAGTGATCCCATGTTAGGAGCTTCCTAGCCGGCTCGACATAGGAGTGAAGTAGGAGCTTGTAGAGTTGGGGAAGTACGTACGCCACCCCATGATTGGTATTAAGGAATACACCTGTCATCCACGCAATTAATACACACTAATCAACCGGTAAAAGATAGTTAGGGAGTAAGGAAATCTAAGTAAACACATTTCTCCCCATATAAGTTACACAACCTTTTCATTTTCAGTTATTTTATTTTATTTGCATTTGTAGTTAATTAGGTTAGTTGACTAGCAACTAATTCCGCCCACTCCTTCAAACCCGAGATTTTACTTGCTTTCATAAAGTTATAAAAATACAAAAAATAATCTTCCCTCACCCTTAGACCTATTAGAGTAGTTTTTCAATCCTAACGACACTATTCCCCTAGAGAACGATCAATCCCCCGGTACTTGCCACTTCACTATACTACATCAGTCAGGTACACTGCCTGGTGGGGATTGCAAGCCTCTTGAGATCCCTCGAGAGGTAAAACCTGTTGTAAGGTCGTAAAACCACGCATCAAGTTTTTGGCGCCGCTGCCGGGGAATAGTGCATCAGAAGCAACAACTGGTTAGAGGTGAAAAGTGCATCTGAA
The DNA here is from genome assembly GCA_021014915.2 of Artemisia tridentata subsp. tridentata. Classification (NCBI taxonomy): domain Eukaryota; kingdom Viridiplantae; phylum Streptophyta; class Magnoliopsida; order Asterales; family Asteraceae; genus Artemisia; species Artemisia tridentata. Next base: position 355,066,462 of record CP139507.1, on the reverse strand, counting down.
TCACATGTTGAAGGTATAAAGACTAAGATGGGTGCAAACACAGGGGTTGTCAAAGAGAAGGACGCATCAAGGGATGAAGGATCATCGATGAAGAATAGTAACAAAAGATCAGAACAGGTGAAAAGAGGACCTTAATCCAAATACTTAGAAACCTCCAGAATAAAGGACAGTTGACATGGTTTCCACCTATTCAATTCCCAGTTTTAAAAGAAAGAAGCTCAGAAGGTAAAGAAGGTGGATCAGTGGAATATTCACGACACAGGATGGATTTCACGCCACCAAGTTTCAACCTTTTATCGCAAAGTGACGAGTCGAACGATGAAAAGGAAAGTGAAGAAAGTCTAGAAAAGGTTATGAATATGCCAATAACTCAGCCAAAAGAGAAAAATGAAGCAACAAAAGATGATGCAGAGAAAAATGAGATGGTGGATAAGATGGTGGATGATGTAACAAAAGCTGATGCAGAGAAGAAAAATGATGAAACAAAGGCTGATGCAGAGAAAAATGAGATGGTGGATAAGATGGTGGATGATGTAGTGGAAACAAGTGGTGCAATAAATAATGATGCACCAGATGAGGATGTATATGATGCAGCTAAAGGGAAACAACTAGCTTTAGTTGTTAAAACTGATAAAGCAAAAGGGAAACAAATGAAAACATCCGAAGAAGAAGCCATATTTAGTCCAGTCCCATTAAGGATGATTACACCAGAAGACGCAAGTAGGATGCAGAAAGAAACAAAACTCATAGGGAAAAGATCAACTGTACCTACTGAAGTGTTTCTTTCTCCATATGTCAAAAGAAAAGTTAACATCAACAGCCACTTGCAAGCTTCTGAGAAATTTATCGTTGATAGCATATTCAGCGGGATGTTTCCTCCTATGTAAGTAAAGCTAGAACCACTAAATTTAAAATTATATATCTATATATATGTATATATTTTTTATTTTTTATTTTTTTATGCATCGTAACAATGTTGTTAATGCATCTTTATTTTGAATTAATACAGGGATATTGTATTCAAAACATCCGACATGTCGATTCCAGGGGTCGTATTTGAAAGCATGTATCCAAACCTACAAGTCGCAAGCGCCGCAATCGATGTGTGGAGCATAATCCAGAACAATGATGAGAAATTGAAGAATAAGATGGCATCACGATATATTTTCTGCAAAACTGGCATGCTGGTAAGAAAGATATATATATATATATATATATATATATATATATATATATATATATATATATATATATATCTTTAACTATATATTTGTCTAACATGACAGTGACACATAAGCGTAGAAATGCCACCTCAATGATGACTCAATGATGACATGGCATTTAAATGATGACATGGCACACACTAATCTTGCAATAAAATCCGGAAATTTAAAAATTTTGCAACTAATGAGAATCGAACTCATGACCTCTTGCCCAAATAACAAAGACTCAACCACTAGAGCACTTGGATGTTTGTGTTAAAAGCTTTAAAAACAAAATATAGATGCTTTAATAACTCCTCATTCATCTAAACACAATTAAAACTGAAACTCCTACTTTGGTGGCATTTCCAAATATCATTTACACCACATTCAATGAAAGGAGCGTATGAATGTATTTTAAAATTTCAAAATCAACATTCACAACAAAAATCACGGCAACTAACCTAAATCAATCACTCCAACCAATCCTAATATATATTTCTTTGCTTCCCGAAGGTAATGATTCATTTTTTAAATCAACCATTTTCTTCTCAATCAATATCATCTCCAGAGATGAATAAGGTATGTGTTTTCGATTTTGAACAAATAATATTATTGTTTCTCTTTTTTACTAAACAAATCAATTTGTTTTTATTTGATTTTATTTTAGGTTTATGTTGGAATTGAATATAGTTTCATTCAAAGGTGGATTTCGTTGGTTTGATTGGTTTTTTTTACAGGAACATGAATGATTGTGAGCATTTTATCATAACTCAGGTATGTATTTTCAAAATCAAACCTTATTAGCCACAGATTCGACTGATCATATCAACCAGTTTTGTGAATTCGTCATTTTACATAAACAAATTGATTATTTGTTTGATTGGTGGTTTATCTAATTATTGGTTCTTTTATCTTTGTTTGACTGCACCAATTATTATTGAGCGTTTTATTTTTGTATGTTGCTATGATTATTTTTATGTTGTGCTTTTTATTGTTAGATTGTTATCTGATTATCCATAATAGGTTGCTATGGTTAATTTAAAATGATGTCTGTTTAATAATTTAGTAATTTGAATCAATGTATAACATGTGTTTGATAAAATGCTTGAACAAATTTCTTAACGTAGACTAACAACGTCAAACACTTTTTCGGCATCACCATCATTGCAAGAGAGTCGGCATCGCCATGCTCTGGAAAAAACCTCGACTCAATGACTCCTGATGGAAGTTTTGTATTTGATAATTTGTTTCCTGGGAGCTTTTATATCTGTCCACTATTAAAGGTACTTGCTTTTTTTTCATCTTATTTTCGTGATATGAAGTAATAATGCTTTATAATTATGATCGTTAATCGCTGCTGAATTTCTAGGAGTATGCTTTCTCACCGGCAGCAGAGGCAGTTGAACTTGGTTCTGGGGAGGCTAAGAAAGTTGTGTTCCAAGCTACACGTGTTGCTTACAGGTATCTTTTTGTTCTCACTATTGACTCAAGCTGTGGTAAGAAGAGTAAAATCAGACTAGCTGGGCTGGTGTATTTTGTAAAGTTATGGCCAGAAATTGCCACATGTTCAGCCAAGTTCATTTAGATTAAGTGCATCCTTTGTATCATGATATTTTTCTAGGGTGTGCTGGTATTTTAGGCTTCATTATAGCATCTAATAGTTGGTTTTTATGATCATGCAAACATTTATATTGACAAAAACATTCTCAACCTTTGGATCGTTCTAACTTTCAATCCTGACCGTACTAACTACCTAATTTAGGTGACCGCTAGATCAAAAGCAAAATGGGTGGGAAAATGCATTTAAACCTATTATTTGCCCCCTATAATTAAGAAGGCATGCCGCATGCTTACATCAAGACTAACCTGTGTATAACGCGTTACAGGAACAAAGATGAAAAGAAGATTTTGTTTTATCCCAGGCAACATCAGGTAATCAACTCTGAAGACATGATTAAAGCAATTTCAGTATCTATTCTCAATCTTAACTAAAGTTTTATGTTTTTAATCAGGTAAAAGTGGCACAAGATGGATGTAAAACTTCGGTTCCTCTTTTTTCTGGGTGACCCGGGCTGTACATTGAAGGATCAGTTTCTCCCTCACTTTCAGATGTTAGTATTAAAATCATAGCTTCTGGAGATAGCCACAATGCTCAAATCAAGAAAAATGAATTAGCTTTTGAAACTACTACAAACGAAGATGGATTGTTTGTTGGAGGACCTCTATATGATGACATAACTTACCATATTGAGGCTTCAAAGGTTTAGACTTGCTATATTTACAATGAAACCACTTAAATTTACAGATTCATGTGATTTATCAGCAATGAAGTCATAAATTTGTGTCAGATTTTGTATAGCTGGTTTACTAAACCTGTCTTTTTCTTGCGATAGTCTGGCTATCATGTAAAGAAAATCGGCGCCAATTCCTTTTCCTATCAGAAGCTTGGTCATACATTCTAAAGAAGATGGAAGAGAGTTATTTCCCTCCGTTCTATTATCATTGAGTGGTGAAGATGGTTATAGAAATAATTCAATATATGCTGCTGGTGGAAGTTTTGTATTTGATAATTTGTTTCCTGGGAGCTTTTATCTCCGTCCACTGTTAAAGGTACTTGCTTTTCTTCATCTGATTTTCGTGATATGAAGTAAAAATGCTTTGTAATTATGATCATTAATCGCTGCTGAATTTCTAGGAGTATGCTTTCTCACCGGCAGCATAGGCAGTTGAACTTGGTTCTGGGGAGGCTAAGAAAGTTGTGTTCCAAGCTACACGTGTTGCATACAGGTATCTTTTTGTTCTCACCATTGACTCAAGCTGTGGTAAGAAGAGTAAAATCAGACTAGCATGGCTGGTGTATTTTGTAAAGTTATGGCCAGAAATTGCCACATGTTCAGCCAAGTTCATTTACATTAAGTGCATCCTTTGTATCATGATATTTTCCTAGGGTGTGCTGATATTTTAGGCTTCATTATACCATCTATCAAAAACTACTACAAATGTAGTCTATAATTTGCCCTTTTTATGGTCATATGGATATATTGATCCCGTGTATGTGAATTCTACGATGCAGTTTTGGTCACTGGGTTACCCTCTTCTGCTTCATGGCAAGACCTTAAGGTTAGTATCCTTTAAAACATTAATTGGTAGTTTGTAACATTTACACTCCATAATATCCTCTTGAATCTGTATTAACTTCACTCTACTCACTCCGCACAACTCTGTCCAGCCTGCTATAATCTCAACAAACTGCAATGTTAGTCAGTAACCAACATTATTGTATGCCAATGTCAAATCAACACGACAAGCATCAAGAAAATGTGAGTTTCTTTTCACTTTAATGGTCTATATATGCATTAAATTTAGTGACTAATTATTTAAAATAGAGCTGTACATGTAAACATGTATTTGATGTGATTTCCTTTGTCGTTTTGTAGGTTCCGTCTCCAGATTCGCGTTCAAGACGAAACTGGGGCAGTATCTTTGTCTCTGTTTAACGATGAATGTCAGGCCATAGTGGATAGATCTGCATATCAACTTTGTGATAAATACAGGAAGGTATCTTCATATGTAACTTTAATCATTTTACAATTTTACATACAAATCTAATACATCCTTTTATACTATATGTAGTCTGCTGATAATTGGGTGTACCCAAATGAGATTACGAGTATTGTGGGTAAAAAGTATGCGTTCAAAGTTGCAATCGATGATTTCAATTCCAAAAAATTGCTTCCTTTGTTTACTGTGTTGCGTTTGTCTAACGATCAAGAGATTATCGAATCTCTGCGTCCATCTGCCACGCCCCATAAGGTATGTATTCTTTTCACATATTATGTCTTCTGATTGATACTAACTGGTGTGTGCTTACTTTATACATAAGTAGCGAGTAACTCATTATTTTTATCTGTTTTTGAATCAGGAGAATGAAGCAACCAGTGGCGCTGTCCCTGAAGTCACTCCATTTGTAAGTATAGTTATTTTAACTGATGTATAACCGACATGTTAAAAAAATAACGCTGTTAAAAAGATTTACATGTTGCTGCTGCCTTAATTTATGCTATGTATACATGTTTCATTGTTGCTGACAAGATAACTTATGTTCTGTACAAGTACTCTTTAGCGTGTAAACGAATGAATCAAGGCAATATTTATACACATGTACCAGATGTTACGCATTTATGCTTATTTACACTACCAAACATACAATATGTCCCACCATTTGCAAGTATAGTTATTTACACAAATAATTTACTCATACATAGAGATTTTTGCCTTTTAACTACTATGTTTATGATAATGTGCAGGATTTGGAGTAGGGATGGCAACGGGTCGGATTCGGGGCGGGTTTTAATGTACCCGTACCCGCACCCGTTTATAATATCCAAACCCGTACCCGCCCCATTACCTTTCTTTTGTAGTTAGTATCTATTTTGTGCCGTGTTGACTAATTTGTTTTTTGGTTTTATAGGAGATCAAAAAAGGTTAAACAATTCCACTTAAGAAATGTAATGAGAAGTCGGAAAATGCTACCTCGCGTATATCTGTTTGTGCCGCAGTTTGGCTGATAAGAAATGTAATGAGAAGTCGGAAAATACTACCTCGCGTATATCTGTTGCTTCAAAAAACTCCACTTAAGTAGATTTTCTCCTTAAATCGCCACTGAGAAACATTGTCGACCTACTGGATGTGGTACAGGTACCACCTACATGACCCATCACTACACCATAACTTTTTAGTGTATTACATAAATGACCAAGCATAAGGTAGCTTTACATGTAATCGTTGTATTATTTATTTAGGGTGTCCATTCAATAATTGTTGGAACCATATGTGCTGTTGAAGAAGATGACTGCTGGTGGTACATTGGTTGTCGGGTATGCAAAAAAAAAGGTGGTAAAAGCATCAGATATTGTTGATCTTGATTCTGAGACCCCTCATAAACAGTTTCCACTGGTGGCCCAACCGAATGGTATTGCAGTAAATGTCAAATCAACACGACAAGCATCAAGACAATGTGAGTTTCTTTTCACTTTAATGGTCTATATATGCATTAAATTTAGTGACTAATTATTTAAATTGCAACCTCATCTTTTTATTCCTTGGATGAAAAAAATCAAACATTATAAGCTTTGTGTTTTGTTAATACAGCAATGATTGAGGAACGAGCAAACCTTCCTGAGATTTCAATACAACCAGTGGTTGCTGGAGTTGCGAAGAAAACTTCCCAGGCTGTGGGACACGCCGGTGTAGACCCTTTATGAATATGATATCTGGAAGTGACTCGAGTTTAGTAGATGAAACAATTTCAGAATTTGATTATTTTCTTTATATACTTATGTTCTATAAACAATTTCAGTTGACGTTATAGGATAGCATACGTCATGAACAATTTTAGTTGACGTTATATACTTTCTTTATATACTTATTATTCATTAATGAGTTTGTATCTCTTACAAATGATATGATCGTGATAAATAAAATGGATTTCAAGGGTAATAATACATGAAATGGATTGACTAACTATAAAAAGATCAAAATGGATGGTCAACTATTAAGTGTCATTTTGTTCAATGGTACCAATGCATATGTGCAACAATTGTGTTGTCAGTTGAAGTTTCTCTACAGATAGTTGTTAACAATTTAAAAAACAAGGGGAAAGACGATTTTAACTACAACCTCTTCTATGGCATTGCCACCTAAATCAAGTCCAAAAACAGGTTTTCAGCAAGACGGCTGTACAAAGAACTCTAGGAAGTCGAAGGCCATATACAATTCAAGTAAACCCTTGACGGTTGTTTACATACTTTTTACAAATATTTAAGCAAAAAAAAAATAATAATAATAATAAAAAAAAATAAAAAAATAATACCATTTGATCCTGTTATTGTTATGTTTAACCCCGTAAGAAATTTTTGATTATTTTCTTTATATACTTACGTTCTATAAACAATTTCAGTTGACGTTATAGTAGTTTTCCTGTTCTTATAAATAAGCAATTGCAGTTGTTAGTTGTTAGAGTTTATTATGGAGCCACAAAGACCAAATCTTTAAGAAATTTTTTGATTTTACCTGATAAGCGCCGATGGGATAGTGATTTTGGTGAAGTTGTATAATTTTATTAGAAGAAAAAATAGCACTTAATTTCCATTATGCTTTACCAATTGTTGTTCAAGTTTTGAAACAAAAGTTATTAACAATCCTAACAAGCTTCCACTCGCTGTTACTTATTATTCATTAATACTCACAACATACATTTCTTTTCAAGGCCATCAAAATTGGAGGCGACGATGCATGGACGTTTATTATACTAAAAGTTACAAACACACTTGTTTATAAAATCATTGACTTATTACTTATTATTCATTTTAAAAAATAATTCAACCTGCTTACATTTGTTGTTGTTTCTTACTTTATTCACACACATGGACAAGTATACGTAGCTCTTTCACGCATCAAAAGCAAAAATGGTTTGAAGGTTGTTGTTTCTAATGTGGATGGTACTCTAACAAAAACTACTACAAATGTAGGGTTGGGTAACGGGTAAAAACTTTTCTCAAAGATATTTAGTGCATAAATATGTCAGAAGTAACAAATACAACAATTTAAAAGGTTGTATGGCTTTCATTATTTCATTCTTTCAATATCAAGCACAATTGCAACTTACAACAAAAACGAGTTATGTATGCAGATTAAACTACTAAAATTAGTAGGTTTTTTTTTTTTTTTTTTTTTTTTTTTTTTTTTTTTGTAACATTGATTGTGAGTTTGTTGTAACATAATGTGTATAAACATGTCCATTTATATAATAATAATAATGTGTGTAGTTCTTTACAATTAACAATATTTTTTTTACCATTACTAATCTTATATTTTTCCTACTGTTTGCTAGAAGGAATCCATGTTGATGTACAAGATGTGGCGACAACCTCTAAACAACATCCGGTCGAGTGGTATTTCTCAAAATTAGCTCAGTTAAGGAAGAAAAAGTGGGACGATTTTGAAAAGCGCAACATGAAAAAAAAATCAAAAAATAAAGCAAATAAGCTTAAGGTAGACCAAAGAAGACAAAAAAAGATTGAGCTTCACGAAGAGGAAGATGTTAGCGATGAAGAGCTTTTGGAAACAATTGACTATCACAATATGCATTTATCCTATGATCAAGAGAAAATACATAAATTTAATTGTTAGATTGCTCTTTGATAAATTTTATTATGTTTATGTCACTATATAAAGATTTCAATGTTTTGTTTTTTAATTTTTTTTGTCTTACTGTATGTTTTTATTATGTTTTGTTTTTTTCAATATTTGTTTACGTACACATATTGCTACCGGATACCGGATACAACGACAAAATGCTAATCATAATAAAGTTATATAATATAATGAAAATATAAAATCTGAAATACTTTATCATATATTTTTACGTTTACACTACCTTTTAGGTTTTCCTGAAGGTTCTTCCTTATTCATTTCCTTATTGTTACCATGCTCATGATCAGATGTATGAGTTTTTGCTGGTGCGACTACAACACTAATATTCTTATCAGGTTCATTTTGCGGTTCTGAGTTTGATGAACTTGATTCAATGGATTCACATTTTTTTTATAGAACTCGACATGTTTTGAGAGTATTTTTTATTTATGTGGTATTCGTGTGTTTTGTTTTGAGATGTTTGTAGATATTATATATACTGTTTAGAAATTATAAATTAGGAATATATGCACTAATAATAGGGAAATCATAACCATGTATCAAATTTTAATGTTAGGAATGAATGTACAAAGTTAATCAAGATTTTTTTTGAAACTTAACCCAATAAATGATCCTGTGCAAATATATGTGGAATAAAATACAATGAAACCAAATTTTGTAACCAAATTACTTTCAAAACTGATTCTTTGTAAAACTCAAGATATGTATCAATTTGATTAAAATTCAAATGATTCCATCATCATTCCAATTATACTCCTAAATTATCTCAAGTTGTAAGAAAGCCTAACACACTATTGATCAACACAATTTACATGTTTTCTTAGTCTTAATCCTACACTATATATTATATTTACATGCTTTCATTTTATGTTTACAACATTTACTTTAACAAAGTCAGTACCATGAACAAACATTTTCTTTAACAACGTGTTTTGATAATACTCTTAATGTTATTTCTACATCTAATACATGATCAATTAATAAAGTCATTCCAGTTATTTTTGTTAAACATAATCTTCCGATTATCAATATTTCATTATCATTAAAAAAATCACGAAAAACAATTGAATGAAGCGTGTATATATACCCGGCCATCGCCGGGTCATGAAGCTAGTATATATATATATATATATATATTTTTATATAATATGTATATAACATTACGCAAGAAAACCAAATCATATACTATTGCCTAAAAAAGTGCATCGGTATTACATATTAGTGCATCAGTGTTACATATTAGTGCATCAGTGTTAATATTCCCTAAAAAAGTGCCTAAAAAGTGTTTCGTGTTTTGAAGCTACCACGGAATCAAGAAGAGTTTAGTAGAAGAATGGAGGATGTGCTCAAATATTCAACAAAAAACAACTTGGACAATGTTGAATTGGTAATATATATATATATTTTTTATTATTTGTTGATAGTATATAAATTTAGAAATATTGTACAAGTAAATGATATATAGTGTATAACATAATGAATATGAAACAAATATTCTTCCTAATAACAATGCCACAAAATCAATACAATCATTACTATCTGATTGTATACAACCTAAAAACATGCGAAGCTGATATCATCGACAACGTCCATGATGAAAGCCAGGACATTGTAAAGAGATACGGGGATGCTCCATTTGAGTTGGTAAGTTTTATAAGTGTTTTAAAATTAGGACATCGCATTTATAAAAAATTGCATATGTTTAAGCAAATTATGTCCTTGCTTTTGAAATTTTTGAGTTCAGTATAGTAGTTTAAATTGATACTTAAGCATGGGGTTGATTTCCTTAAGGTTCTGAGGAGCTTTGTCTCAAACCAGTGTTAAAACTGGATCAGTAGCCTATTCCATTCTAAGTTACGAACTTGCAGCCCTTTTATAGTCAATTTAAGTTCGGAACTTGGCATATGTTTAGTTTAACTGCTATAAGGCTATAAAAAGTGTTTGGGTAAAGCTTTATGTTGGTTAGATTGATGCATCTGTGTTGTTTAAATTGATGCATCTTTGTAGTTTAATATGATGAATCTGTGTAGTTTAATTTGGGGTCAAAACACTTTCATTGTTCATATGCACTTAGGGATAGTTCAAACTAGCTTAATCTAAGCTGAATCAGTTGTTTGTTTGAGGTTCTCAGTGTTTTTAAAGGTATTCATAGTGTTAAGCTTGATTCTCCAAAATTGAGGTTCTCATCTGATCCAATAAGCTAGTCTAGAATCATGTTGATTTTTGTGCTACATTTTGGTGCTTTTGAGTTCCTTTTAGATCACAAACTAAGATTTCAAGGGACGGTTTCAGAACAAAAGGAATTGGTCCAAGTTTTGGTCAAAAACTGACTGCATCAGTATGTACTGATGCATCAACATAAGTATTGCCCAGATCAGTGATAGTTTTTTATTATTAATTGCTTCATTATCAATCCTTTTTAGCTGAAACTTGGTGAAAATGATATTTGGTTGTTCTTAGACTTATTCCATATTTTTTTACATTTTTTTTATTAGCTTATTGATAGATTTTCACAGCTAAGAATTTTTAGTTAACCTTTGTTTTTAGTTTAAGCTTATAAACTTATCTAATACAAAGTCATATGTTCAGATCAATTGATGCATCTGTGTTGTTTAATTGGTGCATCTGCTTTGTTCAATTGATGCATCTCATTTGTATTTAATTGTATAACAGACAAAAGCACTTGCAACATACTTGGACTCGGTAAACCACCACAGTGCAGCAAAGATTGCTAAAGCAAAATTAAAGATAATGAAGCTGGAGCATGAAACAAAAAAAACCCATTCAGGTCTGCAATATTCTTGATGCGACATATGGAGACTTTCTGTGGAAGAAAAAGGGAGTTCAACCCGGGATTTAAGAAAGAGTGTTTGGCGCAAAACAGGCAAATTACGAGCCTTCGAAAAAAGTACGTCGTGAAGATGTTAATGAATCTCATAAACGAAAAAATGGAGCAGGCAGATATGGAATCAGAGAAATTCAGAAAATTAAATGACGCTCAGAAGCTAAATTTCCAAAGTGTTGCATTTCCAAAGCTGCAAAAAAGGGTGTTGCAATACTTTGACGAGAATGAAAAGAAGCGTATGGTAAAATGGAACTTTCTGCAAAAAAAATCCGAGCAAACAATATGATGTAATAAGCTTACATTAGAACTAGATTTACTTAATTTCCAAACATTATGGCGTGTATTGCGCAACCTGTTTGTATCGCAAACCTGAAGTGTTAGTATCATGATGATTAGTTATTTTATTGTTAATCATGCATAATCGATCAATGTTTTCAAATCTTATCTGCTTGGAAACTCGATATACTATATGCTTAGAAAATAAGCTGTAGATTATTTTTTAGTATTGGATAGATTCAGTTTGACCACAAAAGGTCATCATTGAACAAGCTTTGATTTATGCATAAATTTTTGTTTTGAATATATCCTTATGCGATAGAGAGAGTGTAAGAATCATTATGACCTTGTACATCATTAAGTTGTAATTGATTTTTGATCAGTATGTATGTAAGTTGTAACTGATTTCATAAATTGGTGCATCTGTTTTGTTTAATTAGTGCATCTGTTTTGTATGTAAGTTATAAACCAAACTAATATATCATAAATAAGCAATAAGCTCAGAATGCAAAAAATAAGCAATCTTGTAATAATAAAAAATGGTGCATCAAAAAAATACAATCATATATTAAACTAAAAATTAATGAAATTTCCATAAATCCAAATCAAATCCAAAATACAATTCAATAAAATCCATCAGACAAAACAAGTCTTACTCTTTGTTGTTCGTTTTTGCTGAAGTTCATTATTCAAACACAAGTCCTAAAGAAATAAAAAAAATAAATAAATAAAGGAATAGAATGTATGTTTGAACATATAAAACCTGCATATCAGAAACATAATAAAGCATCACTCCTGGTAATCAACATCAACGGAACGAGAAGAACGGGATGATCTTTTGCGGCCACCACTGATGCTAGCCTTGTTCGAGCAGGTTCTAGAGTTGTGACCCTCAGCTTTTCCACATGTAAAGCAAGTTCTTTGCTTCTTTGATGCTTCAGCCTCTTTACGTAATATTTCATCCATGTTCTTCCATCTTGAGTGGGAACCAGTACCTTTGTTCTTCGATTTCCTGGGAACTTGAATCTCTACATTAGATGGTTCAGTGACACCAAGCATCGAACAAAAAATGTCCGCCTTATTCTTGTTAATAATAACAGGAACCTCATCTTGAGCTGAAGACAGTAAATCCATCAAATGTAAACGGTATAGCTCAAGTTTGTCTTTGAATGGCATCAACCTATCAACAGTATCTTCAACAATCTGACGAATTGCACGAACATCAGAAGATGAACTTGTCTCAGCAGCATTTACAGTAGCATCAAAACAAATACTATCCGGAGTCTTCGACCACCTATCAAGAACATACTCCTTTGGAAAATCTTGCACATTGTTCATCCTCAAAACGTAAAAAATATGACGACATAGAAGTCCAAAAAGCACAAAACGCTTGCACGAACAAGTGGTACTCATATCAGACGAAGAATATAACACTTGAATAGAGAATAAAAGTTGCATCAATTTATAATCAATCAATGCATCTAAATATAGAAATGTATAAATATTATTTAAAAAATTAATGCATCTGAACATAGAATAAAAGGTGCATCAATTTATAATCAATTAATGCATCTAAATATAGAAATGTATAAAAAACAACTTTATTTTAAAACTAAAATTAAGCTCAGAATAAGCTTATGAAAAGTGAACAGTGGCTAATATAAGCAAAAACAATTAAGTTTTAAGCAAAATGGGCAGATAAGTTATATTAAGCTAAATACAAACTAGAAGAAGCTAAAACAAGTAAAGTCTAATCTAAATGAACAAATAATCTCACGATAAGCTAACATGAAAAGCAGATAAGCACTGAAAGAATAAGCTAAAGGCTACTGTTGTGTTCTGTGATACACTTATGCACTTATGCAGGATGGTATTGTTGTGTTCTGTGATCAGGTTTATGTTGCAAACTTGCCAAAACTCCTTATAACCTGGTGAAACTTGATCAACTCTAGCAAAACAACTTAACTCACTATAATGAACATTAAATTTGCAAAACTATATCTAAAAACAACTTATATGAGTAATAAGCTAAATGGACCGTTAGCAATTTATAGTCAAGCACAAATTACTTAATTCTAGAAAACTCTTCAAAACAACTTAAACTAACCTCAAAACAACTTATACAAAGTGATTCAAGCTATATTAAAGGAACTTAATGAGTACATGAACAATACATTTATTTTTTTACCCATTTTAAAGCCTATTCCAAACACTCCTTTACTTGACTGTTTTTACTTTTTATAATAGAAATGAACAAATTAAGCTAGGATTATGAAACTCAGATCTTAGATTGGACCTACAACAACTGTTACAGCAGACTATAGAAATGCATCAATTTAAGGTGCATCAATTTATAATCAATCAATGCATCTGAATATAGAAATGTATAAATATTATAGAAAAGATTAATGCATCCAAATATAGAATAAAAGGTGCATCAATTTATAATCAATCATACCTCATAAACTTCAAACGAATTCCTGTCCTTCCACTTTCTGGGAATCCATAGCACTATCAAAGTGGCTAAGAAACTCAACTAACGTAAGGTGTGGAGTGGTAAATCTTCCAAAAAAGTGGTTCTCAGATTCAGAACGTGAAGTCGTACGCATTAGTCCAGACATGTCTTCATCTCGGAGAAAAGCTGGAATCCATCTAACCCTCATTTCATATATATCAGACAACCACTTATTCTCACTTAGGTCAAAATCAGCAATAATATTGGCCCACTCATCTTTAAATATACTAGGTGAGATCTGATCATTCCAAACTATCTTATAGAGCCTTCGCTTGAAATCAGAGTCTTCATTACAGATAGATGAACCAACCTGCAAACAAAAAAAGTGCATCAGTGTTACATATTAGTGCATCAATGTTACATAATAGTGCATCAGTGTCACATATTAGTGCATCAGTGTTGCATACTAGTGCATCATTGTTATAAAATTAAAATATATACATAACTAATCTAAACATACCTTAGTCGTGAGCTTCTGCATAATGTGCCACATACACAAACGGTGACGAGCATTTAGGAAAACATCAGCAATCGCTTGCTTCATCGACGGGTCCTGGTCTGTAACAACAACCTGTGGATGAGTAATAAACGCCTTCTGGAACGCACGAAGCAACCACTTGTAGGAAGAGATAGTCTCATCAGAAAGAAGGCCAGCTCGAAATGTCACGGAATGGTTGTGGTTATCTATACCAGTGAATGGTACAAAGACCATCTTGTTCCTGCAAAAAAGTGCAACAGTACAAAAAAAGTGCATCAGTATTAAACAAAAAGGTGCATCAGTGTAAAAATAAAAAAGGTCAGGACAAAAAAACATTACTTGTTCGATCTAAACGTGGCATCAAAAGAAATAATATCTCCAAAACGCTTATAGTTCAACTTCGTAGCATTGTCAGCCCAGAATAAACCACACAACGCATCACCTTCCCCCATGTAGTAATCCACAGAAAAACCTTCACAGTGCGTTTCCATGTTCTGCAACTTCTCAACCGCCATCTGTGCGTCACGGTCCCCGATAAACAAATTCATATCACGTCTAAAGTTTTTACGATCAGCAACCGTCGCTCCAATATTCTCAAACCCTCCATAAATTTCTTTCATTAGCTTAAAAGCCCTAACTGGTCCAACGTTATAATTTGATACTTGCATAAGGAAATGCTGTTTGGAATAACCTAAATCCCGTGAGTTAATCATAAACTGCATGTCCTTTTGCGAAACAAGAGGGTGATTATGCTCCTCAACAAACCAATAAACTTCATACCTATCTCCCTCAATTTTTCTAACCCTCATAGAAGCCAAACAATCAGTCTTACATGAAGTATTCTTTCTAAAAGCCTTCTTAACAAAAGCATCGCTAACTTGAGACATATCAATACCTTTCCCTTTGTTAACGCACTTACCTTTCCCTTTGTCAACACACTTACTTTTCCCCTTCCTACACTTGTCAACCTCATAATCCGACTTATGCTTATCATATTTTGAATATCTCTTCTTTCCACTTTTCCTACAACTGAAGTATTTGATAGTTATATCACTAGAATCGTCCCTACACTCAGTCCCAAGCTTAATATCAAACCCAGCTAATTTCGCATAATGCATATAAAAGTTATAAGCCTGACTCAACGAAGAAAAAACAGTTCCTCTGCTAGGCTTCTGATCATCACCTACTTTAGGGATCCATTTCCTACAAGTTTCTACGCTATCATCAGAACGACAAACCACATCACTAATACTAGAAACATCTATACTACCAACAGGTTCACGAACAACACCAATGGACGACGCACTACAACTAGAACTAGAAGTAACACTGAAAGTTGACATCAAACCTGAAAAATATAAAAAATATACATAAATACAATTATCATTCAAATCAGTGCATCAACATATATAACAAAAATGATAGCATCAGATACAATAGCAAATGTAAAATGTATCAGCATCAGTATACATTTTTGTTTATCAACATCATAGCATCTGTATACATTTTTTGTTATAAATGTAAAATGTATCAGCATCAGTACATATTTTTTGTTCTAAATATCATAGTTTCAAATATAATAGTAAATGTAAAATATCATAGAATCAGATATAATAGTATGCATCAGATATAAAATTAGTGCATCAGTATACATTAAACATAATCATAACAAAAAAAAACATGTAATCGAACAAAATAGCGCATCAGCATAGATAATATAATGAATTAAAATTATAAAAAAAATCAGATAACATAATAAAATAAAAATATGCATAATGTAAGAACTATAATCACATAAACATCATCATCAAAGCTAAACAAAAAAAATCTATAAAATTAGTGCATCAGTATAAACATCACATTACAAAAAAAAAAAAAAAAATCATATAATCGATACACAATTTATTCATATAAAAGCTGAATATCAAACACATAAGCTTCGATTCATATAAAAGCTTAATATCAAACACATAAGCTTCGATTTCAATTTTAACTAACAAAACTTAAAAAATTAAACTAAAAACAGTTAAAACACTTACATTCAGGATTGAGTTGAGACATTAGATAAGGAACGATAGAATGGAGAGAAGAATCTGGGTTAATGTGTGCAAAATAATGGAATTGATATTTGGATTATATAGGGAGAGATCAGAGAATTTAGGGAAAGTTGTAGCAAATAATGAAGTTATAATTGGACTTATATACGATTCAGTAAACGTATTATTAAAAAGGAACGAATTAAACCTTGTAAAATATAAAATGTTACAATAAGACCCTTGTAGTTGTTGAAAAAAAGAAGGTTGGAAGGGAGGGGGTAATTTGCACTATTTTTCTACTTTTTCACCAAAGTGTATTTTCTCCAAGAACCAATATATATATATATATATAT
This sequence comes from Artemisia tridentata subsp. tridentata, assembly GCA_021014915.2. Classification (NCBI taxonomy): domain Eukaryota; kingdom Viridiplantae; phylum Streptophyta; class Magnoliopsida; order Asterales; family Asteraceae; genus Artemisia; species Artemisia tridentata. The sequence continues at coordinate 355,049,539 of CP139507.1, read as the reverse complement.
ATAAATATATTATATATATATATATAATATATATATATATATATATATATATATATATATAAAACAGGATAAGCATGACTAGATAAAGCCACATCATCACAAATAAGTCCACGTCATCATCATTAAATCCACGTCAAAGTCCACGTCATCACATTTAGTCCACCTAAGCATGATTTTAGGCAATTAAAATTCGGATTAATTAAAAAATTGACATTTGCAAGAATCGAACCTGAGTCATTTAATCCACATACAAATGCTTCAACCACTAGACCAAGCCAGTTTTTGTGATTTATAAAAATTACGAAAATTTTTATAAACTTTTAAATTACGATTTTTTTTTTTAAATTACGAAATTTTTTATAAACTTTTAAATTACGAAAATTTTCAAAATGTTCCGTTTTGGTACGTGTATTATTTTTCGTTCCACTTCATGTTGCGTACTTTCATATGTTTTCATACGTTTTATCCATTCTTATACGTATTCGTCTGTTTTTCATACGTTTTTATCCGTTTTCATATGTTTTCATACGTTTTGTCCATTTTTATACGTTTTCATTCGTTTTATACATTTTATTACATTTTTATCCATTTTTGTCCGTTTTTATACGTTTTCGTCCATTTTTCTTACGTTCTTATACGTTTTTATCCGTATTTATACGTTTAAAATGGATGAAAACGTAAAAAAAAAAAAAAAAGTAAAATAAAAGTTTATAAAAAAGAAAAAAAAAGTTAAACAAAAGCTTATAAAAGTTTTCGGAATTTAAAAAAACCAAAAAAAAGTTTATAATTTTTTTTGTAATTTAAAAGTTTATAAAAAGTTTCGTAATTTTTAAAAAAAAATTCTATAAAAATTTTCGTAATTTAAAAGTTTATAAAAAATTTCGTAATTTAAAAAAAAAGTAAAAAAGTTTTTAAAATATTCGTTATTTAAAAGTTTATAAATTTTTTCATAATTTAAAAAAAAAGTATATGAAAATCTTCGTAATTTAAAAGTTTATAAAAATTTTCTTAATTTAAAAGTTTATAAAAAATTTCGTAATTTAAAAAAAAAGTAAAAAAAGTTTATAAAAGTTTTCGTTACTTAAAAGGTTATAAAATTTTTCGTAATTTTAAAAAAGTTTACAAAAATATTCGTAATTTTAAAAAAAGTTTATAAAAAATTCGTAATTTAAAAAAAGAGTAAAAAAATTTATAAAAAGTTTATAAAATTTTTCATAATTAAATTTTTTTTTTTTATAAAAACTTCGTAGTTTAAAAGTTTATAAAAACTTTTGTAATTTAAAAATTAGTAAAATAAAAGTTTATAAAAATTTTCATTAAAAAAGGACAGTCAATGAAATCCGAAACCACCTGGGACAGTAGATGCAATATGGGACAAACCCGCAGGACGATCCATGTAATTTACTCAAAACTTAAATATGTCACGTAGACCTTTTTTCCGGTTTTATAGAAGTTTAGCCGGTTGCAGGTAAACAAGCGTGCAAAACGGAACAAAACATGAAAGTACGCAACATTAAGTGGAACGAAAAATAATATACGTACCAAAATGGAACATTTTGAAAAGTACGTAGCTATTGTACGGCAAAAACCCCAATACAAAATAAGTAAGTCATGCTTAAATAATTGATAATGTTAAGCTATATTTAAGGAATAGATTATGCATAAAAATAAATTATTATTATTATCCATTAGAAAAAAAGATACGTATATTTTTCCACAACCCTAGAACAAAAACCATAATCATTCGGTATCCTTCCTCCAAGGAAAAACACACACAAAACCCTAAAACAAAAATGGGGAACAAAAAACACCCAAACAAAGATTCGTCTTCTTTGTTGGTAATATAGTATCCAGGTATGTTGTTTATAACTGTAAGGATTCATGCGTGAGTATATACTTTTTTATTGACATTTAGTTTTCCATTACAACTTTAGGTTCCAGGTCTGCATCGAAAGCATAACTATGGTGAGCAGTTCAATGGACCGTGCAACTGGGATCTTTAATACCCTAATAACCAAGGCTTCCAAAACACCACATAATTTCATAATAGACCAGACAAATGTCTACAAGAGTCCTCGCAGTAAGATCTTTTATCATTTGTGATGATCTTTTTTCTAGGTTGAAGTAGGTATCGATTGTATTCTTTGATCTCTTTAACTTCATTCCTGTAAGTATATAGTTTGATAAAATGGCTTCCATAGAATATGTATATCTTCTTGTCTTCCAGAGTTCGCCAACTGTTCACGCACTTTCATCATCAACAGATAATAGTTGTCATACGTATTCGCGTAAGTTATTTATTCTTTTTAGTTTTTTCTGCCTTTTCCTTCTTCTCTTTTACCAACAATTCACCCCTACAAAATCAAAGCTATTACGATGAACAAATTTTCTGTCTTTCATTGTTAAGATCCTACTGTTTAAGGTCATCATATTTTTGTATCGTTCTCATCTTGAACAGTTGTGAACAGCAAATGTGAAACACCTGTCTCCCTTACTCATCAAAACCACTAACCCATTAGCAAACAAGATAGAGAACATCTTGTGGAAAACTAGAAGGGGGGTTTAATAGTTTTTACCGTTTTAAAATTTTCTTCGCTTTGTATGCCTAACGTGATTTCAAAGTAAAGCAAACAATCAAGCAATATATATAAAGCAAGTAAGTAAAGGAATGATCAAACCACACAACACGGATGTTTATAGTGGTTCGGCTACAAAAACTCTCTTCCTTTCCCTACTCCACTCCTCGAGCCTCTAACTCGAGAGTTTTTCTACACTAAGAAACAAGCTCCCTTCTAGGCGGAGAAAACCTTTAAACGTCGCTTACTCTTTATCTGGTACTAAGCTAAACACCGAGTTCTTTACAAAGGTACAACCACTCCCGTTGGTTCTTTGACAAGGGTACAACCACTCCCGACACTCTATGTGTTTTGAGGACTAAAACACTAACCGAATTCTACCGAATGAATGGTATAGACAATGATGTGTGAACACTAACAAATCACACAGTTTCTAACTATCAAGACTTGCAACACAGTGTTGAAGCTTGTATGCTTGATCTTCTTTGCTACAAAAGAGAGATCACTAAGAATGAAATGAATGAATGTAATGGGTTAGTAATGTACAAATGAATGAGTGTATAATTTAAGCTATATGAGTGATGGTTGTCCTTGAATGATCAGCTTGCTATTTATAGGCAAAACTGATCAGACAACCCACGGATTTGGCGGACCCAAATCCTGGGGTCCGTCCATATACTGGTTTGGTTCGGCGGGGACAAGCCAGCTAAGATATTCCCAAATCTTTCCATATTTTGTCAAGTCTTGTCAAGATCTTACAAAGTCAACTCTTTAGCTTCAAGATCTTTACAAAATATATTGTAAAGTCAAATAAGATTTCCTAATGAGGTATACCATGATGTCATGTGTATTTCCATTTTTAAGAAATAAAAATAAACATGTAAATGTATATATGTATGTAATGTGTAATTCCTAGTGATCATGTGATATGTAAATGTGTTTTAAAAAGCTTGTTACTAAAATGTAAAAGACTTTAACATATACTTATGCTTTGCTAAAGATAAACCTTATAATTGTCATTAACAAAATAAAGCAAAGATCGTAAAATATAAATAACGTTTTTAGAACGATATTTGTATTAACAGTCACCCCCTTTTTGTTGATGACAAAACATAAAGTTTATTTTTAAGCAATGTAATAAGTAAAGTGAAAGTATTTTAAAAAAAATAGATTAAGTTAGTTTTATGCAAGTTTTGAAAACAATTTTAAGCATAAAAACATTCACTGTGATGTTAACAGTGATGTATGAACTTAATCCTTTCTCCCCCTTTTTTTCGAAACAAAAAAAAAAGATAAGCGTAGCGGAATGTGGTGAACGATTCTTGGTTATAACTCCCCCTAATTTGGAGTAACAAGAATGATTCCATGATTTTGAAAACTTAAAGCTCCCCCTTGGATAATACTCCCCCTAATGGGAATACCAAGATCATAATGCATGAATGATCCTACAAACCAAAAGTTAGTGTATTATATGCTCCCCCTTGATCAATACTCCCCGTTGCTAGGGTACCAACGTATGTGATTCAAGGTTTGTGAATGCTACAAAATAAGTGTTAGTTATATATGAATAAATCCATCCAAGTAGCATAATGCAAATGTGAAGGTTCAACCAAACATTGTAGTGCAACCCATTTGACTTTAAAAAGTCAACTAAGTAAAATTGTCCAAACCAATCACAAAGGTCAAACAAAGATACTTTTAACCAAACATATAGATAATGATGCAAATCAACCAAAATATTATTATGCCAAATAGTGATCACCCAAAAGCATAAATATAACATCCATTAATTGAAAATTTGTTTGTGACATAAGTCACAAAACATGATGTTACAACATTAAAAAGAAGATAACTAAAAATTCTAAAAAGTCCTAAAAGTTCCTATAAAAGGAAACTAGAAAGAAGCTAAAAGCTCCTATTGTGGAGGATGAGAAAGCGCATTAAGGCGCTCGAGAATGTGGTTCAAAATGAATCGCATTTCATTTTGCAATTCAAGAACCGAGATGTTGGTTCGTTGCACCAAATGAGCGGTCTTCTCACACATCATACAATCATGTCGTGGAGGTGGAAGGGTTGTTGGATTTTGTCATGGTTAAAATGGGAAGGATTGCAAACAAGTACAGAGGTGATGCTTAGAGTTGATGGTAAAGGTGTGAGTTTTGATCAACTAAAGGTTCCAATTTATAGGCAGGAAGGATTATAGAAATTTGTGTTTGGATTTGATGTTCATCCATAGAAGGATGGAGGTTCCTAATGATTTGGAACAAAAAATTGTGCTAGTCATATCATCTAAGTCAAACCATAGAGATTAAGTTGAGTGAAAGGTTAAAGATATGCAGTAAATGCAAGACCTTAGTGGGAAATCTTATTGATGTGATGTTTCCACGGATTGCAAGGAACCAAATTGTGGGTTCCTTGCTTGTTACAGAAAGGTAACTCAAATGGAAAATTTGAATATTCAAATTTTGGTGGGAAATGGAATTCTTATTATTCTAAGTGTTCCTAAATCATCCTAATATGCCTAATGATCAGTAGAATAATCCTAAGAACTAGAATCAATGATCTAAGGATCGGGATTAGTCAGGAATTTTGAAAAAGTTACTGTTGGAGTTGGCGGATCCAATCGATAACAAAGGCGGAACCAAAATTTTGGTTTCGCGAAATCCGTAGTGTGAAGATTGGCGGAGCCAAAGTGCTCAACAGACGGAACCCATAACTTGGTTCCGTCATATGGAAGTGCTATTTCTTAACAGAGAGATTGTCATATTTTTCGTTACCCGTTCAAATCCCGAAAATTCTCCTAAAACATATGTAACTACTAATATGTGATAGAATAAAATAAAAAATATAGGTTCTAACACAAGTTTACACATAGATTAATTCGATGATAATAACTTACCATAAAAGTAGGTTAAGCCAAACGATGGCTTAAGCATGAAAATTGATAATATCATGTGCTATCGTCTTAAAAAGTTATGTTAGTTCACAGAAATACATCATACAAACATAATATTCTAAGAATACAAGAATTCAACACATCATTGTCGTGAAATTGTCTAATACCAAACATTCCCTAGCCCTCACTTCTTGCTAAGCTTTTTGTGGAGCTTCATGACCCACCGTCTAAGATTCTTCATCATTCCTCGAGTTTGACGAAACTCCTCAGATTGGTTGTCGATGGGAGGTAATTGACTCATATACTCGGGTGGAGGAATCCTAGAATTTGGCAAGCCATCATCCTCGCTAACCGATGATGATGATGATGATGATGATGAGGTGGGAGGATGAGCTCGTTTTCCCTTTGTACTGAGTTTGATTTACTTTGAAATGAACATTCATGTAACCATAATCATTTGTGCTAAGACCTACAGTTGCATAGAATTCAAGTATGAATCTGGGGATTATGAGTTCATCAATGTCTAGGAGACAATCGAATTGAATGGCGGCAAGTTGTTCTCTAAGAATGGTTCCTTCTAGGAATGAGGGGTCTACGGTTCTACCCTCATGTACATAGCGTTTTTCTAAGGCTTTGAAGATTTCAACTTGTTCCTTAGTAAGTCCTTTGGCTTTGTAATGTTTAGGTAGGTATTTGACGGTGTCTTTGTGATCACAATAAGTAGCGGGAGGCATGATTATCCTAAACACGAAAATTTCATAGTTTAGTTAAAATTATTGAAAATACGTATATAGATTTCTAGTGTGTGCCTATATGGGGAAAATGTAGAGTTGCGGTTATCTCGACTCTTTTTTATGCATGAAAATTTTGTTAATGCAAGTTTTATAGTAAAATTAGAGATAACCCAAACGCTCCTACTTCAATGTAGCATCGATTGAATGTACCCGAAAATACATATTAGTTATGTATTTCCTTTAGCATTCAAGAGACATTATGCAAGTGATGTGTAAAAACATAACGTTTTTGTATTTGTATGAACAATGTTCAAAAACCATTTTTCCTAGTCGTGAGAAGATTTTGATAAAAATTTCTCATCGGGGTTTTGATAAATTATGACAATGTTCTACAAGATGCAATTCCTAACTAAGGAAGACTTGATTTGTGATGCAATTCAGTAAATATGTTTCATGATTTAGCTAAAAATATGAATAAACCCCAAGTTTTGATTTTGTGCATGAAATAGAAATCCTAGACTCAGATCAGGAATGTAGACGTGATTAGGATACTTACAGAGATGATTAGAGCACAAATTGATGGAAGGAGATGACCTAAATTGTGAGTTTGGATGATTTTGAGTCGAGTTCTAGTAGGTGATTTGTTTTTGGGAGTTGTGATGTACAATACATGGTGTTTATTTAATATACTAAAAAACTGACTCAGGTGGCCACGAATCTGGCGGAACCAAAACAAGGGGTCCGCCCTTGTTGTCGGTTGGTTTCGTGGATCAGGCCTAGTTTTTGGTTTTTGGTTAATTTAAGGTTCAAGCTAAGGTTTAATCAACTCCCTAGGTTCCATTAGTCCTAAACCAAGTCTAAGTAAGTTAAAGGGTGACCTCTTAAGAGGTTTAGTGAGAATGTCGGCAATGATGTCCTCTGAGGAAACTTTCTCGATTGAGATGTTTCCCTTCTGAACATTGTCGTGTAGGAAATTGTGACGTATTTCTATGTGTTTGGTTCAAGCGTGTTGGACTGGATTTTTGCTAAGGTCGATAGCTCCTTTGTTGTCGCAAAGAATAGGAATGTCATTGAGTTCAATTCCATAGTCGACGAGAGCTTGTTTCATCTGCAGTGCTTGTTGATATGCCTTTCCTGCAGACACGTACTCGGCTTCAGTTGTTGATATTGCTAGCGTCGTTTGTTTCTTGGCAAACTATGAAGTGAGACAATGCCCAACAAAAGTACAAATACCACTTGTACTTTTTCTATCGACATAGTCACCGGCATGGTCTGAGTCGGCATACACTATGGTTTCCATTCCCGTTCCTTTGGGATACCATAATCCTAAATGTGTAGTACCCTTGATATATCTAAATATCCGTTTAACGGCCTCAAGATGGGATGTTTTGGGATCTTCTTGAAAGCGTGCACATAGACAAACACTAGACATAATGACCGGTCTACTAGCCGTGAGGTAGAGTAAACTACCAATCATTCCTCTATATTTAGTGATGTCTACGGATTCACTTTCGTCATCCTTGGTGAGTTTGGTTTCTGAGGACATGGGTGTTTTCATGGGTTTGGAATCTTCAAGACCAAATTTCTTAAGCATATCCCTTATATACTTAGATTGGTTGAAGAATATCTCATCTTCTAATTGTTTTATTTGGAGACCTAAGAAAAAGTTTAGTTCCCCCATCATACTCATTTCAAACTCATCATGCATGATTTTCGAAAATTCATCGCATAAATCTTGACAAGTTGAATCGAATATAATGTCATCCACGTATATCTGGACTATGATAATATGTGATTTCTTTTTCTTGGTGAAAAGAGTGTTGTCTACTAGGCCCATGGTATACTTATGGTGAACTAGGAAAGTCTTAAGTCGATCATACCAAGCTTTTGGTACTTGCTTAAGTCCATATAAAGCTTTCTTAAGTTTGTAGACATGATTAGGTTTTTCAAAATCTGCAAAGCCGGGAGGTTGTGCAACGTTCACTTCCTCATTAATAAAACCATTTAGAATAGCACTTTTAACATCCATTTGAAATAATTTAAAGTCGTGTGCACATGCATATGCAAGTAATATTCTAATTGACTAAAGCCTAGCGACGGGTGCAAATGTCTCGTCGTAATCTATACCTTCTTGTTGATTGTAGCCTTAAGCTACTAGCCTAGCTTTGTTTCTAGACACTACTCCATTTTCATCCATTTTGTTCCTAAATACCCATTTAGTTCCAATTATGGTTTGATTTTTAGGTTGAGGGACCAATGTCCAAACGTCATTCCTAACAAATTGATTAAGTTCTTCTTGCATCGCTATGACCCAAGATTCATCTTTTATGGCCTCATTTATATTTTAGGCTCAATGGTTGAAACAAAACAAAAGAAATTACTTTCGTTTTGGACTTTTGACCTTAAGGTTCTTTCGTTAATTTTTCCTTTGACGTTGTCTAATGGATGACTTTTGGATTATTTGATGTTGACTATTTCTCTTTTTACTAGTTCATCTTCTTTGTCATTTTCTATGTTTTCTTGGTTTTCAACCATTTGACTTTCAACTAAGTCATCATCTACCAAAGGTGATGTCTTAGAGGGAGGTGGAATTTCGTCAAATGTTACGTTCAACGATTCCTCGACTCTTGAGGCTTCTTTGTTCAAAACTATGTAGGGTTTACTATTTTACGAATACCCAAGAAATACACCTTCATACGACTTTGGGTCGAATTTGGTGAGATAGTCCTTAGTGTTTAAAATGAAGCACTTGCTTCCAAAAACTCTAAAATATCCTAAAGTAGGCTTTTTGCCTCTATATAACTCATATGGAGTCTTTTTCAAAAATGGTCTAATTAATACTCTATTTAAGATGTATGTGGATGTATCTCTGGCGTGACACCAAAACTTTTGTGGTATGTTTTGTTCATTTAACATAGTTCTACTCATTTCTTGAATTGTCCTATTTTTGCGTTCTACTACACCATTAGATTGAGGAGTTCGAGGAGCCGAGAAATTATGTGTTATGCCATTAGCATCACAAAAAGCTCCGAATTGGGTTTCGTTATCAAATTCACGACCGTGGTCGGTTCTAATAGACACAATGTTATTTCCTATTTGATTTTGAATTTTCTTACTTAGAATTTCAAATTTATCAAATGCCTCACTTTTAGTTTTCAAAAACTTAGTCCAAGTATACCTAGAGTAATCATCTACTATTACCAAAGTATAGAAGTTTCCCCCGTAACTTTGTATAGCGGATGGACCAAACAAATCAATATGCAACAATTCTAGACACCTAGATGTAGACACCATGTTTTTAGCCTTATGGCTATTATGAACTTGTTTCCCAATTTTGCAAGCATCACAAAAGTGTTGGTCGTATTTCAACTTAGGTAGGTTCCTAACGAGTTCCTCAGATGATAAGGATTGGATTAGCCTCATATTGGCGTGACCTAAACGTCTATGCTATAGAGTTGAGATTTCGTCCTGAGAGGTGAGACAAAGTTTGTCTTTAGGTGTTTTGTCTAGCTTCATAACGTAAACGTTATTCTTCAAAACACCTTTTCCTACAGTTATGCCATCCTTAAGTATTTTACTTCCATTTTCACTAAAAAGGACGTTATACTTTTTACGGCATAATTGACTAATACTAAGCAAGTTAAATCCTAAGTTATCTACATGAGCAACATCATCAATAGTGAGAGAGTCATGAGAGATTGTACCTTTTCTGATGATTTTACTTTTAAGCTTGCTACCGAATGTGACATCACCTCCGTCGTACACTTGGTAGGTTGAGAAAAGACTTTTGTTTCCCGTCATGTGTCTTTTACACCCACTATCTTTGATCCACTCATCCGGTTCTAACCCGGCTTTCAAGCACACCTATGTTAAAGAAAAACTCAAGCGTTTGGTCCCCAATATCTCATAGGTCCATTTAGGTTAAACATTATATTATCATGGTTCATGTATGGAAATGGTGGACAAGTGTTCCATGGCATATTGTTGGGACCTTGATAGTTCCTAGACATGTTTTGGTTCCAATTATTTTGATGATGATGCTGTGAATTAAAGTTACTCTTAGGAAAGGGGTGTTTGGGAAAACTAGTTTTAGGTCTCTGTTGAACCGTTTTAATCCTATACTCATTATTAACTTGATCTTTTCCTATAGTAACTGCTTGTTTTTGTTTGTTAACAGTTGTACAAGTGCTAGGTTTTCTTGTGACCTTAACGAACTCAGTACGATCCGAAGTACAAACCTTCTGTTCAGCAACAGTAGCCGCGGACCCTTTGGTCACTACTGGCGGAACCAAATTTTTGGGTCTGCCAGATCCGTTGGTGTATGACTTTGTTGGAACAGGCTCTTTTACTTTCACTGTTTGTTTCATAAAGTCATTTAAGTTTCCTGATTTCATGAATCCTAGTCCGGTTTTATCATGAGGCAACTTTTGAATTTGTATTAACTCATCTGCTAAACAAATGTTTTTATCAAACCTTTTAAACTTAGAGTTTTGTTTGATAAGATATGATCTTCCTGTGTGGTTTTATTTCTAGTTTAAGTTCCTGACATGAGACACATGTTTCTTTAACACTTTTTACCCTTTTTCTGATCGTATTTCTTTTAACCAATAGACTTCGTTTTCTAAAAGCGTCGTTTTAGTTTTTAAGAACTTATTTTTGTTTATGATTTTTAGAGTAATATCACACAGTTTGTTATATTCTATTTCTAAGGTTTCATCATCAATAGAGGAATATGACAAGTCAGAATGTACCTCTTCTGATTCATGAGCCATGAGAGCAACTTCGTCGTTCTTAGGCTCATCGTCATCACCATCACTATCACTCCATGCTCCACTAACAAATGCTTTTTGAGACTTGTTCTTTGGAGGATTTGGACAATCTCCTATTAGGTGACCGGAATCCCCGCACCTAAAGCACTTCCTATCCATTTTTCCTTTCCTATCATCACGGTCTTTCCGGAAGGATTACTTTTCTTCACGAGGCTGTCTTACGAACTTTCCTCATCTCCTAAAGAACTTTTTGAAATCTCTAATGGCCATGGCATACTCTTCGTCTTCACTACCCGAACTAGATTCTTCATCACTTGATTCTACTTTAGCTTTTAAGGCAATGGACTTCATCTTCTCCTTTTTGCCTTTAACTATTTCTGAGTCTTTTTCCATCACCATCTCGTGAACTTTGAGATTTCCGATGAACTCGTCAAGTGTCATGCTTGAAAGATCCTTGGATTCATCAATAGCCATCACCTTTGCTCTCCACTTCGGATGAAGTGCTCTAAGAAATTTCCTGACAAAGTTCTTACTAGAAAAAGATTCGTCAAGTGCTTTAAGAGAAGTAATTATAGTATTAAACCTAGCAAAAGCACTATCAATGGTCTCATCTTCAGAGATAACAAATTGTTCATATTGTTGAACAAGAAGATCAATTTTGTTATCTTTGACTTGTGAGTTCCCTTGATGAGTGATAATCAATGATTGCCAAATATCCTTAGCCGTTTTACACATAAAAACTCTTTCATATTCTTTCTTAGGTAAGGCATTATAAAGCATCATTTTGGCTTCATTATTTTTGGCAATCAGCTTCGTTTGCTCATTACTATGACGAGTAAGAGAAGTAGCCTCATCCCGACCATCTAATATATTTGATATAGGTTTATTATCACCTTCTACAATAATATACCACAGATCTATATCCTTTGACTTCACATAAGTTTCAAAGCGATTTTTCCGATATATAAAACTATTTGGTTTAAATAGTGGTGGTCTTTGCATAGATTGCCCTTCTTTGAAGTTTTCAAAATCCATTGATGTCACAACCTGTAATTTCAGGTCCTTTTTCAAGCTTCAAAATGTCACTATTCATCTCAGAAATTTACTATTCACTGATCACTATTCATCATTTTACTATTCATCATTTTTGAAGTCAGTCTGAGACTTTGAGAAGCCGTCAAAATTTTTACTATTCATGTGACACTATTCATCCCCGGAGAAAAATCACTATTCATTGTCATCATTCATCATCTCGTAAACTAGGTTTACGGGTATTCAAATGCGCGTAACCGGTAAGGTTGTAACACCCCCAAATTACCGCAGCGGAACAGTAGTGTCAAGGGGGTATTACTTCATAACACAGATCAAGGTATAGAAAACGACCTCTAAATGAGACGTTTTGAAAAGTTATCATTCGAATTATTAAAATCAGAGTTATGACAATAAGTTCCAAAGTAAAGATACATAAAAGTTTTCAAAGCGTATCGAATGATAAAGATAGATATAAGTCTTCAAGTATGCAAATGACTCTAGAATCCATGCATCCTCTATCGCCTTAACAACCTGAGATAAACATGCTAAAAAGTGTCAACCAACGGTTGGTAAGTTCATAGAGTTTAGTTTAAAAATAAAGTATTTGAATATAGATTTCACAGTTAGGGTTTTGTAAATCGTTTAAAAATACAGCAATTGAATATAGATTTCCCAGCAAAGGCATTGTAAATCCACTCAGTTCCAAGCCCCGCCCATACAAGACTTGAAACATGTGTGTTTACAACCCACTGCTCATAGATTTAGATTTCAGGATTATATTCACCCATGGTCGCGTCATTTTGGACCCATAGGCAGGGAACCACCATCCCAAATAGTACGTGTCACCCAACGTCTCGAATCTTAGACAAGGGTGGGGGTGTTGTCCCATACTAGTACTATTAATACCTCTCCTTTGACTTTGAATTCGAATTCACAAGAATAGATTTAAACATAACAGTATACCGCATAATAAGACTACACATAAGATATAAGTAGTATAAAAGAATAAAAGTATCGCATAGTTTTGCATCATAAAGCTAAACATGTATTTGGATAAACAAGTAATGTATTTCTACAAGTAAGTAATTTGAGTTTGAGCATGTATCTCCCCCAAAAGTAGTTCAAAATGTATAAAAATAGGGGCTATGAAACTCACCTTGAGTGTATCTGACAAAGTGGAATTATGAAATCAAGTAAAATTATGGGAACGATTACGAAAACGTCTTCAACACGAAACCTGAATATAAGGGAAGTCTAAGCATTCTGACTTACTACTAAGAACGAGTGTGAAAATGGGAAATCGTATAACGATTTGATCGGTGATATGAGTGTGATATGCTTAAAATGCCTAACGTTCAAAAATAATGTTACATATGATATTATCCTGACTCTTATGTCAATTGATCCAAAATATTATTTCTTCGAAAGTGATGAAATAAGGCATAAAGTTAAGTTGTTAAATTTCTAGTTATAAGAAATAACGAAAGTTTAATAATACGTAACTAGAATGTATAAAAATGCATATGACATGGTGGAATGATGAAAAATGGAAAATGAAATAAGAATGTCAAGTAAAAATAGTTGGTCCTTGTTCTTTTCCAGTTTTTACACTTTTTACCCGAACTGCGTTTGCGTCACATCGTTAGTCCTTCGTTAAGTCCAAGGTCCATTTATAGTCCTCTAATTGTCCAAAAATACAAACTATGCTTGTAGTTCAATAATATATCAAATTATACTCTAAATATTCTGTTTTCGCTGTCTCAGTCCTTGTGTTTCTCTATTTGCCAGTTTCAGTCCCTCTAGGTGAATTGCGTTACATTTTTAGTCCAAATGTGTGAAAAAGGTGGGGAAAATGTGGGCGAGTTTTTCTGAGTTATATTTAAGATTAATGAAGCTTATTTTAACAACTTATTCGGCTAGTAGCTTATTTTTACACCATTGGGCCCTTAACGAGCCATTTACATAGCCCATTAGCACATTTTAAATCCGTGGGTGAGGAGGGGGGTTTGGTATATCAAAATGCTTATTTTATCATCTCATTACATATATTAAAGTGCCAAAAAGTTATCTCATTTCTATAGCTTCAAATCGACTTATTGGACTTAACAGCCCAAGTCTCTGTTTCTAGTTACTTTTAGAAATGGTTTTTGCGTTATGCTTTGACAGTTTTTAGGGGTCAAGACGTGAATATTTTTACATGGTGTTTGTACGAAAAATGTAGCTAGTCATGTGGTCTAACAGCTCGTATAAAGTTAACGCATGGTCATTAAGTTAGATCGTGAGATATGAAGTCGTTTTTAAGGCTACTTGGGACTGTTTTATATGTGCAAACACTTAGAATATATCTAAGTGTTTTCCAATTTAGCTTTTATGTGTGAGTTGAATGTGTTTATATGTTCGATTAATGCATGAAATGAAATGTTAGCGTGAGGTTAGCGTGAGAGGTTTCTTCTAAGGTTTCCATGATAAGAGCTCATCACTCTTTATAGAATAGCGAACGTAAATAAATATGTGACAGTTATATGTTCGAATGAAACAAGTAAAACAATGCATGCATGAATTGTGTTCGTGAGAGATGAAAGCAAGAGGGTTACTAGACACTTACTACACCTTTTAGAGGTGGTGAAGAATCAATGAGGGTCGAATGATCACAAGAGAAAACAGTTTACTTGATAGAAACCAAGTATACGTTTGTACGTATACTTTTCTTTTGCTCGTTTGCTTCCTAACTTGTGACAGAAAACTCCTGGTTTTTAAGTTATATTGTGAGGTGAAAGAGAGTGAGATGTGAGTGGTGTAGAGTGGGATAAAAGGTGATAAGCATAGGATATTTTATAGAGTGTTATACAAACGTTTTTGTTGACTTCGAAGACTTTCAAAGTCTATGATTGGTTGCTACTGTACATGGTCACTGATCGAATGGTCCTTAGAGATGTCTTTCTGTCATGATAAGATCTTAGGAAGATTGTGTGAGAGTTGGTAAACTTAGCTTTTGTCTTTGTAATATATATATATATATATATATATATATATATATATATATATATATATATATATATATATATATATATATATATTATATATTCGGTTTGTATTTAAAAATGGTGCAAAGTGGATGTTGTGAGCCACAATCACTTACAACAGTCCTCATGGCTTTCTTAACATCATAATATGCTAATAATATCATTAGGAAGTCGTAGGAAAAAGCGCGGGTCAAAACGGTTAAGTTTTGAGGTTTTTATATATATCGAGTTGGGTTAAATGGGACAAACACTTTGGCCATTAATCTCTAACCAAAACTAGACATATATTCCTGAAATTTGGCATACGAATAGTCTAGTGGGTCATGAATGAGATGGTGTAAAAATAGTGACATGTTGCGTTTAAGAATCGAGAGAACAAGGGCTGTTTTGGAAGTCGAGTTCTACATAAAATTACAAAGTTAAAACTGGTTTGGGGTTGGGCTTGGAACAGTGGGCGAGATGGTGATGGGCTGGTGATTTGGCCCGTTTGGTTTGCAAAGAATTAGTGATGAATTAAATGGTAATTAGTGTATTAATATAAGTTGTGATTAGTGGGAAAAGTGTGATTAGTGTATATATCTATTGGTACTAATTATAAAATTAGTGTAAATGGTGATTCGTGAAATGGTTATGTTTCAAAATACGTGTCGTGAACTAGTGTCGTTATTCGATAATTGTTGTGATGACGTGACTTTGAGAGAATAATATAACTAGAAAAGTTTTAAATTTCCCCGTAAAAATGGTGATTAAAAATAATGACAGAGATTATTATATAATTAAACGTCGTAGATTATAGTAAATTTTTGCAGTTCGCTACAGTACCCACTCCTTATTTTTGAATCTCGTCCCGAGATTCAGTCTGCGTTATCCCTTAAAAGATGCTAACGGATAGTCGATGTGTAAAGCTTAAGGTAATAAGGCAAAAACTTAGAATTTAAGGTAGTATACTACTTGACTAGGTAAAACGTACCCATTATTTATTAGCTGTGTCCAAGTCACCCAAGTAGTAAGCTCTACCACGAGCTGGACCAAGCTGAGCTATAGGATTTGGGTTATTTCCTTCAATGGCTAAAGCTAGATTTCCTTGCCTCTGTCCAGGTGTTCCATTCAACCAAGGACACGCATTTTTGAGATGATCCGAGCTGTTACATTCATAGCATGCTCTCTTCCTGTTGTCTGCATTTCCCAGTACTTTACATTGATTCGCATAATGACCCAACTGATTGCAGTTCTTACACTTACGGCAGGGCACAGATCCTGGGTGATGAAAAGTACATCTAGCACACTTAGGATGTGGACCTGAATATCCTCTCTGACCATTACCAGTGGCCATTAAAGTTCTTGCCTTTTTGTTGTCGATCATGGGGACTATCTGTTTGTCTGACCCACTTGTTCCCTTCCTTTTATCGCCGTCTCTTAGGACTCCATTCCTAACCATCTCATCTGTTAAAGTTCCAGCTTTCAGTATTGCGCTCTGAATCGTAGACGGCTCAGTTGCCTTCACAGTTCCACGAATTTCGGGAACAAGACCATAGATGTATCTCTCAATCCTCTTTGATTCAGGGGTAACCCGATGAGGAACTAATCTTGCTAATTCGTGAAATCGATCTGTGTAGGCTGCATGACCAGCTCCTATCATAGAGTGATGATAGAGTTCATTTTCCAGCTTCTGCATCTCGTTATCCGGACAGTACTCCTCTTTCAGCAGCGCCTTGAAGTCGTCCCACGTCATTCCCGCAGCTGCTTCCCTACCTCTAGCTTGAATCTGCGTGTTCCACCACGTTAACGCCTTTCCTGACAGCGAGCATGCCGAATACTTCACCTTCTGATGTGCTCCACAGCTACTGATGTCGATCACTGACTCCATCTTTTCGATCCATCGGGTATACTCCAATGCACCTCCTTTACCGTCAAACTCCATTGGCTTACATGCCATAAATTCCTTATACGTGCATCCAGTTGCGCGGGTGGTAGTCTCATTCACACCTACACCATTGGTATCGTCATTTATGCTTCCGTGGTTTCCCGAGTTGTTGATGTGATTGCCGACTTGGGTGATTGTTGTTCCCTTTACACTATTAGAGTTAACTAGAAAGTTAATCTATTTCGTGTTATGACTAATACAATGTTTAGGATTAATTCTAACAGTTATAAAACGTGAATATAAAAACAACAATATTTTTCAACGTTTAAATTCTTATTAGAAATAATTCCAAGAATCTATACCCAAGTGTTTTGCAGAACAAACACTTGGGATTGAATAGACAAGGGTATGGGGTGTCTCCTATCGAAACTCAAGTTTTGCTTGAGTGGTAACAATATACCCACTGAGCTATCTCAATGAGTTGTATACTCTTTGTAGGGGAGAAGTTCCTTTGTAAAAGTTCAAGACTTTTAATATACAAAGCACACTTTAACTTCTCTCCCATCTGATCTATTTATACACAAGTAATCTAAGTATAAGTGATTAAATATAATACAAGTTGTTGAGGTTGCATGTCTGACAATTACAAATAGTAATTGTCATTTCCAAGAACCAATAGGAAAGGGCTAATAAGACTTTGGGAGTTGTTGGCTGACACTCCATGACTTTTAGCCGCAATAGGGAAGGTTGGATCTGACAAGAGAAGAGTGTTGGGCTGACACTATTATCTTCTCAGATCTTTTCCCTATTGTCCCTGCCTTTTCTTCAGGCGTTGGTTCCTCAGTCCTTCAATCACTTTGTTGGTTGAGGAGACTGGGGTTCAGTGAGTTCTTGTCCAACACTCACTGAACCATCATCTTCTTCTTTGGCTTAAGTCCTATTCAGGGAGTACCGCCTTCCTGAGAAGTGAATCCTTCTTCTTGAATTCTCCTTAAGCATCCTGAAGATGACTCACTGAGAGTCTGTTCTCTCAGTGACTTGAATTGTTCTCGATTTAAGTTAACACTTAGTTAATTTGTGTCCAAATCATGTTTGAAGCATTCTTGGGTTTTTCATGACCCGACAATCTCCCCCTATTTGGATATAAATTATTTCTAAGTGTTTTGATCAGATATGAGTGAGCTAAAGACTTCTACTCATACTGAATGTACTAGAATGTAAATAAGGACACTTAAATAATAAAAACATCATCTTATTGATATTATTTACAAGTCCTAAGAAAACTAAGTACAAAAGGGATAGTGGTGGGTATTCAGGCAGGTCATCAGTTCAACTTGATTCCTAGGGCTTCAAGCTTGGGCTTCTTTGACTGCAGCTCTTGTTGGTCAGGATGTTCATTGATTTTTCTTTTAAGATCTTGAAAAAACTTCACATTTTCAGGACTCTTGAGTGGAGAGGCCATCATTAGAAAGCCAAGCATTGCTTTAATCCCTGACAAATCTATATCACTCCACCTTTGGAAATGTTTGTCACCGAACTCATCAATGAAGAACAAACCTCTTTCAGGCTGTTCAATGACCATATTTTTCCTGAAAGGAACACCTTCAGGGAGAGCCCTATTGCAGTCAAGACCAGGAATCTTGATCTCAGGCTCAACTTCTATCTTCTTTCTTTTCCTTGAAGAAGACTGTGAGGGAGCTGGTTGTGCAGATTCAGGAAGAAGAGATGGAATGCCAAGTTCCTGAGGTGCTGCTGCCAATCTTTCGTACCTCAGACTCAAAGACTTCATCAGATTAGGGACCACAACATTTGATTTCTTTGCTATTAATGGACCCAACTCATCCAATTCAGTGATCCCGAAGTCAGCGAATCTGAAAGGTTTATGAACATCAAAGTTTCTCATGTCAGCACCTCTGTAGACAGTGACAACGACAGGATTGGTGTTTCTTTGAATATGAACATCAGTGATTGGTTCTGGCTTCAACCTTTCAGTCATGTACCACTGATATTTCTTAATCCTGTTATGCCTGATCTCTTCAGCCCCTTTATTCCTTTCCTCCCTTTTCTGCCTGAGAGTGGTCATCTCCTCAGACTGAGCTTTCACAAAGGTCATACCACCTTCTCTTCCTAAGAGATCCTTAGCCTCAAGACCAATTTTATCAGCCTCTTCATGAACAACCTTAATTATAGCAGGCTTGCTCGCCTTCTCTTCCTCTTTTAACTTCTTCTTTGCTTCCTCTTCCTGAAGATAAGCACTGAGTTCATTAGCTGAGAAATGGTGAAGAACTCCATCAATTTCATATGGGATCCTGAGTGGTGATTCAGGATCCTTTGCAACCGAGATCGGTGCTGGTTGAGGCTCAGGTTCAGTGAGGATGCCTTTGCCTTTATCTTGATTGGAGGAAGAGGCTTCAGGAATCTCCCCCTCAGTGTGAGAAGGAGGTTGTTGGCTTGAGACTCCAGTGTCTTTCTCCCCCTCAACTGTTGCTTGAGCCATGGTGATAGCAAGAGTTGGAGTCACTGGAGCAGTAGGACCTTTGAAGGCCTGATAGATCTCAGTCATCATTGATTTGATGTCCGAGGTGTCTTTCTGAAGACTTGAGATCTGATCCGCCAGAGAAGCCTGAGAAGCTTCGATGCCTGACATCCTTGACCCAAGAGACCATGCCAAGGATGTTGAAGATTGTGCCCAAGTACCAAAATGTTTTTCTTGAAGACCAATGGAAGTCCTGATTGAGTCCAATGAAGTAGTAAGACCCTGAAGCTTAGAATCCTTCAGTAAGCTGAGAAGATTACTGATTTCAGCTGACTGTTTTTGATAAGTCTCAGCAGCCTGAAGGACCTTTTCGGTGAGTACGGGGTCATCCTTGACAGCTGACTGAATAGTTCCAAGGCTGTTGGTGATGCCTTCAAGAGTAAGATTGAACTTCTGGAAATGAAGATCAATAGCTGTCAGGGAGTGTTTGGTGTCTGATTGGATTTCGATCACATCATCATGAAAACTTTCAACATCTGCCTTCAGGTTGGCATAGTGAACAGCAGCTTTAGTGTGATGATCAAACATCTCATCAGTGAGACCAGTGAAAAGAGCTCTGTTGGTCTTCAGTAGGAATTTGACCAATGTTCTTTCAGTGAGGGGAAGAGAGTTATCATACTTTTGGAGGATGTCCCCAGTATCAGAAGAATCAGAAGATTGAGAACCTGACTCTTCACTGTGGCTTGGAGATGACTGATGTGATTGTTCAGGTTGTTCATCATCAGTTTCCATATCCTCACCTGCCTCAAAAATTTCCTCTTCACTCTCTTCCCTGAGCTCTTCATCAAACTCAATAAAAGCCTGAAAGTCCCCCATGGACTCAATACCCAAAAAATAACCAGCTCCTCTTTATAAAAAGACTTGCCTTCGGTTTGGTCAGGTCCTGACCCCGTTGTCATAATAACTGAGTGGGTTTGCTCAGCCTGACTAGCCATAATAACTGGGGTAACACCAGCCTAGCATTTGGGGGCAGTTCCTGAGAGACTGGATCCGCCTGAGGGGTTGATGGGTTCCATATCAGCGGGTTGTTTCTTTCCCTCTGAGTCTTTGTCCCCCTTAGCACCTTCAACTACTGATGGGTGCTTTCCAGTAGTATCACTAGGTACTGATTGTGAAAGTTTGTGGACCCCTTTCCCATCAGGATTGTGCTGTCCTTCAGGGGATTTAGGGTCCTTTTCTCCCTGAGATCCTGAGAGTGATTAATCAGGAACGTTAGCGGGATGTGAATGTTTGTGGGTCCCCTTCTCAGTAAGGTAGTGCTGCCTTACCGAGGATTTAGAACCCTTTCCTCCCTTGGGAACTGATTGTTTTTTTACAGTTCCTTCATCGGGATGTGAGGGGGTGTGGGTCCTCTTCCCAGTAGGGTGCTGCTGCCCTACCGAGGATTCAGGATCCTTTCCTCCCTTAGGTACTGATTGTGATTTATCAGTACCTTCATCGGGATGTGAGGGGGGAATGCTTCCTGATCCCTCTGACTTGTTTATGTCAGTTGAACCATGTGGAAGAGGTGTGCCCGAGGTCACTGAGGATGATTGCTCAGTGACTTCCGTTGGCCTTTGTTTTGAGGTCAAGAGGGTCTCAGAAATGGGTGTCTCAGAGGTCTCGGCCTTTTTCAACCTCTTTTTAAGGTTGAGTTGGTTTTGAGGATCAGTCTCAGTGGCGAGTGGCTTAGGTCTAACCACTTGGCTGGACTGACCCTTCTTTGTCTTCTTCACCTTTTTGGTCGGTGAAGGTACTGGAGAGATAGCGTCATTACCCTGAATGACTGATTGCATGTATTCAGTCAGGGCAATATGTGTAACCTCACTGATGCTACTAGTGAAGTTTGACTTGTGTAGGACGTCAGGCTTCATACCTTCTGCATCAGGCCTCACATAGTCAGAACCAAGTAGGTTCTGAAGCACACAGGAAACAAATCTAGGGTAGGACATATGCCTTTGCCTATGTTTTCCTGAGAGCTTAGCAACAAGGTCTCGGAAGATTATTCCTCCGATGTCAATTTTTGTACCCTCAAGGAGACTGAACAACATCAATTGTTGTGATGAGTTCAACTGCTCCGTAGAGGATTTATTTCCACCCAGGACCTGAATGAAAAATGTCATCAGTATCCTCCAAATAGGGTGGAACCATGTTTTGACTACTGGAGCCTTCTCCAATAAGCCTCCCGCAGACGTTATAGGACGTCTGGGGTCATGAGGTGCAAGAAAGATCAGTTCATTCTGTATTTCCTGATCACTAGGGTTGGGTGCAAACTCTTCAGCAAAGTCAAGGCCTGTGGCTTTGATGAAGGTTGTGTAGTCAAAGGAGTGGGTTTTACTCCTATTCATAACCGTGAAGGTAATGATTGACTCTTTGGTGTCTTTAGGGCTGGTAGCCACAGCCGTACACCAGAATTTCCTCAAATAGTCATGGTAGATGACTGAGGGGGTGTGGGTGAAAGCCTTTGCAAGAAAACAATTACGAAGAAATTTCATAACGTTCTTGTAGGCTGGGTAGATTTGTGGATATGAGAAATTTCCCACCACATTGTTTTTGGTTAGGTCTACACCCTCCATTGTGAAATCCACATTGGGGGCGTATTTCACAGCTTTAGAAGAAGCCATTTGTAGGTAAGTCTAGGTTTGACTAAGATTGATGGGTTTCTAAAGCTTAAGAATACACACACAAATTGTTTTTGAGAATTAAAAATGGCAGAGTTTTGCTTAAGATTCTATGAAAACATGTGTGTGTTTCTTTTGGTTGGGGTATTAATAGGAAAGTGGAGATGGGGGTGTTTTGGACATTTGAGCGATCTTAATTTATTCAAAAAGAATTTTTGGAAATTGTTTTGAATAATATGTTTTGGGATCCGCATTTAATGCCAACACTCCACTTTCTTGGTTTGGCGCAACAGTCGAAGTGAACAGTTGAGCAGTTCTGCAAAAGTGCACTTTGCAGAGATGAGTCATCACATTTCTGTAATGTGATTGGAGAGGAAATTAATGCCAAGTGGACATGTGGTGGCCCAAAGGTGGAAGCCAGAAAGGCAAAAAGAACAAATATTCTCAAATTAAATATTAGTTCAGTTACCAACCTCGGACATTTACTAACTGGATACTTAGAGCATTTAAGTCGGTATTTAATGTCCGTTTCAGGCCCCTGAATGACATTTCATTCAGTGATGGTATTTCAGGGACTTGGGATTAGTCACTGATGATTCAGGAATATGGATTGATTCCTGAGAAACAAGGATTCAGGAACATGGGTTTAGTTCCTGAACCCTCAAGATTTTAGGAACTTGGGTTTAGTTCCTGAGGTTGAGGATTCAAGGATATTAATTCACTGATGTACACATTGAGTCAGGGACCTGAGTTTTTAAGAATTTACACTTCAGTTGGAAGGATTTCAATCTGTGGACTGATTTTCTATATCCAACATTCCTAATTCAGCTTTCAACCTTGTGAAAGTTGGTTCATCCAAAGGTTTGGTGAAGATATCAGCTAACTGATATTCAGTAGGGATGAAGTGTAATTCAATGTCACCATTCATGACATGGTCCCTGATGAAATGATATCTGATATCAATGTGTTTTGTTCTCTGATGAAGAACAGGGTTGTTTGAGATTGCAATTGCACTTGTGTTATCACAAAAGATGGGTACCATCTTGTACTGAATTCCATAGTCACTGAGTTGACTTTTCATCCAGAGTACATTTGCACAACAACTAGCTGCTGCAACATATTCAGCCTCAGCTGAGGACAAGGCAACTGATTGTTGCTTCTTAGCACTCCAACAGACTAATTTCCCACCAAGAATTTGGCAAGAGCCTGAGGTGCTTTTCTGTCCATGTTGCATCCAGCATAGTCAGAGTCTGAGTATCCTTTGAGATCAAGTCCTGAGCACTTTAGATAGTATAATCCAAGGTTAGGAGTGCCCTTCAGGTACCTGAATATCCTTTTCACAGCAGTGACATGAGATTCTCTTGGGTCAAATTGATATCTGGCACATAGACATACTGAGAATTGGATATCAGGCCTTGATGCAAGTAGATACATCAGTGATCCTATCATTCCTCTAAAGAGAGTTTGATTTACTGGTTTACCAGTTAGATCAGGACCAAGGTTGTTTGGGGGGACCATGGGAGTTTTGAATGAGGCACAGTCACTGAGATCATACTTCTTTAGTAGATTCTTTACATACTTCTCTTGACTGATAGTGGTTCCTCTATCAGTCTGTTTGATCTGTAGACCAAGGAAGTATGTCAGTTCTCCCATCTTGCTCATTTCAAACTTCTTTACCATTAGTTTTTCAAATTGTTTGCAAAGTTTGAAACTTGTTGAGCCAAAGATGATGTCATCAACATATACTTGTACTAGTATGACATCATTATTTGTCTTATAGATAAACAATGTGTTGTCTATCTTGCCTCTGACAAATTTGTTTTGGATTAAGAAGGCTAAGAGAGTCTCATACCATGCCCTGGGAGCTTGCTTCAGTCCATAAAGGGCTTTGTTAAGCTTACAGACATGATCAGGAGACTCATGGCTTTCAAATCCAGGAGGTTGCTCAACATAAACTTCTTCTTTCAGTGAACCATTTAAGAATGCACTTTTAACATCCATTTGGTACACCTTGAAGTTCATATATGTAGCAAAAGCAAGGAAGATCCTGATGGCTTCCATCCTTGCTACTGGTGCAAATGTTTCCTCATAGTCAATGCCTTCTTGTTGATTATAGCCTTTGGCTACAAGTCTGGCTTTGTTTTTAATGACTATGCCATTTTCATCAGTTTTGTTTTTGAATACCCATTTCATGCCAATGAATGAGACATTCTCAGGACATTTGACCAAGGTCATTACCTTGTTTCTGTCAAATTGTTCCAGTTCATCATGCATGGCCTGAACCCAACTTGGATGTTTAAGTGCTTCTTTAACACTTTTGGGTTCAATTGTGGAAATGAAGTCCACAAATAGGCATTCATTGGATGAGGCTGCTCTTAGACTAGCAGCCATGCTCCTGGTGAGCATGCCTTCAGTAGGCTCTCCAATAATATTGACAAGTTCAATGTCCTGAGACCTAGTCCAACTTTCTTGAGGTCCTGGATACTGATTTGAACTTGTGGAGGCTGATTGATATCATCAGTGTGTGTATGTGCCTCAACAAACTCAGTGATGGTTGGGTTAGGTAGGTTGTGAGGGATTATGTAATAGGAGAGATTAGCATCATCTTGATACTGAGTAGAAGGATTGTTTTCAGACAGATATTCATCAGGAGGATATCTTGAAGAATTATCAATTCCTATCTCTTCTACTGAGGCAGTTGAGAACCTGATTGCATCAGTGCTCTCATCAAAGGTAACATGAAATGTTTCCTCAGTCTGCTGTCTCCTTGTGTTGAACACTCTGAAGGCTTTTGAGACAAGTGAGTATCCCAGGAAGTATCCATCATCAGCTTTTGCATCAAATTTCCCTAGGTGATCCTTGTGATTATGAATAAACACAAGACACCCAAAGACATGAAAGTAGCTGATGTAAGGGATTCTTCCTTTGAATAACTCATATGGGGTTTTCCCATGTCTCTTGACAATTATGGATCTGTTTTGTGTATAACAGGCATTTTTTACTGCATCAGTCCAAAAGTGATTGGAAAGGACTGATCCACATAGCATTGTCCTAGCAGCTTCAATGAGTGTTCTGTTTTTCCTTTCAGCAACACCATTTTGCTCAGGTGTGTATGGAGAGGAAAAGTTTTGGGAAATACCTTTCTCATCACAGAAACATTCAAGTTCATAATTTTTGAACTCAGTCCCATTGTCAGTTCTAATCTGTTTGACCTCAATGTCATTTTGATTTTCAATGTTCCTGACAAAGGACATGATTGTTTCAGCTGCCTGACTCTTTTTGATCAGGAAGAATACCAGGTGTATCTAGAGTATTCATCCACTATGACCAGAGTATACTTCTCATGGTTAATAGACCTTGGACTGACAGGTCCAAATAGATCCATATGGAGAAGATGTAGGCAGTTCCTGATGGAAAAGTTGGTTTTGGTTTTAAAGGATGCTCTGTGATGTTTACCTTTTTCACAAGCTGAGCATGGTTTATCCTTAGAAAACACAAGAGATGGTAAGCCAAGGACCTTGTTTTGTTTTACAAGATTGTTAATGTTCTTAAAGTTCAGGTGGGTGAGTCTCTTATGCCAAAGCTAGTTGAGTGTATCAGTGGCCTTAGCAAAGAGACAGGTTCCATCCTGAGTTAGACTGGACATGTCTAATACATAAACATCTTGTCTTCTTGGTGCAATGAGGACAATTTCCTTATTTGCATTGAAGATGGTTCCTTGCTTATCATCAAACTGAACTATGTATTTAGCATCACATAGTTGATGACACTGATCAGATTATACTTAAGACCATTAACATAAGCTATCCTAGTAAAGACAATACCATTGCAGTTTACTGAACCATAACCTTCAGTGAGACATGATGAATTATCAGCAAATATCACTTTGGGTCCTGGTTCTTCCACATATTTGTGCAGACACTCCTTAACACCAGTCATGCTCCTTGAACATCCACTGTCTAGATGCCAAACAGGATCCCTGGCATGCTTCTGCACAAATAGTAAACTGGGTCAGTTCTTTCTAGGACTCCATTTCATGGAGGGTTTGGTATTGTAGGTCTTTATGAAAGTATTAATTGATTCATGGTCAGAGGTTGAGTGGACTGAGCTACCACATGTTTTGCATTTGTTTGCAGGGGTAGCCTCAGTAGTCTGAGAGGATTGTTTCATTCCTCTTCTTGACTGAATGACCTTCTCTTTTCCTAAGGATTTCTGAGTAGAACTTCCACTAGATTCACAGTGTTTGTCATATTGACAATCCTCAGGGTGATGGTCATTGAATCCACACAAGGGGCAGGGTGGAAAAGGCTTGGCCTTTTGCTTCTGTTTCTGCTTAGAATCAGAAGGGTAGTTCAGGCACTGAGCCTTAAGTCCTGAAAAGTTTGACATGACTGAGCATTGTTTATGATCAGAGGTCCTGTGATCTTCCTTTTTGCAAATCATGCAATAAAGGACTCTATAGCAATCATCAGTGAGATGATTTGGATAGTTGCATAGCTCACATCTTTTCAGGGGTTTTGTGGGTTTGGGTTTGGTCTTTGAGGAAGTTGGTTTTTGTTCCTTCTTGGATTGAGAAGATTTCTCAGAATATGCAATCTTCTCTCCTAGCTTCCTGACCATTTCAGCCAACTGATCAAATTTTGAGTCAGGGCTTTGGGTTGTTACTTCAGAAGGGACTGAAGTTGATGAGTCATCAGTATTTACTGAGACATCAAGGTTTGCTCTCTTCAGGAAGGTTGTTCCCCTTCCTGATCTCTCCTTTGGAGAGTGTGGTGAGAAGACCAAAGGTGGGAGTCCTAAGTTAGGTGCAGCACCCTGAAGGGTATTTAGTGGAGGAAGTGGAGGGTATGATTCTGATTTAGACTCATTCAAGGACTCAGTGGTTGGTTCAGTGAGTTCAAGCTTACTGAGTTTTTCAGTGAGTCCAAGCATATTTTTCAAAGCCTGACTTTCAGGAAGCAAGATCTTTTCAGTCTCAAAGTTTGGTAACTTACTGACTGGGTTGTCCCTGACATTCCAGTCATTTGACTTGGGAAGCAATTCTTGCTCAAAAGATATGCCAGCAGGAACAAAGTTTATTTCATTTTGACACACAATTGGATCAACCATAAGAGGGTCAATACCAATGGTTTTCTGAGAGATTAATCCCACAGTGTCAAAAACCTTAGGGTTCTTCTTGGTCCAGCTTTGAATGATAGCCTTTTCTTTGTTAAGTTCTGCTTGAAGGACTTGGTTTTGTTTCAAAATCTCAGTGTTCTGAATTTGTAGAGTTATTGTTTCTAGTTTGGCTTGCTTAAGTACAAGCAGTTCATCTCTACATTTGTTCAATTCTGACACAATATTGTTATATTTTGAAAACAAGTTAAGCCTTTGTTCTTCAACAAACTTTAAATCAACACAAATATAATTCATGTAAGACTGCCAATCAGAATCATCATCCATAGAAAGTAAAGTATTTACCTTCTTCATGGTGATGTTGACCCACTCTCCATTTCTAGCATGACTTTTTCCCACAGCCACCTGATCCTCTTCAGAAAGTGCCATCAGTGCACTAACTCTTATTTCCTCATCTGAGGAAACCTCTTCATCATCCCAATCATATGCTTCAGCTACTAATACCTTGTTCTTTGTCTGAATAGGTTTAGATGTTTGAGCAGCCTGAGGCAATATGGGGTTAGTTTCAAGAAGTGCAAGTTTAGCTTTGATATTCCTATATTTTGTTTCAAAATCCTTTTGACCCTTGTTTTGAAATTATTGGGTGGACTGAAACATTTTAGGTTGAAACTTGCTAGTTCCTGAGAATTTGTAAGAGGGTTCTGAAATAGTTTTAGAATAACAGTCCCTAGCAAAATGACCCTTTTTACCACATTTAAAGCATTCAGTGGTCTCATTTGCTTTTGATTTTGTAAAGTTGGACTGATTTCGTTTGATGAAACGTTTTGAACTAGCAAGGAGTGCCCTTTCTTGGAATTCCAAGTTCAGGTCATTTAGGTACTCCTCATCAGTCCTTTCATCAATTTCTTCTACAGAATCCTCCTGAATTTCCTGCACATCACCATTAGAATAGAAAGCAGTTGATATGGGTGTGGAGGTTAAGGCCTTTTTGGACTCAAAAGCTTTTGAGTCAGGGTATCTCCTTGAGATCAAGTTGTCTTCATAGACAAACTTCCCATAAATTTCAGGGAGCTCAAGGGTCTGAATGTGGTTAGCATTCCTCAGGCCTTGTGAGAAGTTGAGCCACTTCTCAGGTAGACTGTTGACAAAGCCAACATTTGTCTCATGTTTGGACAGTACAACACCATCATTTGATAATTTATTTATCAAAGTCTTGTATCTGGTGTAGGTCTGTGAGAGACTTTCAGAGTCTTTTGCCCTGAAAGTATTATACTCAAGTTTGAGGTCCATGACCCTATTTTCCTTGGTATCTGAGGGACCCTCAAAGCTGTTTACCAAGTCATCCCAAGTTTGCTTGGCTGTTAGACAGTTGATGACTGATTCCATTACATCGTCAGGAAGACATGATATAAGGATGCTTTTCAGGCGTTGGTCTTGATTGACCACCCTCCTCTCATCAATGGTCCATTGGGCCTCAGGCTTGTTTAGCCCTGTAGCAGTCTTTGGGACAAATGGGCCATCCCTGATACAGGTGATGTAGTAGGGTTCCATACCAGTAAGATAGCAAATCATACGCTTCTTCCATTTGCTAAATTTCCCAGCTTCAAGTCTGGGTGCAACAGCCGAGTAGCTGCCACCCTTTTTGTCGACTAGCAAGGGTACATTGATATCAACCATAGTAGGATCTTGGTTTTAAAAACCTAGAGCACTCTTGGTTAGTTTAAAAGATTTTATAAACCAGAGGCTCAGATACCACTTGTTGTTCCCTTTACACTATTTGAGTTAACTAGAAAGTTAATCTATTTCGTGTTATGACTAATACAATGTTTAGGATTAATTCTAACAGTTATAAAACGTGAATATAAAAACAGCAATATTTTTCAACGTTTAAATTCTTATTAGAAATAATTCCAAGAATCTATACCCAAGTGTTTTGCGGAACAAACACTTGGGATTGAATAGACAAGGGTATGTGGTGTCTCCTATCGAAACTCAAGTTTTGCTTGAGTGGTAACAATATACCCACTGAGCTATCTCAGTGAGTTGTATACTCTTTGTAGGAGAGAAGTTCCTTTGTAAAAGTTCAAGACTTTTAATATACAAAGCACACTTTAACTTCTCTCCCATCTGATCTATTTATACACAAGTAATCTAAGTATAAGTGATTAAATATAATACAAGTTGTTGAGGTTGCGTGTCTGACAATTACAAATAGTAATTGTCATTTCCAAGAACCAATAGGAAAGGGCTAATAAGACTTTGGGAGTTGTTGGCTGACACTCCTTGACTTTTAGCCGCAATAGGGAAGGTTGGATCTGACAAGAGAAGAGTGTTGGGCTGACACTATTATCTTCTCAGATCTTTTCTCTATTGTTCCCGCCTTTTCTTCAGGCGTTGGTTCCTCAGTCCTTCAATCACTTTGTTGGTTGAGGAGATTGGGGTTCAGTGAGTTCTTGTCCAACACTCACTGAACCATCATCTTCTTCTTTGGCTTAAGTCCTATTCAGGGAGTACCGCCTTCCTGAGAAGTGAATCCTTCTTCTTGAATTTGCCTTAAGCATCCTGAAGATGACTCACTGAGAGTCTGTTCTCTCAGTGACTTGAATTGTTCTCGGCTTAAGTTAACACTTAGTTAATTTGTGTCCAAATCATGTTTGAAGCATTCTTGGGTTTTTCATGACCCAACAGTGATAATAGTAGGTAGTAAGGTTTGAAGTTGTTGAGCGATGATGGCGGTAAAATCAGGATTTCCACCGTCGTTATTGTCGTTGTTACCAATGCCGCGGCCACCTCCTCGACCTCTACGTTCACTAGTCCTTCCACCTCTTAGTGTGGCATTTCCTCGGTTAGCGTTGCGAGCTGATCTCCTTGTTGCCATTGCCTCTCTGCAATGAAGGACATTTAGCAAATGTCAGAGATGAGGTAGGAGTCATTTGAGTTATCGATTTATACTTAAAGTTCTCACATAACCCCCTACTAGCTGTTATCCTAAAGGGATCAATGCCGATTAACGTACGCATGGTTACATATGTCCACGTGTGTCGTGACGCACTTATAATTATGTTGGCCACCATAATTATAACTGCCTCTTTTCACACGTGTACATATCACCAAGCACACATATCTCGACGTTACTTAAATGGTGAAAGAGTAGGGTGATCATCTCTCAGAAAATCCTCGAGTGAACTCATCAAATTCCTGTGGCTAAGTGATAACCTTTATTTAACTTAATCTCATGTCTCATCAAACAAGAACTGTCACAAGATCAAGTTAAATAGCCAATTATCACTGAACTCCACTCTTTTGATGTCCCGAAAAAGTTCTGAGATTTTCCCTATCAGTATCGATACTCTAACATCCAACAGCGTGGGTAATAACGAAAAAGTTCTGCTTATGCAAGGCGATAGGGATGAGAGTCTCGATGTATATAGTAGTTATAGTCTAGGCTCCTAAATGCAACCTAGTTCGATCTCTATAACCAAGGCTCTGATACCAATCTGTAACACCCCTAAATTACCGCAGTGGAACAGTAGTGTCAAGGGGGTATTACTTCATAACACAGATCAAGGTATAGAAAACGACCTCTCAATGAAACATTTTGAAAAGTTATCATTCGAATTATTAAAATCAGAGTTATGACAATAAGTTCCAAGGTAAAGATACATAAAAGTTTTCAAAGCGTATCGAATGATAAAGATAGATATAAGTCTTCAAGTATGCAAATGACTCTAGAATCCATGCATCCTCTATCGCCATAACAACCTGAGATAAACATGCTAAAAAGTGTCAACCAACGGTTGGTGAGTTCATAGAGTTTAGTTTAAAAATAAAGTATTTGAATATAGATTTCACAGTTAGGGTTTTGTAAATCGTTTAAAAATACAGAAATTGAATATAGATTTTCCCAGCAAAGGCATTGTAAATCCACTCAGTTCCAAGCCCCGCCCATACAAGACTTGAAACCTGTGTGTTTACAACCCATTGCTCATAGATTTAGATTTCAAGATTATATTCACCCATGGTCGCGTCATTTTGGACCCATAGGTAGGGAACCACCATCCCAAATAGTACGTGTCACCCAACGTCTCGAATCTTAGACAAGGGTGGGGGTGTTGTCCCATACTAGTACTATTAATACCTCTCCTTTGACTTTGAATTCGAATTCACAAGAATAGATTTACACATAACAGTATACCGCGTAATAAGACTACACATAAGATATAAGTAGTATAAAAGAATAAAAGTATCGCATAGTTTTGCATCATAAAGCTAAACATGTATTTAAATAAACAAGTAATGTATTTCTACAAGTAAGTAATTTGAGTTTGAGCATGTATCTCCCCCAAAAGTAGTTCAAAATGTATAAAAATAGGGGCTATGAAACTCACCTTGAGTGTATCTGACAAAGTGGAATTATGAAATTAAGTAAGATTATAGGAACGATTACGAAAACGTCTTCAACACGAAACCTGAATATAAAGGAAGTCTAAGCATTCTGACTTACTACTAAGAACGAGTGTGAAAATGGGAAATCGTATAACGATTTGATCGGTGATATGAGTGTGATATGCTTAAAATGCCTAACGTTCAAAAATAATGTTACATATGATATTATCCTGACTCTTATGTCAATTGATCCAAAATATTATTTCTTCGAAAGTGATGAAATAAGGCATAAAGTTAAGTTGTTAAATTTCTAGTTATAAGAAATAACGAAAGTTTAATAATACGTAACTAGAATGTATAAAAATGCATATGACATGGTGGAATGATGAAAAATGGAAAATGAAATAAGAATGTCAAGTAAAAACTGTTGGTCCTTGATCTTTTCCAGTTTTTACACTTTTTACCCTAACTGCGTTTGTGTCACATCGTTAGTCCTTTATTAAGTCCAAGGTCCATTTATAGTCCTCTACTTGTCCAAAAATACAAACTATGCTTGTAGTTCAATAATATATCAAATTATACTCTAAATATTCTGTTTTCGCAGTCTCAGTCCTTGTGTTTCTCTATTTGGCAGTTTCAGTCCCTCTAGGTGAATTGCGTTACATTTTTAGTCCAAATGTGTCAAAAAAGTGGGGAAAATGTGGGCGAGTTTTTCTGAGTTATATTTAAGATTAATGAAGCTTATTTTAATAGCTTATTCGGCTAGTAGCTTATTTTTACACCATTGGGCCCTTAATGAGCCATTTACATAGCCTATTAGCACATTTTAAATCCGTGGGTTAGGAGGGGGGTTTGGTATATCAAAATGCTTATTTTATCATCTCATTACATATATTAAAGTGCCAAAAAGTTATCTCATTTCTATAGCTTAAAATCGACTTATTGGACTTAACAGCCCAAGTCTCTGTTTCTAGTTACTTTTAGAAATGGTTTTTGCGTTATGCTTTGACAGTTTTTAGGGGTCAAGACGTGAATATTTTTACATGGTGTTTGTACGAAAAATGTAGCTAGTCATGTAGTCTAACAGCTCGTATAAAGTTAACGCATGGTCATTAAGTTAGATCGTGAGATATGAAGTCATTTTTAAGGCTACTTGGGACTGTTTTATATGTGCAAACACTTAGAATATATCTAAGTGTTTTCCAGTTTAGCTTTTATGTGTGAGTTGAATGTGTTTATATGTTCGATTAATGCATGAAATGAAATGTTAGCGTAAGAGTAGTGTGAGAGGTGTCTTCTAAGGTTTCCATGATAAGAGCTCGTCACTCTTTATAGAATAGCGAACGTAAATAAATATGTGATAGTTATATGTTCGAATATAACAAGTAAAACAATGCATGCATGAATTATGTTCGTGAGAGATGAAAGCATGAGGGTTACTAGACACTTACTACACCTTTTAGAGGTGGTAAAGAATCAATGAGGGTCGAATGATCACAAGAGAAAATAGTTCACTCGATAGAAACCAAGTATACGTTTGTACGTATACTTTTCTTTTGCTCGTTTGCTTCCTAACTTGGGACAGAAAACTCCTGGTTTTTAAGGAATATTGTGAGGTGAAAAAGAGTGAGATGTGAGTGGTGTAGAGTGGGATAGAAGGTGATAAGCATAGGATATTTTATAGAGTGTTATACACACGTTTTTGTTGACTTCGAAGACTTTCAAAGTCTATGATTGGTTGCTACTGTACATGGTCAGTGATCGAATGGTCCTTAGAGATGTCTTTTTGTCATGATAAGATCTTAGGAAGATTGTGTGAGAGTTGGTAAACTTATCTTTTGTCTTTGTAATATATATATATATATATATATATATATATATATATATATATATATATATATATATATATATATATATATATATATATTATATATATATATATATATTCGGTTTGTATTTAAAAATGGTGCAAAGTGGATGTTGCGAGCCACAATCACTTACAACAGTCCTCATGGCTTTCTTAACATCATAATATGCTAATAATATCATTAGGAAGGCGTAGGAAAAAGCACGGGTCAAAACGGTTAAGTTTTGAGGTTTTTATATATATCGAGTTGGGTTAAATGGGACAAACACTTTGGCCATTAATCTCTAACCAAAACTCAATATATATTCCTGAAATTTGGCATACGAATAGTCTAGTGGGTCGTGAATGAGATGGTGTAAAAATAGTGACATGTTGCATTTAAGAATCGAGAGAACAAGGGCTGTTTTGGAAGTCGAGTTCTACATAAAATTACAAAGTTAAAACTGGTTTGGGGTTGGGCTTGGAACAGTGGGCGAGATGGAGATGGGCTGGTGATTTGGCCTGTTTGGTTTGCAAAGAATTAGTGAAGAATTAAATGGTAATTAGTGTATTAATATATGTTGTGATTAGTGGGAAAAGTGTGATTTGTGTATATGTCTATTGGTACTAATTATAAAATTAGTGTAAACGGTGATTCGTGAAATGGTTATGTTTCAAAATACGTGTCGTGAACTAGTGTCGTTATTCGGTAATTGTTGTGATGACGTGACTTTGAGAGAATAATATAACTAGAAAAGTTTTAAATTTCCCCGTAAAAATTGTGATTAAAAATAATGACAGAGATTATTATATAATTAAACATCGTAGATTATGGTAAATTTTTGCAGTTCGCTACAAAGGTTTAGCTGCGTGTTCATGCATTATAAGTAAGGACACATCATACAGACTAGAGTAGTCTGCATATCATCAGTAGCATGATTATCATATTAAGTCATGCACGGGTTTGTGTGTGTTTCATTACGTATGTTCATTTATTTGTTAAACATTACCACTCAGTCATTACTATTAACATTATACCCAATACTCCCGACAATGATCCTAATACATTTTCAAGCTAATTATAATGATATAGAGATTATATTATTACTTTACCCGGTGTTTTTAAACCAATTGCTACATTTTCCGTTAGGAGCTTATAACTCCGTCAGTTTGCGATATTTCAACCCAATAATCATTCTAACACCCGATTCATGCAAGGAATATAATTTTACAATTTTTACAACTTCGTCGTATTTTATTTCACCTCGTCATGTTTTATTTCTAGTTAACTCGGTACCCAATAACACCTAATGTATACACTAAACTAGCTAATACTTGTCTATATGTGTCATAAGCCTAATTAAATCATCCTATCCTTCTTAATTGCACCCATGTGCCGCCCCCCCTAAACCCTTTACTTTCCCTAATATGCCAAAGTCCCATTAATGCATTTCTACTCTTTTATTTCTATTTCACTTACACTAACAATTCATTATACAAAATCAAGAAGCAAATAAGATCAAAATTCTCTCTTCCTTCTTCATCCTAACCCACGACCAAACCAAGAACACCAAGGATCATCCATCAATTTTTGAAGATCAAGTTATAAACAAGTTCCTTTTACCTTCCTTGTTAGAGTTTTGAAATAAAAACTCCAAGGTTTTGATCCTTTTCATCCAAACTCATATAATCTTCAAGTAAGTTCAAGAACATCTTTTTGATCATGTTATACTTTCATTTGACCCATATGATTATGTATTTTCAAGTGTTGTTAGTTAAAAATGCAACTTACTTATGTTAAACATACCCCTTTATTCATTTTTCTTCCTAAACAATAGATCTATAATTTTTATTAACAATCTCATGAAACCCACCAAGGTTGGTGATGTTTAGGACCCCATGACACCTTGAGAAGGTGTAGGGTAGGATTTGCGAACTTGTGGTGTTGATTGGAAGGAGTATGAACTAGTCTTAAACCTTAAACATTGATTTTTCAACACTAATTTTTGGGCTATTTTGGCCTTCATATTCAGTAAAACGTGTAAACTGGAAAACTCAGTAATTTTTGGGCTATTTTGGCCTTCATATTCAGAATGTTCTTTCAAAAACGAAACCGTGGGCGCTTGAATCACTAAAAACCGACTTATAACGAAGGAGATATGAATTTTCTAAGTTAGGCGACGAAAACTATTTTCTGAAAAATAAGCTTGCTGTTTGCCAAACTTCAAAGGACAAAACGAGGCGTTAGACGTGATTTAGACAACCCAACTTACTGAAAATATGTTAGTTCATATTTGTACGAACCCGTGGATATAAAGAACGTAGAAAACGAGCTCATAACGACGAAGATATACGCGTTTAAAGTACGACAACTTCACTAAAATTCCATCAGCTTTCTAATAAGAAAATATTATTAAGTTAAAAACAGTTTTTGCACTACGTCACATTGAGAGCCTATTTTCTCATGGATTGCAACGCGTATGATCAAAAGGACAAACATATGAATTCAAGACAAAGATATGAGGCTTCTAAAAACGCCAAGCTTATTTACTAACACTTAGCGTACAATATTTCTCGACTAGTTTTACGAGGCCATGTGGGCATATTTTCACAAGTAATGAAAAGTGATATTTTGCGACGAAAACATTATATTTGACTATAGAACAACAAATGAGGATCGTGCAGTACCGTTTCAACATATTTACACGAAAAGTAGTTTATAATTTAACGAGACGTCAAAAATGTATATTTCGACGATAAAAATTATTTTCAAAATTAACGAGTGGTATCGTTAACATACGTATTTGCATGTGTAGCATCATTTCATTGCTTACATTAGATCCTATCATTCATAATAGGTCGCGGTTAGAGACCGAGCCTCATTTCATCATATCCATTATTATCATTGTTGCTATCGCATCAGGTGAGTTTCATAGCCCCTCCTTTTACTTGTTTTGTAACTGTTTTGGGGGAGAATACATGCTCGTTTTTAATTAAATTCTATTCCGTTTTACATTTAAACTTCATGTTTGTTTTGCTTGAGACGTGAGTTGTCTTTCAAACATTATTGATTAGCTAAAATACTTGAGTAGTTGCTCGGAAGTATTTTGTGTTTACATTTTTCACCCTTTGTATTGACCCGGTTAGGGCAAATAAGAGTTTCATCATTTGTGTTGACCCGGTTAGGGCCAAATTATTTAATTATACGGACCAAAGTACCAAACTCATTTACTTTGCTTAAGTTACCATCATTGCCAATTTAAAGTCTCCTTTTATTATCATAATTGTGAACAAGCGAAGGTGAGGTGGATAGATCTATTGAGGGTGACGCCTCCGTTCGGGTTGGTAGCGCCAACTTGTCAAACGAACGCATTTCATTTCATTCATTCAAAGTGTTTGGCAAAGCACTCCTTTTGGGGCGTACATTATCAGTCTAGCTTCGGGGTCATGAGCTTAAGAGCTAATGTATCATTTTTATGTAGCATTGTTTTGTCATACACTTTATACTTATGGTTTCCGTATAACATTTCATTTACATAAACCAAATCATATTTGGCAATGGGTTGTAAACACATAGGTTGCAAGTCTTGTATGGGCGGGGCTTGGGACTGAGTGGATTTACAATGCCTTTGCTGGGAAATCTTCATTCAAAGGCTTTACATTCTTACATTAAACTCTATGAACTCACCAACCTCGTGTTGACACTTTAGCATGTATTTTTAGGTTTTAAGCAATAGCACGCTACTGGAGGCTTGTGGCATGGCATGGCACGGTCATAGAAGACTCTGACAAACATTTGGGACCATTTAACTTATTTAAGGGCCTATTTCCGCACTACTTTTCATAATGTAAATATAACACTTTTGCTAATGAGTTTCATTCTAAACGATTGAGATGAAAACCGTTCTTTGCACTTGTGTTGTGATAACAATTGAGTTGCACCCCAGTGGCATGTATGCTTCCGCTGGACCCGATTTCTGGGGGTGTGACAGATTGGTATCAGAGCCTTGGCTATAGAGAACTGGGTGATTTTAAAACCTAGACTATAGTTACATTTACAAAAACTTAACCCTATGACCGCCGCGTGCCTGCCTGCCAAGCTGATGCCTCATTTGTGGTTTGTTGCTGACATATTTAATGAGATTTGTGTCTTATTATCAAATCATTTATACTTGCTTATTCTCATTGATTACTATAGTTGTCTTTCATATAAGCATGCTCGCATATCATACACGTCTCATCATTACGCCTTTTCCTTGCATAGTTTCACCATTCGACCTCGAGTTTGGTCACTTGCCTTAGCCTATCAGAATGTCCTCAGAATGTGAAGGACATAGTATTAGTATAACTGAGCTGAGTATTCCAAAATTTATTGAACCTCGGTGGAATATAGACTGGTCATCTATATTCGACCCGGGACAGTGGGACATCGGCTAACCACCTATGTTCGACTCAGAGATGAATTTTGCAATACTGAGAACAGTTATAATAGAATTATGTCCGGGTTGCATTCCTACTCAATTTCTAAAGGTGTCAAAAATTCATGTGAGTGTACACAATCGTTGCAAGGACATTCACACCTACATCACCTCGTGAATTGCCGCCTAGAAGCACGTTAGCTAACCATAACCCAACCTCAAGCCGTTGAGAGTCAGATCATTGGGAATGACAATCATTTCACCTTTACCATCACGAATCGCACAAGTCGAAGTATCCCATTCACCCAAGTTCTGATAAGATGTATCGGGATCTCAAGAAACTCTATTGGTGGCCGAATATGAAAGCAGATATAGCTATGTATGTTAGCAAATGCCTTACTTGCGCTAAAGTAAAAGCCGAGTACCAGAAACCATCAGGATTACTTCAGCAACCAGAGATTCCCCAATGCAAATGGGAACACATTACAATGAATTTTGGTAACTAAACTCCCCAAGATGTCAGGCGGGTTCGACGCTATTTGGGTAATCATCGATCGTCTCACCAAATCAGCCCATTTCATTCATATCAGAGACTTATACTATGGATCAGCTTATCAGACTTTAAGTCAAGGAAATAGTCTCAAAGCACGGTGCACGAATTTCTATCATTTCCGAGCGAGATAGTCGTTTTACTTCAAACTTCTGGAAATCATTACAAGATTCATTTGGAAGCAAATTAGACATGAGCACTACCTATCATCCTCAGACCGATGGTCAGAGCGAGAGAACGATTCAGAAATTGGAAGATATGCTCAGGGTGTGTGTGATTGATTTTGGAAATGGTTGGGCTAACCATTTGCCATTGATTGAGTTCTCTTATAATAATAGCTATCATACCAGCATAAAAGCAGCACCATTCGAGGCACTCTATGGTCGAAAGTGCCGGTCCCCAGTCTGTTGGGCCAAAGTTGGTGAAGCACAACTCACTGGTCCAGACATGGTTCGCGAAACCACAAAAAAGGATAATTCAGATTCGAGAAAGACTCAAAATAACCAGAAGCCGACAGAAAAGTTACGCCGATGTTCGACGCAAACCATTAGAATTTCAGGTTGGAGACCAAGTTCTGACAATCTCTTTAAGGTATCCTTACCCAACCAGATATACACACGATCTACCATCCTCGAACCAACGAACATTAAGGAAACTATCCAAGCGTTATAGGACGTGCTCAGCACCGTAGAATCAACTTTGAATTGTTTAGAGTAATCCTTTGACATTGACAGATTTCACCTTCAACAATAGCCATCACACAAATACAAAGACTGCACCCTTTAAGACACCCTATGGTTGAAGTACCAATTACCTATTGACAGACCAAAAATCGGAAAGCCCAATTCACTAGTCTAGAACTCAATTATGAAACAACAAAGGAAATTGTACAAGTCAAGAATCAGTTACAAGCAACAAGAGAACAATAGAAAAGTTAGGTCAGTTCAGGATGCAAAATCATTGGGATTAGGTATCCCTAAGCAGCAAATCATTAGGATTCTAATTGGAAAACAAGCTATATTGAAAGCCTTGCCTTGGAAAGGCATGACACAATTTTGGAAGCACGGGAGGTGGAACTCCGGGTATATTGGATCATTTCAGATTCTAATTGGAATCGGCCGACCGGCACACAGACTTGAACTTCCGTCAGAGCTCAGCAGTGTACGTAACATGTTTCGTGTTTCAAACCTCAAGAAATGTCTTTCAGATGAAACGCTCGTAAGTCCATTGAAAGAAATTCAGCTTGACGATAAGCTCAATTTCGTGGAGGAAACAACAGAAATCATGGACCGCAAGGTCAAACAGCTGAGACAGAGTCGAATACCTATCTAATGGATGTTTTATCTTTTATCACCGCAATGTGACTCCAATATCCACATCTTCCACCAACTCCACCCCGGAGAGCAACATTAACTGAATTCAGGGACTGAATTCCTTTAACGGGTGGAGTCTGTCACAACCCGTAATTTCAGGTCCTTTTTCAAGCTTCAAAATGTCACTATTCATCTCAGAAATTTACTATTCACCGATCACTATTCATCATTTTTGAAGTCAGTCTGAGACTTTGAGAAGCCGTCAAAAATTTTACTATTCATGTGACACTATTCATCCCTGGAGAAAAATCACTATTCATTGTCATCATTCATCATCTCGTAAACTAGGTTTACGGGTATTCAAATGCGCGTAACCGGTAAGGTTTAGCTGCGTATTCATGCATTATAAGTAAGGACACATCATACAGACTAGAGTAGTCTTCATATCATCAGTAGCATCATTATCATATTAAGTCATGCACGGGTTTGTGTGTGTTTCATTACGTATGTTCGTTTATTTGTTAAACGTTACCACTCAGTCATTACTATTAAAATTATACCCAATACTCCCGACAATGATCCTAATATATTTTCAAGCTAATTATAATGATATAGAGATTATATTATTACTTTACCCGGTGTTTTTAAACCAATTGCTACATTTTTCGTTAGGAGCTTATAACTCCGTCGGTTTGCGATATTTCAACCCGATAATCATTCTAACACCCGATTCATGCAAGGAATATAATTTTACAATTTTTACAACTTCGTCGTATTTTATTTCACCTCGTCATGTTTTATTTCTAGTTAACTCGGTACCCGATAACACCTAATGTATACACTAAACTAGCTAATACTTGTCTATATGTGTCATAAGCCTAATTAAATCATCCTATCCTTCTTAATTGCACCCATGTGCCGCTCCCCCTAAACCCTTTACTTTCCCTAATATGCCAAAGTCCCATTAATGCATTTCTACTCTTTTATTTCCATTTCACTTACACTAACAATTCATTATACAAAATCAAGAAGCAAATAAGATCAAAATTCACTCTTCCTTCTTCATCCTAACCCACGACCAAACCAAGAACACCAAGGATCATCCATCAATTTTTGAAGATCAAGTTATAAACAAGTTCCTTTTACCTTCCTTGTTAGAGTTTTGAAATAAAAACTCCAAGGTTTTGATCCTTTTCATCCAAACTCATATAATCTTCAAGTAAGTTCAAGAACATCTTTTTGATCATGTTATACTTTCATTTGACCCATATGATTATGTATTTTCAAGTGTTGTTAGTTAAAAATGCAACTTACTTATGTTAAACATACCACTTTATTCATTTTTCTTCCTAAACAATAGATCTATAATTTTTATTAACAATCTCATGAAACCCACCAAGGTTGGTGATGTTTAGGACCCCATGACACCTTGAGAAGATGTATGGTAAGATTTGCGAACTTGTGGTGTTGATTGGAAGGAGTATGAACTAGTCTTAAACCTTAAACATTGATTTTTCAACACTAGAAATACCTACTGTCCAAAAACGTGTAAACTGGAAAACTCAGTAATTTTTGGGCTATTTTGGCCTTCATATTCAGAAAGTCCTTTCAAAAGCGAAACCGTGGGCGCTTGAATCATTAAAAACCGACTTATAACGAAGGAGATATGAATTTTCTAAGTTAGACGAAAACTATTTTCTGAAAAATAAGCTTGCTGTTTGCCGAACTTCAAAGGACAAAACGAGGTGTTAGACGTTATCTAGATGACCCAACTTACTGAAAATATGTTAGTTCATATTTGTACGAACCCGTGGATATAAAGAACGTAGAAAGCGAGCTCATAAAGACGAAGATATACGCGTTTAAAGTATGACAACTTCACTAAAATTCCATCAGCTTTCTAATAAGAATATATTATTAAGTTAAAAACTGTTTTTGCACTACATCACATTGAGAGCCTATTTTCTCATGGATTGTGACGCGTATGATCAAAAGGACAAACATATGAATTCAAGACAAAGGTATGAGGTTTCTAAAAACGCCAAGCTTATTTACTAACACTTAGCGTACAATATTTCACGACTAGTTTTACGAGGCCATGTGGGCATATTTTCACAAGTAATGAAAAGTGATATTTTGCGACGAAAATATTATATTTGACTATAGAACAACAAACGAGGATCGTGGAGTACCGTTTAAACATATTTACACGAAAAGTAGTTTATAACTTAACGAGACATCAAAAATGTATTTTTCGACGATAAACGTTATTTTCAAAACTAACTAGTGGTATCGTTAACATACGTATTTGCATGTGTAGCATCATTTCATTGCTTACATTAGATCCTATCATTCATAATAGGTCGCGGTTAGAGACCGAGCCTCATTTCATCATATCCATTATTATCATTGTTGCTATCGCATCAGGTGAGTTTCATAGCCCCTCCTTTTACTTGTTTTGTAACTGTTTTTGGGGAGAATACATGCTCGTTTTTAATTAAATTCTATTATGTTTTACATTTAAACTTCATGTTTGTTTTGCTTGAGACGTGAGTTGTCTTTCAAACATTATTGATTAGCTAAAATACTTGAGTAGTTGCTCGGAAGTATTTTGTGTTTACATTTTTCACCCTTTGTATTGACCCGGTTAGGGCAAATAAGAGTTTCATCATTTGTGTTGACCCGGTTAGGGCCAAATTATTTGATTATACGGACCAAAGTACCAAACTCATTTACATTGCTTAAGTTACCACCATTGCCAATTTAAAGTCCCATTTTATTAATCATGGACCGTTAATTGTGAACAAGCGAAGGTGAGGTGGATAGATCTATTGAGGGTGACGCCTCCGTTCGGGTTGGTAGCGCCAACTTGTCAAACGAACGCATTTCATTTCATTCATTCAAAGTGTTTGGCAAAGCACTCCTTTTGGGGCGTACATTATCAGTCTAGCTTCGGGGTCATGAGCTTAAGAGCTAATGTATCATTTTTATGTAGCATTGTTTTGTCATACACTTTATACTTATGGTTTCCGTATAACATTTCATTTACATAAACCAAATCATATTTGGCAATGGGTTGTAAACACACAGGTTGCAAGTCTTGTATGGGCGGGGTTTGGGACTGAGTGGATTTACAATGCCTTTGCTGGGAAATCTTCATTCAAAGGCTTTACATTCTTACATTAAACTCTATGAACTCACCAACCTCGTGTTTACACTTTAGCATGTATTT
Source organism: Artemisia tridentata subsp. tridentata (assembly GCA_021014915.2). Classification (NCBI taxonomy): domain Eukaryota; kingdom Viridiplantae; phylum Streptophyta; class Magnoliopsida; order Asterales; family Asteraceae; genus Artemisia; species Artemisia tridentata. Next base: position 355,006,649 of record CP139507.1, on the reverse strand, counting down.
TCAGGTTTTAAGCAATAGCACGCTACTGGAGGCTTGTGGCAGGGCATGGCACAGTCATAGAAGACTCTGACAAACATTTGGGACCATTTAACTTATTTAAGGGCCTATTTCCGCACTACTTTTCATAATGTAAATATAACACTTTTGCTAATGAGTTTCATTCTAAACGATTGAGATGAAAACCGTTATTTGCACTTGTGTTGTGATACCAATTGAGTTGCACCCCAGTGGCATGTATGCTTCCGCTGGACCTGATTTCTGGGGGTGTGACAATTGATCGTTTCAAGTTTTAAAATATAATATATTTGAAAATCTTGAGTAACATAGCTCTGATGCCAATTGTGGAAAACTAGAAGGGGGTTGAATAGTTTTTACCGTTTTAAAATTTTATTCGCTTTGTATGCTTAACGTGATTTCAAAGTAAAGCAAATAATCAAGCAATATATATAAAGCAAGTAAGTAAAGGAATGATCAAACCACACAACACGGATGTTTATAGTGGTTCGGCTACAAGGACTCTCTTCCTTGCCCTACTCCACTCCTCGAGCCTCTAACTCGTGAGTTTTTCTTCACTAAGAAACATGCTCCCTTCTAGGCGGAGAAAACCTTTACATATCGCTTACTCTTTATCCGGTATTAAGCTAAACACCGAGTTCTTTACAAAGGTACAACCACTCCCGTTGGTTCTTTGACAAGGGTACAACCACTCCCGACACTCTATGTGTTTTGAGGACTAAAACACTAACCGAATTCTACCGAATGAATGGTATAGACAATGATGTGTGAACACTAACAAATCACACAGTTTCTAACTATCAAGACTTGCAACACAGTGTTGAAGCTTGTATGCTTGATCTTCTTTGCTACAAAAGAGAGATCACTAAGAATGAAATGAATGAATGTAATGGGTTAGTAATGTACAAATGAATGAGTGTATAATTTAAGCTATATGAGTGATGGTTGTCCTTGAATGATCAGCTTGCTATTTATAGGCAAAACTGATCAGACAACCCACGGATTTGGCGGACCCAAATCCTGGGGTCCGTCCATATACTGGTTTGGTTCGGCGGGGACAAGCCAGCTAAGATATTCCCAAATCTTTCCATATTTTGTCAAGTCTTGTCAAGATCTTACAAAGTCAACTCTTTAGCTTCAAGATCTTTCCAAAATATATTGTAAAGTCAACTAAGATTTCCTAATGAGGTATGCCATGATGTCATGTGTATTTCCATTTTTAAGAAATAAAAATAAACATGTAAATGTATATATGTATGTAATGTGTAATTCCTAGTGATCATGTGATATGTTAATGTGTTTTAAAAAGCTTGTTACTAAAATGTAAAAGTCTTTAACATATACTTATGCTTTGCTAAAGATAAACCTTATAATTGTCATTAACAAAATAAAGCAAAGATCATAAAATATAAATAACGTTTTTAGGACGATATTTGTATTAACACTCTTGAAAATTTATAAATGCATGATGTGTTTTTGTTTTGTAGGAAAAATTAACTGCTGAAATATTGGATTTGGAACAATCTGCTAAGGAGAAAAGAAATCAAAAGAACGAAAAAGAGAAGCTTTTAAATCGAAATAGAGTATCAGTTGGTACCATTAAATTAAGATCCATATATCCTGATCCTATTTCTGCAATTATACCATAAGGGAACTAAGGTACATAACTTAGAAAATCATCGCTTTCTCTAATATTGCAAATCTTTTGATTTGTTTATTTCAGGTGGCAGTGGGTACACCTTTCAATTTCCCTCTAGAGATTCCTCTGCTCCATTTGATGAGAGCTCTTTGTATGGGAAACAAACCTGTCCTTAAGGTTAAGGTGCATTTTAGACATGAATTGATATACTTCTAAATGTGCATTGTTTTCCACTATTTCTTCAAAATTATTAGCCTTTCTATTATCTTTGAATGATATTTTATAGCACTTTTGCAGGTATGCATTGTTATGGAACAAATGCTTTGATTTTTTCATGATTGTGGGATGCCTCTGGATGACATGCTACTTCTAAGAAGAACACAAAATGTTATGTTCAACCTAACCCATACTAAAAAGTTTGACCTGTTACCCATCATCCCTGTTTCAGAAATCAGACATTTAACATTTGATCCAAAAGGGATCATTAATTATTAAACGTTAACGAACATATGTATCTATATTTAACATGACACGCTATACTTCTACTACTTTGAAGTTAATCATTGTTTACATTTTGTCGCTCATAATGTGTATGTGGATTTAGACAAATTAAATGGGCAGATCATTAGGGGACCTGAGATATATATATATATATATATATATAATATATATATTATATATATATATATATATATATATATATATATATAGTTTGTGTGTGTGTGTGTGTGTGTGTGTGTGTGTGTTTTGTGTGTGTGTGTGTGTGTGTGTGTGATCGTAAGTGTTTGTGTTGAACTAATAAAAAAGTATTTGTAAACATTCTTTGTGTAGAAGCACTTTGTCAAAAGTGTATCCTGCAATGTATATTCAGAATGTTACTCAACTTGCATTCGATGATATTACACCCGAAGATCCTATTTTTCATCCATTCAAGGTAAAGCGAGAAATATGAACTTTCTTCATTTTAATATTTTGAGATATGTTGTTGCATGGTTTGGGATGAATTATTTTTGCTATATGATGTCTAATAGATTTGGATCTTCAGGCCTGGCAGAAGCTGGACTTATTTCCAGCATGCTTTCATGATACGACATGAATCCTTCGGAACAGGTTGAGAGTTCACTGAACTCCTGCCCCGAAAAGTGAATTTCCACCACTAATAGGTTAAAATGCATCGAAGAGTAGTAAACTATTAAACTATCTGTCATGTTTCTTTTTAGCTCAACTAATTATCTTATTCGTTTGACCCATGGACAACCAAAAAAAAAAGGCCTGAAGCGACCTACAAAAACCCTATACCAATATCATTCAATCTCATTAATCAAAGGTATGTTTTTCGGACTATATTTCACTGGATCTTAATGTTCATGCTCGCGTTCAAGTTTTGGTCGCTTATTGTTTCTTTTTTAGGTAAACATTAAGCCATGTTTGTATGATAATCATTTCTTAGTCTTGATAATGTAGATGTGGTGGATACGAAGGGAAACATATTTTTATTAATTTGAACTGATTCCTGAGTAGTTGTTCGCATGAGACACCTCTGATTTCGTCATTAGCTTTTCCTTCATAAACTGGTCGGGTTCTCAGTATGCTCTGTTAAGGTATTAACTAATGTGTCATATGAAGTGATGAAATTTAAATGATTCATTTTTTGACCCCATAGTTATTGTATCTTATTCAAGTGTTTTCAGATTTGTAGTGCAATCCTTTGATAGGCGGCTATGAGTAGAGTTTACGAATGAGCAAGAAAAGATTTTCTATTTGATCATCTTAGTGAAAAAGATCACTTATGGTTCGATCAAATGAGTGCATGCACAATTTTAAAGAGCGAAACGGCAAATGGATTCTTCTAATTTACAGCTTCAGAAAGATTTGGCTAGAGTGAGCAGTGGGGAGCTCGATACCGAATTCAATCAGTGGACAAACAATGAATACCAAGTAAGTTTTCTTCCCAATGAAATTGCAAAACATACAACTGGAGGAGGTAACGGGTCACAACAGGTTCACATGGGTCAAATATGTCATTTTAGCATTGGTTGATACAGATCAGGTTGGCTTGGGTCAACCCGCAAAAACTTTTTTTGTCAAAAAAATAGAATAAACAGTTAAACGTAATTATAAGATTGACAAGTTGTAGAATAATTACATACTTTGGGCAATATTGTAACAATAATCTAAATTTTTATATAGAAAATGAATTAGCGGGTTGTATCATAGTTCGTTTGAATTACTTGGATCATAAAGTTCTGGTTATACGTAGTGAGAGAAAGACTGTTTAGTACTGTGTGTATATCGTAATAGATGATGAACTGATACTTGACATTTATATATACGTAGTGAGAGAAAGACTGTTTAGTACTGTGTGTATAGCAGCTTAATTATAGTGTATGAATTTGAGCTCATAAGGTTTTTTTGAGTGTTTGGATTAGCTTATAACGTATAAGCTCATAAGCTATGGTAAAATGACCAATAAGGGGTGTTTGGATTAGCTTTTTTTGTGGCTTTATTCACTTTAGAGAACAATATAAGCCCAATTTTTATCTGTTTCAGATTTGTGAGTGTCTTAATGCACCTATTTTTCTCTGAGATACGTACACATGAGATTAAGTTGGTGTTTGGATTAGCTTGGTTTTATGGCTTAAGTTTATTTTCATTAAGCAGTTTATACCGTATGAATTTGAGCTCATAAGGTTTTTTTTAGTGTTTGGATTAGCTTATAACGTATAAGCTCATAAGATTGGTAAAATGACCAATAAGGGCATACATACATATCGGTTTATTGGCCGATTCAGCTGAAATTGCTGATTTAGACTAACATTATAAAAGTCTTTTCTTGTGATCGTTCAGCAAAAAAATCCCGTGATGAAAAGGTGATATTACTATTTTGATTCCTTTTGTTTAATAGGTTATCCATTATTGGTTATTAGTGTATAGCATAGTGTAACATTTTCTATTTTGGATAGATAAAAATGGAGTCAGAGTTTTGTAGTCTGTTAAAAGTTGCTGAAAAGACACCCGGACTTTACTTATGTGAATTGTCAGTTTTAGAAAAATGGTTGCTGAATAGTATTGATTATGATGTGTATCAGATGCTTATTTTGAATTAGACATTATATTGATTGTTATTTTTATCGAGAATTGACGTAATTGTGTGATTTTAACTGAGATAAGCTGACTGTTTACGTAATAAGTATCGAATTGGTGAATTATCAGTGTTAGACTTACTGTTGCTAAATAATTAGTTAGTTTTGTAATTTGCTTCATGAAGTATGTATGGGCTGTTTGGGATTTGCTTACTAATGGTTTAAAAAAAAATGAATGGGTCTGTTGACGGTATATGGTAGTAGAAATTTGAAGAAAGTATGAGTTCCCTTTACTGTTTGTAAAGTTTAATAAGATTCAAACAGAAAAATTTTATGAAGTTATGTCAGAATCTGTCAATATGGCATCTGTCCAAAATTAATGAACGTCTTCTTTAAAGGACTGCTTGGATGCTGTAGCATATTTTCGGATAAGGAATCTTAAAAGGGAGTTTTGTTGTCATAATATTTGGGCGAAAAATTCACAATTAGACAAACTAATGATTTTGACATTTACTTTGAATTCTTTTGAAGGGACAATGGTTACCTTAATAGTCTCAAATTTATTGTGCAAATAACTTCTTGCAGTAAAAAAACAGTTAATGACTACTAACATTGTTAGTTTATATTGTGCTTAACAAAGTAATCATTCACTTAGAAATACTTCTGACTCTGAGAATATTTACTCCATTCGTTTCATGAAAGTTACAGCTTTGGTTTAATGCATATCATCGTTATAACGAATTGATTTACTTTATAATGATTTACAGGATTTGTTTTTATTGACAGATGTTTGATATTCAACATACGTCGGAGAGAAGTACACTATTTTGATTGCCTAGCTTCTAACTGATGAGTTTAAAGGCAGTCAACCCAAAAGGACCTGCTTTGATCTGTACCAGAATTACACGTTTCGACCCATTACCCAACCCGTCTAACCAACTGAATTTTTCACTTTCAGTGCAAAACAGAAGTCACCTGACCATACTCGGGATCTACATAAACAACTGCAAGTGAACGCATTATATTGGTTTATTAATTAAGAGCTGCACCCGGGTTGATCTTCGCAGGTGCTAGGGGCAATGAACTTGACTGTTTTATCTACGGAAACAAACACAGGTAAAATACTTTCTTTTTTTTTTTTTTGCAGGTGAGTTTCATGCTTTTCCATATGTGATAACAAAAAGAGTTATTTTCAGAAATTTCTAAAATGAAAATTTAATTTTATTGAAATAAATAATATTTTCTCAAACAAATTTACTGTCAGTAATTTTTTTTTTATAAATATATATATTTTAAGCGGGTCCTATGGCTCAAAGCAAGTTTAGCTAAAAGAGGAACACATCAAATGAGTCAAATGGGCTGAAAGTCACGTAAAGTCTGTCTTTTAAGAGTACCCATTCTGACCTAGCCACCTGTTTGAACCTGAATCAGATTTTACATTCTTATGAACCAAACCCATTTTGATCCATTTCAACCCGACCCATTTTGACCCACCATCTCTAATCTCCCTGCACCTTTTATATCATCACATGTTTGCAATAAAATCAAACTAATTTTTATGATTTATGCTGTTATAGTTTTGCTGAAATGCCCAAGGAAGAAAAGAACAAGATTTCTCATAGCGGAAGAGCTCTTACACTGGTAAAATCCGATTTTGTTGAGGCTGGTTATGTATTCGAAACCTAAGATAGAAATTTATATCTATTGGTGCATAACGCTTTAGATTCATATTATACTTCTAAACAAGATATCATACCCCGGGAGTTTGTGGTTTTGTTTTTTTTCACTTCACATTGCTTTTTCCCAAATGAAGTATCGACTTTCTATTTTGGGTTCAAAAACTGATGGTTGTAAATACAGGATGGTGCAAAAGCCACCTTTAACAATGTGTTGTTTAGTGAGTTTTTCTGGTTAGACTAGCAAGGGTAACACATCTATCCATATATGTTGGATAATTCTGATGACTCGCTTTCTTAGTACTTTGTGATTGATTGAGATATACATTAGTAGGACAAAGTCGTGACTTTGTCTCTTGATACCTTCACTAGAAATGTAGGCAACCAAGAGGGCTCAAATCACCAATGTAGTACTTGTCTTATTTCTTAGTCACATGGACAACATCTGGATCACTTTGAAGGGTACCTCATTTTTCTGGCTGAGTTTGCCGAGATGCTTGCAGCAAGGCAAGATGATGTCCAGTCCCCTGTTTCAAAAGCGCCGACTAAGACTGCACTACCTCCACATCCATGAGGACCTTCTACCACAAGACCAGCAACATCAATTATGCCTGCTCTGGCCGGCAACATGATCTAACTCAATAGGTACATAACATGCTCAACTACTCTTACTAAATAAATAGTTTAAATCAAAGTTCCCATTTGCAAGGTACAATTCCTTAAGCTAAGAAACCAAAGGCTTAAAAAATGTTTGATGAGGCTGATAATGGTCTATCTGCAAATCACAAACAGTCACGTGCCAAAATTCCACATTCTGAAACTATTGAGTAATGCTCAGGTAATATCCTAAAGATTTATTTATATGGTATATTGTGTTCTAAAAAATTTTACTCTCATACAAATGAAGACTAGGAATATAAAAATTACAAGAGTGTGCTTGGGGTATCTAAAATACCAATGTGATAGGCAGCAGATTATAGCCATTTAGAGGACATATATATAAAGGTAGTTATATTTAATTGGTCCCAACCCTGACACAACATGGATTTATTATCTGCATAATGGTTTGTGCTGCTGGATCAATGGATCATTTTTATTTGTTGGCTCATAAAACATATCAGGCAGATGGTTACCCAAACATAGTTTCAAAATGCAAATCCAAACACCCCTTTACGGCATGAAACACACTTATTACCTACTATGTTAGTCTATGTGATTTGATGTTGTATATTTTTAAGGCTAAAATTTATCTATTGACAACTTTGTAATTGATTTTTAGGCAAAAGTACACTTGCATGTTCATTGAATAGAGAACTGTACTCCAGGGGAAACTGTCACACGTTCTTGATGGTGACAATGTGATGCATGGATTAAATAAGAATCTTGGGTTCACACCCGAAGATTAACTGAAAATATTCGCCCTATTGGTAAGTATATTCTTTCAAAATGAATCGATGTAATCCCAGTTTTGAAGATTGTCTGTTATTAGGACTCTATTAGTAGCAAACTTCTAGCTCTTTTTTTCAATTAATCAATTTAATAACTTTGCACAGGATATTAAAGAGATGCGATAATCATAATAATGATTGATCTGACTAGGACTTGATTTATAATCCTATTAGAAGAAGTAACAAAGTTTTCTGCGGATGTTGGTTTAATTTTTGTACCCATCTGATATCTCCTTATACAAAGGATCGTGATGCATGTTATGCAATGATGGCTACGTGATATATATTTAGTTCGATAAGTAGCTCACTGATAAACTCAATAATAGATCTTGATAAGTTCTCTATTTGGCTATACTCTAGGCTTTCATCTTTAAGGTTGTGCCTGTAAGAATACATTAGTTTCTTACTCAGTTCTTGGCAACTTGGACAGTGTATCTTTATGTAAACATACCAACTGATTAGTTTTTATTTAAATTTTATGATAGTTAAACATACGACTGGAGGAGGTAACGGGTCACAACAGGCTCACATGGGTCAAATATGTCATTTTAGCATTGGTTGATACAGATCAGGTTGGCTTGGGTCAACCCGTAAAAACTTTTTTGTCAAAAAAATAGAATAAATAGTTAAACGTAATTATAAGGTTGACGAGTTGTAGCATAATTACAGACTTTGGGCAATATTATAACAATAATCTAAATTTTTATATAAAAAATGAATTAGCGGGTTGTATCATAGTTCATTTGAATTACTTGGATCATAAAGTTCTGGTTATACGTAGTGAGAGAAAGATTGTTTAGTACTGTGTGTATATCGTAATAGATGATGAACTGATACGTGACATTTATATATAGTAGTATCACTAACGTAGTAATGTGTAACAAATACCGAACATAATTTAATAATCCTACTCCAAAAAAGAACTAGCTGATGTGGCTAGGTGATATATATTTAGTTCGATAAGTAGCTTACTGATAAACTCAATAACAGATCTTGATAAGTTATCTATTCGGCTATACTCTAGGCTTTCATCTTTAAGGTTGTGCCTGTAAGAATGAATTAGTTTCTTACTCAGTTCTTGGCAACTTGGACAGTGTAGCTTTATGTAAACATACCAACTGATTAGTTTTTATTTAAATTTCATGATAGTTATTGAACGTTTGAAATGTGTTCGCAGCCAGAACTTTATAAATAATCAAAAAAATATGTCCAATTATACTAATTAAATATGTCCAATAATAATCATTTATAGGCATGCTGATCATTGTTATTCATTTGAACTTGAAACACAACAAATTCGAGATTATGTTGGCGTATGTTAACCTATCAAATCAATCAAAAGTTCGTAGCAAGTCAACTATGAAACATCATCAATGTGTTTCTAGTGAAGGGGAGTGTGATGATAAAGAAGATGAAGAATTTGGTGGGGCTTTTTATAGCAGCAAAGTTGATACGGTAACTTTCCCCATTTATCCTTATTTGTATTTCTACTTGCTGTCATTACTTAATTTTCTATATAGTCTATGGATGTCTTCTCTTCCAAATGTCATGCTAATTATCTGTTGAATTATCTGTTGCAGGATGTGGTATTGACCGGGACCAAAGGCAACCAGGTGCATTCCTTATGTGAAAAAGTTCTCTATTTTTTAATTTGGAATTTAATTCATAGTGAACCGTATATAAAAGGTTGACCCATAAACACTTTCTACTTTAAATGAATTAAGTACAACCGATAAAAGGGTGTCCGGGAATACTTTGTTTTCTACTTACTGCTCAAGTACCAAGTAATTAGGTGGTGTTTCGGATTACTTATTCTTTATACTTTTCTACTCATAGACTTATTTTTTTAGCTAAAGTTACAACAACTGATAACAGGGTGTTTGGGAATACATACTTTCCCTACTTTTCTCCTCATGTACCAAGTAATAAGGGGGTGTTTGGGGTTACTTATTTTTTGTAGCTTTGTGCTATTAGTACACTACTTAAAAAGGTGCTTCACACACAAACACCTCTCTTAGTATCACTTTTAACTAAATGGGTCAACTTAGGGGTGGCAATTCATGTTAGGTTCGGGTTGGTGGGTTGGTGTCACACAACCGAACTACACATCTAATGATATGTGTCCCCATTTTATCTAAATGAGTTTGTAGGTCGTTGAGTTTGAATTGAATCCTTTATTTTTACTATTCTTTACATTATTGTCTCTGTTATCACAAATAGAACCTAATGTCAACAAGACCTGAGAGCATCGCCACAAGTATGAACAAGCTTGAGCTGGCTCTTTCTAAAATCTCTAAACAAGTAATTCCAATAATGATATCTTAGGGGCCACTTTGCGCTAGCACTGTGGTGATTGGGAATTTTGCTCTTTTAACGGAGTCAATCTGTGAGAAGGATGCAAAAGGGATCGTCATTCATTGCAGCAACATATTGTTATACATTCTTTGGAAGTTAAAGGTATTTATAGGGACAAAAGCAAATATGTTGCTATAAGTTTCAGTTTTAGTAATAATGGGATATCCCCTTTGGTCATATATGATAGCCTAATATCGTTATGACGAGAGAACTATTGCTTCAAGATACATTAAGAAGGTTTGGAGTTGGGCCGCTTATAAATTTTTACATGTAATTGCACAGGTTATTTAAATTTGTTTGGATGTAATTCATTTAATTGTAACTGAACATGCTGCAAGAGCACTAATTCCTATTCCGTAACTTAACTTATAATGAATGATTTATATAAAAAAAATGGGTGCTGCATGGTTTCTTTTTGTTTTTATTGTTGCATTTCCTTTATATTAGAAAGGTTTACCCTTTGGCCTAGCAATCATAAAGATAACAACAGGTATGATGTTAGCCAATCGTATAATGTGTTATTTATGTGTTAATCCATGTGATCAGTTAGTAGTGACATAAAGTTTCGTAATTTTACTTGATTGAAAGTGGCCTAGTAATTTGAAACTGGATTTATTGATTGCACATGATCTATTAGCAAGTCTTTAACCATTTACATATGAATGATACTCATTTTCATGATGCAAAATATCATGAAGAAAAGTTAAAACTGCTTAAATAGCCGATGCTTGCATACCAGAAAAAAGTTGGTTAGTTTTAGTCACTTCAGTTTGATTTAGTCTGAAACAAGGGATGTTTTTGTAATGAATGCAACTTTCAACATGGAGTTGAATTCAGTTTGGTAATAAAATAGTTTCTGCAATCATATTTATCGCATTATTACAAGCTGATTTGGGTATAATTAAGAAACTTTGCTTTGTTTCTGCTCTTGACTTGCCGAGATATATATATACTGCATCTGAACAATCATAAGTAGCAATATACCCGTATAGGACTCACTGCTACTTGATTTGCGCCACTTCGATATGTTTTTTCCACATTCAGGTAGGTTTTGTGATAGTCTCCTTATAGTAGATTCCTTGAATTAGTCATCTTTTCTCATTTATCTATATATGTTTGAATCCGTTTTGTAGTAGATGTCATGGACTTGCCATTCTAGAACCATAGTTGGGAGTTCTTGGTGTTTCCAATTTCTTCAAATGATACAAGTTTGCAGCAACAGGATCCAGTGTGTTACCGTCAACGTAAGGATACAAGGAATACCATAAAAAACTGGCAAGAATTACAAGATAGTCAAATGCTTCTTGAAAGGTTTGTTTTTATTTACTTTATGTTGATTTTTTGGATGTCGGTTTGATTTAGGTTGGCAATAGGGGTGTTTGCGGCTGCTTGGAAATTATTTATTCATTTATTGTGTTTAAATATGCTACTTGGTTACTTGCAGCGTTTCTTATAGTTGTATTGGAGAAGGGGCTGTTTCTGACGCAAACAAAAGCTACTGAATTGGAAAGCTCAAATAAACGTGAAATACTGCTTCATACTATTTCAAGTTGTAAAACAAGCATTTAAAAGCCAATTTTAACTAGATATGCATTTTTAGCTATCAACCCCAAATACCCTCTTAGGTGTTATTTCTGTTGTTATTTTGCCTTCATTTTTTGTTTGTTTTTCTGCACAGATGCACATTTAACTTTTCTTGCATCTTGGTGAGGAAAAAATAGTTCCTTTTTAGAATTGGAAAGTAAGCATCCTATTATTATTTTTAATTGTTATGCAATAGCAATTGTAAGTTTCGTAATCTTTTGATGGTTTGGAAAGGATTTGTTTAGGTATGTGACTGGTGGGGCAACTTGGTTGAATGGAGCTTTTGGTAAAGTGTCAAAGGCTGGGAAAGTTGCACAAACGAAAACTAGACAACATTAGAAGTTGGCAGTCTCATATTTAACAGCAAATGTATGTTCTTCATTTAGTTCTTTAATATATGGAGTTTAAATGAAACCATAAAGTAGAGTCACCCCCCTTTTTGGAAATGCTCCCGTGGGTCGATGGGAAAATCACCTAAAGAGATCAGTGCGCTGGGTCTTTCTTTATTTCAGAACGCAGAAAATCAGTGTGATTGTGTTTCGATCCACTTCAATTGAATTGGCAATCTACCTTAGATTAAGGAGTATTTGTATTTGCATGTTGGAACATATTAAATTTTTTTAGATAAACAGATTCCGCTTCTAATTTTCCTGTTATTCAGGAGTTAAATTATCAGTATACCAGTCAAATTTGTCTATTTTGTCCCTTTATCTGTGTACTTTTAAATAATTAGAATTTGTCAAATATTTGTATTTTTTCTTACTTCCTGGAATGCGCTGTAGAGATAGCAAAATGAAGGTAATGGGTTCGGTATCATAATAAGCCAATAACACAAACCCTAATTGAAAGTCCTTTGCTATTACATTTTTTATGTAGACTTCCATTAGGCATTTGTAGTTATTAATTATAGCTACATTAAGAGAATTATTATATTTGGTTTGCTTTCACTATACGATACTTAAGGATGGTAGCTTTCATCAATTGGATTGTAATACTGATTATTGATGTAAAAAAATCACAGGTGATATGTACAGATGCTACTGCAAGAACCACAAGTAACTCAGGAACAACAAACCATTTAGAACCTTTGTGACACCCTTAGAACTATTTTACGGTTATAACATGTATGTGTAAATGATTTTAATTCTTTCCTTAACTCGCCAGTTTGTATTATATTTATTTATGAAATTCCAAAATATCATATTCCTTTATAGAAGTGAAACATAGGACACTTTTAGTCATTTTAACTTTTCTTCATTTAAATATACTTCATTCATCGCTTGATTTGGGTGCCTTCATGGAATAAAGTGGATTATGTTGTATAAAGAAAACGCATTTGTAAATTTTGAACAATATTAATTCTTTATAATGTAGCTGTTTCAAGAGTCAAGACGAAAAAAGGTTAGAAGGTTCTTTGTTGTGACAAAGACGCCAAATACACGAACTACGCAACAAACGTTTTGTATAAAGAAGTTTTATTTCGTATATGAAAAAGAACCATGTAATTTATTTGTTCTTATACTTATCATTGTTATTTTTACATATAATACGTGAACATTGTATTTTTCTTTAACATATTTTCTGTTATTCATTATTTATTTACGTTCAGTTAGATTTTGTCAAGCAACATTATGAAGCGAACCCGTCCATCGGGCGGGTTATGATTATCGATAACTATACAAATCGACTATACCCTTTTATTACTTGTAGCAAGGAGAGTGATTTATACCGACCACTTTTAGACACATGACTTACACCTAAAATATGACAACGATAATTATAAATCTTACCCGCTCTTTAGGGCGATTTCAAATAAACTACCAAATATTAAAAAAAGAAAAAAAAAAAAAAAAAAAAAAAGAACTGTACAATCAATACAAAAATAACTACTACCTTATATTAGTATTATTCGTTATTTTTTCGAAGCCTTCGGTGGCTATTTGACTAAAGCTGCAAAGAGGTGATTGCTATATGAAACAGAAACCTTCTTTCTTTAATTCTTTGATCGGAATACCGATGAAATCCCATTATTTAGGCGCCCATTTTGCCTTCGATCACTAATATCTAATAATTTATTTACAGAAATCTAAAAGTTTTTATGTACAACCCTTTCTTTCAACATGTACAATTTTCAACCATTTTTTACCACCCTTCTTTCGCTATAGTAAAATATGTCAACGATAAATATAAGTCATGACCGCCCTTCAGGGTGGGCTTATATGCCCGGGAGGGCTTATAAGTCATGCCCAACGGGCTTATAAAGCATGCCCGCCCGACAACTAGTGTGTATATATATATATATATATATATATATATATAATATATATATATATATATATATATATTTTTTTTTTTTTTTTATTTGTTCCCGCAACTTTCATATGAAAGGTTGTATTATTACTGACATCTTTGCTTTTTTTTCTATATATATATATATATATATATTTTTTCTGTATCTTTTTTCTTTTTACTACTTTCGACTTGTCAAACTTTATATTTTATATTCGGCAATTTTACCCATTTTATTAACAGAATAAGACATTTTTTTATGGTTTTTAGCTCCGTATTTTTTTTACTACTTTTGACTTGTCAAACTTTATATTTATGTTCAGTACTCTCTGTTTCGTAGTTTTATAATAAAAACAAAATTATAAAATACTCCCTCCGTCCCACTATAAGTGTCACAATGGTATCTTTGCTTGTCCCATATTAAGTGTCAGGGAATATTTTCAACCAATGAGAAGAGACTTTAGTGGGTAATAGTGATATTTGATTGGTGAGAGTGTAGTTGGCCCCACTTTCCTAAAACTTTGTGCAAATGAAAAGTGGACACTTATAATGGGACGAGGGTTATAAAGTAAAATAAAAATTAAAATATTATAGGTATTACAATTTTAGACGTGTACCAACAACCAATTGCTTATTATATGAACATTTATTGACATTGTTCTTAGTGTTTTCGATTTTGTTTGCTAAATGCGACCCAAAATCGTTAATCGTTTTTAGAACAATAGAATCATCCTTAAGAAATATGGTTTCGGTTAGACATTTAACAACTTTTTTTATTTTTTATTTATTTTTTTTTTTTATCAATTTTTTGGGTAAAAGGTCAAAAGACATGGTAAATATATTACTCAAAAAAACGTTTAAGTACAAAGGATATAGGTGAATCCTATATCTCAGTCCGTTACATAGGCGAAAAAGCTTACATAGCAAGTTACTTCCTATTCTCTAAATAAGAAAATAAACCACTACTTATAAGATAACATTAGACTCTTTCGAAAACAAAATTACTTCCTGCCAAGACCTTAGAGCTTGATATCATACATGTCATAAAAAACATTCAAATTCCCTATAAGATCGTAGACCTGATCCGCATAGTCATCATAATCATCTTCAAGCTCGTGACCACCACAAAATAGGTTCACTGACACATCAAAAGTGTTAATAACCTCCTCCTCATCACTGTCGGAATCAACAATATCTCCCACCTTAGAGAATGGGTTAACCCTCTTAGTAGAAGAAATAGACGGAGAAAAAGAATAACTAGGCTTACTAGCCGCTACCTGCACCTTCTCTTTCACAACACTCACAAGCGGTTCTTGTGATACATTACAAGTCTTTTGAGACCCATCCACTTTAGCTTCCTTTTTATTACCCGGATAATCAACATTTTTAAAAGGATGACCATCATCATGCACAAGAGTAGCTTCCATATCAATAATTAGCTTTTCAAGCTTCTCAATTTTCTCAACAATAGGAGTAGGACAAGGAATACCACTCTCACTGCCAAAATCCAACTCAGCCCCATCCTTAGCCAAGACATCAGTAGGAATGCCACATTCATCAGTATCGACCATATTAATGGAATTAAAGGGATTCGATGTAGCAATATTCGTCCCATTCGTACTAGCCACTTCAGTGGCCTTCTTCTTTGTAACATCCACCTTCTTGGGCTCAGGAGGAGGCGCTTTAGGTTGATAATGAAACTTAGGACCCACAATCGGTTTAGTAAATCCTCCTTTACCCAGTGCACTTTGGCGTCCACTCTTACGCTTTTGTTTATTATTGACCGGTAGAAAACCATCACTATACTTATGTGTAGGCTGAACTGGAGGGGGGACATATTTAGGACAGTTGTCCAGAGTATGAACAAATAGCTTACAAGTGCCACACCTAGGCAGTTTCCACTCGTATTCAACCCCAACCTTTTCTATAGTAGAACCCGACACATCGAGTAAGGGTATCTCAACAGTGAGATTCACCTTAAGAACCTCATATGCCTTCACTTCAATCAAGCACCTAGCAAAACTACTTCGGCCCCATGATTCTAAACACAGTTGACTAAGGTGGATGGGTAAAAGATGATCGGTTAGACATTTAACACTTTTTTTTTCCTTTTCTTTGTTTGGGTAAAAGATGATGTACTCCGGCAAACTTTTACAAATGAAAAACTAAAACTAGTACAAATTTTGTGTGGGATTCTCCGAATAACTTGAAGGAAGAGGATCCTTTCAAGTTGAGGATAACTTGATTGACCAAGTTACAATTATCAACCATTGGATCAAATCCAATGGCTCAAATCATCTCCTATTCTTTTGATTTGAGCCATTGGATTTGATCCAATGGTTGATATTTGTCTAACTTGATCAATCAAGTTATCCTCAACTTGAGAGGATCTTTTCCCTAACTTGAATCCACCCAGAGAGAGAGAAAAACACTGTCTCAAGAAAGGCATCGAGAGTTTATCAACTAAGCCAATATGCGCTTTTAAACCACGTGTTGCCAATGATTCTATCCGCCCATCTAAATATTTTAAACTCTTTTTCTAGCAGCAACCTTGTTGGGAATACGTGTAACTAGTATAAAAGTCTTGGTCATAAACATATGTAATAGGTTGCTTTAGTAATAGGGCCTTTATGTTTATTCTGAATGTTAGGTCCATGAAGAAGGCCCATGGGCCTTATGTTTAAGTTAGACGTATGGATGGAAGCTAAGGGGTGTTGCCCTAGTCTTCCACTCCTATATAAAGACATGTAAACATACAATTTTATTGTTGGTTATTTCACATAGTCTCTAAACCTTTGTCAATTTATATGTGTGATATAATCGGCCATTCTATCTCTCTCGATCTCATCTCTCTCTCTTTACTATACTTGTGTTCTACTATTATGGTGACCTAACAAGTGGTATCAATCGCCAAATGATCGTTGTGAAGTGTGTTTCAAGTCATTGCTCGTGCTTTCAGTAAATTCTCTAACAAATCGAACAATCGTCTCCGCACTTCATCTAACACAAGGAATCAAGCTGTTGTACAAGATGGACGGGTTGAAATACAGAATCGTACTTACGGAATAACTGGATCAGGAGGTTATATTGGGAATTCAGGAAGTGGACAAAGGTTTAATGCAGCTAGTAGAAGTAGGAACAATACATGTGCTCCTCAGAAAAGGGTTGAACTTGTAGAAACTGGGAATACAGGGACTGGGAATACTATGGTTAAGTGCTATAACTGCAATGGAAAAGGTCATCTGGCTAATGCATGTCCCAAACCTAGAGTTAGAGGCAGTGAGTTTCATAAGCAGGCAATACTTATAGCTCTAAAGGATGAATCAGGAGGCACTCTCACTGCCAAAGAAAACAGCTTCATGGCAAATGCATATTCAGATGATGACATGGAGGATTTGGAAGCAAATGCAGCTGTGATGCTAATGGCAAACATGCAGGAACTTCACATGAGTGACACAGGCCCAGTGTATGATACTGATGGTCTGTCTCAGGTACCTGATCCAACAAGATGTCTAATAAATGAAATTGCATCACCATCTGCATTTGCATCAGCTGATGAGCAAGTTGTTCAAAATGACTCATTATTATCTCCTCAAAAAGATGAACAAATGAACACAGTTGTTACATTTGATGATGATCAAATTAACCCAGTTGTTACATTTGATGATCCAATTGATGACGATAACAATGATCAAATTGAACAAAATGAACCTTCGCTCAGTGTAGATCTAGAACTCATGACCTTACTATTGACCACCTAATCCCAATTGGACTCACAAAAATCTCAGATTGAAAAATGCAATGAAATCAACAGAACATTAAAAGCAAAAGTTGCATCATTAAATGCGGACCTTGAGTGCTGTAAAATAAAACTCACAAATTTTGAAACAAAAGAAAAACGAGAACAAGGTTTTGAGGCTGCATTTCAAAAAGCCTATGTCAAATAACAAGATTTACAACATCAAATACGAGAATTAGTTGCTTCCAAACATAACTTGGTTTCTCAAATGGAAAAAGAAAAACTAGAATTTAAACAACAGGTTGAACACCTCAATTTTTATCTTTCAAAAACAAAAACAGAGTTGTCAACTTGTCAAGCTAGTTTTTCTGAACATAAACAAGTGTCTAGGAAACAAATTGATTCTTATCTTGATGAAATCGTAGATTTGAAAAGTAAATTAAAAGAGTTTCAAAAAGTTGTTTATAAAACTGGTGAGTCTATAACAACAATTCAAAAGTTTACTTTAAAGCAAAATCCCCAAGGTTATGGTTTTGCTATTGGTGATGACAAACCACGTTTTCTACACAAAGCACTCAAAGAAAATCCAAAAGTTGTATAGTGCAGACCAGCTCTTTGATGATTCAATTATGCGTGTTGTTGTATATAACCGTGAGGAAGAACAGGAACAGGACGAAGAGAGTCGATAAAAAATGAGCAAGGTTAAGTTCAATAAACCATTTGATTATTCAAATGTGCCTCATTTTTCTGACACCTTCGTTCCTCAAAATGATAAAACAGAACAACCATGGTTTGTAATGCAAATTCATAAATCTTCTTCTGATGTTGGTCCTGTTAAACCAGTGGCACAAATAAATGGTCCTTTACCAACTTCTGGAGTAATTGCACCATTACCTAAACGATGTCTTGTACTTAGATACTTTGATACGTTTATGGAAGACATCAACCTTTTAGAACAAGCAATTGAACGTAACTCTGAGATAACAGTTTCCACTTTTCAATCTGCTTACGAAAAAGAAAAGAGAGAAATTTTTCAAAAACAATTTTTACCATATGTTAAACATTTGCGTCTTTGTGATACACACTGGGAACAGAAACTCCAAACATAAGTAACATCCATGATGAACACTTTCAATGCAACAGAAAATTCGATCTCAAAACAAAAACGTCAAAACAAAGTTTTACAAAATGAAGCTGATCGACTCTTGGAAGATATTCTAAGTTCTAATATTATCTATGTGGTTATGAATTTGATTTATGAGTCTTGCAATTCTATGCTTGTTGATGATCACACTGCTGACACTGAAACGTTAAGACACAAAATTGAATCTTTAAAAAGAGAAAATGAGAGAATCATTAAACACAATGATGATGTGCAAAGTAAACTTTCAACAGAAATTTTTCAACTTAATCCGAAGCTACAATGGTGTCAAACTCAAAGTATTGATTTTGAATTAAAATTGCAAAGTCAAAATGAAACGATGTCCTTTCATAACAGTCACACATCCAAAGTTGAGAATCTTGAAAATAAAAATGCTGTTTTAAAAAGTCAAATTTTCAAATATGAAAAGGAAATCGATGAATGTTGTCAAAATCGTAATGACACCGTTCGTTTAAATAGAGTACTCGATCCAAAAATTCAACAAAAGAATCACATCATCATTGAACTTAAAGAGAAAATTCATTTACTAGAAAAAGGAAAGTTTGTTAACACAAATGCGATTACACCGGAAATGTACAAAATGGACACAACAACTAGGTAAACATCCCCTCAGACTACTAATTTGAATCCTTCCACTTCTACAGCAATAGTCCCCACTACTAGCATTAGCATATCAAAGCATAAGAGCAACAAACATAAGAATAAGATCTGGCAACGTAGAAGCGGAAAACTAGAAGCCCAAGAAGTAGAAGATCAACTTAGGAATTTGAATAAAACGCATATTGCATCTGATTTAGATTCGAACTTAAAAACTTGTAATTCTAATATCGATGTAACGTATGCTAAGACTTTGAAGGTTTTGAATGTTAATGCATCTTGTGTGTTCTGTCGTAAAAGCATATTATCTGGTGATCATACGAAATGTGTTGCAAAAACTCTTTTATCTCGTAACAAAAAACGTACATCTGGCATTCCCTCTAGGCCCACTATTGCTTCTAAGTCTATGCTAAGAAAACCGCCAAGTGTAGTTTCTAAAAATGACTTAGACACACCCATAGTTGTGAATACATCTCCTAAGACAATCCCATCACCTAGCGAATTCACTAAGAAGAAAGCTAAAACTAGTTGGACATGGCAACATTGGTTACAAAGAAAACCTAGTTTTACATGGCTACCTAAAGTTATTAATAACTATGTTACTAACCCAACGGAACCCACAAATTCTATGGGTTCTACCATTACCATCACTCCATCTTCGTCGTCTTCGTGTGATGCAGGTGGTACAAATTGTTCTATGGATTGTTGATAGCGGTTGTACCCAACATATGACAGGCAATCTCAAACTGTTAGTAAACTTTGTTGCAAAGTTCATCGGCACTGTCAGATTTGGAAATGATCATTTTGCTGCTATCACGGGCTATGGAGATTACGTCAATGGCAACATCGAAATTAGTCATGTCTATTATGTCGAAGGCCTTGGTCACAACCTTCTCCGTCGGTCAATTTTCTAATGGGGATTTGGAAGTAGCATTTCGGGAGAAAACTTGTTTCGTTCATGACTTACAAGGAAATGATCTAATGTCGGGCACTCGTTGAACTAGTCTGTATACCATCTCAATGTCTGATATGATTGCTTCTTCTCTTATATGCTTGTTCTCCAAAGCACATTCGACAAAATCATGGTTATGGCAAAAATGACTGTCTCATTTGAATTTCAAAACCATGACTGAACTTGCACGTTACAAACTAGTCGATGGTCTTCCACGGTTTCGATATTCAAAAGATCACTTATGTCCAGCTTGTGAACAAGGAAAAAGTACTCGTGCACATTTCCCTTCAAAAACATAACACAGCACAGATCACGTTCTTCAACTACTTCATATGGATTTGTGTGGCCCTATGCATGTTCAAACGATAAACGGGAAACGCTACATTCTAGTAATTGTCGATGACAACTCCAGATAGACTTGGGTCTATTTTCTCCGAAGCAAAGATCAAGCTACTTTGATGATCATCACCTTTCTCACAAAAATTCAAGTTGAGCTCCGTAATACGGTAGAACAGACAATGGATCTGAATTCAAAAACCAAACTCTTCGATCTTATTTTGGGAAAGTGGGAATTGAACATCAAACATCCATTGCAAGAAGTCTAGAACAGAATGGGGTTGTCGAAAGACGCAACAGGACGTTAGTAGAAGCTGCAAGAACAATGCTAATCAATGCTCAATTACCAGATTACTTATGGGTAGAAGCTGTATCAACTGCATGTTATACCCAAAACCATTGTATGATCACCGAACGGCAACACAAAACTCCTTATGAGATTGTTCACAACCGCAAACCGAATATTCAATACTTTCATGTATTTGCTACTCTTTGCTATCCAAATAATGATCGTGATGATTTTGGAAAACTCAAAGCAAAGGTTGACATTGGTATCTTCATTGGATATTGTGAGAACTCTAAAGGTTTTCGAATCTGGAATCGTCATACTAGAGAAATTCAGGAGACTATTCATGCTAATTTCGATGAGCTTACAAAAATGGCTTCTGAGCAAAACAGCTTAGGACCCGCAACCAACCGTTTAAATTTTCTAGATCAATCAGCTGCACCTCTTTCACTTAACCGTAAAGAATTGCAAACACTGTTTGCTCCATTGTTTGATGATTCTTTTGCATGTTGTGCACCAGATGTATCACCAATTTCCGCTGCACAACCTGATAATAATCCAATACCTGGTACACCTGCTACCACAACAATAACAGTTGCTACAGATGCACCTCCAATTGAATCTCCATCAACAGCAGAACAAACCGCTTCCAACACTGACAATGCAGCTGAAGATCTTCTGCAACAACTAGTACCTGAACCTGCAGATTATGACCCAAAAGAATTTTTTAATCCATTTGCACCGACTCCAGCCGTTCCTGATATTGCAGAGTCATCCACACACAATTTGGACCCGTCTAATCTGCATACGTTCTATCAACATCACCCTTCAACACATCATTGGACTAAAGAACACCCCTTAGTAAACATCACTGGCAATCCCTCAGCTCCAGTTATGACAAGACGAAAACTTCACACCGAAGCTGAAAACTGCATCTATGCACTCACAGTTTGTCAAGATGAACCCAAAAACATCAAAGACGCACTAACATACGACAACTGGATTGAGTCAATGCAAGAAGAACTCGACCAATTAAAACGACTAGATGTTTGGGAGTTAGTTGAAAGACCAGATGGGGTTTATTTCATCGGACTGAATTGGATTTGGAAAAACAAGTTAGATGCAGAAGGCACAGTGATTCGTAACAAATAACGTCTGGTAGCTAAAGGATTCACTCAGCAAGAAGGAATTGATTTTGAAGAGTCCTTTGCTCTAGTTGCTAGGCTTGAGGCTTTCCGTATTTTTCTGGCATACGATGCACACAAGAATATGGTTATTTATCAAATGGATGTGAAAACGGCATTTCTGAACGGTCAATTACGTGAGGAACTGTATGTTAGTCAACCAGAAGGATTCGTCGATCCAGAGCATCCCAATCATGTGTACAGACTCAAGAAGGCCCTTTACGGACTTAAACAAGCCCCAAGGGCATGGTACGATAAACTAACTGGTTTCTTGCTTTCCAATCATTTTACTAAAGGTTCAGTGGATCCAACTTTGTTTATTCAATAACACGGGGAGGACATTTTAATAGTTCAAATCTATTTCGATGACATTATTTTTGCGTCAACAAACAAGAAATATTCAAATGCTTTTGCAAGATTAATGAAACAAAATTTTGAAATGTCCATGATGGGTGAACTTACGTTCTTCTTAGGACTCCAAGTTCATCAATCACCCCGTGGAATTTTTCTAAGTCAGTCCGAGTATGCTCTTGAGATTTTAAAGAAATATGGCATGACAAGTTGTGATACTTATAACACACCTATGTTTGCATCATCCCCAAAGCTGGATGCTGATTTACATGGTACACTTGTTGACCCTACAAAATACCGTAGTATGATTGGGTCCCTCATGTATCTAACAGCCAGCAGAACATATATAGTTTTTGTTGTATACCTATGATCCCGTTATCAGTCACGACCAACTGAAAGACACCTCTCTGTGGTTAAAAGAATCCTTCGATACATAAAGGGAACCATCCATTTGGGGATCTGGTATCCGAAGGATTCTGATTTTGAACTAATAGCTTTTTCAGATGCTGATCATGCAGGATGTTTAGACACACGCAAAAGTACATCTGGGGGAGTGCAGTTTCTAGGAGACAAACTTGTATCTTGACAGTCAAAGAAGAAGGATTTCACTTCATTGTCATCTACAGAATCGGAATATGTGGCCATGTCAGCATGTTGTGCTCAAGTCATTTGGATGCGATCACAGCTGATGGACTACGGTTACATTTTCAATAAGATTCCCATGTACTGCGACTCCAAGAGTGCCATTGCCATCTCATGCAACATGGTTCAACATTCGAAGTCAAAACATATCGCACTTTGATATCATTTCATCAAAGAGCATGTTGAAAAGGGTACAATTGAATTATACTTTGTGGGTACTGAATACCAATTAGCGGACTTATTCACCAAAGCCTTGCCCCATGTAAGATTTGTAGAATTAGTTCACCAAATTGGTATGCTGTGTTTGACTCCAGACGATTTGAATAACTTTCTTAAACATAACTAAGAAAGTTAAACACCAAAACATTTTTTTTTTTGTAAATATATTATCAACAAGAACAAAAAGATTTTCATTTTTTATCTCTCTTTCTAAAAAAATGCAAGTACAAAATTTCTGTCAACACTTTGTTTATTTAAAACAAATTAACCATTCTTTCCGAACAAGTGTTGAGGGGGAGTATGAAATTCAAATTTTAATATTTTCCTTAAAATTTGTACTTGCATATTACCAAAAAGATGTTGTTTTAAACATGTGTTGGTAATATTATTCCCGTGATTGTAACAGCCCAACCCGACAAGGGCTAAAATGCTACATTACGGTGAAAATCAGAACATAAACGCAAAGCGGAAGTCTTAAATAAATAACCCAAAGTCATGAAAACACATGACAACAAAATTCATAACAAAGATCCAACAAAGTCTATAAATGAAGTAAATCTAAAATACTAAGTCTCAAAGCATAAATCCAGTTAAATAGAATAGTCTATGTGGAAAACTAGAAGGGGGGGGTTGAATAGTTTTACCCGTTTTTAATTTGTTTCAAAACTTTACTTTTGAAAAACTTTGATTCGAATCTTATGTGTAATCAATCAACACCAATATGAATACTAAACTATACTATCTAATGTAAATAATGAATGTAAAGAAAATAGATGGAAAGATCAAACCGGGACAAAGAAATTTATAGTGGTTCGGTCACGAAGCTCTTCTTCGCCCTACTCCACTCCCCGAGTACCACAGTCGAGAGTTTCAAGCAATATGTCAACAAAGCTCCCTTCAGGCGGAGAAAACCATACAACATCGCTTATCCTAATTTCCGACACTAAGCTAGATGTCGAGTACTAATCTTAGCTAGTACCAATCTACCACGATCTACACGATCCTTTCTACTTCACACAATCAACACACTTGACTCGATCTACCAGATCTACCCTTGATCCACTTGATCAACACACTAGCCCACAAGCTACTAGAGATCTCCAAGATCTCAACAAGATCACAATGATCAACTCTCACTTGACTCTATCTACCCACTCTACCTTTGATCAACTTGATCAACTCACAAGCTCACAAGCTACAAGAGATATTCAATATCTCTACAAGATCACAATGATCTATTCTCACAAACTCTCAAAAGAAAAATGAACTTGATGTATGCTAGAATACAACAAGTGTGTAACAAATATTACAAGTGCACTAACTACAACTACAACACTTTGTATCTTCTTTGATACCTTGTGTTCTTCTCTTGCACTAGTAGAGGAATAAAGGTGATCACTTGGTTGGATGATTGGATCACTTTTTAAACAAAAGAAAAGTAAACCAAATGATCAAGGAGAAAAGATGTGGTGAGAGTATTGAACTCAGAAAGTTGTGTGTGAAAAAGGATGCCCAAAAACTGTGAAGAGGGCTTGTATTTATAGGTAGAAAAAATCTAGTGTTGGGATTCTTGATTTGATGAGACAAAATAAATAGAAGAACGAAACAAAAGGGCTTAAAGTGACAAAGGAAGAATTCTTCAATTAATGAAGAATGAAACACAAGGGACCTGCTTGATAAAGAAGTTTTTATTTATTAGTCCTTTGTAGTCTTTTGTAAACCCTAATTCTCTACTATATAAAGAGATCAAGGGTACAAGTTTTTATTAAGTCTTCCATAATGTAGTCAAAAGGGGTGTGTGTGTGTTCTAGGGCGTAGTAGATTGTAAATGCCTAGAACTAGTTTGTTACCTCCAAGATCAGAGGTGTCTTTGATCCTGTTATTGTTGAGTAACCGTTCTATTGTGATCGAATAGAATTGGAGGTGATGGTGAATAAACTTTGTTCAATAACTTTGATGTGTTCTTATTCCGCTGCATATATTATCATTGTTATTGTTATCCCTAAGGCTCAAAACGATCCAAGGAGTCTAACAAACTCCACAATTGGTATCAGAGCTTGGGGAGCTCGTTACCTAGGGATTCACAAAGTTTACTGTCGTAAAGAAAAGCAGGTATTATGTTCATCGTAATTATTTTTTTAAGGGTATCGACTTTTAAGGTTTTAATTGACTGATCGTACAATTGATTCTTTAATTATGGGTCGGTATTATCAATTATGATTTACGAATGCAAGAATCTTTAATAATGGGTCAATGATTTAATTTAGTGATTATATTATTACATTGTGGTCAACGATTCAACGTGAGGTAAGGTATTATTTAATTGGTCGAATACAATTCATGGAACAGTATAATCCTTGTCGCATGTGGTAATTAATTGGTCAAGTGGATTTTAAATCGATCTGATTGTCGTACGAGTTTTTATGAGAAGCAGCTTTGGAGGTTTGTCGTATTACACATGTGGGTGTCAGTGGTCAAACATGATATTTAATTCTACTGCTACGCAAGATTTATACTGCTGATAGCTTTGGATCATTCTACTGCTGCTACATATTGTTTCTACTACTAGTTATAATTTTTCTGCTGCTGAAGTTACTTCCTATTGCTAGCGTTATAGCATAATGTTGCTCGTTATTGGTTTCTGCTGCTGCGCTTATTGTGTTTGGTTCGATATAGTTGCATGATTTACGGGCAGTAAGGGGAAGCATTGGTTATTGGTTTACACACACACAGGGGAAGTTCACACACACAAGGAGTTTGATTTTATGTTCGTTAATGATTTAAAGGCTCGAATTAATTTTCTTATTGGAGAAGAGGAGTTTTTGTTGCTTCTTTGATGATGCAGTGGAATTTTTCAAGGTTGTGTCTTATCATATCTTAAATGGCTAACAACGTTTAAGATGCTTGTTTGTTCGTTCAGGTGACTACGAATTGACAAAACACTTGAAGGAGTTACATTGTAGTGTTCAGTGATTATTGTCAAGGGATTGCGGTCTCCCTATACTATTGGGTATACGTTCGAAGTCGTATTTAGTACAAGGCATAAGACACAGGGTTGGTTTCTTCTACTTCAACATCAAATTGGTGATGATTATTTTTCTTCAACAGTATATAAAGCCTACAGATTTGAAGAATCATTTTATGTACATGCATCACTCGAGGGGAAGTTTCTACTGTTTACATTCTCTATTTGTTGATAACAAAAAGGGGAAGATATTTTGAGTGGTATGGCATGGCTTAAGGGGAAGACAAGGAAGACAAGTTTGTTTCATTCAGGGAGATGATCACATCTCAACTTCTCTACTTCGTCTAGGGAAGTTCGTACACGACTTTGTTTGTTTTGTCATCATCAAATAGGGGAAGATTGTTGGGATTCTTGATTTGATGAGACAAAATAAATAGAAGAATGAAACAAAAGGGCTTAAAGTGACAAAGGAAGAATTCTTCAATTAATGAAGAATGAAACACAAGGGACCTGCTTGATAAAGAAGTTTTTATTTATTAGTCCTTTGTAGTCTTTTGTAAACCCTAATTCTTTACTATATAAAGAGATCAAGGGTACAAGTTTTTATTAAGTCTTCCATAATGTAGTCAAAAGGGGTGTGTGTGTGTGTTCTAGGGCGTAGTAGATTGTAAACACCTAGAACTAGTTTGTTACCTCCAAGATCAGAGGTGTCTTTGATCCTGTTATTGTTGAGTAACCGCTCTATTGTGATCGAATAGAATTGGAGGTGATGGTGAATAAACTTTGTTCAATAGCTTTGATTTGTTCTTATTCCGCTGCATATATTATCATTGTTATTGTTATCCCTAAGGCTCAAAACGATCCAGGGAGTCTAACAAACTCCACATCTAGCCGTTATGTGGACACGGTACCACTAAATCACCCACAGTACCACTAAATTTAGTGGTACCGTGCCAGACAAAAACACTCCTCTTTTTGTCTTTAGTGGTGAAAGTTTATTTGGGGAAGTTTGGACCTGATTTTGGGGAGGAAAATAGTTGTTATGATATTTAAACTTATTTTTCCAATAAAACATTTCTTAATAATTCAAAAATAACTTGTAAGGTGTATTTTTTTAAAAAATATTTTGTGACATTAAAAATGTGAAGTTTTAAACACAAATTCACTTCTTTGATCATTTGTTAAGTTGTAAATTTGTTTGTGCATACCTAGAGTGATTTGCGTAGAAATGGGATCTTTCGATTAAAAACTTGTTTACGTTAATTTTAACGTAAAGTGTTTTCACATTTTGTCATCCTCAAAACGTGAAGTTATCGAAAGGTATAAATAACGTTTTTAGAACATTATTTGCATCAACAATCTCCCCCTTTTTGATGATGACAAAACCTAAACTCATTTTAAGTTAAAATTAATTTTAACAAGTTTTTAATGAGTTTATATCCCATTTCTCCCCCTTTTTGTCAAAGCAAAAAGGTTGCTAAAGCTCCCCCTTGATGTATACTCCCCCTCGTTTGGAGGACACCAAGGAATCGAGCAATGATTCTTGCTATAAAAAAAAGTTAGAAGACAAATATACAATATCTAACATGTAGCAATTAAGACAAATATCCAACCACAAACAAGAAAATGGCTAAGTAGCCAAATACAAAAAATAAACAACCACATAACATGCCAATCCATTAATTAAAAGAAATGTCATACATATGTATGACTACATCACAAAGACAAACAACAAGAAGCATAAATCCTTTATGACTAGAGGCAAGCTTCATTTCCAAAAGGGGTCCTAAAGGTTTATTGTTGAAAACTAAACATGAACATGTTTAGTTATGTGGGATAAGAGGAGGTGGAGATGGTGACATGATTGGAGGTGGTGGTGGTGTCAAGAGATGCTCCACATAGGAGAACATGAAATGTATCTCATCCCTCAAGGAGAAGATGAGGTTACGGTTATGGAGGCAACATAGGCAATTAGCACTATGTAGATCAAATGGATGAGGTTGGATAGGTTGGCCCATGATTGGGGAAGGAGGTGGTGGTGAGTTAGTTGGTGATGGGGTTGGCATGGCATAATCCAATGGAGTGATGGGTGAGAGTGTGTAGTCCATGGATGATGGCATAGTGTTGAGAGAGGGAGATGATGAAGATGTGGTTCTAGTGGAAGATGTTTTGGAAAGAGCATTAGGTGGAGATGGTGAGTGAGGAGTGGCTTGGGAAGGTGGTGTTGTGACTTTATCATCTTTTGTGAGATCAACAAAGAGAGGTTTGGATGGTGGTCTTACGGTTATCCTAGTTTTCTTGGAGATATGGGTTGTTGATCCTTGTGTGGAAGACATGGTGATTGAGTGGTGTGAGGTTGAAGATGAGATGCAAGATAAGCTTGCAATGGTGAGGCCTTATATAGGCAAGAGTTGTGGGATTTGAATTAAAGGTGATTGTAGTGTCCTATGGTGTAGTGAGGGAATCTTGGGGTGTATGTGAGTGTGCAAAATTTTGCAAGTTTGAGGTTAAGGATGCAGGGATCTAGGGAAAACAATGAAAATTCGTCAAACAAGGGCACGGTACCACTAAATACCACACGGTACCATTAAATTTAACGGTACCGTGACCTGGAAGTCACGAATTTTCCTGTGCAGCCTAGTTCTGGGCAGCTAAAGGGAAGTTTTCTAGGGGAACTATTTGCAGGAAATGTTAGTGCCTCAAATCACTAAAGATTTATTTGCCTAATATGTCCCATATTAAGCTACTCCTAGCAATTAAAGATTATCATGCAACTTTCTAAGATAACCTATAAGCATGCAAACAAAAAGTACAAAATAAGCTATCATCCAAGAATCATATAAAAATTCATGCAAGGTGATAGATTAAATATCAAGCATGCAAGAATATTAATCCCTAATATAATTATCATAGATAAATCCTAATAAGAAGTATAAATCCCTCCTTAACTACTTATGACTTGAGCATTCTCCCGTTTTTATCACACTCTCGTCTTGAGCATGCATCTCTTCTTCATGATTTGGATCATCAAAGGGTGCATAGTGGGTGAAAGATTCGGAAATGAGAATGGATGAAATATATGACTCATTAAGGGGTTTCATGACCGGATCAAAAAGTGAGTATTGAGGACCACGAAGATATGGATGAGAATTCATGAAGTGGTGATAAAGACGAGTTAGGAACATCCCATAGAGTATCAATTTATTTTTGTTACCCTTGAGATGTATGATTCTCTTAGCGAAGAAGTAGGCAAGATTGTACAGTTGTTGAGTAAGAAGACAGTAAATCATATTAGCACAACACGCCGAAAGTTGCTCATGATTTTCGTTTAAACTGAGAACATTTTCTCGCAAGATGACTACCCAAGAAAGTAGTTCATAACGAACCTCTTCCAAACGAATTTTCGTTGGATTTGGGTAAGAAGAGTACTTATGAGTACGAATAAGTTTGGTAAGATCGGTTGGAGAGGGTATGTAGGAGCAATATGGACTATCCTCTTCATGATAGTTGAAGAGGGACTCAAGACACCAATCCTCAGTAAAGGCACATTGCCCATGATTGGGGATTTGAAGAATTTGAGCAAATTGCTCAAGAGTTAAGAAGAATTTGAAGTTTCGGATCCAAAACCAAAGTGACAAAGATTGATCCTCGTTACGTACGAGTTCAACTTGTCGAAAGAATTCCAACACAAAACGAGGACAAATGTGCTCGTTGATGTATAGTAAGCAATCGAATCCTATAGCTCTAAATGAGGTGTTGATATCCCTATGATAAACTAAGGATGGATCAACGACTCGACCTTCATGAAACCGACGGGTTTCAAGATTAACATAGGCATGAATGTGACTACCGGGTGTTGTAGGTTCACAAGAGATTTCGGGAGTATAGGTGTCAGTTAGAAGATGATCAAAATCATACTCATGAGAAATTTTTGTTACCTATAAGAGAATTTTAGGAAAAATTAAAATTGAGATTAATTGCTTTAAAGACACGTGTCTAGTGTGTGCCTATATGCAAACTATGTGGAGGTGCGGTAATCTCGACTCTAGAAATAAAAATAACGAGATTACCCAAACACTCCTAACTTCACTTTTGCTCAAGCGAATATGTCGATGAATACATATTATTTATGTAATTCGATCAATATTCGTGAGATCATGTATGCATGAGAAAAACGTTTTTAGTTTGTATCAACAATGCACGAAAAATGTGTCATGATCCTAGTTTTGTGAAATTTTTTGAAAATAGTAGAATTGCGGTGCTTGGCGACTTGAATGTTTTGGCTCCAAAATTTTTGAAAAATTATAATGTTAATGACTCCTAATCCTAATTTGCAAATATTCTAGGCATGATTCCTCTTAAACCTACTTAAACAAAATTGAACCAAAATATGTGATTAAAGTGGGTTTATGCAAATCCTATATTACGGGAATCATGATTGTTATACATTGTCAACTCCTAGTCCTAATTTCCTAAAGACTCAATCAAAATTGAAAAACCCCAATTCAATTTTTATGTAAGAACAAACCCTAGACTCAAGATTAAAGATAAATTAGAGTTCAATGGCTTACCATTTATGTTGAAAAGTGGAAGTAGTTGATAAGCTTGAAAATTAATGCCTTGAATATGATCTTGAAAGGGTGTAATTGAGTTTTGGGTTGTGAGGTTTGGTTTTGGCAGCAATTGCAGAAGTTGGGAAAGTTTAAAAGTGAATAATGTGGGAAGAGGAGACTGAAATACGAGCATTGTCAGATACACGGTACCACGGTACCATTAAATTTAATGGTGTCGTGCCACTTTAGTGGTGCCGTGATCTGCTGGGATGAATTTCCAACCCATTTTGATTTTTGAAAAATAAGTCTCGCTGTTTTAGTGAGACTTTTTGACATGTGGAAAGAATTTATACCTAATAAATTCTTTTGATGAAGAGAACCTAGGCTATACGAAAGGAGATGACTTTAATATTTCCAGTGAAATATTCAAGTAGTCATACGAGGGATGTGAAGAATGACTCAATATTTATAGCGAAATATTTAAAGAGTCATGAGATGAGACACACGAGATGACTTCAATATTTCCAGTAAAATATTTAAATAGTCATAAGATTTATGAAATATGTTCCATCATTCCTAGACCTAGACGAAGATAGTTGAAGGATTCTCGTTTGAGAGGTTTGGTCAAGTTGTCGGCGATATTGTCTTGAGAGGGAACTTTCTCAATAGAAATGATTCCTTTCTGAACGTTGTCACGAAGGAAGTGGTGACGAATTTCGATGTGTTTAGTACGAGAGTGTTGAACGTGTTTTTTATTCAAGTCAATAGCACCTTTAGTATTGCACATAATGGGAACGTCGTCTAGATGGATGTCATAGTAAATAAGAGCTTGTTTCATCCATAGTGCTTGTTGACATGCCTTTTCGGCGCTTACGTACTCGGCTTCGGTCATGGAGATAGCAAGAGCCGTTTGTTTCTTGGAGAACCAAGAAGTTAGACAACAACCCGTGAAGGTACAAACGCCACTCGTACTTTTTCGATCCACATAATCTCCCGCATGATCAGAGTCGGCATAGACAACAGTTTCTACCCTGGTCCCCTTAGGATAGAATAATCCCAAGTGTATAGTGCCTTTAATGTATCGGAAGATATGCTTTACCGCTTCAAGGTGAGAGGTTTTGGGATCCTCTTGGAAGCGAGCACAAAGGCAGACACTAAACATGATATCGGGCCTACTTACCGTGAGGTATAATAAACTTCTTATCATACCTCTATACTTAGTGCTATCCACGGACTCACCTTCTTCATCTTTCGTGAGTTTCGTTTCCATGGACATGGGAGTTTTCATGGGCTTAGACTTTTCTAAACTAAATTTTTTAAGCATCTCCTTACTATACTTAGATTGATTAAAGAAGATACCATCTTCCATTTGTTTTATTTTTAGACCAATAAAGAAATTTAATTCGCCCATCATGCTCATCTCAAACTCGTCACGCATGATCTTAGAGAAATCATCGCACAGTTCTGGACAAGTTGAGACAAATATGATGTCGTCGACATATATTTAAACAATGATGAGATGTGAATTACGTTTCTTCGTGAAAAGTTTGTTGTCAACCACTCCCATGGTATGTTCATGTTCAATCAAGAATGCTTTTAGTCTATCATACCAAGCTTTAGGAGCTTGTTTGAGACCATAGAGTGCTTTCTTGAGTTTATAAACATGATTCGGTTTCTCGAAATCAACGAATCCTGGAGGTTGTGCAACGTATACCTCCTCGTTGATATAACCATTTAGGAATGCACTTTTCATATCCATTTGGTATAATTTAAAGTCTAAAGCGCAAGCATAGGCAAGGAGTATCCTAATAGACTCTAATCTAGCTACGGGTGCATAAGTTTCATCGTAATCTATTCCTTCTTGTTGGTTATAGCCTTGTGCTACCAACCTTGCCTTATTCCTAGTTATGACGCCATTTTCGTCGAGTTTATTCCTAAACACCCACTTAGTTCCTATGATGGTTTGATTCTTAGGTGGAGGTACTAAATCCCAAACTTGGTTTACGGTGAATTGATGTAACTCTTCTTGCATGGCAACTACCTAGCTTTCATCCTTAATTGCTTCACCGACATTCTTAGGTTCTACGGTAGATATATAACAAAAGGAATTACTTTTTTTTGTGCTTGTGACCTAAGAGTTCTTTGGTTTAGGTTTCCTATGACATTTTCAATAGGATGGTTCTTGGTTTCCTTAATATTGAGAACTTCGTCAACTTTAACTATTTCATCCTCAATGTCATTTTCTAAGGTTTTCTTGCCATTAACCTTAATGGCTTCTTCCTCGTCTAAGTCATCATCCACCAAGGGTGATGTCTTAGTTGGTGGAGGGCTTTCATTGAATGACACGTTTAGTGATTCTTCGACTTTCAATGTTTCCTTGTTTAGGACAACATAGGCTTTACTATTTTGGGAGTAACCTAGGAAGACACCTTCGTAAGACTTTAGGTCAAACTTGGTGAGGTAGTCTTTAGTGTTTAGTATGAAGCACTTGCTTCCAAACACTCTAAAGTAATCAAGAGTAGATTTCCTACCTTTCAAGATTTCATATGGTGTTTTTCCTAAGATAGGTCTAATTAGAATCCTATTTAGTATGTAAGTTGAGGTGTCCACCGCATTACACCAAAACTTTTGCGGAATTGATTGTTCATTCAACATCATTCCGTAGCTCCGTACGGCGGATGGACCAAATAAGTCCATGTGAAGGAGTTCTAGGCATCTAGAGGTCGAGACCATATTCTTAGCTTTGTGACTAGAATGAGCTTGTTTTCCAACTTTACAAGCGTCACAAAAGTGTTTATCAAACTTAATCTTAGTTAGGTTTCTAACTAGTTCCTTTGACGCCAATGATTGTATTAAACGCATATTGGCGTGGCCTAGTCTCCTATGCCATAGAGTGGAATTATCATCTATGGTTGCTAGGCAAATCTTATCCTGAGGCTTATTTCCTATTTTCATAACAAATAGGCCATTCTTCCTAACTCCTTTGCCTATGGTTTTACCATTCTTAGTGATCTCACTACCCTCTTCGGAGAATATAACTCTACACTTATTGTCTACCATTTGACTAATGCTAAGCAAGTTGTTTATCTACATGCACAACATTTCTAATAGTGAGGTAGTTTTGAGTAATCGTACCTTTCCCTATGTTGTTGCCCTTAAGTTTGCTACCGAAAGTGAAATTACATCCGTTGTACGCCTTGTATATTGAGAATAGACTTCGTTTACCCGTCATATGATTAGTGCATCCACTACCCTTGACCCATTCGTTGGGCTCCAAGTCGATTCCCAAGCATATCTCATTTGAGGCCTGAGCCATTAGACATGTTTCGTCGTTGGGCTTCTTCTCTTCTTCTTCACCGTTATCACTCCAAGAGCTCCAACGAAAGCTCTTTGGTTGTTGGTTTTATGTGGTTTAGGACATTCTCCTATGAGGTGATTAGAATCTCCGCATCTAAAACATCTCCTATCACTTTTTCCTTTCTTCTCATTTCGGTTCTTTTGTGATGACTTCTTATCATCACAAGGTTGCCTAACGAACCTACCTCTTCTCGTAAAGAACTTTTTAAAGTCTCTAACGGCTAACGAATACTCTTGATCTTCACTATAGGAATTCGAACATTCCTCATCACTGGACTCCTTTTTGGATTTCAATGCTAGAGATCTAACTCTCTCGCTTTTGCATTTGACTATATCGGAGTCTTTCTTGATTATCATCTCATGAACCTTCAAGTTTCCTATTAGTTCATCAAGAGATAGTGTCGCCAAGTCCTTTGACTCTTCAATGGCGGTGACCTTTGCTCTCCATTTGGGATGTAGAGCCCTAAGAAACTTCCTAACATAATTCTTGCTAGTATAACCTTCATCAAGAGCTTTAAGACTAGTAATAATAGTATTAAATCTAGCAAAAGCATTATCAATAGATTCATCTTCCAAAATGGAAAATTGTTCATATTGTTGCACAAGAAGATCTATCTTGTTCTCTTTGACTTGATTATTACCTTGGTGAGTGACTAACAAAGTTTTCCAAAAATATTTTGTCGTATTACACATGAAAATTCTTTCAAATTCCTTTTTCGGCAAAGCATTATAAATCATCATTTTAGCCTCATCATTTTTGGCTAATTTTCTTTTAAGTTCATCACTTTGTTTATTTTAAGGAACTTTTTCATCCCTTTTAGTTTTCGAATTCTTTTGAATCGGTTGAAAGTCACCCTCGGTAATAATATGCCAAAGATCAATGTCTTTTGATTTCACATACGTTTCGAATCTTGTTTTCCAATATATAAAACAATCGGTTTCGAAAAGTGGTGGTCTTTGCATAGATTGCCCTTCTTGATATTTTTTGGAATCCATTAATCGATTCAAGTTTTAAAATACAATTTACTTTAAAATCTTGACTGACCTGGCTCTGGTACCAATTGTGGAAAACTAGAAGGGGGGGTTGAATAGTTTTACCGGTTTTTAATTTGTTTCAAAACTTTACTTTTGAAAAACTTTGATTCGAATCTTATGTGTAATCAATCAATACCAATATGAACACTAAACTATACTATCTAATGTAAATAATGAATGTAAAGAAAAGAGATGGAAAGATCAAACCGGGACAAAGAGATTTATAGTGGTTCGGTCACGAAGTTCTTCTTCGCCCTACTCCACTCCCCGAGTACCACAGTCGAGAGTTTCAAGCACTATGTCAACAAAGCTCCCTTCAGGCGGAGAAAACCATACAACGTCGCTTATCCTAATTTCCGACACTAAGGTAGATGTCGAGTACTAATCTTCGCTAGTACCAATCTACCATGATCTACATGATCCTTTCTACTTCACACAATCAACACACTTGACTCGATCTACCAGATCTACCCTTGATCCACTTGATCAACACACTAGCCCACAAGCTACTAGAGATCTCCAAGATCTCAACAAGATCACAATGATCAATTCTCACTTGACTCTATCTACCCACTCTACCTTTGATCAACTTGATCAACTCACAAGTTCACAAGCTGCAAGAGATATTGTTGTTCCCGTTACACAATTAGAATTAACTACAAAGTTAAGCTAATCATGATCCATGACTGAGTAATGTATTGATTAATTTAAACAAATAAGTAAAACGTAAAAGATAAAAACACAAGTTTTTCTACGTTTAAATTCTTATTAGAAGTTAATCAAAAGAATCTATACCCAAGTGTTCACGGAATAAACACTTGGGATTGAAACGACAAAGTATGGTATGTTCTCCTCACTAAACTCAAGCTATGCTTGAGTGGCAACAATGAATGAACCACTGAGCTATCTCAGGGACTAGGTTGCTCTTTGGGGGAGAAAAGTGGTTTTGTGAATGTCTAAGCATTAAGTGCACAAAACTTGTCCACTTTTCTCCCTTATGATCCTATTTATACACAAGTATAAAAGAGCACCCGTGACTAAAAAGACAAACAGAATGACCTAGCTAATCAGGACAAAATACAACAGTATTTTGTCACTGTTACAAGAATCTATTTTGGGAATAGGTTAATACTGCTTTCTGAGTGACAGTGATGACACTGCTCTTGTTCTCAAGCCTTTCAGGGAAAGTTTGAGTTTGGCCTGATAAGGACTTCTCCTTATCTTTTCAAACTCTTCCCGTCTTGTCCCGCCTTTCTTTCAGACTTCAGATTCTTCAGTCTTGGTCTTCAGTCTTCATCTTCATTCATTAAGTTGTTGAGGAGACTGGGGTTCAGTGAGTTATTGTCATCACTCACTGAACCCATTATCTTCTTATTTGGCTTAAGTAACACTCAGGGAGTTCCGCCTCACTAAATGGTGAATCTTTCTTCTTAGACCCGTCCTAAGCATCCTGAAGATAACTCACTGAGTGACTGTTCACTCAGTGACCTGAGATCGTTTATGGTTGATTAACACTTTGGCTAATTTGTATTCAAATCCTTGTTATCAGGACGCTTGGGTACTTAATGGACCCAACAATCTCCCCCTATTTAGATATAAATTATGCCTAAGTGTTTTGATCAGTGTGAGTGAGCAAATAGGCTTCTTCTCACACTGAGTATACTAGAAAGCTAATAAAGAACAATGATATAACAAAATGTGGGCCATCATTTTATTCATTTCATTACATTAGTTCCTATATACTAAACATAATGCCCAGGGATATGTACTCAGCCTTCCATAATTCCCATGAGCTCTAACTTAGCCTTCTTAGACACCAACTTCTCCATGTCGGGTCTTTCATTCATCATCTTGTCCATCAGTCTTATAAACTCTTCATTTTCAGGGCTTTTCACGTGAAGTGCCATCAGCTTGTATACAAGAAGAGTTGTTGTTTCCGCCAGGTTTATATCACCGACTCTTTGAAGGGCCTGTTGGCCAAACTCATCGACGAAGAAGATACCATACTCAGGAAGCTTGATTACTTTGTTGGGAACGAACTTGACCCCTTCAGGAGGAATCCTACTGCAATGAAGAGCTGCTATGAATTGTTCAGGTTCTTGGCCTATATCTTTTCTCTTCTTCCTAGTCTTCTGAGTTGGTTCCGGGATTGTAAGTACCTGAGAAGCAAGTGCCTTCTCATGATGTATTCTCAAACTCTTGGCCTCCTTTTCTAGTTCCTCATATTTGTTGTTCAGGGTAGCCAGAAGGTCAGGAACGATCCTGTTCTGCGTCTTCCTCAAGATGGGCCCCATCATTTCCTATTCCTTGAGCACATAATCTGAGAACTTGAAGGGTGTGTTCTTCTCAGACTTTATTGGCCCTTTGTGAACAGTAATGCTTATGGGCTTAGTGTTGGCATGAATGGTCATGTCAGTTATGGGACCTTCACCTTTTATCTTTGTCATGTACCACAGATACTTCTCATAGGTTTTCTTCTTCCTTTCAGTATTGAGCTTGACCTTAAGATTGTGTTCTTTGATTCGGTCAGCCTGAAGTTTAAGGAATTGTTCTCCCCTGATAACCTGCTCAGTTTCCTTAATGACCTCCTTAGCCACTTCAGCAATCATTGGCCTATTGAGTCTTTCAGCCCTGGCTTTATCCTGTTCATCCAAGACTGCGGCCACTTCCTCACTAGTTCCCGTGAATCTTCTCCCATCATCTAAGATGATTTCAAAAGGTGCATCTGGGTCAGGACGCCTCTCTCTTGGTGCTTTTACCAATTTTGCAGGAGAATCTTCAGTCTCCATGATTCCCTTCCCTTTGTCAGTGGGAGTGGGTGTACTGAAGGAGGCTTCAGGGAACTCATTTGTTGTTGTTGCTTCAGTTGGAATAGGAGTAGTAACAACAACAATTGCTGAGGAAGTTGAGGTTCCTGGCATGTAGCTTTGTAGAGGAACAGCTTCAGTTGCAGGTTCAGGAATGGGTTCATCAGGTGTTGGGTTTATTAATTTGATGTGACAAAAGAAATAAAAGAATGAAACATGAAGGACTAAAGATGACTGATGGAGCGTTATGTGTCGTTGCGGTTTAGCAGTTTTAATGCCTACTCAAGTTTTAAATTTATATTTAGCCGACTTATCAATAACACACACACTTAACGAGCAGTGTACCCGGTCAGTATGAATATAATGGTAAGTAGAGTGTCGATCACTAGGAGTGGAACGTATTATCTTGTTATTCTAATCAGTATTTTAATATCCTAACGCAAGGGGGTTTCAGCCTGAGAGACTGGCACGATTTGTTTGCAATTTAAATAATAAAATAAACCAATAGGCACGAATCAGCAAGTAGCACACACGTACACAGATAAATACTCGAGACAATAAGAGGGCTGTCCTTATGATTAAGTAGATTGTCACTTGTTTTATTGATAGCTTTATATGAAGTGTATGTAGTTAACCCTTTCTCGTTGGTCCTAATCTTATCGGCGAGTAAACCCTTAATGATTACTTATGTCTAAAAGTTATTCCTAAGTGATCAATTTAGTAATAACCGTGGGAGCCACATTATTTTCCGCAGTCAAATGCTCGCAAGCCACTAATAAACACAGAGGTTATCAATGCACTAATAAGTAGTAACCAAAGACATCAACATATAAACTTTAATTGATGGGAAAGCAAGTATTAAAGGGAGTGCAATCTTTCGTTGTCACATTACACAAGCCACCAATCCTGATGAATTAAAGTTTGCTAACACAATAAAACAAAACTACTTAATGAATTAAACACATGCAGCACCTTCTTACAGCTCTTGTATCTTCGTTTAGGTGTGTCTTGTGCTGCCTCCTTGACTGAATTCGTCCTAGGGTTCTGCTGCTTCGGTCTTCGAATCTAATATAATCCTCTGACAAAAAGCTCCGGAATTCGTCTGGTCTTGGGGTATTTAAAGTTTCTGTCTGAGGTGAGATGCGGCGCATCTAGTAAGTAGATGCGGCGCATTGACATAACTTCGCGTGGGGTCCAAGATTATAATATTCAGGAATATTCGTACACCGCCAGAAGATGCGGCGTAACTCCATGATTAGATGCGGCGCATGTCCTCTTGTATCTTGGATCGTATCTGGTGATATCTTGATATAGATGCGCCGTATGTAATGAGTGAGATGCGGCGCATCTGGAGCACATTAGTCTTGATCTTCTTCATTTCAGTAGACTCTTAACTTCTTGCATGTTTTGCTCCATAATCTGTCCAAAATCGCTAAGTTTCACCAAATGCTTGTTTTTACCTGAGAATTACAAAAGTAAACGATTAAGTATCAATCCTCATACATAATATAGTAAAACAAGTCAGATTAATATGATAAATGATAGTAATAAAATGTACTTATTTGAGTTCATCAAATATCCCCCCACTTGAACTTTACTTGTCCCCAAGTAAACCTTAGAATTTCTCATATGAAAATGTATCCTAAAAGATGTTAGGATTTATTTTTATATTTAAGCATGTATTCGTTTATTTCATAATCACACAACTAAACACTTAACGAATTAGAAGTAAAATAAAATAAGTTGATAAAAGCAAATCTAATCGTTTAACTGTCCAGTCGTGACGAATATTCTATCATAAGCTTGGCAAGTATACACATCTCCTCCACTAAAGCTAAGGAATAACAAGTCTAAAGCGGTAAAAAGGGTTTGTAGGCTTAAGGGTTAATTATTCTCTTTCACTATCGATCTCAAATTCCAGAAAAGGCGACAAAATCACAAATACATGATCGAATCCACGAACACGATACTTGCAATTGCTCAAATCCTTAACTCGAATAGGCTAAAGATAGGTCCAAACTTCACCAATAATAATATATCAAAAAGGGCGACAAAATCATAAATACATAGCCGAATCCACGACTACGATACTTAAGATTGCTCAAATCCCTAATCTCAATAAATCAAAGGTTTGGTTGGATAAAGAATAATAAAGGGCATGGATAACATTTGGGATATAAATTGGTGTAAAATGAAAAATAAACAAAACAAATAAATTAAAATCCTAAGTGTGGTTAATCACTATCCCAACCATCCCATGAATAAGACTCATATCATCGAATAACTCACGCTTTAACACTTGAAACACACGCTTTAGGTAGACACGAATTATACTCAACAAGATCTTAATCAAAGAATAAACCTTAATTGACGTTCCCATAACTGCCAATTCCCATTCAATCCATAGATATAGTACAACAAATAGTGGTGATATCGACCACTTAATACAAAACTTTACATAAGTTGGTTAAAACAAACTTCCAACTTTTCTTTCTTTCTTTTTTTTTCTTTTCTTATTTTTTTCATTTTTTTTTTTTTTTTTTTTTTTTTTTTTTTTTTTTTTTTTTTTAAACATAGACATAGATGTGTAAAATTTCACCACATCACTATAATGATAATTCTGGATAATTTTTCCATACTTTTCATACTTCAGAAATAACGGTAATAGTGAAAGTAGTAAACACACGAAAAATAAAGTCAAAAATATACAATATTTACTTTCACTCCAATTGCATTGTGCAATTTCCCGACCTAACCAAAGATAATGAATTACGCACGCGAACACAGGTAATGTAAGGAAACACACTTTGCCTATAGCAATTAACCAACCACGGATTCTAATCTACAGGGTAGGCTAAGGTGTAAGGGTGTAACGAAACATTTTAAACATAGGTGTAAGAAACGAAAGGAATGGCTCTGAGTGTTTTTCTAGGGGTATCTTACTCTAAAAATGAGAGTAACAAAAGGGTTTATACGGGGGTTAACTAACCAGTGTAGTTAGTTAATAACACATAACATATAATAGGCTATTTGGGTGTAATCCTAGAATTTTACCAATTTAGACAAGTCATTCCAATTATATAAATAATACTCATTATGGTGGTCTCGAATAGTATACAAGCCAAGTTCTAAAGTTTACAAGTCACCGGCACACTCATAGATTTGTGAATTTTGAAAAATCACAATTTTTGAAAATAACGTCATGTGTGCAGCTATGCAACTTAGATCTTAAACAAAAACATGCTAAAAATTTTTAAGTTTGATATATTAAGCACATTTTAAGCATAATTTTTGAAAAAGTTTAGGACAAGTAATTGTTAAGTGTTCTAATTCTTCAATCCCCCCACTTAAGTTAAACAACGTCCTCGTTGTTTGTATAAAAGGTTAAAAACTGGAAAATAAAAGAATTAGAACAGGAAAACTCCCCTGAGATTTGCTCGGTATGATCCTCCATTAGTATAAGAGCAAAAATCAACTTCTTGTGGATGAGAACGTTAAAGCTTCATACTTGATGTATCCACAGGAAATCCAGGAAACTATAATACCACCAACACTTTAAAACACACCTAAGATAAGAAAGGTTCAAACTTGCATAATACATTAGTAGTTAGGAAAAATAAAACTTAAAAATTAAAACTGAAAATCATCAGGTCAGTCGATGCGCCGTATCTTATGGAAGAAGATACGCCGTATCGAGCCTGGAATAAATACAGATCAGAATAAAGATGCGCCGCATCCTTAACCAGGGATGCGCCGCATTAAAATAAACTGATAAAAAGTTTTAAAGTCGAAAATAAAAATGCAGAAAAATTAAAATAAGATATGACCATTGCAGGAGATGCGTCGCATCTCAGGATTGAGATGCGCCGTATCCTCATGCGGGCCTGACTGACTCGACAAAAAAAAAACAGAATAATAGAAATTCTCCGGGTTGTCTCCCGGCCAGCACTTGTCTTTATTCCAGAGTCTTCAAGTTAGACTCACGTTCAGCTCAGCAGTATCGATCATTGATTCCTACATGGCCACGTAGGATCCATTTAGCAACTAAATCGTCACGTATATATTCAGGTCCCAAATTCAAAACTCCATTGTAGAATCCATCCATTATTTGATATGGGTACTCAATCCCTCTCTTCATGTCATCATCACTAATAAAAAGGAATGGAGAAAATTTGTAGCAGATCCTACTAGTGGCATGTTTAAATCCAGGATGAGTTCGGGGCATCATATAAGTGATAATGTCGTTTCCACATTGAAAGGTGATCTTTCCTTCAAATCATTTTGCATTAATAGTGATCTCCCTACAAAATGGTTTTCCAACAATCACGTCACCCATATTGCTGTCACAATAGGCATTCATGTCTTCAACAACGGCGAACTCAGTTACAATAGTAAAGCGTCCAACGAAGATCGGGACATTAATGAAGG
This sequence comes from Artemisia tridentata subsp. tridentata, assembly GCA_021014915.2. NCBI lineage: Eukaryota > Viridiplantae > Streptophyta > Magnoliopsida > Asterales > Asteraceae > Artemisia > Artemisia tridentata. Next base: position 354,963,947 of record CP139507.1, on the reverse strand, counting down.
CACCAACTACATTCTTTCCCTTATACTCCACTTTATTTCTCATAATGGAATTGTAAAACCTTCTTGACATGACATTGATTGGTAAAATAGGAAAGAAATTGGCGTCAATACACTTGTACCCAATCATGCATGTGAATTGCAAATTGTAAGCACAATCGGCGTGGATCCTTCTACCAAAGTCCCAAGAACCATCATACCCCTCAAATTCATCGTAATTCCTAGTATTAACAACGTTAATTTTTGGACTATCAAGAATTTCTCCTTCTTCTAACTCAGATTCCGCATCATCCATGAATAGGTCATTGGATTCTAATGGTCCATTAAGGTCATTAAGTTCAATGTAGTCCCCATTGTAACGTTCGGGTGATTTTTCATGCACTAATACATCGTTCATAAAATTGGCTTCGAAGTCGAAGTCAATTAGTTCTCCGAATCCTTCCATTTTCCTTCTGAAATAATCACAAAAGCATCAGTAGGATCTGTTCGCTAAGAAGAAAAGTTAATGAATTTAGAAACGGATATATGAATACAAATTTCTGATATCTGCACACGATGCGCCGTATCCAAAAAGTTGGATACGCCGTATCTTATAATCGTTAAAATTTAATCAGACTTTATCCAGAAAATAGATACGCCGCTTAGAATTTATGAATGCGCCGTATCGAATTAATTAATCAAAAATCGATATTTATTTAAAATTAAATACGTCGTATTAACGAAAATTAATGCGCCGTACTTTCGTTACGTTTAAAAATACGAGATTTTTGATTCAGAGGATACGCCGTATCGACAGAGATCGATGCGCCGTATCTGTTTAATAATTCGCAAACTGTTTTTAATTAAAATAATAGATACGCCGTATCTGCTAAAGCAGATGCGTCGTATGGCGTTAACGTTTAGAAAATTTTTTTTATCAAAAACAGATACGCCGTATCTGCTAAAGCAGATGCGTCGTATTACTTTATCGCTTAGAAAAAATTTTCTTATTAAAAACAGATACGCCATATCTTGGGGAAAAGATGCGTCGTATCGAATTAATTAAACGCGTTGTATTTAAAAAAAAAATTAAACGCAATACGCCGTATCTGAGAGATCAGATGCGCCGTATCGTTTGATTTAGCACAGTACAACGATAGCAGAACAGAAAAAAATACGAAAAATAAAAACAAAAAACACACAACGAAAATAAACACACAAAAATAAAAGAAAACAATTAACACACAATACAACAAATATGCAAAATAGTACAATGATGCAATTAATCTAATAAAAAGAAAAACCTAATTAAAATACTAATCAAATTAACAGATAATAACAATTCACTCCCCGGCATCGGCGCCAAAAACTTGATGGAGCGTTATGTGTCGTTGCGGTTTAGCAGTTTTAATGCCTACTCAAGTTTTAAATTTATATTTAGCTGACTTATCAATAACACACACACTTAACGAGCAGTGTACCCGGTCAGTATGAATATAATGGTAAGTAGAGTGTCGATCACTAGGAGTGGAACGTATTATCTCGTTATTCTAATCAGTATTTTAATATCCTAACGCAAGGGGGTTTCAGCCTGAGAGACTGGCACGATTTGTTTGCAATTTAAATAATAAAATAAACCAATAGGCACGAATCAGCAAGTAGCACACACGTACACAGATAAATACTCGAGACAATAAGAGGGCTGTCCTTATGATTAAGTAGATTGTCACTTGTTTTATTGATAGCTTTATATGAAGTGTATGTAGTTAACCCTTTCTCGTTGGTCCTAATCTTATCGGCGAGTAAACCCTTAATGATTACTTATGTCTAAAAGTTATTCCTAAGTGATCAATTTAGTAATAACCGTGGGAGCCACATTATTTTCCGCAGTCAAATGCCCGCAAGCCACTAATAAACACAGAGGTTATCAATGCACTAATAAGTAGTAACCAAAGACATCAACATATAAACTTTAATTGATGGGAAAGCAAGTATTAAAGGGAGTGCAATCTTTCGTTGTCACATTACACAAGCCACCAATCCTGATGAATTAAAGTTTGCTAACACAATAAAACAAAACTACTTAATGAATTAAACACATGCAGCACCTTCTTACAGCTCTTGTATCTTCGTTTGGTGTGTCTTGTGCTGCCTCCTTGACTGAATTCATCCTAGGGTTCTGCTGCTTCGGTCTTCGAATCTAATATAATCCTCTGACAAAAAGCTTCGAAATTCGTCTGGTCTTGGGGTATTTATAGTTTCTGTCTGAGGTGAGATGCGGCGCATCTAGTAAGTAGATGCGGCGCATTGACTTAACTTCGCGTGGGGTCCAAGATTATAATATTCAGGAATATTCGTACACCGCCAGAAGATGCGGCGTAACTCCATGATTAGATGCGGCGCATGTCCTCTTGTATCTTGGATCGTATCTGGTGATATCTTGATATAGATGCGCCGTATGTAATGAGTGAGATGCGGCGCATCTGGAGCAGATTAGTCTTGATCTTCTTCATTTTAGTAGACTCTTAACTTCTTGCATGTTTTGCTCCATAATCAGTCCAAAATCGCTAAGTTTCACCAAATGCTTGTTTTTACCTGAGAATTACAAAAGTAAACGATTAAGTATCAATCCTCATACATAATATAGTAAAACAAGTCAGATTAATAGGATAAATGATAGTAATAAAATGTACTTATTTGAGTTCATCAATGACAAAGAGAGAAAGCTTCAAAGAATAAAGATACAGGAAATATTCTTATTATGTTACTACGATTCTGTATTCTTTAGTTTTATATTTATCTCTTTGTAAACCCTAGCACTCTCTAATATATAAAGAGAGGCAGGGTACGTAGTTTACATAGGTCTTCCACAATGTAATCTAAAGGGGTGTGTGTGTGTGTGTTTAGGCGTGTGATTATAAACGCCTAAACAAGTTGTTCGTAGCCTCCAAGATCAAAGGTGTCTTTGATCCTGTTACAAGTTTAGTGTAACCGTATTATTCTGATCAAATAATATTTGGAGGTGATGGTGTTTGAATGAAACTTTGTGTCAATAACTGTGATTTGTTTTAATTCCGCTGTGCATATTTATTCATAGTTATTGTTGAACCCTAAGGCTCAAAACGATCCAAGGAGTCTAACAAACTCCACAATTGGAGTTTGTGGCATGGCATGGTTTAAGGGGAAGACAGTTTGTTTCATTCAGGGAGATGATTACATCTCAACTTCTCTACTTCGTCTAGGGAAGTTCGTACACGACTTTGTTTGTTTTGTCATCATCAAATAGGGGAAGATTTTTGGGTTTATTAATTTGATGTGACAAAAGAAATAAAAGAATGAAACATGAAGGACTAAAGATGACAAAGAGAGAAAGCTTCAAAGAATAAAGATACAGGAAATATTCTTATTATGTTACTACGATTCTGTATTCTTTAGTTTTATATTTATCTCTTTGTAAACCCTAGCACTCTCTAATATATAAAGAGAGGCAGGGTACGTAGTTTACATAGGTCTTCCACAATGTAATCTAAAGGTGTGTGTGTGTGTGTGTGTGTGTTTAGGCGTGAGATTATAAACGCCTAAACAAGTTTGTTCGTAGCCTCAAGGATCTCTTGATCCCTGTTACTGTTGAGTAACCGTGTTATATTGAGGCTGATTGTGATAATGAAGAAAAACTTTGTGTCAATAACAATTGTTTTGTTTTAATCCGCTGTGCATAATTGTTAATTGTTATTGTTGAACCCTAAGGCTCAAAACGATCCAAGAACTTAATTGATGATGGCGTGCATAAGTTCTATCAGGTGGAGTTTGTGGAGTTTGTTAGACTCCTTGGATCGTTTTGAGCCTTAGGGTTCAAGGGGAAGACAGTTCACAATTGATACTTGCATAGTTTACGAGCAGTGAGGGGAAGTAAGTATGGTTATTGATTTACACTCACACAGGGGAAGTTCACACACACGAAGGAGTTTGTTTATTTGTTCTTAAAAGATTTAAAGGCTCGCATTTATTTTCTTATTGGCGAAGAGGAGTTTTTGTTATTTCTTTGATGATGCGGTTGAATTTTTCAAGGTTGTGTCTTAGCATACCTTTCAGGTGGAGGTAACTTGTTTGTTCGTTCAAGTGACTAAGAATTGACAAAACACTTGAAGGAGTTACGTTATTGTGCTCAGTGGTTATTGTCAAGAGATTGAGGTCTCCCTATACGTTATGTATACGTTCGAAGTCGTATTTAGTTCAAGGCATAAGACATAAGGTTGGTTTCTTCTACCTCAACATCAAATTGGTAATGATTATTTTTCTTCAACAGTATATAAAGCCTACAGATTTGAAGAATCATTTTATGTATATGCATCACTCGAGGGGAAGTTTTTACTGTTTATTTTCTCTATTTGTTGATAACAAAAAGGGGAAGAAATATTGTGGTGGCATGGCATGGTTTAAGGGGAAGACAGTTTGTTTCATTCAGGGAGATGATTACATCTCAACTTCTCTACTTCGTCTAGGGAAGTTCGTACACGACTTTGTTTGTTTTGTCATCATCAAATAGGGGAAGATTTTTGGGTTTATTAATTTGATGTGACAAAAGAAATAAAAGAATGAAACATGAAGGACTAAAGATGACAAAGAGAGAAAGCTTCAAAGAATAAAGATACAGGAAATATTCTTATTATGTTACTACGATTCTGTATTCTTTAGTTTTATATTTATCTCTTTGTAAACCCTAGCACTCTCTAATATATAAAGAGAGGCAGGGTACGTAGTTTACATAGGTCTTCCACAATGTAATCTAAAGGTGTGTGTGTGTGTGTGTGTTTAGGCGTGTGATTATAAACGCCTAAACAAGTTGTTCGTAGCCTCCAAGATCAAAGGTGTCTTTGATCCTGTTACAAGTTTAGTGTAACCGTATTATTCTGATCAAATAATATTTGGAGGTGATGGTGTTTGGATGAAACTTTGTGTCAATAACTGTGATTTGTTTTAATTCCGCTGTGCATATTTATTCATAGTTATTGTTGAACCCTAAGGCTCAAAACGATCCAAGGAGTCTAACAAACTCCACATCAGGTTTCTCCCCCTCAACAGATGCTGGAGCTTCAGGGTAAGCATCTTTTGACTGAGGAGCTTGGGGAACTAGAGAAGTCTGAAGAATTGTCAGTATGGTGGAGACCATGTTCTTTATGTGAGAGGTCTCATTCTTCAGGACGGAAATGTCATCTGTCATGGTGACTTGAGCTTCAGTGAGTTCGGTGACCTTGGCGAAGTAGTGACTGATCAGCTCATTATGTTTAGTGGAGAGCTAATCAAAGGCTGAGGAAATTTTAGTCAGGCACTCCTGGGTATCAGATACTGACTTTTGAATGACATCTTGCCGAGACCTGAGAGGTGCAAGATCCGCCTTTTTGAGGAGCTTGAGAAGCTCAGTAATGTTGGAGGAGGTGGTCTTCTGAGTATCCATGAACTCAGTCAGCTTGTTAAGAAGAGCTGGATCATCTTTGAACTCTTCTTGAATGGCACCAAGAGTCTCCAACACATTGTAGAACTGCATGTCTTGTGCAGAGCCCAGTTGGTCAATAGATGTCCTCAGGTCACTAATTTGTTTATCAGTGAAGGCAGCAACCTGATGAAGTTTACCTTGAGAGTCTTCAACAACAGCCCTGAAGTCAGCATAGGAGGCTGCTGTGTCAGTATGCTGATCCCATTGTTCCTTTGTTATCTCATTGAAGAGGGCAGTGTTTGACTTGCGGAGAAACATGATTAACTGCCTTTCAGTAAGAGGTAGAACATTATCGTACTTCTGTAGATATTCAGGAGTTGAAGGAGCAGAATTTGTGGAGTTGCAAGATGATTCGTCTGATGATGATGATGATGAGTGGTTGTGTTGGGGTTGTTGTTCCTCAGGAGGAGGAGATGATGATGGTTGTTCAGTGTGCTGAGGAGAGTTGTAAGTTTCAGTCTCCATGTCATCCCCATCAGCAAAAACTTCTTCATCTCCAAAATAAACCATCTCCTCGTCTGACTCTTCATTAATCAGTGTCTGGAGATCTGCAAGAGTTGGAACCAATTGTGAATCCGGCTCCCCCTCAAAAGAAGGCTCGCCTTTGTTTTGTCTAGGTCCTGACCCCTCCAGGTGAACAGAGTGGGTTTTCTCTGCCTGGTCCACAGGGTCAGTTCCTAAGAGACTGGATTCGCCATAGGGGGTGTAGGTTCCATATCAGTGGGTGGTTGCATGCCCCCTGAGTCTTTGTCCCCTTGGGTGCCCTTAGGGACTGGTGGGTTTTCTCTAGTACCATCACTAGGCAATGATTTGTTGAGGTCCCCCTTTCCAACAGGGTTGTACTGCCCTGACGAAGATATAGGGACCGTTTCTCCCTGAGACCCTGGTTGTGATTTACCAGAGCCGTAAACGGGAAGTTGAATGTTGAGGTCCCCCTTTCCACCAAGGTTATGCTGCCTTAATGAAGATTTAGGGGCCAGTTCTCCCTGAGACTCTAACTGTGATTTGTCAAAGCCGTAAACGGGAAGTGAGAGGGTGTGGGTCCCCTTCTCAGAAGAGTAGTGCTGCTCTACTAAGGATATATGACCCTCTTCTCCCTCAGGCAAAGGTGGTGATTGACAAATGCCTTCATCGGGAAGTGAGGGTTAAATGAGTCCTGACCCCACTGACTTGTATATGTCAGCAGAGCCTTGAGGAGCAGGTTTGCCCGAAGACCTTTAGGGTAATTTCTCAGTGCCCTCCGTTGGCGGTTGTTCTTTGGCCAATTGGGTCTCAACTGTGGGTGTCTCAGTGGGCTTGGTCGTTGGTTGCCTTTTTTTCTCAGGCTTTGAGGCAAAGGTCTCAGTGTCGAGTAGTTTGGGTTGAACCACCTTCCTGGACCCTGCCTTCTTTTTCTTCTTCTCCTTCTTTTAAGGAGAAGGCACTGGTGATATAGCGTCTCCGCCCTGAATGACCATCAGCATGTATGTGGTCAGGGCAACGGGTGTAACCTCAGTGAGGTCTCTCAAGTAATTTGCCTTGTGTAAGACATCAGGGTCAGATCCCTGGACATTGGGTCTAATATACTCGGAGCCTAATAAGTCCTGAAGCACACAGGAAATAAACCTAGGGTAAGACATGTGTCTTTGCCTGGACTTTCCTGATAGCTTCACTATGAGGTCTTTGAAGATCATCTCTCCAATATCTATTTTTCTACTCTCCAGGAGGCTGAAAACTATCATTTGTTGAGCAGTGTTCAATTGCTCCATGGAGGATTTATTCCCACCAAGGACCTGAATGACAAAGGTCATCAGGATCTTTAAGACCGCAGGAAACCAGGTTTTGATGATTGGGGCTTTGGCCAATAAAGCCCCTAGGGCCACATCAGGGTGTTTGTCATCATGTAGCCCTAGTAAAAGCAATTCAGCCTTTACTTCAGCTTTAGTGGGTTGAGGGTCAAAGTTCTCAGTCAAATCAAGGCCTGTGGCTATGATGAAGGTTTGGTAATCTAGGGAGAGGGTCTTTCTCCCATTCTTCACTGAGAACGTGATGATGGTATCCTTGATGACATCAGGGCTTGTGGCCACTGCTATGCACTAGAACTCCCTCAAATAGTCATGGTATATGACTAGGGGTGTCTTGGTAAACGCCGTAGAAAGGAAGCAGTTTTGCAGGTATTTTACAACGTCCTTATAGGCCGAAAATTTTTCCGGATAGGCAAAATTTCCTACGACATTATTCTTGGTTAAATCCACGCCCTCTAGTTCAAATTCCACATTAGGGGCACAGGTTATAGCTCTAGAAGCAGCCATTTTAAAGAAGGTATTGGTTTTGCAAGAAAAAATGGTCTGAGTTTAGAGGTCAAGAACACACACACTAGTTTTTGAAAAAGGTAAGAATTTGATTAATATTTCTAAAATGTGTGTGTCTTATTTTCTTAGAGGGTATTTATAGAGAAGTGGAGAGGAGGGGTGGTTTTGCCACTAATGCGTATTTTTCTAAAAAATTTAAAAAACTATTTTGTATAAATGTTTGATATCCGCATTAAATGTTACCACTCCACTTTCCCGGTTTTTGCGCAACTGTCAAGGTGAACAGTTGTGCCGTCTGCAAAAGTGTATTTTGCAGAGTGACATCACCACATATAATATCAAAGGATATTATTTGTGAGTATAGGCATTAAATGCCAAGTGGAAATTGTAGTGATGAAGTGGGGGCCCAAGATGTGGATGCCAGAAGACAAAAGAACATATATTCCTATATTAAATAGGTGTTCAGTTACCAATCTCGGACATTTAGTAACTAAATACTTAGAGCATTAAGTATAGCATTGAATGACTTTTCTTGAGGCCCCTGAATGACGTTTCATTCAGTGTGGGGGGTTCAGGGAAGGTTATCCAGTGATCTTATTCACTGAGATACACATTGAGTCAGGGACCTGAGGTTTTCAGAATTTACACTTAGTTGGATGGATTCAATCAGTGGACTGATTCTCAATATCCAACATTCCCAATTCAGCTTTCAGTCTTATGAAAGTTGGTTCATCCAATGGTTTGGTGAATATATCAGCTAGCTGATATTCAGTAGGAATGAAGTGTAATTCAATGTCACCATTCATGACATGGTCCCTGATGAAATGATATCTGATATCAATGTTTTTGGTTCTATGATGAAGAACACGTTTGTTAGAGATAGCAATTGCACTTGTGTTATCACAAAAGATGGGAACCATCTTATAATGGATGTCATAGTCACTCAGTTGACTTTTCATCCATAGCACATTTGCGCAACAACTGGCGGTTGCAACATATTCAGCTTCTGTTGAGGACATGGCAACTGATTGTTGCTTCTTAGTACTCCAACAGACTAATTTTCCCCCAAGGAATTGGCAGGAGCCTGAGGTACTTTTTCTATCCATGTTGCAGCCAGCATTGTCAGAGTCTGAGTACCCTTTGAGATCAAAGCCTGAACATTTAGGACAGTACAATCCAAGACTTGGAGTACCCTTCAGGTACTTGAGAATCCTTTTCACATCTGTGAGATGTGATTCTTTTGGGTCAAATTGATATCTGGCAGACAAACAGACTGATAATTGGATATCAAGCCTTGATGTAAGTAGGTACATTAGTGACCCAACCATTTCTCTAAAAAGAGTTTGATTGACTGGTTTACCAGCAAGGTCAAGACCTAGGTTGTTTGGAGGAATCATGGGAGTTTTTACTGAGGCACAGTCACTGAGCTCATACTTTTTTAGTAGGCTTCTAGTGTACTTCTCTTGACTGATAGAGGTTCCCTTATCAGTCTGCTTGATTTACAGTCCAAGAAAGTAAGTGAGTTCTCCCATCATGCTCATTTCAAATTTCTTTGCCATCAGTTTTCAAACTGTTTGCAAAGTTTATAACTTGTTGAGCCAAATATGATGTCATCCACATATACTTGAGCAAGGATGACATCTCCATTTGTCCTATAGATAAACAATGTGTTGTCTATCTTGCCTTTGAAAAATTTGTTTTGGATGAGGAAGGCTGAAAGAGTTTCATACCATGCCCTAGGAGCTTGTTTCAGTCCATAAAGGGCTTTGTCAAGCTTGCAGACATAGTCAGGAAACTCACTGCTTTCAAATCCAGGAGGTTGTTAAAGATAAACTTCTACTTTCAGTGATCCATTTAAGAATGCACTTTTTACATCCATTTGATACACTTTGAAGTTCATGTAGGTTGCAAATGCAAGGAAGATCCTGATGGCTTCCATCTTTGCCACTGGTGCAAATGTCTCTTCATAGTCAATGCCTTCTTGTTGATTGTAGCCTTTGGCAACAAGTCTGGCCTTGTTTTTGATGACTATGCCATTTTTATCAGTTTTGTTTTTGAACACTCATTTCATGCCAATGACTGAAACATCCTGAGGACACTTGACCAAGGTCATTACCTTATTTCTGTCAAATTGTTCCAGTTCATCATGCATGGCCTGAACCTAACTAGGATGTTTAAGTGCTTCTTTGACACTTTTAGTTTCAATGGTGGAAATGAATTCCACAAATAGGCACTCATTTGCTGAGGCTGCTTTTAGTTTTGCAGCCATGCTTCTAGTAAGCATACCTTCAGTAGGCTCTCCAATTATGTTGACAAGTTCTATATCTTTAGACCTAGTCCAACTGTCCTGAGGTCTTGGATATTGATTAGAACTTGTGGAGGACTGATTAGGTGGAGGTGTAGGTTCTGGTGCAGACACTTGATGATCTCCAAGGATCTTGAGTATCTGACTGACTTGGCTGATCACTGAGATTGATTGGTTCCTGAGCACTTTGTTTAGACTGATTGATTACATCAGTACCTGTCTGTGCTTCAACAAACTCAGTGATGGTTGGGTAAGGAAGGTTGTGAGGGACTGTAAAACCCCAAAATTTAAAACAATCTGAAATGACCAAAATACCCTCTAAATTTGAAATTTTAAGAACTTATGAAATACGCTAAAAATTAAAACTTGAGTTATATATCATGTTATGACTCGAAACTATACGATATGAACATGTAACCTAATGTATTATATGAAATTGTACAAGAAACTTATGAATAAAAGTAAGGCACGTTTAATATGCCTCATATAAGTCAAATTAATTAAAAACTTGTACACAACATCATCATAGAAGATAAGTATGACCATTAGAACATGCTAATACTATCACAAGGGTAACACAAGAATTAAAAGAGCAAATGGCCTATTCGTTTACACATTTGATCGCACCATCCTTCCCATTTGTGTTTAATATTTCACCACCTACCTAAAGCTAGATTACACATCTTATATCCACTTTGTACAAGAATATAGTGGCAGGAAAGAAGGTTAAGTGGAATTGAGGTTCCCCCCACTACTCATAAAAAAATTAAAAGAAAACACAATTATTACTCGTCCAATCACATCCATGAAACCCGGATCAATCATAGACAAAATGATTTTTTTTTTCACGTTTGAAGGAAGATATCAATCACAACTCACAATTATTATTTTTCCTATTTTAAATGCTCTACAAATTTGTTGAAGATAAAACCAAATTTCCATCGTATGACTTTGTATATTGCCTAATAACAAGACAAGGTTTCCTTTTATGCCTCACATTCACACGTTTTATGTTTTTGGTAAAGATATGATCTTATCAACTTTGGTTAACACAATCACGTTCCCTTTTTTTTCTTTACACCCCACAACACCTTAAATCATGGATCGTTAGTTGGCTACCCATCCCACTCAATCAATTTTAACCCTAAAAACGCAACACAAAAACCACGACTGCTGCTGCTACTTTCTTCTTCATTCTGTTCGACTAAAAGGGCAACAAAAGGACTCCTTGGTGGCTGTTACTTGGTGGTCTAGTCGCGGTGCTAAATAGCAGATTCGAGGGTTAATGGTGCTCACTCGGTGGGGTATAAACTGCAGCTGTATATTGGATTTGTGGGGTTGTAATCGTTGTCTCATTTTTTCTCGCCCTCTTTTCTTTGCCTCGCGTAGCAGCAAGGTACCACATATCGCTCTTGTTTTCTTTCAATATACTCGACACTTAATATGACCTGATTACCTACGAAACATGTAAACCTGATATGAATCTATTTATGACCTTACTATTCGTATTACATGTTGAAATGATCACATGAAATCATAAAGAGTCGCATGAATATGATCTCTTTACCTCGACCTAATAGCTGTTGAAACTGATCATGAATGAACTAAAATAAAAGAAGAAAAGACACGTTTGTTTTGTTACTATTTTCGAACGTCAAGAGGGTGTCGAGTAAAGTGAACACTCATGATTTTATGTGGTCTCTGTGGTGTCGCATGGCTATAAAAAGGGGTCACTACATGGGCTATTATACTCGTTATGACCTTCTTAATTCGCTACGGGTTTCGTTAATATATGTAGCATGTGTATAAAATATGTAACGTCGCATATAAGATCATGAATATATGAGACAAATGGGTCGCGTGTGTATATTGTATGTCAAGTACTGTGGGAAAACAAAGGTTAAAAATGAGTGTATGTGTCGAATAGGAGGTGTTATGGACTGGGAATGGGATAGGGTAAAATGATGAAACTGTTGTGGCGATATAAGAGGTTTGTTACTATTTCGAATCAGTAAATGGAACATAAGAAGCTGTTTTTTTTTTTCTTAATTTGATCACCATAATGAACTATATAAAACCTGAAAAAGATAGTCGCATGCATAAATCATACATATGTGTCGACTAGATGGAGGTTTTTAACTGGGAAGTTGGAACGTGCATGTGGGTAATGTATTTGTTGAATTAAGAAGGTTGTGAAACCAAATAATGGGAGTATAAAAAGGAAATAGAGTCATGCATGGGCTAGTTTCTTGTCTGTGTCCTATTCGAATCTAATTTCCATAACAGTGGGGTGAGTCTTTGACTGTAAGATATGTTGGACAATACAACACACAATATGGTAGAGTAGTAGAGAGTACAACATAACTATTCTAGCTTATTTTTTTCACTATCTCCATAATCCACCCTATACTTTAGGATTTAAACACATTAAAACCCTAAAATTACTAAAGGGTCATTTTAAACCTAAGCTAAGATATTTATCATATAAGGTCTAAAATTATCTAAATGGCATTTTTAAACCTAAACGTTATTAAATCAGAGAACGTGATAAAAATAGAAAATTACTAAAACTGGAAAGCACACTAAAATGGGTAACCTAATTCATTGAACTTAAAGTAATACTTGATATTTAATTCGTATAGGTTCCGTGAAGCAGGAGTGATCATCTCGTGATTTTCCTTTTTCCTGTTTGCTTGCTTGAAATAAGGTACGGATACTCTACCCTTTTAAGAAAGGGTGTCTTATTACTTATGCTTCGATGTTGAGCTATGAACTTTTGCTATGAACCTTTGCTAGGACCCTTTTGCTATGAACCTTTTGATATGAACCTTTTCATATGACTTTGAGATTCACTTTTGACATGACCTTGAGATATGCTTTGATATGACTTTGAGATGAACCCGTTTGCATGACATTGAGACCTGACTCTTAGTTTGATACCCGAGCCACCTTTTTGTTTCCTAGCCAGGAAGGTAACCTGGCCATGTCTGTGATGCACCACTGGCATGACTCCTGTGTGGGGGAGTGATTTCTCACGCCGTCCCCTTTTATATTATCTGCCATGGCTACTATGATTTTGAGTATGACTTTGAGATTGACTTTGAGTGGGGGCGTATGGATTGCAATCCTAGGCTTGTTTGTGAATTTGAGTATGACTTTGAGGTGACTGGTGCTGTGTGCAATACACGCCTTTCACATTTCTGGGAGCTGATCACTCCACTATTATGATACATGAGGACACCCCTCATATTATCTGGTTGCCTGAGAGGTATCCCCTCTGATTGTGAGACTATGATTTTGAGATGATGACTTTGAGATTATGACCTTGAGTTTCTGGGCTCGTGGTAGATGACTATCCTACTCTTCTCTTATTATCCATTTATTTCTTTTATACCTTATGACATTCCCATTGCCCATATTATATTTCTGTTTCGTTATTCTTTGCTTTGTATATGTATCTGTTCACTGAGCTTTTTAAGCTCAGCCGCACGTTTTCTTTTCGTGTGCGGCAGGTAATAAGCAGGACGACGGGTTTGGGTATGAGTGAAGAGACTTTTGGACTTAGAAGACTTTGATAGTGTTCTGAAGTAGAGACCATTAGAAGGAGTTGCTTTTGCAGACTTAGTGTTTAGTTTTGTTTCCGTTGTAACCATGTAAATTTCAGAATTTCATTTTGTAACCTTTGAGAATTTCTGTATTACTTGAAATGTAAGCTTTGTTTTGATCTGATGTGAAACCATTAGTGTGACATCTTTACCCTTATTGGGTTGGGGTGTTACAATTATGGTATCAGAGACAGGCTGCGATTTCGTAATACATTTACCCTTGACCTGTGTAAGTTAGGACCACTAAGCCTCCCCTGTAGAAACTCGTAAGTCAACCTTTGAAAATTGCTTTAGGATTTCCCATAGGAACCTAAGTTTTGACCGGTGAGGAATGGGTAGACTATAAGGCATTTGTTTAAGTATCTTTACTTCCGCATCACTCTGATTCGTGCCTCACTTTTGGTTAGATCCTGTTGATATCACTTTTGGAAAGTGAAAGCTTACGCTTTGCACCACCTGAGATTGGAACCTGATTAAATCTTGAAGGCATTGAAAATTTCATACTAATCGCCTGTCACTATTTGATCCTTATCTTCAAATTCCTTTGTTAAATCATTTTGATAAAGACCCGCGTTTCACTCTGATTCTTTTGTTAATCACTTTGACGCCTCTTCGGACATTCTGAGAATCTCCATGGCAGTAACGTACTGGATACTTTTGTTATTTTGTCTCTTGCTTTTAATAAGTATATATGGATCTTCCGACACCATTTGATTTCGTTTCACCCATCGCTGTTCTCATAAGAAGCCTTTGGTATGTAACCACGAGTATAAGAATGTTTTCCCCCTCACTTTTGAATGATAAAGCTATGATTTGCGAACCGTCCTTCTTTGAATAGTTAACTTCGATTTTATTCTGACAAGGAAATTGTGGGATGATCAGTCAAATATTGACAACTACCTTTCTATGTCTCACATTTGGCGTTTGCAACAATTTTGAACTTCCGACTACGATTACCAATTGTCTAACCCTTTGCTCTGGAGACGCGTGTGTTACTTTCACGGTTATGAAGTTTTCCTAGAAACCATTTCGTACACCAATAAATGAACCTCATCGTAGAAGCCTTTTGGCACCTTGAGTTTTCTGAACACGAACCCTGTATTGAACGTTATTTGGCACCCTGAACTTTTGATTATAATCCCTGTTGGACCACCAAGTTTTTCCACCGGAGTATGAAGTAAGATTTGACATGATACCGAGAGATTTCCAGTCACTAAACGAAGATGTCTTTCGGATCATACCAATTGATTGGAGCAACCGGGAAGAGCAGCAACCGAAGACCAGGAAGTGAGTTTACCTAAGTGTATTTTCTGGGCGTGTTTTAGTTTCGTTCGCGATTATGAAGGATGATGACTGGAGATATGTATCGATTACAGGAAGCTGAATCGTAATACTGTTAGGAACCAATATTCCTCCACCCTGAAACGACTATGTGGTTGTTTAAATTCAGAGCGCGAAGTTTCCTTCTGATGAATTGAGTCTATTCTTGGAATCGACCCCCCATATTCGTAAACGACTACTATGACGGTTAGTGACGCTAATGGTATTAGCTAGAGCTCTGACTGTTTCGTGAACTTGATAAATGATGTTTTCTCGTAAGTACTTGGGCAAATGGTCATTGTATGACTTAATGGTACTTTCGGAGACGAGGAAGAGCATGAAAATCATTTTTGCACCTTGTTAGAAATTTGACGATCATTTGTGCATTCTGGGAGATGGATATTTGTTAAGAGAACGGTGTTCCTTGCCTGACCTGGAGTTGACGACAATGGAGACTACCCTGAAGAGTGAAGACATTCCTTACAAGGCAGAAGTGTTGGCGATGCAGAAGAACTGGAGCTGATGAAGACATGCAGTCTCACTTCCCTATTCATCTTGGTTGTACTAAGATGAATTGAGAGCGGAAGCAGACTGGATGATGAAGAGATTTAAAGATCGTGCCAGAAATCCACATTACTCCATCACATTCCAAGAAGAACTGCATGAGGCTCGACGAACCAGACACAAGTTCCCGATCTTGGTTTCACTTCCCGACTGATGGACAGACGAAGACAGATTAGCCGGACTTGAGGAAATTGGATGTTTTGAATGAACAGAATTTTGAAATAGACCCTTTATGGTTGGAAGAATTGATTCTATGAAGGCCGAAGTTCTGACGACTAACTTTCATTTCCATTGACCCTCTTAAGTTTCGTTATATCATAATAAGAACCTCTTAAGATTTAAGCTCCCTAGAAGCATTTCAGATTCCGTGTTCATTTTTCATATGTTCGGTGATGGCTTTGTTTTGAGAGATTTTGGCGAGTTTTGGAAGATATGATGCTTGTGACGGCATACCTCACTTCTGCTAGACAATCTGGGATTTTGATACTCTTGCAAATAGTTTTGTTTTCTCTCTTGACTATGGCATTGATTTTGTTGACCGCTGAAACTGTAGAAGTACTAGGTGGATTAAGATATGTGGTTTTGATTACGACTTGAGATAAAGTATGACCATCATGAGGGCATATTTATATGATGCCGGTATTATGACGTCTGGCCAACGTAATAATACTTACATCATATAACATGCACTTGTTGTGATCATAGGATATTTCGAGGAGTACCTTAGAAGCCATAGGATTTTCTGATATCTGATTGAGATTATCCGTATTTAGTGAGACTTTAGGTTCATTCTACCTATGCGCGTAATCTGCCTTCGCCGTTATACGGTTTGATACGTTTGAATTCTCGACACGCGTTTTGCTGACCTCTGTACTTCCATTAAGAATCTTAGGTACTGTTGTAGAGCTTTTTACCAGTTGATGTTATCGACAATCTGTTTTCTGTACGTTTTCATCTGAATTGTCTAATCAAATTCTATGGACGACATACCCGTCAAATCCAATGTATTTCCTGTATCTCCCCCAAGAGATTACGATTATCGTTTATTGCAATTGATATATTATTCTTTTGATCTGGATTCAGTATGTTATGTCTGTTCTAAGGAACTGAAGCAATTTTGCATCGACAAGTTCGAGTCATGAGAGACTAGTCATTTCACATATCCGTTCACGGTCCGTTATCTTTTCCGTTTCGTTTCACTTCAATTTTCGAGGACGAAAATTTTCTTTTAGAGGGGAAGAATTGTAAAACCCCAAAATTTAAAACAATCTGAAATGACCAAAATACCCTCTAAATTTGAAATTTTAAGAACTTATGAAATACGCTAAAAATTAAAACTTGAGTTATATATCATGTTATGACTCGAAACTATACGATATGAACATGTAACCTAATGTATTATATGAAATTGTACAAGAAACTTATGAATAAAAGTAAGGCACGTTTAATATGCCTCATATAAGTCAAATTAATTAAAAACTTGTACACAACATCATCATAGAAGATAAGTATGACCATTAGAACATGCTAATACTATCACAAGGGTAACACAAGAATTAAAAGAGCAAATGGCCTATTCGTTTACACATTTGATCGCACCATCCTTCCCATTTGTGTTTAATATTTCACCACCTACCTAAAGCTAGATTACACATCTTATATCCACTTTGTACAAGAATATAGTGGCAGGAAAGAAGGTTAAGTGGAATTGAGGTTCCCCCCACTACTCATAAAAAAATTAAAAGAAAACACAATTATTACTCGTCCAATCACATCCATGAAACCCGGATCAATCATAGACAAAATGATTTTTTTTTTTTTCACGTTTGAAGGAAGATATCAATCACAACTCACAATTATTATTTTTCCTATTTTAAATGCTCTACAAATTTGTTGAAGATAAAACCAAATTTCCATCGTATGACTTTGTATATTGCCTAATAACAAGACAAGGTTTCCTTTTATGCCTCACATTCACACGTTTTATGTTTTTGGTAAAGATATGATCTTATCAACTTTGGTCAACACAATCACGTTCCCTTTTTTTTCTTTACACCCCACAACACCTTAAATCATGGATCGTTAGTTGGCTACCCATCCCACTCAATCAATTTTAACCCTAAAAACGCAACACAAAAACCACGACTGCTGCTGCTACTTTCTTCTTCATTCTGTTCGACTAAAAGGGCAACAAAAGGACTCCTTGGTGGCTGTTACTTGGTGGTCTAGTCGCGGTGCTATATAGCAGATTCGAGGGTTAATGGTGCTCACTCGGTGGGGTATAAACTGCAGCTGTATATTGGATTTGTGGGGTTGTAATCGTTGTCTCATTTTTTCTCGCCCTCTTTTCTTTGCCTCGCGTAGCAGCAAGGTACCACATATCGCTCTTGTTTTCTTTCAATATACTCGACACTTAATATGACCTGATTACCTACGAAACATGTAAACCTGATATGAATCTATTTATGACCTTACTATTCGTATTACATGTTGAAATGATCACATGAAATCATAAAGAGTCGCATGAATATGATCTCTTTACCTCGACCTAATAGCTGTTGAAACTGATCATGAATGAACTAAAATAAAAGAAGAAAAGACACGTTTGTTTTGTTACTATTTTCGAACGTCAAGAGGGTGTCGAGTAAAGTGAACACTCATGATTTTATGTGGTCTCTGTGGTGTCGCATGGCTATAAAAAGGGGTCACTACATGGGCTATTATACTCGTTATGACCTTCTTAATTCGCTACGGGTTTCGTTAATATATGTAGCATGTGTATAAAATATGTAACGTCGCATATAAGATCATGAATATATGAGACAAATGGGTCGCGTGTGTATATTGTATGTCAAGTACTGTGGGAAAACAAAGGTTAAAAATGAGTGTATGTGTCGAATAGGAGGTGTTATGGACTGGGAATGGGATAGGGTAAAATGATGAAACTGTTGTGGCGATATAAGAGGTTTGTTACTATTTCGAATCAGTAAATGGAACATAAGAAGCTGTTTTTTTTTTTCTTAATTTGATCACCATAATGAACTATATAAAACCTGAAAAAGATAGTCGCATGCATAAATCATACATATGTGTCGACTAGATGGAGGTTTTTAACTGGGAAGTTGGAACGTGCATGTGGGTAATGTATTTGTTGAATTAAGAAGGTTGTGAAACCAAATAATGGGAGTATAAAAAGGAAATAGAGTCATGCATGGGCTAGTTTCTTGTCTGTGTCCTATTCGAATCTAATTTCCATAACAGTGGGGTGAGTCTTTGACTGTAAGATATGTTGGACAATACAACACACAATATGGTAGAGTAGTAGAGAGTACAACATAACTATTCTAGCTTATTTTTTTCACTATCTCCATAATCCACCCTATACTTTAGGATTTAAACACATTAAAACCCTAAAATTACTAAAGGGTCATTTTAAACCTAAGCTAAGATATTTATCATATAAGGTCTAAAATTATCTAAATGGCATTTTTAAACCTAAACGTTATTAAATCAGAGAACGTGATAAAAATAGAAAATTACTAAAACTGGAAAGCACACTAAAATGGGTAACCTAATTCATTGAACTTAAAGTAATACTTGATATTTAATTCGTATAGGTTCCGTGAAGCAGGAGTGATCATCTCGTGATTTTCCTTTTTCCTGTTTGCTTGCTTGAAATAAGGTACGGATACTCTACCCTTTTAAGAAAGGGTGTCTTATTACTTATGCTTCGATGTTGAGCTATGAACTTTTGCTATGAACCTTTGCTAGGACCCTTTTGCTATGAACCTTTTGATATGAACCTTTTCATATGACTTTGAGATTCACTTTTGACATGACCTTGAGATATGCTTTGATATGACTTTGAGATGAACCCGTTTGCATGACATTGAGACCTGACTCTTAGTTTGATACCCGAGCCACCTTTTTGTTTCCTAGCCAGGAAGGTAACCTGGCCATGTCTGTGATGCACCACTGGCATGACTCCTGTGTGGGGGAGTGATTTCTCACGCCGTCCCCTTTTATATTATCTGCCATGGCTACTATGATTTTGAGTATGACTTTGAGATTGACTTTGAGTGGGGGCGTATGGATTGCAATCCTAGGCTTGTTTGTGAATTTGAGTATGACTTTGAGTATGACTTTGAGGTGACTGGTGCTGTGTGCAATACACGCCTTTCACATTTCTGGGAGCTGATCACTCCACTATTATGATACATGAGGACACCCCTCATATTATCTGGTTTCCTGAGAGGTATCCCCTCTGATTGTGAGACTATGATTTTGAGATGATGACTTTGAGATTATGACCTTGAGTTTCTGGGCTCGTGGTAGATGACTATCCTACTCTTCTCTTATTATCCATTTATTTCTTTTATACCTTATGACATTCCCATTGCCCATATTATATTTCTGTTTCGTTATTCTTTGCTTTGTATATGTATCTGTTCACTGAGCTTTTTAAGCTCAGCCGCACGTTTTCTTTTCGTGTGCGGCAGGTAATAAGCAGGACGACGGGTTTGGGTATGAGTGAAGAGACTTTTGGACTTAGAAGACTTTGATAGTGTTCTGAAGTAGAGACCATTAGAAGGAGTTGCTTTTGCAGACTTAGTGTTTAGTTTTGTTTCCGTTGTAACCATGTAAATTTCAGAATTTCATTTTGTAACCTTTGAGAATTTCTGTATTACTTGAAATGTAAGCTTTGTTTTGATCTGATGTGAAACCATTAGTGTGACATCTTTACCCTTATTGGGTTGGGGTGTTACAGGGACTATGTAGTAGGAAATATCAGCATCTGCTTGATATTGAGTGGAAGGATTATTGTCAGGATGATATTCATCAGGAGGATATCTTGATGAATCATCAATTCCTATCTCTTCTACTAAGGTGTTTGAGAATCTGATTGCTTCAGCATTCTCATCAAAGGTGACATGGAATGTTTCCTCAGTCTGTTGTCTCCTTGTGTTGAACACCCTGAAGGCTTTAGAGACTAGAGAATATCCTAGGAAGTATCCATCATCAGCCTTAGCATCAAATTTCCCTAAGTGATTCTTGTGGTTATGAATAAACACAGGACACCCAAAGACATGATGTAATACCTAAAAATCCAAAATGTGCAAAATGACCAAAATGCCCCTACAATTTTAAAATTTTATTTAAAAGCTTATAAATCACCAAATAAATTCCAAACCATCGGGAATGAGCTAGATATGAAGCCAAATAATTTTTATGACTACATTTTAACCTTTAGAAATGTACAAAATTATACGAAGTATTTATTTTGACCGGATTTAATTAATTCGTATATTATTATTAATATTAAATCAATTTAAATTATATAAATGTAAGATAATTACAAATAAAGTTAGGATATCTTCCAAATCAGTATTTGATCTTAAATATACTTTCTTGGACCGAAATATTTGATCCCACCTCTCATATACACGTTTTCTTTATTTATTCTATATATATTATATACCGAAACCCTAAAAACCCTTCACAAAAATTCGACCAGCCTTCATTCGACTTGGGAAAATTTGTGGGACATTTTTCTGGTGTTCTACAGCGTGTGAGGAAGCTTAGAAAATTGTTTGGAGGTCGTGGGATTCATTCGTTTGATCGCTAGGCATTTGTTTTGTCGAATAAACCCTAACCGAGAGGTATAAATTTCTATTATCCCTTCCACACGTTCGATTCTTCATGTAACATTTTCCTTGTGTTATTTGGATGATATAAAACCTAAATAAAATATATAACATGGATCATGCAAGCTAATTCGGTCATAATAAATTTAGAGAGCTAAAACGTATAAAAATTCTAAATCGAGCCATGCGATTTTTCTAGGGCTTGTAATTATTTATTTTGAACTCTATAAAAATAATATAACCTGGGAAAAATGATAGTTCGAATTATGGAGGCTTAGATTAGTCATGGTTAATTTATTTTGTAATCGGATTTATGTATATCGAATAAAAGAAAATAAAAAGAAACCCTAGAACGATTTAGGGTTAGGGTTTTGTGCTTGGATCTGAACAATTAATGCTTATTAATGATGATGTGATGATTGTACCATGTTTTGGAAGCTTAGGGTTAGGGCTTGTAATTGTTAAAGGGTTAACGATTTGGAAAATAAATAAGATGGGTGTGTTTTACCAATTTTGAAACTTAAGGGTTATTTTTATAATGTTAATTAGGTCAGTACAAATGTATAAAAATTATAAGATGGGGTCCTTATGTGTAAAATTTGCAAGATAATGATTTAATTGTTAATATATGGTTCGAATTGGAAATTAATTAACTAAAGGGACTAATTGTGTAAATATGTAAAACATGGAGGTTTAAATCGTATCATGCATAACTATGAGGGTATATTCTGTAATTTAATAAATATAAGGGCTTGTGATGTGATTTTGAATATAGTAAGGGTTAATGTAATACCTGAAATTCAGATAACGCGTAAAATTACCAAATTACCCCTGATAATATAAAACCTTATTAAACAACTTATAAAATTCCGAAATAATTCCAAAACATCTGAAATCGAACTATATCTGAAACAAACTAATTTCTGGGACAATGTTACATCATTTTAAATATTCAAAAATTAACTTACACATTATTTAAAATTTCGAATTTTTGCACAATTAAATAAATATAAGTATTTAATTCTTTTAATTAGTTAATAAGTAAAAATAAAATAAGGAAATGTTGAATAAAATCAACCCAATATAATTCTTGATATTATGGGCCGAAAATATCAGATCTTGCCCCCCCAAAGTCGGTTCCATAAGATTAAAACAAATCCCTTTTTTTCTTATCTCCAAAAACATAAACCGCATATCCATCTAAACCCTAAGCGATCTAAAAAAATTCGACCAAGGCTTCTTCACGAATTCTGGGCTTGAACAAGTAATTTTCTGGTGTTCTTGGAGGTGCAAGGGAGCTAGGAAAATTAAGGGTTGCTGCGTTTTCTCCTTGGTTCGTCCTTGTTCTTAATTTCTTGTCGATTTGCTCTAAATCAAGGTAATAATTCTTGCGACTAAACCAAATGTGTTAAAATTAATATGGCATTTTTCCAGTGATATTTAGATGTTATATAACTCATATAAAATATGTAAATCGATCCATGCATGCTAATTCTATGCGTATGAAAATATTATGGTTAAAGAACACGTAAATCACAATAATATGTAATCCGAATTTCTGGGCATGATGGCTATTTTATTTAGACCTCATATGATGTAATAGACCTGCAAAAAATGATAGATCGAATTATAATAGCCTAAATCATGTCGTGTTAATTTTAATGCCTAAAACGTACGTAAATATGTAATATATGTTGAACGATTTTTCTGGGCATGTTCATTATTTTTCGTGGGTTCCTTATAAGTAATATGATCTGGGAAAAATATGGTTTTGAATTTTAGAAGCTTAAATTTAACGTGGTGAATTATTGTTATAATCGGATTTCATGAAAACTAAGAAATAAAATAAAATAAAAATCGTGGGTACTAGGGTTTGATTTCTTGGATGAATATCTGATCATTTAATGTGTTTTAAGGATGAATTAATGATGGTTCAATTATTGGTGAAAAGTGGGGTTTGTATTTGTTGTTAAAAAGTCTTACCGATTTAAAGATAAAAGTAAAAGGACCTGTTTTGCCAACTTTGAAACTTCTGGGATATTTTTGTAAGATCATATACATCTGTAAGAATGTGGGAAAAATATAACTTTGGGGTCCTAAGTGTAAATATTGCATAATAATGAATTAATGGGAAATTAGGGTTTCGAATTGGAATTAATTAAAAGTGAGGGACCAAAAGTGTAAATCTGAAATTCTGAAGTTGTTTTGTGTTAATACTGATATAAAAAGGTTGTTGTGTAATTTTGAGGATTTTTGGGCTAATTATGTAATTGTTATGAAATTATGACTTAATATATATGTTTTGTAAACTTAAAGGGCTAAATATGTAAATTCTGAATTCTGAGGGGTCAAATATGTAAAGTACTAAATTCTGATGGTATATTCTGTAAATTTGAAATATAATATGTTTGGTTGGTAATTATGGATATTGTAGGGTTTAATTTGTAAAATATGTAATTATAAGGTTGGTTTTGTAAATTATGTAACTAAAGGGGTGTAATCTGTAAATTGTGAAACTTAAGGGAATAAAATGTAATTCTGAATAAAATGAGTGTATAATTCTGTAACTTGAAGTAGTTTCACTAATGACCTTGGAAATTAATGAAGTTACAATTAAAACCCTAAACTTCTGTAACTTGATAAAATATACTGTATTCCATAATAATCTCTGAATAAGGGTTAAACCTAATCTGAAATGGTAATATATGTTAATTCTGGAAAACCTGCTAATTATGGAAACTTACTAAATCTGGAAAGTTACTAAAAATAGAAAGTACATAAAATGAAGAGATAAACTAAAAGGAATAATCTGAATAAGAAACTTTAGTAATTCTGTCTTCCTCTTCCTTAGGTGTGAAGAAGGAGAAGTCTTGATCTTCGTTTCTGTGTTTGTTTGTTATCTGCTGTGCTAATAAGGTACAGATATTCTGCCCTATTTCAGTAAGGGTGTTTCTTTTCTTTTTCTCTCAGTATTTCATTTTCCTTAATAGGATTCTCTATACCACTGCTATGTTCCCTTCTGTTGTGGATCTTTGTTGTGATCTATTTGTCTTGAACCTTTTTGTTTGAACCTCTGCTATGATTCTTTTAATCTGAACCTTTTTCCTGAACTCTGATTGATCTCTTGTTCTGAACCCTGAATTTGTGAGTCTTAATTGAATCTGATCAGTGAACCTTGTTCTGAACCTTAACCTGATATATCTGTTGTAAATTCTGATTTGATTTTGGTAAACCTTAACCTGTTAAATCCTTATCTGAACCTAATTGATTTTGAACCTCTATTAAACTACATATGAAACTGTTTAAAGAAAAGCTATTTTAAAAAGGAAGCGATACCACTTGGAAATGGAAGTTACTAAACGTTTTGGAAGACCATTTTTATGAAAACTATTTCGTAAGATCATTTCAATGAAAACCATTATTAAAGGATTGATTTAAATGAACTTTTGACAGGAACTTCTGAAGTGGGTTATTGCTATAAATTTGTAATCGTTAACCTTTGTTATACTTTTTGGACTATTGGAAATAAACCTTTTAAATCTGAACTTAAGCTTTGATATTAAACTTAATCTGATAAACTCTGATTTAAACCTTATTATCTTATTCTGAATCGTTGACATGACCCTTCTGCCATGAACCCTTAGATATGACTCTGTTTATTATATGACATCTGACCTTGACCACAGTCTGATATCCGAGCCAATCACTAGGCATGAGGGTTTCATGTCCATGTCATTGATGGACCGATGGCATGACTCTAGGGCAGGAGAGTGATGACCTGTCCCGTCCCTGATTTATTTTATCTGGTGTGTTCTGAGGAGTTTCTGGCCACAGGGGGTGCATGGATGCATCCTAGTTCTGACTCTGTTATCTGTTATCTGTTATCTGTTATCTGTTTATGTTATATGTTTATTATTATATCTGGTGACTGATGGTGTGTGCGATACACGTCTTTCACATTATCTGGGAGCTGATCACTCCGTTTGATACATGAGGTCACCCCTCATATTATCTGTTACTTGAGAGGCATCCCCTCTGAATTATTATACGATTACTCTGTTATGATATTATCTGTTATCTCTGGGCTCGTGATGGATTTCTGTATTTCCCTAAACCTGGTTTGTGCATTATTCCTTTCTCATTTCTTTTCTTTTACCCTTATTCCTTTCCTATTCTGTCACTTTAGTTCGGTATCTGTATAATCTGTATTTCGGATTTGTTTCTGTATTGTTATATGTTATTGTTTCTGTCATCTATATATCTGTTCACTGAGCTCTCGTAGCTCAGCCGCATTTCTTTTCCTGCGGCAGGTTTTAGTAGAAAGCTGGGAATGAGTGAGAGTGTACCTCTGGACTTAGAAGGCTTGGTAGCTATTCTGGATTAGAGTTGGACTGAAGTCATTATGTTTAGAATTAGTTTTGAAAGTTTTCATTGTAACCTGGTAGATTCAGTATTTCAATTGTAATCCTTTGAGATTTTTGTATTACTGCAGATGTATGCTCTGTTTTGATCTGATAGGAATCCATTATTGTGATATCTTTACCTTTTTCGGGTTGGGGTGTTACAGTTAAAGTGTAAATTATGTAACTATAAGGTTTATTTTGTAATTTTAATAACTAAAGGGTGTAAATTGTAAATAATGAAACTTAAAGGACTAAAGTGTGATTCTGAATCCATTATGTGTTTTAAACTAGTAATTTGTAATAGTTTCATTTAAAACCCTTAACTTTGGAATATTTACAATTAAAACCCTAATTTATGGAAACTTGTCATATTTAACCCTGAACTTTTGTAACTTGCTAAAATATACCTTAATCCCGTAATAAGGCTTGATTAATGACTTAACCTAAATTGGTGATATTATAATCTTTCTAATTATGGAAATCTGCTAATTATGGAAACTTGCTAATTCGGGAAACCTGCTAATAAGGAAAGTTACCTAACAAGGAAAGTTACTTAAAATGAGAAGATAACTAAAAACCACTTGTCATTCTGTCTTCTACTCCCTTAGGTTCGAGGAAGGAGTAATTTGATCCTTGTCATTTGCTATCCTTGTGTTCTGCTAATAAGGTACAGATATTCTGCCCTTCTCAGTAAGGTGCCTTCGTTCTCTTGATCTCTTGTTTTGATTCGTTTAGGATTTCCCTAAGCCATTGCTATGTTCCTATACACTTGGTTCGTTGTTGGATTCATTTGACCTTGATATTCGATATGACCCTTTTGCTTTGAGCTTCTATAATGATCCATTTGATATTCGTTCGTTACCTTGTAATATTAGTATTCGAATCATTGGATACTTCGTGGGTTCATTTGATTTTGGTAATTAGATGTGAAAACCTTTTCAAGTATATTATGGAAATGTTTTGAGGAAAATTATTTTAAAGATGATGTTTATGAAATATGCGATATCACTTTTATTTAGAGTTTGACTAAGCTTTTGTGAAAACCACTTTTCAAGACTAAGCTTTTGTGAAAACCGTATTAAAGGTCATTTTTATGAAAATCATGTGATAAAGATTTCTTTAAATGAACCATTTGATTATGAACCTCCGATGATGAACCCTTTGCCATGAACCTTTGATATTTAGACTTTGACCATGATTCGATGACTTAGACTATTTGGACCTTTGCTATGATTTGAACCTTTGACCTTTGACCTTTAGTTTGATACCCGAGCCAAGTTCGTTTCCTAGCCATGAAGGTAACATGGCCGTGTCATTGATGCACCAATGGCATGACTCCAGTGTGTTCGAGTGATGTTACACACCGTCCCCATATTGTTCGTAACGTGCACATTATATTTATTATTGGCCTATATTATTGTTCGGGGGGCGTATGGATGCATCCTAGGTTAGTGTTTGTATTAATGGATATTATATTATATTGTTCGGTGATTGATGTTGTGTGCAATACACGTCTTTCACAAAGTTCGGGAGCTGATCACTCCAATTTGATACATGAGGTCACCCCTCATATTATCTGGTTACTTGTGAGGCATCCCCTCTAGATTGCTACAGGGTTAATATATTTGATTTGTTCGGGCTCGTGGAGGATTACTGACCCTTATTACTTTTATTTCCTTTCTTTTCATTTCATTCTTATTATATTCTTTGCCTATGACTTATGTATCCCTATACACTAAACCATACATGTTCGTTTCATTTGCTTTCGTTTCCATTTATTATATATCTGTTCACTGGGCTTTTTAAGCTCAGTCGTGTTTCTTTTCCCGTGGCAGGTTTTAGTTGGAAGCTGGGTATGAGTGAAAAGACTTTTGGACTTAGAAGACCTGGATAGTATTCTGAAGTAGAGACTCTTAGAAGGATTTGCATTCGCTGACTTAGTATTTAGCTTTTGTTTCCTTATTAGCCTGGTATTTCAGTATTTCATTTGTAACCTTTGAGAATCCTTGTATTACTATTGAATGTATGCTGTGTTTTGATCTGATATGAAACCATTAATGTGATACTTCTACCCTTGCCGGGTTGGGGTGTTACACATGACCTTGAATAACTCATAAGGAGTTTAGCTATGTCTCTTGACAATGATGGATCTGTTTTTTGTATTACAGGCAGTTTTGACTACTTCAGTCCAAAAGTGTTTGGATAGGACTGATCCATTCAACATTGTCCTAGCAGCCTCAATGAGTGTTCTGTTCTTCTTTTCAGCAACACCATTTTGTTCAGGTGTGTAAGGAGAGGAGAAATTTTGAGAAATTCCTTTCTCATCACAGAAACATTCCAATTCATGGTTTTTGAACTAAGTCCCATTGTCAGTCCTGATTTGTTTGACTTTTATGTCATTCTGATTTTCAATGTTCTTGACAAAGGACATGATTGTTCCAGCTGCCTGACTCTTTTTGGTCAGGAAGTAAACCCAAGTGTATCTTGAGTATTCATCCACAATGACCAGAGTATACTTCTCATAATTAATGGATCTAGGACTGATAGGCCAAAAGAGATCCATATGGAGAAGATGAAGGCAACTTTTGATTGAGAAGTTTTGCTTGGTTTTAAAGGATGCTCTATGATGTTTACCTTTTTCACAGGCAGAGCAGGGTTTATCCTTTGAAAACACAAGTAATGGTAAGCCAAGGACCTAGTTTTGTTTGACAAGATTGTTTATATTTTTGAAGTTCAGATGGGAGAGTCTCTTATGCCAAAGCCAGTTGAGGGAGAGTCTTTTTGGTGCAATAATAACTACTTCTTTGTTTGCATTGAAGATGGTACCTTGCTTATCATCAAACTGAACTATGTACTTTGCATCACATATTTGACTGACACTGATGAGATTTACTTTAGACCATTTACATAAGCTATCCTAGTAAAGACTATACCACTACAGTTTACTGAACCATAACCTTCAGTGAGACATGATGAGTTATCAGCAAATACCACCTGAGGTCCTGGTTCCTCTACATACTTGTGTAGATATTCTTTCACACCAGTCATGCTCCTTGAACATCCACTATCTAGATGCCAAACTGGCTCCCTGGCATGTCTCTGCACAAATAGTAAACTGTGTCAGTTCTTTCTAGGACCCCTCTTCCTGGAGGGTGATGCGCGTGATGTATCGTTGCGGTTTAGCAGTATTAATGCCTACTCAAGTTTTAAATTTATATTTAGCCAACTTATCAATAACACACACACTTGATGAGTGTCTAAATACTCATCATTTTTACCTGATCTGAGCTGCCAAAACATCCAAAAACACTCAGAAATGCATCATAATACTGAAATTATCCCAAAATGGTGTTTTATATGTTTCAGATGCAAAATGTTTAATAACAGTTGAAAAACGAGCAAAGTTTGCATAATTGGCAGTTTCAGTCCCTCAACTTTCAAAATTGTCAAAACTAGTCCCTGGTTATTCTAAAAACAGGAAAAGTCATCAAAGGTCCTTTTTAAATCATAATTTATCATAATTAGTCCTTTGGTGAAAAATCTCAAAAGTTTTGGAAAATTACAACTTTGGTCCTTGTGTAATTATTTTATGGCAGGTTTAGTCCTTGGAATAAAGTATGGGAATTTGTCAAATTCAGCCCCTCAACTTTCAGAGAATTACAAGAATGGTCCCTATGCTTATTTAACTACCAAAATCCGGATCTAAACTAACCCCATTAAAACCAAATAACCAACTCAGCCTATCCACCCATTACCCAGTCCAACCCTTATCCAAAGCCCAAATAAATAAGCCCAAAACCCAACTGAGTGTTTAAACTCAGTCAACAAACCATTGACCCGTCATCTTCAAAACCACCCATGGCGCCAAACCAGTTAGTCATCCCCCCAGCTCACCCAAAACCACCATCCACCTCATTCCCCCTCCTCCTACAAGTTACCTAACACATCCAAATGCAATTAATGCATCTCTCCCACTCTCCCACTAGTTAAATCAGTGATTATCCCACTTTCCTGATTTTCCCGCCAATTTTCCAAGTGGACTGCTGAGATGAAATTGGAGCAATTAAATGGTGGGGATTTGTTCAAGGATGTCGACAATGTATTTCCCATTTTAGTTTTGTATATATAGACTAGTATTGTAAGCTTTTTAAAGCAAGTAGTTAACTAGTAGCATAGTGTTTTTCAATTCCAGTACTTATCCTTGTAATCTCAAGTTATCAGTGATTAATATAAGTCAATTTCAGTCCAATGTTCTTGTTTTGTGAGTATTAAATCCAGTTCAATAGTAATTCAAAGTTTCAAGTTAACTGTTATACAATGGTAGTTCGAATCACCATAAGTAGTAATTGAAACAACTTCTTAGTTGTTTCTATAAGCTTATATAAGCTGATAATAGCTTTTGGTAAGCTTATATAGTGATAAGTAGCTATAAAATTCAAGTTCTAAGAAAAGTCAAAGAAAGTCAAATATAAGCCAAAAATAAGCAGTTTGGAAAAGAGAAGCTTGGAGCAGGGTATATTCTGGATTGCCTTGGTTTAGTGCTTCTTGGGAAGCTATAAGAAGGTTCTTTGGTCCTTTGTTCTTGGTTCTTAGCTGGAGTGCAAATTTGTAAGAAATTTCCATTTCTCTTAATCCACTGTACAAGTGCTTATTCATGTTCTTATTAGTGTTTTCAGTAGTATTGATGTTAATTAAGTTAGGATAAGTCAATTTGATAATTAGTTTAAGCCTGTAATATCATTTTCACTTTTTCAGTCAAATCAGTCAATATAAGCTATAAGTAGTTCAGCTTAAATTCAGTGCTTATTACCATATCAATAGTTGCTCATTATAATTTCTATAAGTTATTGAATTAGTAACCTACAAGAATAATAGCTTAAATAGACCAGTTGCTTTAGAAAATCCAAAACAGCACCCCTAAGGGACTGTTTGGTTTTGCAGTTCAAACCATCCAAACAACTTAGTTACTGTGTATTGACCATTCCATCAACTTTAGTCCAGCTTATTTTAAACCTTAATAAGCTGTTTTCAAGCTCAGATTAGCAATTTATATAGAAAATCAAATTTTTGATCACTTGTGTAAATTTCAGCCTCACAACTGCCCAAACAAGCTAGAACAAGCTATAAGCTTGTTTTGGCCTTTCCCTTGGCATCTTTGAACTCATTTTAGTCTGTTTGGTAAGTCCCAAAAGGATTAGAACATTGCACAAATGGTACACACTCAAATCCACAAGACTGACTGCATCAGTCAGTTTCTTGTGGTTTTTGGTGATCTTCCATGAATTTTCATGTGTTCATTTTAAGCCCGTATAAGCTAATTTTTTCTCACCTTTAAACTCCATCAGCTAGTATACATCAGGGTATTTTTAGAATAATTTTTAGAGATCTCTAAGGCCACTAAAAAGGCCTTCGAACAGACCCATTTTTGCCCTGTGCAAAGAGCACATCAGCAAATCCAAAAATCTCAAAAGCAAAAAAAAAAAAAAAAACCTACTGTCTCAACTAAGCTATTTGAATCAACTTGTTTAGCTTAAAATAAAAATAGTGTCTTTATTAAAGTTTGTTATATTTAATATTTAAGTTAATGTGTAAAAGAAAAAAGTCAAAAAAATAAAGTTAGTAAAAAGGTTATATTTGGTTTCGAACTCGCGACCTCTTGTACGCACAACCAACAACTCACCCAGTGTGCCAAGTTGGTCATTTCATCATATGCTTGCACTATTTAATATTTAAGTAGCATTTTATTTTATTAACTTATTTACTAGTAGCTTATTTACCTTCCAGCTTTTTTGCAGCTTATTTAGAATAAGTTGTCTATTCCACTTTAATTTTATTAGCTAGATAATCACCTTAAGTTTTTAATAAAAAAGTTTCGCAATTTTTAGAAAAGTTTTACTATTTTTAATCTATTTATTTAGTTTAACTAGTAATTAAATTATAATAAAAAATATAAAAATCAGAAAAATATAAATATTTTTTAGATAATTTTCTTTTGTCATTTTTAAGTTATAAAAAATATTAGAACACTTGTAGAGTTAATTTTACATATATCTTAGTTGTAATCACGTTTTCTTAATTCCTGACTCGCGTTCTTAGCGTAAAATATAATCGTTTTAGTGAACCTTTAGATTAAACGATTCAGAAAAATAGTGATAGCTTCTATTTAATAGATTTTATCTTGTTAAATCATAATCAAAAATATCTGATTCATCAATCACTCTAATCCAAAGCTTTTCACAGTTTTCCATTCACATCTCGTTGGGAAACGACCCAGGTGATCACTTGCCTGGTTCACACTACACACGAGCATCCAGTTCCGAGTCTGCATTTGTTTAATTATAAGTGTTGGTTCGGGACGGATCAAATTTTGGCGCCGCTGCCGGGGAGGTGTGCTGCGACTGTTGTGGAGAATTTTAGCGATTAGTGATCTGAGACCCTTCTATCAGAAGTTCCCTATTTCCCAAAAACCATATAAAAATACAAAAATATTTTTCATTTCTTTTCTATATATATTATTATTAATATTATCATATAAAAAATAAAAACACCAAAAATAAATTCCGTTTTCTTTGTTAATAATAAATAAACAATAAAAAATTACCATCGAGAACCAAGACAGAGTACTACCTAACTGGGGGTACGACCATAATAAGTTCCCAAACCAAAGATTTAAAACTTGCCTTTGTATCACTTGCGAATATCGGCTCACCTTTAATTGATAAACAAACTCTAACGGAGGTTCTAGGATAGTCTGACATTAAATTGTCGGACTGAAAGAAGCGGGTTTTTAAGGAGCGTAATTGCCCACCTTTGCTTCTCCGCCACTCTGTGCGTTTATCTTTTAGAGAGCTACCGTACGCTTGTTGATTATTGGTTTAAAGTTCACTTGTGTTTTGCTTCTGTCTTGTTTTAATTAGAATATTTTACTTAGTGCATGCGCACTCGTTCTTCCACGTCATCAAGCCCTTTACGTGAACTCGTTGAAATTCCGAGAAGACGTAATCGTAGACGTGCTGCCCAAATAGTCGAACCCGAGATTCGTACTGTTATCACTGAAAATATGGCAGACGAACGCACCATGGCTGAAATGCTCCAGGCACCCACCGAGGGTTATGGAGATGCCATTGTTTTACCAGCCATCGATTCTGATCATTTTGAACTGAAAACACATTTGATTCAGCTCGTGTCCACAAACCAATTCCACGGGTTTGAACGAGAGGATCCTTATGCACACATTCGTTGGTTCAACAAACTGACATCCACAATCAATTACAAAAATGTGCCGCAAACAGTGATCAAATTGATGCTATTTCCATTCTCACTTGAGGGGGCAGCCCGAATTTGGCTGGATAAAGAACCCCCTCGATCCATTGAAACCTGGGAAGATCTCGTTAAGAAATTTGTAAATTATTTCTTCCCTCCATCAAAGACGACTAACCTAAAAAATGAAATTGCTGGTTTTCGTCAAGGTTTTGATGAAAATTTCGGAGAGGCATGGGACAGATTTAAAGATCTCCTAAGAAAATGCCCACATCACGATTTCAATGTGTTACAACAGATAAATACGTTTTATAATGGGTTGACCCAAAACGATCAAGATGCACTCAATGCAGCCTCCGGTGGCAATATCTTGAATCGTAAACCCAGAGAGGTGGTTGAAATTTGTGAAAATAAATCAAAAGTTCCTATTTCAAGAAACAAAGTGAATGTTCCTGTCACTCCTACTGCTTCTTCTTCATCCGGTAACTCCTCAGAGTTAGCCTTCCTTACAGATTCAATGCGTTGCATGATGAAAGAAATGAAAGAATTAAAAAGTGAGGTTCATAAACCGGAACAAATCAAAGCAATAAACAAAGTGTGTGAAACTTGTGGTGGCCCACATGCGTATTTTGATTGTCAAGCAACCGATGCTTCTCTTTACCCAGCTCCCGTAGCTGCAGTAAACCCAAATCAATACCGTCCGCATGCTGAGACTCAGTACCGAGCACAGAATGCTATGGTCCCACCTGGTTTTCCACCCGTGCCCAATCAGAATAATCAAAACCGCTTTGTTCAAAATCAGGGACAAAATTTTCACAATTCCCAAAATTTCAATCAAAACCGAGGTCAGAATCAGGGTAATTTTAACCAAAACCGTGGTCCAAATTTTAATCAAAACCAAGGTTCAAACCGAAATCAGACATCCTCAGATGAGTTGCTTATGCAATTCATGAAAACCCAAGAGGAAACAAATAAGACACAACGTGAGACAAACCAGTTATTGGTTGCCCAATTAAATCAGATCAAAAAGTCTTTAACTGATATACCTTCTACCTCGGGAGGTCTCCCAAGTAACACTGTTACCAACCCTAGGGGTGAACTCAAAGCTGTCAGTACACGGAGTGGTAAATCTCATGTTGGATTCAAGGTGATAAAGGACCCGGTACTTCCCACTAACAATGGAAGTGCTAAATACGTCCAACCTTCGGTCGTCCAACCTTCGGTTATCCAACCTTCAGTCATCCAAAAATCTACACCCATAATTGCTCCCCAACCGTCTAGAATCGATCCTACTCTTTCACGATTTACGGTTAAAAGTTTGTCAACCAAACTTAGTGAGCAAAGATCAGCCAGATATTATTCCGAAATGCTCAATGCTGTTCCTGTCAGTGTACTTGATGACAGTGATGATGATGAAGATACCACTTTCGTCAAAGCTATCACCACTCGGAGTGGTGCTTCTTATAAGGGGCCAGCTGGCCCTATTCCTCCTCCGTTGTTTGAAATGGAAAAAGAGACAGAGGATATAACGGACAAAGTGCAAATTCCAATCCCACAAAGTACAGCACATGTCTATCCTTCGGTTGTCCCGAAAAAATCCAAACAAGGAGTTGTCTTTGAGACTCCTGAAGTCATTGCTCCTAAATCCAAACCTCACATTCCTTACCCATCGCGCTTAAATGAGCAAAAACTCCGTGAGAAGGCTAGTCAACAAAATGATAAATTCTACCAAATCTTTAAAGAATTACACTTTGACATAAGCTTTGCGGATGCTACTATTCTGATGCCCAAATTTGCTGCAGCAATCAAACACTTGTTAAGCAACAAGGAAAAACTGATTGAAATGGCTAAAACTCCAGTAAATGAGAACTGCTCAGCGGTTTTTCTTGAAAAAGCTTCCGGAGAAGCTTGGAGATCCTGGAAAGTTTCTACTACCTTGTGTATTTCCGGGAATGATTGAATGTTATGCCTTAGCAGATCTAGGTGCAAGCATCAACCTGATGCCTCATTCAGTATGGAAGAAACTCTCTCTTCCGGCTCTTACTCCTACCTGCATGACTCTTGAGCTTGCAGATCGAACCATAACTCATCCCTGCGGCATTGCCGAAGATGTATTTGTGAAAATAGGAAAGTTCCATTTTCCAGCTGACTTTGTGGTTGTTGATTTCGATGCTGATCAAAAGGTTCCTCTAATTCTTGGAAGAGGATTCCTAAAAACGGGCCATGCTCTGATTGATGTATTTAAGCATGAGATTACTTTGCGGGTGGATAATGAAGCTGTTACTTTTAACCATGATCAAACATCGAGTTACTCCTCAAATTTTAATTCTGCTTCGGTT
The DNA here is from genome assembly GCA_021014915.2 of Artemisia tridentata subsp. tridentata. Lineage (NCBI taxonomy): Eukaryota > Viridiplantae > Streptophyta > Magnoliopsida > Asterales > Asteraceae > Artemisia > Artemisia tridentata. The sequence continues at coordinate 354,928,745 of CP139507.1, read as the reverse complement.
AACCGAATCGATGTCATTGACATTACTTCAGAGGAGTACTCTCAAGAGAGTGTTTGATTGTTTTCATAATTCTGTGAGTGGGGAACCCACCACGTCTTCTCAACTTATCATAGCAGACTCTTCCCCTTCTCTCACTTCGGTTGAGGGAAGTGATCCCTTTTGGGATGAAGTCGATGCTTTTCTTGCTCTAGATAGTTCACCTCCGCATGAGGTTGATGATAACTATCTTGATCCTGAGGGGGATATTCTTTTTCTAGAAAATTTGTTAAACGAAGATTCATTTTCCCCTCTCCCACCAAAACAACTTCATAATGAGGAAACCAAGTCAGTTGAGAAAACTGATAAATTTTCTGAGATCAAGTTTAAGGACTTGCCTCCTCCACTTGCAATTCTTGAGGAGGAAGTTCTTGTTTTAATTGTTATTCAGATCTCTCTTCTTCCCTTCACCTACCCGGTGATTTCCCCAATCTGTCACTCGTTCGGGAGTGAGGATATTACTTTTGACCCCGGCATTGTCCATCTAACATTGGTTTAAATGCCGGATTTCCTGGTCTCTTACTTCCCCTTAGACTTTTAAATTGCTTTTTCTTCCATGCTGTTCAGGAGCCCTTTATTACAGTTGACCGTTCACAAGCGGTTAGCTTGCGTGATAAACCTGTCTGTTGGGGAGGAATCAACTCAATTTGGGGTCGAGTCAAGCTAGCGACTCGGTTATCAAAAACAGTAGCAAAATATGGGTTTTCACCCATGTTTCACCCTAGTGTGGGGGAGATGCCCCACATGTTGTATATATGTATAGTCCAAAAAAAAAAAAAAAAAAAAAAAAAAAGGAATTTGCATGCCTTAACGGCTTAAATGCAAATTAAAAAAAAATAAAATAAATAACTATATGAAATAAAAGGCTATTAGTATTTCCCTTTCACGTTCTAAGTATTGGTTTAACAACCGGTTCTGTGAATATTGAGGGCAATATTCAGTTCTAAGTGTGGGGGGGGAATTCTTGCGAATTTGACCAAATGTACCATCTAGTACCCCCATTTTAGCCAAAATTTTAAAATTTTTTTTCTCACTTAGAACGCAATAAATGGTTATCAGTCCGCCATGTCTAACCCACATAAGGATTGGCTAATCCGAGAGCAAACGGCTCTTGGTAAAGATGTCTCAAATCCGTTGATGGCTTGCAATTTGCCCAAAATTGTATGGTATTCGACTCACCATATCTTCATAAGTGAAGAGTTGGCTAGCCCGCAAGATTATGGCTTGTGGTTAAGGCAGTGAAAATCCATGATTGGTAATCAGCTCACCAAAGATAATAGTAATAATTTATCTAAGAGTTGGCTAGTCCAGAAGCAAACGGCTTCTGGTAAAGACAAATCAAAACCGTTTACAGCTAGTGGTTTGCTCAAAATCACTTGGTTATCATTGTACCAAAGTTCTTACTTGAACTGAAACAATTGGCTACTCCAGAAGTGATGGCTTTTGGTAAAGAGTCTTTCAAATTCATTAAATCTTCATAAAATATTGCTAGGGACTAGCAATAGTTTAGTGTGAGGGATTGATGAGTGTCTAAATACTCATCATTTTTACCTGATCTGAGCTGCCAAAACATCCAAAAACACTCAGAAATGCATCATAATACTGAAATTATCCCAAAATGGTGTTTTATATGTTTCAGATGCAAAATGTTTAATAACAGTTGAAAAACGAGCAAAGTTTGCATAATTGGCAGTTTCAGTCCCTCAACTTTCAAAAATTGTCAAAACTAGTCCCTGGTTATTCTAAAAACAGGAAAAGTCATCAAAGGTCCTTTTTAAATCATAATTAGTCCTTTGGTGAAAAATCTCAAAAGTTTTGGAAAATTACAACTTTGGTCCTTGTGTAATTATTTTATGGCAGGTTTAGTCCTTGGAATAAAGTATGGGAATTTGTCAAATTCAGCCCCTCAACTTTCAGAGAATTACAAGAATGGTCCCTATGCTTATTTAACTACCAAAATCCGGATCTAAACTAACCCCATTAAAACCAAATAACCAACTCAGCCTATCCACCCATTACCCAGTCCAACCCTTATCCAAAGCCCAAATAAATAAGCCCAAAACCCAACTGAGTGTTTAAACTCAGTCAACAAACCATTGACCCGTCATCTTCAAAACCACCCATGGCGCCAAACCAGTTAGTCATCCCCCCAGCTCACCCAAAACCACCATCCACCTCATTCCCCCTCCTCCTACAAGTTACCTAACACATCCAAATGCAATTAATGCATCTCTCCCACTCTCCCACTAGTTAAATCAGTGATTATCCCACTTTCCTGATTTTCCCGCCAATTTTCCAAGTGGACTGCTGAGATGAAATTGGAGCAATTAAATGGTGGGGATTTGTTCAAGGATGTCGACAATGTATTTCCCATTTTAGTTTTGTATATATAGACTAGTATTGTAAGCTTTTTAAAGCAAGTAGTTAACTAGTAGCATAGTGTTTTTCAATTCCAGTACTTATCCTTGTAATCTCAAGTTATCAGTGATTAATATAAGTCAATTTCAGTCCAATGTTCTTGTTTTGTGAGTATTAAATCCAGTTCAATAGTAATTCAAAGTTTCAAGTTAACTGTTATACAATGGTAGTTCGAATCACCATAAGTAGTAATTGAAACAACTTCTTAGTTGTTTCTATAAGCTTATATAAGCTGATAATAGCTTTTGGTAAGCTTATATAGTGATAAGTAGCTATAAAATTCAAGTTCTAAGAAAAGTCAAAGAAAGTCAAATATAAGCCAAAAATAAGCAGTTTGGAAAAGAGAAGCTTGGAGCAGGGTATATTCTGGATTGCCTTGGTTTAGTGCTTCTTGGGAAGCTATAAGAAGGTTCTTTGGTCCTTTGTTCTTGGTTCTTAGCTGGAGTGCAAATTTGTAAGAAATTTCCATTTCTCTTAATCCACTGTACAAGTGCTTATTCATGTTCTTATTAGTGTTTTCAGTAGTATTGATGTTAATTAAGTTAGGATAAGTCAATTTGATAATTAGTTTAAGCCTGTAATATCATTTTCACTTTTTCAGTCAAATCAGTCAATATAAGCTATAAGTAGTTCAGCTTAAATTCAGTGCTTATTACCATATCAATAGTTGCTCATTATAATTTCTATAAGTTATTGAATTAGTAACCTACAAGAATAATAGCTTAAATAGACCAGTTGCTTTAGAAAATCCAAAACAGCACCCCTAAGGGACTGTTTGGTTTTGCAGTTCAAACCATCCAAACAACTTAGTTACTGTGTATTGACCATTCCATCAACTTTAGTCCAGCTTATTTAAACCTTAATAAGCTGTTTTCAAGCTCAGATTAGCAATTTATATAGAAAATCAAATTTTTGATCACTTGTGTAAATTTCAGCCTCACAACTGCCCAAACAAGCTAGAACAAGCTATAAGCTTGTTTTGGCCTTTCCCTTGGCATCTTTGAACTCATTTTAGTCTGTTTGGTAAGTCCCAAAAGGATTAGAACATTGCACAAATGGTACACACTCAAATCCACAAGACTGACTGCATCAGTCAGTTTCTTGTGGTTTTTGGTGATCTTCCATGAATTTTCATGTGTTCATTTTAAGCCCGTATAAGCTAATTTTTTCTCACCTTTAAACTCCATCAGCTAGTATACATCAGGGTATTTTTAGAATAATTTTTAGAGATCTCTAAGGCCACTAAAAAGGCCTTCGAACAGACCCATTTTTGCCCTGTGCAAAGAGCACATCAGCAAATCCAAAAATCTCAAAAGCAAAAAAAAAAAAAAAAAAGCCTACTGTCTCAACTAAGCTATTTGAATCAACTTGTCTAGCTTAAAATAAAAATAGTGTCTTTATTAAAGTTTGTTATATTTAATATTTAAGTTAATGTGTAAAAGAAAAAAGTCAAAAAAATAAAGTTAGTAAAAAGGTTATATTTGGTTTCGAACTCGCGACCTCTTGTACGCACAACCAACAACTCACCCAGTATGCCAAGTTGGTCATTTCATCATATGCTTGCACTATTTAATATTTAAGTAGCATTTTATTTTATTAACTTATTTACTAGTAGCTTATTTACCTTCCAGCTTTTTTGCAGCTTATTTAGAATAAGTTGTCTATTCCACTTTAATTTTATTAGCTAGATAATCACCTTAAGTTTTTAATAAAAAAGTTTCGCAATTTTTAGAAAAGTTTTACTATTTTTAATCTATTTATTTAGTTTAACTAGTAATTAAATTATAATAAAAAATATAAAAATCAGAAAAATATAAATATTTTTTAGATAATTTTCTTTTGTCATTTTTAAGTTAAAAAAAATATTAGAACACTTGTAGAGTTAATTTTACATATATCTTAGTTGTAATCACGTTTTCTTAATTCCTGACTCGCGTTTTTAGCGTAAAATATAATCGTTTTAGTGAACCTTTAGATTAAACGATTCAGAAAAATAGTGATAGCTTCTATTTAATAGATTTTATCTTGTTAAATCATAATCAAAAATATCTGATTCATCAATCACTCTAATCCAAAGCTTTTCACAGTTTTCCATTCACATCTCGTTGGGAAACGACCCAGGTGATCACTTGCCTGGTTCACACTACACACGAGCATCCAGTTCCGAGTCTGCATTTGTTTAATTACGAGTGTTGGTTCGGGGCGGATCACACACACACTTAACGAGCAGTGTACCTGGTCAGTATGAATATAATGGTAAGTAGAGTGTCGATCACTAAGAGTGGAACGTATTATCTAGTTATTCTAATCAGTATTTTAATATCCTAAGTTAGTTATACAACCTAATCTAACGCAAGGGGCTTCAGCCTGAGAGACTGGCACAGTTTGTTTATAATTAAATAGAAAACTAAACTAATGAGCACGAATCAGCGATTAGCACACACGTACATAGATAGATACTCGAGACAATAAGAAGACCTGTCCTGATAATTAAATAGCTTGTCACTTGTTTTATTGCTAGTTTTATATGAAGTGTATATAATTAAACCTTTCTCGTTGGCTCTAATCTTATCGGCGAGTAAACCCTTAATGATTACTTATGCCTATCCTACTTTTCTAGAGACGCTAGAATAAATAGGCGAGGAAGGGGCATGGCGACCCAAGCAAGACTCAGCTAGACACATAGGTTATCAATGCACTAATAAAAGTCACCAAAGACGTCAACATATAAACTTTAATTAATGGGAAAGCAATATTAAGGGGAGTGCATGATCTTCCGTAGTCACATGACACAAGCCCATCAATCCTGATGAATTAAAGCGTACTAAAACAATAAAACAAAACTACTTAATGAATTGAATACATGCAGGACCTTCTTACAGCTCTTGTATCTTTGTTTGAGGTGTGTCTTGTGCTGCTTGGTCGTCTGGATTCGGCTCTAGGGTTATACAAAAGGTCTTTTAAATTCGTCTGACCTTGGGGTATTTATAGTTTCTGTCTGAGGGATCGATGCGGCGCATTGAGTCGATAGATGCGGCGCATTGACTTAACTTCCCGTGGGGTCCAAGATTAATATATTCTGGAATATTCGTACACCGTCTTCAGATGCAGCGTAACTTGATCTTTGTATGCGGCGCATGTACTTTAGCTGTCTTGGATTGTAACTGGTGAAATCTTGATAGTGATACGCCGTATGTTAGAAGTATATTGCGGCGTATCTGGAGTAGAACGAGCTTGATCTTCTTCTTTGACCAAAGTTTCATATGCGGCGCATGACAGAATTGCATGCGGTGCATTCTTCAAAGTCAGGCAATGGTCTTCGAATTCATCTAAGTATGATATTGCGTCGTATCTGTTGAGTGAGATACGGCGCATCTTCTGGATTTCAGTAGACTTTTGACATCTCGCTTGTTTTGCTCCATAATTAGTCCAAAATCGCCAAGTTTCACATAATGCTTGTTTTTACCTGAGAATTACTAAAGTAAACATTAATGTATCGATTCTCATATATAATATAATAAAACAAGTCAAATAAATAGGATAAATGATGATAATAAAATGTACTTATTTGAGTTCATCAAATATCCCCCCACTTGAACTTTACTTGTCCCCAAGTAAACCTTAGAATTAATCATATGAAAATGTATCCTAAAAGATATTAGGATTTATTTTTATATTTAAGCACGTATTCGTTTTGTCATAATCACACAACCAAACACTTAACGAAGTAGAAACCAAAATAATTTTTAATGTAAAACAATTCTAAATCGTTTAGTTGCTTAGTCGTGACGAATATTCTATCATAGGCTTGGCAAGTATACGCATCTCCCCCACTAAAGCCAAGGAGTAACAAGTCTAAAGCGGTAAAAAAGGTTTGTTGGTTAAGGGTTGATCATCCTTTTTAATCTCTATCGATCTCATATTCTAGAAAATGCGACAAAATTACAAATACATGATCGAATCCACGACCACGATACTTGCAATTGCTCAATTCCTTAACTCGAATGGGCTAAAGATAGGACCAAGTAATCTTCACCAATAATATTATATCAAAAAGGGCGACAAAATCATAAATACATAGCCGAATCCACGACTAAGATACTTAAGATTGCTCAAATCCCTAATCTCAATAAATCAAAGGTTTGGATGAAGAATGATATAGGGTATGGATAATATTTGGGATACAAATTGGTGTAAAATGAAAAATAAACAAAACAGATAAATTAAAATCCTAAGTGTGGTTAATCACTTTCCCAACCATCCCATGAATAAGACTCATATCATTGAATAACTCACGCTTTAACACTTGAAACACACGCTTTAGGTAGACACGAATTATACTCAACAAAATCTCAATCAAAGAATAACCTTAGTTGGCGTTCCCATAACGGCCAACTCCCATTCAATCCATAAATATAATATACAACAACAAATAGTGGTGATATCTCCCACTTAATACAAAACTTTACATAAGTTGGTTAAAACAAACTTCCAACCCTTTTTTTTTTTTTTTTTTTTTTTTTTTTTGACATCTATGTGTAAAATTTCACAACTTTTCTATCACTATTTTTCCGGATAATTTTTCCATACTCTTCATACTTTCAGAAATAACTGTAATAGTGAAAGTAGCAAACACACGAAAAATAAACTAAAAGTTATACAATATTTACTTTCATACCAATTGCATTGTGCAATTTCCCGACCTAACCAAAGATAATGAATTACGCACGCGAACACAGGTAATGTAAGGAAACACACTTTGCCTAAAGCAATTAACCACGGATTTTAATCTACAGGGTAGGCTAAGGTGTAAGGGTGTATCGAAACATTGTAACAAAGGTGTAAGAAACGAAAGGAATGGCTCTGAGGGTTTTTCTAGGGGTATCTTACTCTAAAAGTGAGAGTAAACAAAGGGTTTATACGGGGGTTAACTAACCAGTGTAGTTAGTTAATATCACATAACATATAAAGGCTATTTGGGTGTAATCCTAGAAATTTACCAATTTAGACAAGTCACTCCAATTATATAGATAATACTCATTATGGTGGTCTCGAATAGTATACAAGCCAAGTTCTAAAGTTTACAAGTCACCGGCACACTAAAGTTTTAATATTTTTGAAAGAATATAGTTATGTGTGCGGTTATGTAATTTAGACTTTAAACAAAAACATGCTAAAAAAATTTTAAATTTTGATATATTAAGTGCATTTTAAGCATATTTTGAAAAACTTTAGGACAAGTAAGTGTTCTAATTCTCCATCCCCCCACTTAAGTTAAACAACGTCCTCGTTGTTTGTGTCAAAGGTTAAAAACTGGAAAAATAAAAGAATTAGAACAGAAAAACTCCCCTGAGATTTGCTCGGTATGATCCTCCATTATTCGTATAAGAGCAAAAATCAACTTTCTTGTGGGTGAGAACGTTTAAGCTTCATAAATGATGTATCCACAAAAATGCAGGAATCTATAATACCATTTAGACTTTAACACACCTGAGTTAAGAAGGTTCAAACTTGCATAATACATTAGTAGTTAGTAAAAATAAAACCCTAAAAATTAAACTGTAAATCATCAGGTCAGTCGATACGCCGTATCTTATGAAAGAAGATACGCCGTATCGAGCCTGGAATAAATACGAATCAGAATAAAAGATGCGTCGCATCCTTAACCAGGGATGCGCCGCATTAAATAAACTGACAGAAAGTTTTAAAGTCAAAAATAAAAATGCAGAAAATGAAATAAGATATGACCAGTGCAGGTGATGCGTCGCATCTTATGATGGAGATGCGCCGCATCTTATGATGGAGATGCGCCGCATCTTCTGCAGGTCTGACAGACTCGACACAGAACAGAAAAGTAAAAAATTTTCCTTCGGGTTGTCTCCCGGTCAGCACTTGTCTTTATTCCAGAGTCTTCAAGTTAGACTCACGTTCAGCTCCTTATTTTGTTCTTGTTACGTGCCATCCTTCTTCTTTCATCCGAAAGATGTTACCGTATAGCTCCGGAACATTTTCTTCGGTTCGAATTAATCTAATATATTCTTTGGTCTTCGTCGCAACATATTCCTCATATGGTCCCAAAGAGTATTTGATGACTTCAAATTTTTCAGAAATTATCATGGGTGGGTTATTATAAGTGATCCCAAGTAGTCGACATTTTCTCTCGATGAATTCTTCTTCGTCTTTATCAACAAACTTGAAATAAGGATCCTTATTCAAATAGTCATCAAGTTCATCAATTAATTTTCCTCGTGACTCATCGTTATTATCACAGGGATAATAATTAACCAAGTTAATGGATTGATAATAATCTTGAGTCTCGTCCCACTTTCTTTTCAATTCCCATTGTAAGTGTAGATTAAGCCTTGTGTAATCATCACATTTTCTATGCACCCATTCCCAAAAAGTAGTATTCGATGCTCCCTTTAGTTCTTTTAAGTATTTGATTCTACCTTTTTCTTGCAAAGCCTCTGCTCTACGTGGGTAGTCTTCAACTTTTTCATACCAATCATAGTCTTCAAAGTATACATCGTTTCCAACTCGTTTCATTCCAATTATACTTCCCCCATTGCAGGTTCCATCATTCTTCCAATCACAGGTTGGCCATTCACTACTTCCATCCTTGAAACGGAAAGGTTTACAAGTGTGATTAATATGCCCAAATTCCCATGGTTTATCCCAAACCCATAGTATCTGGTCATTCCATTCGTAGTACCAGGTGTTTTTGAACTCATCATAAGTTTTGAATCCTGGTAGATCTCCAGTTAGCACATCAGCGTCGATTTGAAGGAGGTAATTAAATTCTTTGAATTGTTTGCACAAGGGTGTCTCATAATTGAACACATCAATGTCTATGCTGAACAATTCTTCAATGCCTTCCTCGATCGTTGAATTGTCATGCGATGATCCATTGTTGCTTTCTACTTCCTCATCTTCCCCTCGCATCCAATATACCCATAACACATCTTTAGTAGCTCGGTCCATGATCTTATGGTTATTGAACTTACTAGCTAACCAATATGAAAAATCAACATTGTTAGGATCGTAGTTAACGTCAAAGCTAGTATTACCAATCATTTTCCTCCTTATCTCCATGAACTCATTAAATTGTTCTTTAAAACTTCATGTCAACCATGAGGTCACAATCCGTTTGGCTTCATTCGTAGGAGCAAATTTGGGATCACCGTATATAAGTTCAAGCCATTCTTTTAAAGAGATATCCATCAACCTTACCAACTTTTTATGAAACAGTATCTCCGATTCAGCATAAATTCTTTCATCATCCAGATTGCTTTTATCTAATCCCCAATACTGTTCGGAATAAGGCATATAAGAAGTTTGTATAGGTTGGATATTTCCTCTACCATAGCTTTTGTTGCTCGATTTGTTGACTGCATTTGCTGAGTTCATGTATTCAATTTGGAATTTCCCATATTTTTCTTCGATAGTCGTCCAAGTTAATCCTTTAGATTCAATGATAGGCCATAAGAGTAACAATTCATCTTCAGTGTAGCTCATTAGTAAATCATAAGAGAATATCCCATCTTCAATATTGCATAAGCGTTTGAATTCCATATAAGTAGCTTCAAGAGGAGTTTCCCAAGAAAATAAATCGGCATCAATCGTGAGTACATTGAAGTTGACATCTTCATAAACTTCCACTGAGTAGAAGGGCATGTTGGTTTGAGATACGGATTTGAGTAAAGCATCGATCGTAGGTAAGTTGCAAGTAATAGCATCGAAATTTTCGAATGAATCCGAAAGCAAGAGTTCCTTTTCCAATTCTGAGCTTTTAGTAATGCTTAATGATGGGAACTTGCTCAAGCTAACTTCATAGTTATCACACTCGTCATCACTTTCCAGAATTAACGGCTTTTTGGTGCGGGACTTTTCATTGTGCTTATCTTTCATAAGTTCCTTAGCAAGATATCCGTTCATTGACATATCTTCCATAGCAAAACCTGTCATCATAGGTAAAATCGTCAGTAGGATCTGTTCGCTAGAAGAGAAATTAATGAATTTAGAAACGAATATAAAGAATAAAAATGGCTGATATCTGCGGACGATGCGCCGTATCCAGAAAGTTGGATACGCCGTATCTTATTATGTTAAAATTTAATCAGACTTTTATTCAGAAAACAGATACACCGCTTATGAATTAGAATGCACCGTATCAAGTTTAAATTATAAAAATCGATTATATTTATTAAAATTAAATGCGTCGTATTAACAAAAGCTAATGCGCCGTATTTTCGCTACGTTTCAAAATACAAGATTTTTGATTTAGTAGATGCGCCGTATCGATAAAGATTGATGCGTCGCTTCTGTTTAATAATTCAAAAAACTGTTTTTAATTTAAATAGAAAATACGCCGTATCTGTTAAAACAGATGCGTCGTATGGCGTTAGCGTTTAGAAAAATTTCTTATTAAAAACAGAATACGCCGTATCTTGGGGAAAGATGCGTCGTACTTGAATTTATTAAACGCGTTGTATTTTATAAAAATTAAATGCAATACGCCGTATCTGTGAAAACAGATCCGCCGTATCGTTTGTATCAGCACAATACAACGACAGCAGAATGCAGAAAAATACAGAAAAAAAGAAAAACAAAAATAAAAACAAACAAAAAGAAACAAAACTTACAGAAAACAAAAACGCACAAAAACAGTAAATATGCAAATTATACAATGAATGCAATCTATCTAATATACAACAGGGTTAGTGGTTAGAATCTAAAAAAAAAAAAAACTAAAAAGAAAAACCTAATTAAAATACTTAATCAAATTAACAGATAATAACAATTCACTCCCCGGCAGCGGCGCCAAAAACTTGATGCGCGTGATGTGTCGTTGCGGTTTAGCAGTATTAATGCCTACTCAAGTTTTAAATTTATATTTAGCCGACTTATCAATAACACACACACACTTAACGAGCAGTGTACCCGGTCAGTATTAATATAATGGTAAGCAGAGTGTCGATCACTAAGAGTGGAACGTATTATCTAGTTATTCTAATCAGTATTTTAATATCCTAAGTTAGTTATACAACCTAATCTAACGCAAGGGGCTTCAGCCTGAGAGACTGGCACAGTTTGGTTATAATTAAATAGAAAACTAAACTAATGAGCACGAATCAGCGATTAGCACACACGTACACAGATAGATACTCGAGACAATAAGAAGACCTGTCCTGATAATTAAATAGCTTGTCACTTGTTTTATTGCTAGTTTTATATGAAGTGTATATAATTAAACCTTTCTCGTTGGCTCTAATCTTATCGGCGAGTAAACCCTTAATGATTACTTATGCCTATCATACTTTTCTAGAGACGCTAGAATAAATAGGCGAGGAAGGGGCATGACGACCCAAGCAAGACTCAGCTAGACACAGAGGTTATCAATGCACTAATAAAAGTTACCAAAGACATCAACATATAAACTTTAATTAATGGGAAAGCAATATTAAGAGGAGTGCATGATCTTCCGTAGTCACATGACACAAGCCCATCAATCCTGATGAATTAAAGCGTACTAAAACAATAAAACAAAACTACTTAATGAATTGAATACATGCAGGACCTTCTTACAGCTCTTGTATCTTTGTTTGAGGTGTGTCTTGTGCTGCTTGGTCGTCTGGATTTGGCTCTAGGGTTATACAAAAGGTCTATTAAATTCGTCTGACCTTGGGGTATTTATAGTTTCTGTCTGAGGGATCGATGCGGCGCATTGAGTCGATAGATGCGGAGCATTGACTTAACTTCGCGTGGGGTCCAAGATTAATATATTATGGAATATTCGTACACCGTCTTCAGATGCGGTGTAACTTGATCTTTGTATGCGGCGCATGTACTTTAGCTGTCTTGGATTGTAACTGGTGAAATCTTGATAGTGATACGCCGTATGTTAGAAGTATATTGCGGCGTATCTGGAGTAGAACGAGCTTGATCTTCTTCTTTGACCAAAGTTTCATATGCGGCGCATGACAGAATTGCATGCGGCGCATTCTTCAAAGTCAGGCAATGGTCTTCGAATTCATCTAAGTATGATATTGCGTCGTATCTGTTGAGTGAGATACGGCGCATCTTCTGGATTTCAGTAGACTTTTGACATCTCGCTTGTTTTGTTCCATAATTAGTCCAAAATCGCCAAGTTTCACATAATGCTTGTTTTTACCTGAGAATTACTAAAATAAACATTAATGTATCGATTCTCATATATAATATAATAAAACAAGTCAAATAAATAGGATATATGATGATAATAAAATGTACTTATTTGAGTTCATCAGAGGGCTTGGCTTTAATGGCCTTTTTAAAAGTAACAATTAATGCATGGTCAGTGGTTGTATGGACTGAGCTTCCACAAAATTTTCATTTGATTGCAGATGAGGACTCAGAAGATTGAGAAGATGACTTAGTGATTCCTCTTCTAGTCTGAATGACCTTCTCATATCCTGAGGTGTCATGGGTGGGATCTTCACATATGTCACAACTAGTGTCCATTAGACAATCCTCAGGAAGGTGGTCATTGAAGCTACAATGTGGGCAAGGTGAAAAAGGCTTAACCTTTTGTTTCTGCTTCTGCTTAGAATCAGAGGAATACTTAAAAGCCTGTGCTTTAAAGTTTGCAACCTTTGATGTGGCTGTGTATGACTGGTGATCAGAGGTCATGTGATCTTCCTTTTTGCATATCATGCAGAAAAGGATTCTATAACAATCATCAGTGGAATAATTTGTATAGTGACACAACTCACATCTTTGCTGAGGTTTGGAAGGTTTTGGTATGGAGTTGCTTGAGGAAGCTGATTTGAGTTCCTTAATCTTAGATTGAGGAGGTTTCTCAGAAGATTCAATCTTCTCACTCTACTTCCTGACAAGCACAACCAACTGATCATATTTTGAATCAGGGCTTTCAGATTTTACCTCAGTAGGGACTGAAGTTATTGAGTCCTCAGTAGGAACTGAGACTTCAAGTGTTGGTCTTTTCAGGATGGTTTTACCTACTCCTGACTTCTCCTTTGGAGAATGTTGAGAGTAGACTAATGGTGTAAGGTTAGAGCATGGTTCAGCTCCTTGAAGGACTTTCAGAGGTGGGAGTGGTGCATGTGATTCTGATTCAGACTCATTGACTGACTCAGTGTTACTGAGTTTATCAGTGAGTCCAAGCATATCTTTTATAGCCTGACTTTCAGGGTGCAAGATCTTCCCAGTCTCAAAGTTAGGCAACTTACTGACTTGGTTGTTTCTGACAATCCAGTCACTAGACTTGGGTACCATTTCTTGCTCAAAAGATATGCCAGCTGGAATAAAGGCCTTTTCACTATGACTCTCACTGGGGGATTCAGTTAATTGCTCTTCTCCTATGACTATCTTGTTAGCACTAGGAATAAGACTAACAGTTTCATAGACTTTAGGATTCTTTTTAGTCCAGCTTTCAATGATAGCCTTTTCTTTGTTAAGTTCATTTTGAAGAGCTTGATTTTGTTTCAAAATCTCAGTGTTTTGAATTTGAAGTGTAACAGCTTCTAGCTTAGCTTGTTTTAAGACAAGCAATTCATCTCTACACTTATTTAATTCTTGAACAAGATTGTTATATTTTGAAAGCAAATTAAGCCTTTGTTCTTCAACAAACTTAAGATCTACATTAATGAAATTCATGTAAGATTGCCAATCAGAATCATCATCCATAGAAAGTAAAATATTTACCTTTTTCATGGTTATGTTGACCCACTCTCCATTTCTTGCATGGCTTTTTCCAACAGTCAGCTGATCACTATCTGAAAGTGCCATCAGTGCTCTGACTCTAACTTCTTCATCATCTGAGGAGACCTCTTCTTCATCCGAGTCATAGGCTTCAGCTACAAGAACCTTGTTATTTGCTTGAACAGGTTTGGAAGTTTGAGCAGCCTGAGACATTGAGGGATTGGCCTCAAGGAGAGCAAGTTTAGCCTTAGCTTTTCTATATTTAGCTTCAAAATCTTTTTGACCCTTTTGAACAGTATTGTTTTGAAAATGTTGGGTAGACTGAAGCATTTTAGGTTGAAACTTGCTAGTTCCTAAAGAAGAACTGTTTCCATAAAATTTATAAGAGGGTTCTGAGATGGTTTTAGAAAAATAGTCTTGTGCAAAATGACAATTTTTACCACATTTGAAACATTCAGTGGTTTCAGTTGCTTTTACTTTAGAAAAGTTTGACTGATTTCTTTTAATAAACCTTTTTGAATTAGCAAGGAGTTCCCTTTCTTGAAATTCTAAGTGTAAATCATTTAGGTACTCCTCATGTAACACCCCAACCCAGCAAGGGTAGAAGTATCACATTAATGGTTTCATATCAGATCAAAACAAAGCATACATTCAATAGTAATACAAAGATTCTCAAAGGTTACAAATGAAATACTGAATACACAAGGTTACAAAGGAAACAAAAGCTAAATACTAAGTCTGCAATGCAATCCTTCTAATGACTTCTACTTCAGAATAACTATCAAGGTCTTCTAAGTCCAACAGTTCTTCACTCATACCCAGCTTCCAACTAAAACCTGCCGCACACGAAAAGAAACGTGCGGCTGAGCTTAAAAAGCCCAGTGAACAGATATAACGTAACAAGCAAAAGCATAATGAATAATACATGAGTAAATGAGAATGGAAGCATGAATACATGGTAAGAATACATGGTATCATAAGGGAAAAGAAAAAGGTACATGGTAAAGAAAGGTCAGTAATCCACTACGAGCCCATAACATGAAATCATAAGCATAATCATAATCATAAACATGTAGAGGGGAGACCTCTTAGTATCCTGTAAATATGAGGGGTGTCCTCATCATGGGTTGGAGTAGCTAGCTCCCGGAGTGTGAAAGACGTGTATCGCACACACCATCAGTCACATGAATAACATAACATAACATGAACATGAACAAATCTAGGATGCATCCATACGCCCCAGGTGGCCATAATCTGCCTCTACGTAAACATGAATCATAAACATAACATGCAGGGACGGGACAGGTCATCACTCTCCTGCCCTAGAGTCATGCCATCGGTGCATCGACTGACATGGACATGAAACCCTCATGCCTAGTGAGTGGCTCGTAGTATCAAACTGAGGGTCAAGGTCAAGTATCGTGAATCATGTATTTAGTTTACTTGCATAGGTCAATGTCTTGTTTCATAAGTTCATAATCATAGGTTCATAATCATGGTTCATAAGCAAGGTTCATAAGCAAAGGTTCATAAGCAAAGGTTCATAAGCAAAGGTTCATAAGCAAAGGTTCATGGTCAAGGGTTCATAATTAAAGGTTCATGAATGAAAGGTTCATAATCATAAAAGGTTCAATATCATGATGGTTCAATAATCGAAGTTCATAAATGAAGGGAACATAGCAATGGTATAGGAAAACCCTAATACGAATCATAATCAGAGAATGAAGGCCTCTTATTAAAGAAGCAGAATATCTGTACCTTATACCGCACGTGCAAACACAACAGAAAATATAAAGGTCGGAAGCAAACTCCATCTTCAGCGAATCTACACGAATTAATGATTGGCTTATTATTAATAACTTGTTTTAAATCAGATTATTTATTTTAGTCGGCTTTTCATTTTTTGTAACTTGTCATATTTAGAAAGTTTCCATAATTAGTATGTTTTCCAATTAATAACTTTTAAGGTTATAAATGATGATTATGTAACTTATAGACTTATCATGACCAATTTTATAGTTTAGGGTCTAATATGTAACTCACCAAAGTTTAGGGTTAAATGTATAAGTTAATTCCATCATGAACTTAGGATTTATTAATATATAAGGGACGAAGGTTTAGCTATTTTAGAAAAAACATTATTATGCATTTCGTATTCATGCCACACGAAACTAACAAATCACACGCGCTTACACACTCTCGTACCAAATAAGCACACAACTAGACCACTAGCCTTACCGAGGTGTAACTCAAGCCCAAGGCCCCAACTTCCATGTACACACACAACACGTTTTTCCTTGGTTATTTGTTTTAATATACCATGACATGCTACCCTTTTATAAGTTTAAGCAAATGAAGATCCCATGCAATACGACCCATATTTTGACCCATATTCGACCTTCAATATCTACACTAAAATCATGCATGAAATTCCCATTTTTTCCCAGCCCATAAACAGTAGTGTGTCGACCCATCTTCCAAAACAGTTTGTAAACGAATTGTAGAAATTTCTTTAGATTCGACCTCCAATTTAACGAGACACACTTTTTACACAAAATCAATAAAAGAGACACAACACCTTTAGAAACAAAATCCTAGCCGAGACTTCTAAATTCCAACCCGACTCGGTACCTTATTTAACGAAATAGAATATCAATGAGACCAACGTTTAACCAAACCATTTCTATATTTATAAACCACCTCTATTCAGTTTTGCAACCTGCTTTTAGACCTTAAGTGACCCACTAAATCTCACATGCTAACACACTACTCGACAGCCAAGCTATCGAGACACACACATGCATCCACACACCCACAACCACAGTTTTTTTTTATATTTGTTTATACATGAAGGTTTCAAGCCACATTATTCCCCACATTATTTAATATATAAGTCTCATTTTATGGTTACATACTTCATGCCAAACACATGTAGCGCATGGCCACCAAGATAGCAGAACAAAACTATATTGAATTCACAAAAAACAAGCCATATACTCTCAACTGATTACATACGTCTCATCTTATTTTTCTTTAGTCTATATCAGATTTTAATGTTCATATTAGAGACCAAATGAGTGCCCTTAAGATCATATTAAAAGCGTATATCAACACATATTCAGATGCTTTAAAACGAAATAAGTCGATACGTATATGTTTCATAAATTCATGATTTCATGCTGCATATTTAATATGTTATTCGTATACTTCTGTTTGATGAAACGACGATTAGTATTGCATGTTAAAAACGTATATATATATATATATATATATATATATATATATATATAATATATATGCTTAATATATCGAGCATGAACACAAGGATGGACGTAAGAGATACCTTAGATCGGATGTAGGAACGAAGCTACGAATACGAGGACCAAGACCCACCCCACCAAGATGTCATCCTCGTGCATACCTCTTTCGAACCAGGAAAGACTCAAAGAGTCCTCATGATTAAAACTCTTCCTTGTACCACCTTAGGATCGAATGGATAAAAGAGTAAACTGCCATTGTGTTAGGGTTTAAAAGAGAAGATGCATGATGAGAGGTTGTCTATATAGATAAGACAAGGACTGAGGGTTATAGCACACGATGATTATCACAGGAATGTAACTAATGGTGCGGATGGGATGGGGTTTATTTGACTATTATAGGAGTATATACATGTTGGTGATGATTTGATGGTATATGAATGATAAGGTGTGATCTCTTTAAAATAGGAGACGTGTGAAATAAAGAAGGAAGGGATCATGGCCAATATTTCAGGGATTTGACGTGATACATGGACCAAAAATTCTTATCTTTTGTCATTAATGGTCACGTGTATGAAGCAGAAAAAGAGAAGAGATTTGCTTGCCTTTATCTCAAGTGTTCACATGGGATAACAAAATGGAAAGATGAATATCATTTTAATAATAAAAAGTATGCAAGAGGATTCTTAAACTAGGCAAGTCTCAATCAAGATTATGGGTTGTGATCAAATAAAAATTAATAATGAATGTTTATCTCTCCATAATGGGCCGAAAATTCTTGAGCTTATGATACATAAAATGTCGCCTAGGATTATATTAGATGTAGGGATTTTATTTTGTACCTTAAATGTATAATGTAAAGTTTTTAATTGAAGCTTAATTCATTAGTTTACTTAAGACATACTTTATTTTAGGTTAAAAGACAATTGATGTTACTTACAGGACATTAATAAGTTCTCAAAATTTTAAATTTGAGGGCACTTTTGCCATTCGGATTGTTTTAAATTTTGGGGTTTTACAATTCTTCCCCTCTAAAAGAAAATTTTCGTCCTCGAAAATTGAAGTCGCAAGGTTAGACGAAGTCGTGGTAAATCGCAAAAGGTCGTCAAAACATTCTTGCGCCCAAGGAGGTTCTTCAAAAAGGATCTTCAAACCGAACAGTTTCTCCTGACTCGAATCAAAACAAAGTGGGTTCAAAATCCTTAGATGGAGACAATTTAGGTTGATTTTAATCAAAAGGTCCATGCAACATAATATGGACGGTAGGCGAATCTTCTAGAAAGCTCATATGGAATACGAACAAGATTTCAATTCAAATTAACTGTTTCAACAGCAGAGATCTCTAAAAAGAGTTCAAGATTTACAACTGAGGTCAACAGAATGCATAACGAGAGTCCAAAGTCATCCCGATACCTAACGAACAAAAAGAGAGTATACACATAGGTAGAATGAACCTAAAGTCTCTCTAATCACGATTAATCCAACGGAGATCAAATTCTAAACTTCTTAGGTACTCCCCAAGATATCCTATGCCCACAACAAGTGCACGTTATATGATGTAAGTATTATAACGTTGGCCAGACGTCATAATACCGGCATCATATAAATATGCCCTCATGATGGTCATACTTTATCTCAAGTCGTAATCAAAACCACCTATCTTAATCCACCTAGTACTTCTACAGTCTCAGAGGTCAACAAAATCAAATGCCACAGTCAAGAAAGAAAACAAAACTATTCGCAAGAGTATCAAAATCCCAGATTGCCTAGCAGAAATGAGGTACGCCGTCACAAGCATCAAATCTTCCACAACTCGCCAAAATCTCTCAAATCAAAGCCATCACCGAACATATGAAAAATGAACACGGAACTGAAATGCTTCTAGGAAACTTGAATCATTAAAGGATCTTATTACTCTATAACGAAACTTAAGAGAGTCAACGGAATGAAAGTTAGTCGCCATAACTTCGGCCTTCATAGAATAAATTCTTCCAAACATAAAGGGTCTGTTTCAAAAATCCATTCATCCAATCTCTTCAAGTTCGGTTAATCTGTCTTCGTTTGTCCATCAATCGAGAAGTGAAACTAAAATTGAGCACTTGTGTCTGGTTCGTCGAGCCTCCTGTAGTTCTTCTTGGAATGTGCTGGAGTAATGTGAATGTCTGGCACGATCTTCAAATCTTCCATCATCCAGTCTGCTTCCGCTCTCAATTCATCTTAGTACGACCAAGGTGAATAGGGAAGTTAGACTGCATGTCTTCATCAGCTCCAGGTTCGCCGTCTTGACTAGATTCTCTTCTTCTGCATCGCCAACACTTCTGCCTTGTAAGTAATGTCTTCACTCTTCAGGGTAGCCACCGTTGTTGTCAACTCCAGGTCAGGCAGTGAAGTACTTCTTCTGATACGTTTCTAGTTGTCCTGATGCCTACGAAAAGCCTCCTGTGCTGTAAGGAAGTATAACCCATTCTCCTTTTCCTCAGCCTCATCATCAGAATTCTTTTGGAAATCCTGCACAACACCGTTAGAATAGAAGGCAGTTGATATGGGTGTGGTTGTCAGGGCCTTTTTGGTCTCAAGAGCTTTCTTTGAGTCAGGGTATCTCCTAGAGATTATGTTGTCCTCATAGACAAACTTCCCATAGATCTCAGGGAGCTCATGGGTCTGAATGTTGTTAGCATTCCTGAGGCCCTGAGAGAAGTTTAACCACTTCTCAGGGAGACTGTTGACAAAGCCAACATTGATCTCATGCTTAGACAAAACTACACCATCATTTGATAGTTCGTTTATCAAGGTTTTGTATCTGGTATAGGTCTGAGAGAGACTTTCAGAGTCTTTGGCCCTGAAAGTATTATACCCAAGTTTCAGGTCCATGATCCTGTTTTCCTTGGTATCCGGGGGACCTTCAAAGCTATGAACCAAGTCAAGCCAAGTTTGTTTGGCTGTTGTACAGTTAATGACTGATTCCATTGTATCGTCAGAAAGACAAGATATAATGATGCTTTTCAGGCGTTGGTCTTGGTTGACCACCCTTCTCTCATCAATGATCCACTGAGCTTCAGGTTTAGGTAACCCTTCAGCAGTCTTAGGGATATAAGGACCTTCATTGATACAAGTGATGTAGTATGGTTCCATACCAGTCAATACTAGTACAAATCTGGGATTTAGTCACACATGCTGTTTTTTGAACGGCCACACAGTCAGATATTTATATGACTAAATGTACCAGAATTAAATAAACAGCCACACTTGATCCGACTTGTGTGACCATTTCGGAATTTCATTGTCACACATTTGAATATTTATGTGACTAGAGGTAACTGGTAAATTTTTTTTGATTATTTAGTCACTTATAATTTGGGACGTGTGACAGATACAAATAAGTTTGAAACATTAGTCACACTATATATATATATATATACATATGTGACAAATATATGTCACACAATTGAACTGTGTGACCAAAATCCATATATGGTCACATGAAGTAACTGTGTATGTGGCTAAATCATATAGTTAAATTTGTCATATATTATTTAAAAGTGTCGTATAATCAATTTTATCACACATTATTTAAAAATGACACGAGCCCCGTCTAAATTTTTCAACAAAAATAAAATGAAATTGCCCTCCTTCCCAAATATTTCATTCACCATCCCAAATTTCATTTACACCAAAACTAGATAGATCTGGTCCTCTTCTTCTATCTCTTCAACACTCTCCTCACCAACGCCACCGCTCGCACCACCACCACACTCGCACCAAGACCACCACTCGCACCACCACCACATCTGCACATGCATGTGCATCCACCTTTAATCAGTTGAGTAAACAGGATGTTACTAATGCTTTGTTAGTTTTTGATTATGAAACCGATTAATTGTTGGTTTTGATTCTACTATTGATTGTTGGTTTTGTTTCTAAAGGTCATTTATTATATGCCCTTTTCGGTGATTCATCGACACATTAATTTACTGTGTTTTTGTTGTTTCAGGGATCAAGGCCAACTTCCAACCGATTAACTGATGTCAAGGAGCCTCAAACATTTGGTACTAGTTTACACCTTGACCACATTGTAGATTATGCAACAGCCAGTAAGATACGTATCTTATATAACTTAAGACACTCCTTGGCTGTCTTTTTATCACAGTTTAACTATCCCTGGCCTTTCATCGAATTTCAGATTATCATAATTAATTGCCATTAAACTTGTATACTGATGCTATTATTTCACAGGTTTATATGGAGATTGATAATTTTGGGAAGATGCTCTCATTAGACTCAGACAAGTAATCTTTGGGTTCATTGCTAGTTACTACAAATGGCTGTTTTTTAAATTTCGAAGCATCTATTTGCATGTTTGGTGTAAGTAACTTTCAGTTGAATTTGATAATTAGATAATTATGTATTAAGTTAAAACCACATTTTAAAATTTATAGGTTGACACTTTTTCGTTTGACAAATTACTGGATTATTACGAGCCATGGACTGATGAGAACACAAGGGATGCTGTCACTTTGATTTAGGAAAATCAAAACAAGCTGGACATGTATATATCCACGATGGTACGCACTTTAATCGAATTGCTAATATATGTTCATATTTTAATAATCTCTTTCGCCATAAAGTTTCTTGCTAGAGTTGCTAATAAAAAAACGCCATTAAAACAAATTTGTGACATAATATTGATTAAATCCATAATAACCTTTTCTTTTACGTTCCTATACGGGGCTCTGGTCTTCATTAGTCCACCGACCAGTTTATGCATGTAGGGAAATTTTGTTGAATTTGAATTTATAGGGTAACTAAGGATTTACTCATCTTCTTATTAGCGAATTAATTTTATATAGTAAGATTCCACATTTGATTTGTTTTAGGTTTCTAAATACCGTAAGCCAAGGAAAATAACTCAGCACTGGATTTGTTACACTTTTGGCGCTATAGGAATTTCGTTATTTTCTGTATGCATGGGTTATACGATCAGGCATTGTTGACATCAAATGGGTTCTTCAGACAAAGAATATAATTTCGAAAGAGCGAGCGGTAAGTCTTCTAGTACTTCCGCATTAATTCATCATAGAATTGATGCTCTTTTTGTTCATTGTTACTCAAGTCCTTGAAATCTTCTGAACTGATAATTTTTTAGTTTTCCATACACATGGTTAGGAACTTAGGATGATATAACTAATCCTGTGAAGGCATTCCTTCTTCTCCCTCTCACACGTGCACATACGCACATAGACCCACATCAATCTATTTTCAATCCCATCTACTGCATAAATCACTGATGATGACATATAAATTTGTCTCAGCTGAAAGCTGTAAGAGATGAACTTCTTGAGAATATGAGAAATAGGCAGAAGGAAGAGACGGAACAAGTGCAATCAACTTCTAATTTGCTACACAGGTTCTTTGGAGAGTTGACATTTTGGAACTGATAATATACGTAACTATTTTGTTTTTTCTTGTTTCTTACTGAGTTTTGAATCACAGGTCGTTGGAGAGATGAACTCCTTTTTGCAGCATGTTATTGGACATCACTGAGCGGATAAAAGGTAAAAAGTCCCCATCAAATATATCGGACCAGGCGATGCTTGAAATGGCAATGACCCGGTATGTTTACTTCCATTTTTGGTGCTCACCATACTTAAGTGTACTTGGTTCTTAGGAGGCAGAAGTGAAGAGTGAGGTAGCCAACGTTGGTAATGTTTCCAAGTCCGGGGAAAAAAATGTCAAGGCAGTTGATCCTGATCCAAACGGAGAGAAGTTGTTGCAGGTTTTTTCAGTATATATATACACATCTGAAAACAATATTTCATGGGCAGTATGTCAAATAATATTTTCTATTTGACCTAGATTGAAGACCCTTTAATGGAAGCCGGAAAGTACCTTAAACTGCTTCAGAAGCATTCGTCTGATTAATTGGAGACACATTTGCTTTCTTTTGAAGTTAATATGAGAAAGCAAAAGATCTTGCTTGCTTTGCAGGTAATTTTTCGGGAGAGAAATCCTAAACAGACTTGATATAATAATATTGATAATGTTAGGACTTAGGATTATATGATAACTACCGTTGGTTTCAATGCTTACCTTTTTATGCTCTATGATTTGGTGTAGGCTTTGAAGCACCTGGTACAACTAGATGTTGAAAACCCAAACACACATCGCTGCTTGGTATGTCGTTCCTACCTAACAATGTTAATAAGTCTGATAACTTTATTTTATATTTCATTTCTAAAAGAAGTGTTGATTTGAAATGTGGGATTTTACAGATAAGATTCTTCCACAAAGTGGCATCAATGTCTGCTCCTACAACTGATGCTGAAAAGCTCATTTCTGGTGTGGTAGAAGCAGAACGACCAACTTTCAGGTTATCATTCATGTATATCTTCTTATATTTAATGCATGCTTCCCCATTTCATTAATTCTTTTACGAACAGGCAAAAAACATCTAGTGCTGAAGGTGAAAGATTGAAGCAAGCTGCAAATATAAACAAATCCTTATCTACACTAGGGTATGAACCACCTACTTGGTGCTATTGCTATCCTTTTATTCTTTGTTTAGTACAGCTGGGAAAATGGATGAGGCGTGCAGGTTGGGTGCTGGGTCAAAACGGGTCAGTTTGGGTTGACCGGATACATTTTCGTGTCCTTTGATGTGTTAGATACTTAGATGTGATAATAAAGTTATATAATCACAGTTGTATTATAGTTTCCTGTATAAAGGTCAGCATCTGTCATTATTATGCTCCTGAAAAAAGATGTATTGATTCAGTGCATCTTTCAGGTTTAACCAACTCATAATGAAAATTTCATGTTCTCTACAGGAAAAAGATCCGGGAATAAAGTGTTTTCTTGTAGATCCTCCGGGTTCTGGTTTGTACAACAAAGTTAAAAGGGGAGTGATGTACACACAAGAAGAGGCTGAAGGGAAGAGGTTAAAGAACCCCTTTGATACTGTCACTGAGGGAATAGGGATCAATAGATTGACCGAGAATTTTAAAATGGCGCAACTTGATGGAGCTTTTCGAGGCACTGATATTCAGGCTGTGGAAATGTCTAGGTATACAATCCATATCTCATAGAATTCGTCTTTTAAAGAGGTGGCTAGGTGCGCATGTCGAGTTGGGTAACGGGTTAAAACAGTTTTGGTTTGAAAATTTTGAGTATGTGCCAAAATGGGCCTGGCCAGGTTAATTGCTATTTAAGCACGTTTTTGCTAGAGTTTCTTCATGATAAATAGCAATAATCAGGGAAAATTGTCGCAAAAAGGTAACTAAAAATGCGGGATGAGGCAAAATTATTGGGCCCTGGTCATACTATCGTAACAATTTTGTGTGATAGCGGGATGAGGCATCTAAGCAAGTTTTGTAACCCAGAGTACCTTTCTCAGCATGGGTTAACACCCTCGGCGAAAGCACTAGAATTCCTTGATTGTAAATGAGATTGTTGTTCATATAATATGTTTACCAAATTTATCGCCTTAGCAACTATGATTGCTCACTCGTTCATGCCACACAAGATTTGGCAAGGGATGGAATGCTTGTTTCTGGTGCAGATTTCTTTTTGCAGGTGTACTCATCATTGAAGACCTTAAACTTTGAACTGTGGGCAATCGTTACCACCGGCATGGGCACAAATCTGCAACCGCGCCTGAAAGACCGGAGGAGCATATTAAACCAGGCTAGGACAGTTGGGATTAGGCAGATAGATTATAGATACATTCATAAACATGTTTTGTGGAAATTTATAAAATTTAGAGCTGTGTGTCAGTGTAACTTTCATGTCGGAATGTGGCAAGTTATATAATCACAGCTGTGTGTCAGGTACTTCCCACGCTTAACCATCTCTATCACTTGTACATCATCCTGTATTTACTAACAACTTACTATTTTCAGAAAATCCCTGTAAGTTCTGCCCGAGAAGGCCAGGAGATGCTACTGAAGTTTACGCGTCCACTGACAAAGCTGCAAGTGAGCTTGATTGGAAGTAAGTTACTACGGCTAGTGAAAGTTAGTACTTCTGGTACAAAGTTAAGACTGCCCAGAGATTAAGACTGCTTTGAAGTTAATACTGCTAGTGTATTAGTTACAACTGTTAGTTATAAGTTACTGTTGGTTCATATAGTTAGTAATGCTTATATGATATGTATTAGTTGTTTATGGAAAAGATTATAGATACTTATAAAAGTATTTTAAGCTGACTAGGACTCCTTGGTGTATAAAAGGAGGTCCTAGGGTATAGAGTTATATATGAATTTTATATTTGGTTCAGTTATATACATTCCAATTTTATTGAATTTGAATTTGTTTTGATATATATTTGAATTTGTTTTGATATATATTGATTTCTTAAATGTGACTAAAAGATGTATATAGGCACACTTATTAACACTTTTGGTCACTGTTTGTTTAATTCGTTGTGTGACTAAATATTACAAAAGGCCACACAAAAAAAATTCATGTGACAATTGGATGATCAATAGTCACAAAATACACATTTCTTCACTTAAACAGCATATGGTCACACTTATTAACACTTTTGGTCACTTTATGCTTAATTGTATGTGACTAAATACCCAAAACAAACATGCTTTGTGTGACTAAATATTACAAAAGGCCACACAAACATAAAATTTATGTGGCCATTGGATGTTCAATAGTCACACAAAATACACATTTCTTCACTTTAAACAACATATGGTCACACGTATTAATACTTTTGACAACTTTTTGCTTAATTGTATGTGACTAAATACCCAAAACAAACATTCTTTGTGTGACTAAATAGTACAAAAGGCCACACAAAAATAAAATTCACGTGACCATTGGATGAACAATAGTCTCATAAAATACACTTTTACTTGATTTTAAAAAGCATATGGTCACACTTATTAACACTTATGGCCATAGGACGGGAAATAGTCACACAAAATACACATTTACTTGAATAAATCATCTCAAATGTCACATATATTATATATTTATGTGGCCAAAGGACGAACAATAGTTACTGTCAAAAAACATTTGTGTGACTATAAAGTGTTTACGGTCACACAAAACTGATTAATCCAACAAAACTTGTGCCTAATTTGTCACACATATTCGGGTTTTGGTAACTCTTTTTCAATGAAAACGGCCACAAACTAAACAACGTGACCATATGCCACCTACGGTGGTGCGGCCTTTGGTGACAAAAAAAAAAAAAAAAAAAAAAAAAAACGTGTGTGACTATATGCATATCGTCACACATTTTTGGTGTGACTGATTCGCGAGAATCAAGTTGTATTTATTTCCAAGGAGTACAACGGAAGTTGTATCCCCAGGTCGTTATCCCCAACGAAGGCTGAATGGAATTTGTGATCTCGGTTTGTGAATACGTGTTTTGAATGGTTAAACAAAGATGAGAGTTTGGGTTTTTACGCTAAAATAAGTAAACATATATTAAAAACGACTAAACATTTAAGAAAAACGATAACCTAAAGTGCACGAAAGTGAATACGTAAACGAAAGTTGAAAACGAACTAAATCGGGGAATACCCGAGCATAAACGTGAAAACGATGAAAAACTAAACCTACGAATTCCAAATTAAATTTCCTACATTCTAATCGACAAAAGAAAATTTTACGAAAACGAATTACATTTTTCTAATTAAAATCTAATTAAACATGATTTAAAATAAATTGTGAAAAGAAATTTTCATAAAAGTCTTAAAACTGATTTTTAAAGAAAATCAAAGTAAGCAAGAAAAGGGTTAAGTAAAAACTTTTACAAATTATAAACTAAAGAGACTAGGAGTAGAGTGGTGGTGTGGTGTGTTGCTGAGCAAGGGGTCCTGGGTTCGAAACCCAGACTGGTCAGTTTTGGTTATTATTTTCTTTCTTTGACTTTCTTTTTAAACTCTCAAATAATAAGTTACTGTGAGTAATTACAAAACTAAAAACTTTTTTAAACATGAAAGATAAGCTCAAACAAGCTTTGAATCAGCTGATTTGGACTGATCAGATTGCAAAGGTAAGAAAATGAGTTCAAAAAAAATACTTCAAAGTAAGCTCAATAAGTTACCTAACTACTAAAATGCAAAATAAACTATGGACTTAAATGGGTTCACAATAAGCTGTGAAATCCAGAAATAAGCTCAAAAAATGCAAATGGACTGTTAAAGCTAATACTAAACTAAGCGATGTTATGCTAAATCTAACCATCCTAAAGCTGATTTAGAATCAATACTCACAACTGACCAATACCAAAGCTAATACTAAACTAACCAATACTCACAACTGGTCACAACAACTTGCATAAGCTAAACAGAAAAATTTAAAATCAATAAGCTAGGTTACAATAAGCTGAAAACAGATACAAATTAGATAACCAGTAGTTTAAATCCACTAATAAATCTTGAATAAACAAACAACTAAATTAACCTTAATTAACTCAGCGAAATTACAATTACATTTGACTAAAATTAAAACTACACTACTGGAAACAAATTACAACTACAAAAATAAGAAAAACATACCGAAAAACTAAAGCTAGTTAAAACCTACCCTCAAACTAAACTACTCGACTCTTTTTATACACAAGATAAAAAAGAACAATACAATAAAAAATGAGTTCTTCGTCTTTTTCTTTTTCTGTGCTTCTTGTCTTCACCGTTGGATCAATCTTTGTGACCACACCAAGAATCTGAGCCGTTGGCTCTTTATTTACCTCGGATTGATGAGGTGGAGGGGGTACCCGTGAGTATTCTTTGGACTGAAGTGGTTGATGTGGACAAGGAAGGAATTTGGGGAAGAGGGTTTTGGTGATGGTGATGGTACTGTGTATGGGGAAGTGGGAGGTTTGGCGGGAATGGGATGAAGAGGGAAAGTGATGGTCGGATTTATTTTGACCTAATTTAAGTGTTAGGTGTTTTAGCAAAACAAAAAGAAGACCGGGTATTGGGTATTATTTGGGCTTTTGGGGTTGTGTGTAACACCCCAACCCGACAAGGGTAAAGATATCACAATAATGGATTCATATCATATCAAAACAGAGCATACATCTACAGTAATACAAAAATCTCAAAGGATTACAATTGAAATACTGAATTCTACAAAGTTACAATGAAACTTTCAAAACTATTCTAAACATAATAACTTCAATCCAACTCTAATCCAGAATAGCTACCAAGCCTTCTAAGTCCAGAGGTACACTCTCACTAATTCCCAGCTTCCTACTAAAACCTGCCGCAGGAAAAGAAATGCGGCTGAGCTACGAGAGCTCAGTGAACAGATATATAGATGACAGAAACAATAGCAGAGAACAATACAGAAACAAACCAGGAATACAGATTATACAGATACAGAATTAAAGTGAAAGAATAGGAAAGGAATAAGGGTAAAAGAAAAGAAATGAGAAAGGGATAATGCACAAACCAGGTTTAGGGAAATACAGAAATCCATCACGAGCCCAGATATAACAGATAATATCATAACAGATTAATCATATAATAATCCAGAGGGGATACCTCTCAGGTAACAGATAATATGAGGGGTGACCTCATGTATCAAATCGGAGTGATCAGCTCCCAGATAATGTGAAAGACGTGTATCGCACACACCATCAGTCACCAGATATAATAACAGACATATAATATAAACAGATAACAGATAACAGCTAACAGAGTCAGAACTAGGATGCATCCATGCGCCCCCTGTGGCCAGAAAACTCCTCAGAACACACCAGATAAAATAAATCAGGGACGGGACAGGTCATCACTCTCCTGCCCTAGAGTCATGCCATCGGTGCATCAATGACATGGACATGAAACCCTCATGCCTAGTGATTGGCTCGGATATCAGACTGTGGTCAAGGTCAGATGTCATATAATAAACAGAGTCACATCTAAGGGTTCATGGCAGAAGGGTCATGTCAACAATTCAGATTAAAATAATAAGGTTTAAATCAGAGTTTATCAGATTAAGTTTAATATCAAAGCTTAAGTTCAGATTAAAAGGTTTATTTCCAATAGTCCAAAAGAGTATATCAAAGATTAATAATTACAAGTTTATAGCAATAATCCATTTCAGAAGTTCCTGTCAAAAGTTCATTTAAATCAATCCTTTAAAAATGGTTTTCATTGAAATGATCTTTCAAAATAGTTTTCATAAGAATGGTCTTCCAAAACGTTTAGTAACTTCCATTTCAAGTGGTATAGCTTCTTTTTAAAATAGCTTTTAATAAGGGTTCAAAATCAATTAGGTTCAGATAAGGATTTAACAGGTTAAGGTTTATACCAAAAATCAAATCAGAATTTACAACAGATATATCAGGTTAAGGTTCAGAACAAGGTTCACAGATCAGATTCAATTACGACTCACAATTTCAGGGTTCAGAACAAGAGATCAATCAGAGTTCAGGAAAAAGGTTCAGAATACAAGAATCATAGCAGAGGTTCAAACAAAAGGTTTAAGACAAACAGATCACAACAAAGATCCACAACAGAAAGGGAACATAGCAATGGTATAGGGAATCCTAATAAGGAAAATGAAATACTGAGAGAAAAGGGAAAGAAACACCCTTACTGAAATAGGGCAGAATATCTGTACCTTATTAGCACAGCAGAAATCAAACAACAAACACAGAACACTGACCAAGACTTCTCCTTCTTCACACCTAAGGAAGAGGAAAACAGAATTACTAAAGTTCTTATTCAGATTATTATTCTTTTAGTTTATCTCATCATTTTATGTACTTTCTATTTTTAGTAACTTTTCAGATTTAGTAAGTTTCCATAATTAGCAGGATTTCCAGAATTTACATATATTATCATTTCAGATTAGGTTTAACCCTTATTCAGAGATTATTATGGAATAACAGTATATTTTATCACGTTACAGAAGTTTAGGGTTTTAAATGACAATTATACAAAGTTTAGGGTTTTAAATGTAACTTCATAAATTTACAAGGTCATTAGTGAAAATACTTTAAGTTACAGAATTATATGCTCATTTTATTCAGAAATACATCTTATTCCCTTAAGTTTCACAATTTACAGATTACACCCCTTTAGTTTCATAATTTACAAAATCAACCTTATAATTACACATTTTATAATTTAGACCCTACAACATCCATAATTACCAACCAAACATATTATATATCAAATTTACAGAATATATCATCAGAATTCAGTACTTTACATATTTGACCCCTCAGAATTCAGAATTTACATATTTAGCCCTTTAAGTTTACAAAACATATATATTAAATCATAATTACATAACAATTACATAATTAGCCCAAAAATCCTCAAAATTACACAACAACCTTTTTATATCAGTATTAACACAAAAAAACTTCAGAATTCCAGATTTACACTTTTGGTCCCTCACTTTTAATTAATTCCAATTCGAAACCCTAATTTCCCATTAATTCATTATTTTGCAATATTTACACTTAGGACCCCAAAGTTATATTTTTCCCACATCCCTACAGACTTGTATAATACTACAAAAATATCCTACAAGTTTCAAAGTTGGCAAAACACACCCTTATACTTTTTAGAAACAAATCGGATTACTTTTAAAATAGCAAAACCAAACCCTAACTTATCTAATCATTAAAACATCATGACACAATCATTAATTGCATTAATTTACTCAGATCCAAACCACAAAATACTAACCCTAATTCGATTTAGGGTTTTTCTCTAATTTTCTTAATTTTTCCATAAAATCCGATTTATCCAATAATTAAAATCGATTCATCCAGGCTTCTAAAAATTAAGGGGCTATTTTTCCTAGCTCATATTAATGTCAAAGGACATATAAAAAATATGGTTGCACCCCAGAAAGTTCATATAACATGATTTGCAATTTAAGTGTGTTTTAAGCCCTTTAATTTCATACGACTTATCTATAGTGCATGATTCGATTTTATCATTTTTCTTAGGTCATATTTAACGTGTATAACACTAGAAAAATACTGGAAAAATTTTAGAACATAAGGATTAAGAATTAAAAATAATTACCTCTTTTGTGATTCACCGAATGAAAACAATTACCAAGCATAAACGAAGGCCTCTAAATTCTTGTTCTTATTTTTCTTAGCTCCTTAGTACCCTAATGAACTCCATAAAATTATTGGTTCGACTTCAGGAAGCTTGGGGAGGAGGGTGTCAAATTATTTTAGGGATTTAGGGAATGTCGGCCTAAGTTTTTAGGGATAAAAAATATAAACTTTGTATCTAATATTATTGAACCGACATTTAGAGGTTATTTTCCAGAATATTTTGGTCTCCTAATTTGATAAGGATTAGAATTTATTTTTGTAATATTTTCCATATTTATTTTGTATTTATCTTACTTATAATTAATTTACAAAACTTAATTTAAAGTAAATAAATGTAATTCGGTTCACAACTAATATGTACATGTGATTTCTAATTTTTGGACATTCAAAAATAATATTATGTTGTCCCAGAAATTAATTCGTTTCATATATGATTCGTTTTCAGAAGTTTGGAAAACGTTTCAGAATTTTATAAATGTTTTATTTAGGTTTTATGATATAAGGGGCAATTTGGTAATTTTACGGGTTATCTGAATTTTAGGTATTACAACTTCTTCCCCACTAACAAAAAAAATTTCGTCCTCGAAATTTGCAGAAAGCAGAAGGAAAAGAGAGAGCAGAAACAAAACAAGACATACCAGATTAAAACGAGAATTGAGGTGAAACGAAACAGGAACACAACTGACGGTGAATAGACATATGAAAGATTTGTTTCTCATAACTCGAACTTGCAGATTCCAAAATTGTTTCAGGTCCTCAGAACAGACATAACATACTGAATCCAGATCAGAAGAATAGCATACCAAACGTAGTAGATGAAAATCAGATTCCTAGGGTTTTGACGGATATGCCTTTCACAGAAATTGATTAGACAAATCAGATTAGAGCGTACAGAAATAGATTATCGATAACATCAATTGGAAGAAGTTTTATAACAAAACTGAAGATTATAATCAGAAGTTCAGGGGTCAGCAGAATGCGTGACGAAAATCCAGATGTATCAATTCGCATAACGGTGGAAGCAGATTACGCGTATAGGTAAAATGAACTTAAAGTCTCACTAATGCAGACGATCTCAAACAGTTATCAGAATTTCTAAAGCTTCTAAGGCACTTCTCGAAATATCCTATGCCCACAACAAGTGCACGTTATATGATGTAAGTATTATCACGTTGGCCAGACGTCATAATACTGGCATCATATAAGTATGCCCTCATGATGGTCATACTTTATCTCAAGTCGTGAACAGAACAACTTATCTTAATCCACCTAGCCTTCCTACGGTCTCGGAGGTCATCAAAATCAAATACCCTAACTAGGAGGAGAACGAACCACTCGAAAAAGAATTTTAACGGAAGTCCCAAAATGTCTATCAGAATTTGGTACATCAGATCATCCATCATTCGTCAAATTTCAGATAACAAAACCATCATCCGACATACGCAGAATGAACACAGAGCAGAATTACTGATAAGGAACTTAAATCATTCAAAGGATTTATCATCAGGTAACAGAAATTTTCAGATAGGTCAAGCAGAAGTGAATCACATCATTCATAGCTTCATCCGTCACAGAAATTTATTCGCTTCAGAATTTTCTTCTATTCAAGGTCATGATCTCAGTTTCTATTCTCAAGTCTGCTTCTACTCTCAATTCATCTTAGTACAACTAAAATGAATAGAGAAGCAGGACTGCGAGTCTTGGACAGGTCTACTAGCACATCTCAAAATTCGCCAACTCAGATTGCTGTTGTCTTCGGATGCTTGGTAGTGGTGTCGGCTACAATCTCTGAACGCCAATGACATCTACTCTTCCAGAACAAAGGTCATTCCATTTAATACGAAGATGGTCTACATGCTTCCTTGTTCGTCTCAGGGCACAAACATGTTGTCATACTATGATTATTGTCCAGATACTCGTGAAAACATGATTCTTATTAGCCAATACTATTGGCATTATTTAAGACTCATAATGGTCACAATGAGTACGAAAATAGTTTTCATGAATCTTTTCAGGGATATATTCATATAAAACTGAAATACTTTACGAAAGCTTCTCTCAGTTAGTCATCTCCCATCTCAGGAGTTCTTGTGGTTGCTTCTTCAGTCTTTCGATCATTAAATGAGTTTGTCTGATACAGAGTTCACAAGGATAGAATAATTTAATCATTTATACTCGAAAATGAAAAGTGATTACGGTTGAGATTACTGTCAGGTTTCCGATAGTTGATATGCAGACGCAAAATTTTCTCTTTCTTCTTCATAACAAATAGGGGTATTCAAGGGGAACACTGAGGTGGACAAAAACATATCTCATCAGTTTCTTCAATCTCTCAACTTCTATAGCATCATGGGTCGTCAACCGAGATCGGTTCAGAATTAATTCTACTTCTCAAACGGAAGGAAAACTCAGAAGTTTCATCGGAAAATGCCAGAAAATTTGTACAACAAAACTTTCTAGGGGTGGATACTAATAGGTGTCAGGAGAATTTGACAATCAAATGTGATCAGGGTAAATCTTTCCATAATAATGATAAGCTTAACAGATTTAAGCGGTTCAAGGTTACTATAACAAAATAGGGTGGAGCAGATTGTTATATTTCAGATGCGGTAACCTATGATAGTTTTTACGAAGGGCCCGCCAATCAATAATCAAAAGATCTCCAAAATCAAGTATATCAATAGTAAACAGATCCGCAGAACGTATATGTTCACTTAACCAGACGGATAGTTCATATGTCAGAGTCAAGTACATGGTTCAGTATAGTGTGGGGATAGGTACGCGAATAGTTCAAGGTGTTGGTGTTCTTGGTTTAGCTTTTAGCATAAGTGACAGGTAGGGTGTACATCATTGGTAATACGAACATCGTATAATTGCAGAAGTGCGACTTATGAGATATCGGATATCAGCATCATATGCTCAGTTAACAATTCCATACAGAGACGGTATTTGCATCAAATCCTTCCAAAGAAAACTGATTGGCAAATAAGATTCATCATTCAAGGGAGAAAATAAGATTCATCATTCAGGACAAAATAGTTTCAGTGGATCCATTTATATCCAGCATTGATCAGGAATTTATAGGATGTGTCAAACACATTAAGGTTAAATGGTCTTCAGGATGGTCGGAGAGATATCAGACTGTTTATCCAACAGATCAGAAATGAAGGTCAAAGTCAGGTAGTGGCAGCAAAAGTTTAACAATTGGTAATCATGGCAGGGGTTCCAAAATTGTTTCAAATGCCAAAGGTGAGACATAGGAGGATAGTCGTCAATATTAAATGATCAAATCAATCAATCCTTATAAGGATAAAATCAAGGTTACTGTCAAAGAAAGACGGATCAATAAAGATAAATCTTATCGTTCGGAAATAAGAGGGAATGCATTTTTATACTCGTGGTCCGACGCCACAAAACTTCTCATGGGAACAGAGATGGTTAAGACGGAATCAAAGGATTCATAAGTAATTATCAGAAGCAAGAAAGAAATAACAGAATTTATCAAGTGTATCATCATCATGGGGCTTCTCAGATTGCCCAAAGAGACATCAGAATGATTAACAGAAGGTTCAGAGGTCGGAGTGGAGATCGGAAGGCAAGGATCAATTAATGTCAGATAATTACTACGCAATTTCCAATGCTTCAGATTTTATCTAGGTTTCACTTCTTAGGTGGTGCAAGGCATAAGCTCTAAATTTCCCAATGTAATTTCAATAGTTTTTAACCAAAACAAAGCACGAATCAGAGTGGTGCGGAAGCAAGATACTTAAGCAAATGTCTTATAGTCTACCCATTCCTCACTGGTCAGAATTTAAGTTCCTATAGGGAAAATCCTAAGGCAAATTCTCAAAGGTTATCCTACGAGCGCCTACAGTGGAAACTTAGTGGTCCAGACTTCACAGGTCAAGGGTAAATGTATTACGAGTCGCAGCCTGTGATCTCTGATACCATAAATTGTAACACCCCAACCCGACAAGGGTAAAGATATCACAATAATGGATTCATATCATATCAAAACAGAGCATACATCTACAGTAATACAAAAATCTCAAAGGATTACAATTGAAATACTGAATTCTACAAAGTTACAATGAAACTTTCAAAACTATTCTAAACATAATAACTTCAATCCAACTCTAATCCAGAATAGCTACCAAGCCTTCTAAGTCCAGAGGTACACTCTCACTCATTCCCAGCTTCCTACTAAAACCTGCCGCAGGAAAAGAAATGCGGCTGAGCTACGAGAGCTCAGTGAACAGATATATAGATGACAGAAACAATAGCAGAGAACAATACAGAAACAAACCAGGAATACAGATTATACAGATACAGAATTAAAGTGAAAGAATAGGAAAGGAATAAGGGTAAAAGAAAAGAAATGAGAAAGGGATAATGCACAAACCAGGTTTAGGGAAGTACAGAAATCCATCACGAGCCCAGATAT
The DNA here is from genome assembly GCA_021014915.2 of Artemisia tridentata subsp. tridentata. Lineage (NCBI taxonomy): Eukaryota > Viridiplantae > Streptophyta > Magnoliopsida > Asterales > Asteraceae > Artemisia > Artemisia tridentata. The sequence goes on along the minus strand of CP139507.1, from coordinate 354,892,838 downwards.
AACAGATAATATCATAACAGATTAATCATATAATAATCCAGAGGGGATACCTCTCAGGTAACAGATAATATGAGGGGTGACCTCATGTATCAAATCGGAGTGATCAGCTCCCAGATAATGTGAAAGACGTGTATCGCACACACCATCAGTCACCAGATATAATAACAGACATATAATATAAACAGATAACAGATAACAGCTAACAGAGTCAGAACTAGGATGCATCCATGCGCCCCCTGTGGCCAGAAAACTCCTCAGAACACACCAGATAAAATAAATCAGGGACGGGACAGGTCATCACTCTCCTGCCCTAGAGTCATGCCATCGGTGCATCAATGACATGGACATGAAACCCTCATGCCTAGTGATTGGCTCGGATATCAGACTGTGGTCAAGGTCAGATGTCATATAATAAACAGAGTCACATCTAAGGGTTCATGGCAGAAGGGTCATGTCAACAATTCAGATTAAAATAATAAGGTTTAAATCAGAGTTTATCAGATTAAGTTTAATATCAAAGCTTAAGTTCAGATTAAAAGGTTTATTTCCAATAGTCCAAAAGAGTATATCAAAGATTAATAATTACAAGTTTATAGCAATAATCCATTTCAGAAGTTCCTGTCAAAAGTTCATTTAAATCAATCCTTTAAAAATGGTTTTCATTGAAATGATCTTTCAAAATAGTTTTCATAAGAATGGTCTTCCAAAACGTTTAGTAACTTCCATTTCAAGTGGTATAGCTTCTTTTTAAAATAGCTTTTAATAAGGGTTCAAAATCAATTAGGTTCAGATAAGGATTTAACAGGTTAAGGTTTATACCAAAAATCAAATCAGAATTTACAACAGATATATCAGGTTAAGGTTCAGAACAAGGTTCACAGATCAGATTCAATTACGACTCACAATTTCAGGGTTCAGAACAAGAGATCAATCAGAGTTCAGGAAAAAGGTTCAGAATACAAGAATCATAGCAGAGGTTCAAACAAAAGGTTTAAGACAAACAGATCACAACAAAGATCCACAACAGAAAGGGAACATAGCAATGGTATAGGGAATCCTAATAAGGAAAATGAAATACTGAGAGAAAAGGGAAAGAAACACCCTTACTGAAATAGGGCAGAATATCTGTACCTTATTAGCACAGCAGAAATCAAACAACAAACACAGAACACTGACCAAGACTTCTCCTTCTTCACACCTAAGGAAGAGGAAAACAGAATTACTAAAGTTCTTATTCAGATTATTATTCTTTTAGTTTATCTCATCATTTTATGTACTTTCTATTTTTAGTAACTTTTCAGATTTAGTAAGTTTCCATAATTAGCAGGATTTCCAGAATTTACATATATTATCATTTCAGATTAGGTTTAACCCTTATTCAGAGATTATTATGGAATAACAGTATATTTTATCACGTTACAGAAGTTTAGGGTTTTAAATGACAATTATACAAAGTTTAGGGTTTTAAATGTAACTTCATAAATTTACAAGGTCATTAGTGAAAATACTTTAAGTTACAGAATTATATGCTCATTTTATTCAGAAATACATCTTATTCCCTTAAGTTTCACAATTTACAGATTACACCCCTTTAGTTTCATAATTTACAAAATCAACCTTATAATTACACATTTTATAATTTAGACCCTACAACATCCATAATTACCAACCAAACATATTATATATCAAATTTACAGAATATATCATCAGAATTCAGTACTTTACATATTTGACCCCTCAGAATTCAGAATTTACATATTTAGCCCTTTAAGTTTACAAAACATATATATTAAATCATAATTACATAACAATTACATAATTAGCCCAAAAATCCTCAAAATTACACAACAACCTTTTTATATCAGTATTAACACAAAACAACTTCATAATTCCAGATTTACACTTTTGGTCCCTCACTTTTAATTAATTCCAATTCGAAACCCTAATTTCCCATTAATTCATTATTTTGCAATATTTACACTTAGGACCCCAAAGTTATATTTTTCCCACATCCCTACAGACTTGTATAATACTACAAAAATATCCTACAAGTTTCAAAGTTGGCAAAACACACCCTTATACTTTTTAGAAACAAATCGGATTACTTTTAAAATAGCAAAACCAAACCCTAACTTATCTAATCATTAAAACATCATGACACAATCATTAATTGCATTAATTTACTCAGATCCAAACCACAAAATACTAACCCTAATTCGATTTAGGGTTTTTCTCTAATTTTCTTAATTTTTCCATAAAATCCGATTTATCCAATAATTAAAATCGATTCATCCAGGCTTCTAAAAATTAAGGGGCTATTTTTCCTAGCTCATATTAATGTCAAAGGACATATAAAAAATATGGTTGCACCCCAGAAAGTTCATATAACACGATTTGCAATTTAAGTGTGTTTTAAGCCCTTTAATTTCATACGACTTATCTATAGTGCATGATTCGATTTTATCATTTTTCTTAGGTCATATTTAACGTGTATAACACTAGAAAAATACTAGAAAAATTTTAGAACATAAGGATTAAGAATTAAAAATAATTACCTCTTTTGTGATTCACCGAATGAAAACAATTACCAAGCATAAACGAAGGCCTCTAAATTCTTGTTCTTATTTTTCTTAGCTCCTTAGTACCCTAATGAACTCCAGAAAATTATTGGTTCGACTTCAGGAAGCTTGGGGAGGAGGGTGTCGAATTATTTTAGGGATTTAGGGAATGTCGGCCTAAGTTTTTAGGGATAAAAAATATAAACTTTGTATCTAATATTATTGAACCGACATTTAGAGGTTATTTTCCAGAATATTTTGGTCTCCTAATTTGATAAGGATTAGAATTTATTTTTGTAATATTTTCCATATTTATTTTGTATTTATCTTACTTATAATTAATTTACAAAACTTAATTTAAAGTAAATAAATGTAATTCGGTTCACAACTAATATGTACATGTGATTTCTAATTTTTGGACATTCAAAAATAATATTATGTTGTCCCAAAAATTAATTCGTTTCATATATGATTCGTTTTCAGAAGTTTGGAAAACGTTTCAGAATTTTATAAATGTTTTATTTAGGTTTTATGATATAAGGGGCAATTTGGTAATTTTACGGGTTATCTGAATTTCAGGTATTACATTGTGTGGGGTGATGGGCTGGTTAAGTTTGGGTTAAATGGGTTTTATGGAATGGGTTTTTATATAATTTGGGTTAAAGGGTTTAGGTGTAAAAGGGTTAGGATTGGAAGTGTTTAAACTTTAGGGACTTATGTTGCCAACTTCTGAAAATTATGGGACCATTTATGTCGATGCTGAAAAATATATCCAAGGACCATAAAACATAATTTTCCATTTTAAAAACACCCGGGGACCATAAATGTCATTTTTCAAACCCCAGGGACTAATTTTGACAACTTTTGAAATTCGAGGGACTAGACTTGTCATTTATGCAAACTTTGTTCATTTTTTATCTGTTTTTAATCATTTTGCATCTGAGACATATAAAAACACAATCTAATGATATTTTCTGTATTTTGAAGCATTTTGAAGTGTTTTTGACTGTTTTTGTAGTCTAAATGTGACAGAAATGATGAGTATTTAGACACTCATCAATCCCCCACACTAAACTATTGCTAGTCCCTAGCAATCTTTTATGAAGATTTAATGGATTTTTCTCTTTACCAGATATCCATCATTTCTGGAGTAGCCAAATGTTTCAGTTCAAGTAAGAACTATGGTACACTGATAACCATATGATTTTGAGCAAATCACCAGCTGCCAACGGATTTGGTTCGTCTTTACCAGAAGCCGTTTGCTTCTGGACTAGCCAACTCTTAGATAAAACAACTTATTATCTTTGGTGAGCTGATGACCAATTATGGTTTTCCAACTGCCTTTACCACAAGCCATAATCTTGCGGGCTAGCCAACTCTTCATCTTTTTAGGATATGGTGAGTCGAATACCATACAATTTTGGGCAAATTGTAAGCCATAAACGGATTTGATATATCTTTACCAAGAGCCGTTTGCTCCTGGATTAGCCAATCCTTTTGTGTGTTAGACATGGTGGACTGATAACCATTTGTTGTGTAAGTGCAAAACACTTAACACAAAAAAAAAAAAAAAAAAATTTTGGCCAAAAACGGGGGAATTAGATGGTATATATACGTGATTAAATTCGTGAGAATTCCCCCCACACTAGAAATGAATATTGCCCTCAATATTCAAAGTACCGGCTGTTATGCCGAAACTGAGAACGTAAAAGGGAAATATTACGGGCCATTTATTTTATTTTTGTGGTTAATTTTTTTTTTTTTTTTTTTTTTTTTTTTTTTTTTTTTTTTTTTTTTTTTTTTGAAATTTATATACAACAGCGGGGGGCATCTCCCCCACACTAGGGTAGTAGAAAGTAGAAAGAAGTCAGAGATATGGGTGAAAACCCATATGGTGTGCTACTGTTTTTGTTAACCGAGTCGCTAGCTTGACTCGACCCCGAATTCATTTGTTCTTGGGGAAGCATGTGGAAAAGAAAATCTCCATCGGACTTTCATTTAAAATGTTTGGATAAACATTGATGTACATGAAAGTTCCACTCCGATGAGATATATCCGGCTCTAAAGAATGATGAATGAAGATGCCGGGGTCAAAAACTTTGTCTTCACTCCCAAACGAGTGAATAAAAGGACAATCTACCTTGTAAGAGAGGAAAGGTAGAAAAACTCGAACGACATATGTGACGTCAATATAATGGCGATCCTCAAAGGGAAGTGTCACATATGTCGGAGAAAGAGCATCCGTGTGCATCTCGGGATCAAGTGAGGTCATATCATCGAGTTTAGGACTAAGAGAGTCCTCGACCTCATCGTTCTCTAACACTTTATCAAAGAGAGGATTTATTTCGCTAGAAAAGTACTCATCATCAAATTCAAAAAGAGAATTCGAATAGACTTTGAGACTTTCATTTGAAGCGTCCTCATCAGAAAGTGATTCGTCATCACTGGAGGAAAAATCATCATTTGCATTGAAGAGCGAGTTAGAGAAGATCCCGGAAGTATCCTCAGAAATGTCATGAGGATCACAATAAGACCAATCACACTCATTATAGGATATATCCTCAGACTCACTTGGGATTGGGATAAGGTTCTCAACACTAGACTTTATGAATTCGTCCGATTCCTTTTCAGGAATAGTGTCAAGATGCTCATCCCCCATAATGAGAGAGTCATCGGAATCCAAAGTATGTGATATGGGTGTGGATGCGGTGGACTGAGGGGGTTGAATAATGGAATTGTTCACAAAGATGGTATTCTCCCCTTCCTCATCTTCGTCATCGAGCATGCACGCCTGATCAAACAAGAAACGGTTGTGTGCTGCTCGTTCTATGGCGAGTAAATCTTCCATAGACTCACCATGACGATCATTTGGGTTATGTTTAATAGCCAGATTTGTAAGTTCAATTCGTATCTCTTGAAGTTCTTGGAATATATCTTCAGGAGATATCTGAGGCTGGCTTTGAGTGGTTTGATACTGTGGAGGATAAGAATAATCATAATTGTTACAAGGGTCATGCTCATAGACAAGCGGGTACCTTGTTTGACAATCAGAGCTATAGTGAGGACCTCCACAGTACTCACAACAATAGTATTGTTGTGATTGATGAAATGACTGATATGGATTTTGGTCATAACCAAGATTTTGCTCGTTACAAGAAACCTGCTCATAGACAAGCATGTCACTCGTTTGACAATCAAAATTTTGGTGAAGACCTCCATAATCAGCACTAGGATCATTTGGCACATTTAAGTTTTGGAAACATGGTTCTTGCCAAAATGAATTCTGAGGAAGGTTGCAATCCTTTTGAAAATCTGGATACGTGTTTGTATTTTCGATTTCAGAATTGCAACACACGCAAAGGTCAGGGACAAACCCACATCCTTTGCAGAAACATCGTCCACAAAGTGGATCATCCCCCAACGGATCTTCACAATATACGCAATATTTGGGTGAAGATGGTTGGGGTTGTGGAGGGTGGTTGGAAGAATCTTGAGAATTATCGACGGAATTAAGCTCTTCTTCGAGAGCTACTTCACACCAATAACAAGATCCACGATCCTTTGGTGCATGATTTCCACACCGCTCACACTTACACTTTGCACAACGAAGAGTGTCAATCAACGGGCTTTTACAATGAAAACAGTGATAGCCCAGTGACGACATAAGAATTAAACATAAATGAGGGTTAAGAAGATAGAATTAAACGGTTTAAGAGGATGAGAAAAAGAATTAAACGAATAGAGGGGATACGAAGAATATTTTTGGATTTTTAATAACATTTTTAAAAAAATTCAAAGGAAAAAAAGAAAATAAATTTTGAAATAAAAATCTTTTTGGGGTTTTAATAAGAAAATATTTACGAAACACGCAACGACAAACGAGATTTAAAAATTCGCGTCAAGCCTTCCCCGGCAGCGGCGCCAAAATTTGATTCGCGAGAATCAAGTCGTATTTATTTCCAAGGAGTACAACGGAAGTTGTATCCCCGGGTCGTTATCCCCAACGAAGGCTGAATGGAATTTGTGATCTCGGTTTGTGAATACGTGTTTTGAATGGTTAAACAAAGATGAGAGTTTGGGTTTTTACGCTAAAATAAGTAAACATATATTAAAAACGACTAAACATTTAAGAAAAACGATAACCTAAAGTGCACGAAAGTGAATACGTAAACGAAAGTTGAAAACGAACTAAATCGGGGAATACCCGAGCATAAACGTGAAAACGATGAAAAACTAAACCTACGAATTCCAAATTAAATTTCCTACATTCTAATCGACAAAAGAAAATTTTACGAAAACGAATTACATTTTTCTAATTAAAATCTAATTAAACATGATTTAAAATAAATTGTGAAAAGAAATTTTCATAAAAGTCTTAAAACTGATTTTTAAAGAAAATCAAAGTAAGCAAGAAAAGGGTTAAGTAAAAACTTTTACAAATTATAAACTAAAGAGACTAGGAGTAGAGTGGTGGTGTGGTGTGTTGCTGAGCAAGGGGTCCTGGGTTCGAAACCCAGACTGGTCAGTTTTGGTTATTATTTTCTTTCTTTGACTTTCTTTTTAAACTCTCAAATAATAAGTTACTGTGAGTAATTACAAAACTAAAAACTTTTTTAAACATGAAAGATAAGCTCAAACAAGCTTTGAATCAGCTGATTTGGACTGATCAGATTGCAAAGGTAAGAAAATGAGTTCAAAAAAAATACTTCAAAGTAAGCTCAATAAGTTACCTAACTACTAAAATGCAAAATAAACTATGGACTTAAATGGGTTCACAATAAGCTGTGAAATCCAGAAATAAGCTCAAAAAATGCAAATGGACTGTTAAAGCTAATACTAAACTAAGCGATGTTATGCTAAATCTAACCATCCTAAAGCTGATTTAGAATCAATACTCACAACTGACCAATACCAAAGCTAATACTAAACTAACCAATACTCACAACTGGTCACAACAACTTGCATAAGCTAAACAGAAAAATTTAAAATCAATAAGCTAGGTTACAATAAGCTGAAAACAGATACAAATTAGATAACCAGTAGTTTAAATCCACTAATAAATCTTGAATAAACAAACAACTAAATTAACCTTAATTAACTCAGCGAAATTACAATTACATTTGACTAAAATTAAAACTACACTACTGGAAACAAATTACAACTACAAAAATAAGAAAAACATACCGAAAAACTAAAGCTAGTTAAAACCTACCCTCAAACTAAACTACTCGACTCTTTTTATACACAAGATAAAAAAGAACAATACAATAAAAAATGAGTTCTTCGTCTTTTTCTTTTTCTGTGCTTCTTGTCTTCACCGTTGGATCAATCTTTGTGACCACACCAAGAATCTGAGCCGTTGGCTCTTTATTTACCTCGGATTGATGAGGTGGAGGGGGTACCCGTGAGTATTCTTTGGACTGAAGTGGTTGATGTGGACAAGGAAGGAATTTGGGGAAGAGGGTTTTGGTGATGGTGATGGTACTGTGTATGGGGAAGTGGGAGGTTTGGCGGGAATGGGATGAAGAGGGAAAGTGATGGTCGGATTTATTTTGACCTAATTTAAGTGTTAGGTGTTTTAGCAAAACAAAAAGAAGACCGGGTATTGGGTATTATTTGGGCTTTTGGGGTTGTGTGGGGTGATGGGCTGGTTAAGTTTGGGTTAAATGGGTTTTATGGAATGGGTTTTTATATAATTTGGGTTAAAGGGTTTAGGTGTAAAAGGGTTAGGATTGGAAGTGTTTAAACTTTAGGGACTTATGTTGCCAACTTCTGAAAATTATGGGACCATTTATGTCGATTCTGAAAAATATATCCAAGGACCATAAAACATAATTTTCCATTTTAAAAACACCCGGGGACCATAAATGTCATTTTTCAAACCCCAGGGACTAATTTTGACAACTTTTGAAATTTGAGGGACTAGACTTGTCATTTATGCAAACTTTGTTCATTTTTTATCTGTTTTTAATCATTTTGCATCTGAGACATATAAAAACACAATCTAATGATATTTTCTGTATTTTGAAGCATTTTGAAGTGTTTTTGACTGTTTTTGTAGTCTAAATGTGACAGAAATGATGAGTATTTAGACACTCATCAGTGACCAATACCACTTTTTGTACCAGTGCAAGTAGCAAAGCATACGCTTTTTTCACTTGCTAAATTTTCCAGCTTCTAGTCTGGGAGCAACAGCTGAATAGCGTCCTCCCTTTTTGTCGACAAGCTGGGGCACATTATATCAGCCATGGTAGGATCTTTGTTTACAAACCTGGCTCTGATACTACTTGTTGTTCCCATTACACAATTAGATTTAACTACAAAGTTAAGCTAATCATGTTCCATGACTGAGTAATGTATTGATTAATTTAAACAAATAAGTAAAACGTAAAAGATAAAAACACAAGTTTTTCAACGTTTAAATTCTTATTAGAAATTAATCAAAAGAATCTATACCCACGTGTTCGCGGAATAAACACTTGGGATTGAAACCACAAAGTATGGTATGTTCTCCTCACTAAACTCAAGCTATGCTTGAGTGGCAACAATGAATGAACCACTGAGCTATCTCAGGGACTAGGTTGCTCTTTGGGGGGAGAAAAGTGGTTTTGTGAATGTCTAAGCATTAAGTGCACAAAACTTGTCCACTTTTCTCTCGTATGATCCTATTTATACACAAGTATAAAAGTACACCCATGACTAAAAAGACAAACATAATGACCTAGCTAATCAGGACAAAATACAACAGTATTTTGTCACTATGACAAGAATCTATTTTGGGAATAGTTTAATACTGCTTTCTGAGTGACAGTGATGACACTGCTCTTGTTCTTAAGCCTTTCAGGGAAAGTTTGACTTTGGCCTAATAAGGACTTCTCCTTATCTTTTCAAACTCTTCCCGCCTTGTCCTGCCTTTCTTTCAGACTTCAGATTCTTCAGTCTTCATCTTCATTCATTAAGTTGTTGAGGAGAGTGGGGTTCAGTGAGTTATTGTCATCACTCACTGAACCCGTTATCTTCTTCTTTGGCTTAAGTAACACTCAGGAAGTTCTGCCTCACTGAATGTTGAATCTTTCTTCTTAGACCCGTCCTAAGCATCTTGAAGATAACTCACTGAGTGACTGTTCACTCAGTGACCTGAGATCGTTTAAGGTTGATTAACACTTGGGCTAATTTGTATTCAAATCCTTGTTATCAGGATGCTTGGGTACTTAATGGACCCAACAGATAATCAATATCTCTAAAAGATCACAATGATCTACTCTCACAAACTCTCAAAAGAAAAATGAACTTGATGTATGCTAGAATACAACAAGTGTGTAACAAATGTTACAAGTGCACTAACTACAACTACAACACTTTGTATCTTCTATGATACCTTGTGTTCTTCTCTTGCACTAGTAGAGGAATGAAGGTGATCACTTGGTTGGATGATTGGATCACTCTTTAAACAAAAGAAAACTAAACTAAATGATCAAGGAAAAAAGATGTGGTGAGAGTATTGAACTCAGAAAGTTGTGTGTGAAAAAGGATGCCCAAAAACTGTGAAGAGGGCTGGTATTTATAGGCAGAAAAAATCTAGCCGTTTTGGGGACACGGTACCAATAAATCACCCACGGTACCACTAAATTTAGTGGTACCATGGTACCGTGCCAGACAAAAATGCTTCTCTTTTTGTCTTTAGTGGTGAAAGTTTATTTGGGGAAGTTTGGAGCTGATTTTGGGGGAAAAAATAGCTGTTATGATATTTAAACTTTTTTTCCAATAAAACATTTCTTAATAATTCAAAAATAACTTGTAAGGTGTATTTTTGAAAAAAATGTTTTGTCTCATTAAAAATGTGAAGTTTTAAACACAAATTCACTTCTTTGATCATTTGTCAAGTTGTAAATTTGTTTATGCATACCTAGAGTGATTTGCGTAGAAATGAGATTTTTCGACTAAAAACTTGTGTACGTTAATTTTAACGTAAAGTGTTTTCACATTTTGTCATCCTCAAAACGTGAAGTTATCGAAAGATATAAATAACATTTTTAGAATATTATTTGCATCAACAGTCTAATCATGGTAGGTCTTCTAAACTCCTACTCTTACACTCTGCCCCCAACAATCCCTGCTTAACCTGCCGCAGGAAAAGAAACACAGCTGAGCTATCACTCAGTGAACATATATAAACAATTAACTGATAATAAGATGATCGAAATGAATACGGATCACATTATGTCAAATCAAAGAAAGGGAAAGAGCCTGCTGAGACAATGTCAGATGAAACATAATACAAAACGAATATGAATCAGATACTGAATCAGAGTGCATAACAAATATCAATCAATATAGGATCGGAGTGCATTGCCCAACTGCCTAAGCATGATACATGAATAGGAAAAACAATCATATCACAAATCATATACCGTCAGTTCCGAAGTTGTACATGGAATAGCTTGCTCACAATGTACCAGAATGTGATGGGGTGTAGGAACACACACCAACCAATCACCAGATACAGATACAGATTCCCTAGGATGCATCTATACGCCCCCTGCAAAACAAATCATATATATACACCTGCTCATGACAGACATATACACATATCATAATGGCCAATGTGCACAAATATCATAACAGAACAGAAGGGGACGCCGTGGATCAATCACACCTCCACAGAAAGTGTCATGCCATTGGTGCCTCAATGACATGGCCATGGTACCTCCATGGCTAGGGATACAGATACAGAAGCTGGGCAATACAAGAGCAATCATAATCATAATCATATCAAATACTGAACTGAAGTATATCATATCAAATACTGAATTGAATCATATCAAACGGATAACCAACGAATATCATAATGAGATAGCAAATCAAATATCAAAACGAATATCAAAACGGATATCAATCAGATAACAAAACGGATATCAATAGCAATAACGGATAACCATACCAATGGATGCCCTTACAGAAAAAGGATGGAATATCTGTACCTTAGCAAATGAAATGAAAGCAAACGGGAAAGTGAACACAAGGAAACAACTTCACGCCTTCTTAAACGAATCTACATGGATTAGGGTTCATAATACACTTATTAGCTCATTTAATGTCATAACGGATTCTTAATTACTTATTATCATTCATTAATGTGATTAGGGTTTCGATAATGAAATTAGGTTAACACACACTTAAAAGTATCCATTTTAATGTTCCAAAGTAATTAGGGTCAAAGCATATTTAATGGTGTTAGAATTAACCAAAACCCTAACTTATGTTAAATTTCAGGTTTTAACATGTTTTGGTCCTTTAATTTATGAATTTTATGACACACAAATGGTCTCCTAAGGTTCCACCAACTTTATCTGTGATTCCCACCTGAGTTAAGAACCTACCTTAATTTTTAAAGATTTTATTACTAAGTTCAAGTACCCTTTCAAAAATCGTTTTCCCAAACCTGTCAAATGAGACCTCATAATTCCTTATGGTTTTAAAACTAAAAATAAAAAACACCAACTAATTTTCAGACATCCAAAATACAGTTTTGTCATTTAAACTTGTAAAATCAAAAGACCATTTTCTCGACCACCAATGACCACAAAAATTGATATTCAGATAGCCCACATCCTAAACTAAGTTTTAGACTAAAAAATTATGCAAAAACATGTGAGTATCATAAAGTTTCACCCCATGCAATTAGACTTAATTTCTGGACAGTATGCAACACCCAAAACAACCCTAACACCTAACCCTTTAATGTGACAAAAACAACCTCAAATGCGACCAAAGTTTAACTAAACCACAACCATGACTCTAAGCTATATAATTCAGGTTACAACATGTTTTTAAAACATCAATTAACACACACTTAACTACACATGCAGCCACACATTCGAAATAGACACATAACGAGACATATATGCGTTATAATGAGACCAAACCAAGCCCTATGTCTAATTCCCTTTTCGGTATGATTGTAACATATGTTTCATAGGTTTAACTTAGTCAATATTACACATGTTTACAACCTACATGTCGACACCAAACCCATACATACAAACACAACAATAACGACACACACCCAATCACATAAAATCATTAAACAGGCCCTAGTTCAACACTCTCCCATACACACGACACATACATATCTATTCATATACATGACACACATATTCATTATTCCATAACACGACACACACAAAAACCATTTTCCAGCCCCTACATTGATTCACAAATGTACGAGCATTAAAGATTACATACGATCACACACACAACCAAGCCCTAATTTCTTATAATTGTGTACGCCCCATTAATTTCTTTTTAGGATTTTATTGCAGCTTTTAGGGTTTAAAAATGCTAATATGCCCAAGTTAAAGGTTAACAATGATTAATAATCAAAACATAAGTTATAAGGATTCAAAATGATATTTATCTCATATAGGTTCCAAATATACCGAATTTTAGGTTTATAAGTGTTTTAAGTAATTATTTAATTAAATTCAGGATTCTTATATAAATCAGGTACGATTCTAATGATTTTTAAAACACCTCAAATAAGCTCATTTAATTCTATAATTTTACCCAGTGATACATATATATCTTAAGTATTTTCCAGAATTTTTCCAAATTTTATTCATTAGTACAAGCACACAATAAAAATCACTCTTTACACGACTGTCCAGAAAATAAACTACTGAAACACCCAGAAAGTTTGCAATTAATTAACCCAGTTACACACTTCAGAAAAATCTATAAAAATTACAGGAAGCCAAAAATATCCTCAATATTACCCCGTTCAAATTATAGCTCTTAACCCCTCAATGTTTGGAAATTAAAATACAAAAACACCAGCTGAATTTTCAGACTCCTAAACTCAGGATTGACAACCAATGTTTTAAAAATCAGAAAGTCACCTTCCCGACCTCCAAAAATTATGAAATTTGATATCCAGATAGCACACATCCTGAATTTAGTTTTAGCCTAAAAAATCTTGCAAAAACACGTTTGTATCATTAACTTATTACCCTTGTAACACGACCCAAAATTTGGACAGCATACAACTGAGACAGATTCAACACAACCCTAACCCTCTTAAACTATAATCGATCCATATTAATTTCCTATGGTTTTTCCAAAATTCATTAGCCATATTTAATGTGTAATTAAGACATTATAGGGCTTGTAAATGTTAATATTAGGTCGACATGTTAAGAACAAATTCGACACCAAAGGATTTCATACAAACACGACACAAAACAAATCACATATGGCGTATATCTTTTAACTTGTGCATGATTTCGTGTGACATATTTAACGATAAGTAAACTTAAACAAAACATGATATGGACCAGATTAAACACCTTAGTTGTATAATAATCGTTTAGGGCTCGATAAGAATCATGGTACCTTTTGTCGAATCAAGGAAAACCGAATAGAACAAGAATATAGGACTCGGATCACACCACCAAACCACAACCAGGATCGACCACCAAGGCTGTAACCGTAACACCCGGTAAATTTCCTAAACATATTTTACTAGCCAAAACAGTTGCTTCTCATTTTCTTTAGCTTTTGAACTTCTTTTAACTTGTGTGGGTTTGAAAAACTATGAATATCTGTTTAACGCGAGCGTTATTCCCTTATCGAGCCGGCACAACCTAGAAAGCATAAAACGTATCGTAATTGCCAAAAAATATTAATTCTTGAAGATATCACATATTCATACATGTTTTCGTTGGAAAAATTATTTCGTGAACAATGGCGCAAATTTCGTTGATTTTCGAGTCCGTTTGGTATGTCAAATGGGTCCCACAGTGTTTATTGCAAAAGATTAGCCAAAATGGCAGAAATAGTCCCTCCGCCCCATATTTATATTTCACACCCCTCACATTTAATGTTACACTTTTAGTCCCTCCTCTAAAATATATATACCCCAAAAATAATATTTTATTTCATTAATACACACACACATCACTCATTTTCTCTCTCTTCCCTCTCTCTCTACCCTCACCGCCGGCCAACCCCCTCCGGTCGTCTTCCCCGGCGAGATCCCAGCCACTGAAAAATATTCCGGCCAAATTTTCCCGCCAAACCTTTTTATACCCCAAATTTATAGATCGGGCCACCCCGACCCTTGTTTCATCACCCACTCGCCATCACTCGCCACCAACGTCACCCACGCGCCACCCCGCCTTGCTGCCACCACACCGAGAACCACCACCACCCTCCTCTTTCATTTCCTGACGGTAAAACAACCTAACGCGCCCTTCATTTTTATTTTCTTTAATTTTATTCAAAACCTTAATTTTAGTTTTTATTAAATCCGATTAATACTAGTGTTTTTATGAATAAAAATGGTTATAAAACTTGTATAAAACTCGTGTGGAAACCCCCCTTCTTCTCGGCATTAACTCGGTCAACTCAGTCAACCACCGAGTCAACTCGGTTGACTCGGTGTGGATAGTGATTTTATTTGCTTCATTTTCTTTTATTTTGTTGTTGTTATTATTTTGATTGGAGTTGCAGTCGTTATGGGTCCGTTTGGTTGTGTTTGGGTCTCGGCAGCTACGACAGGCCAAGCCGTGACTCACGGCGAGTCACGGCAAGGCGAGGTGTAGTTGTTAGGTTTAGTATTAATATGGTTCTTGAGTTGGATTCGGCTATGGAGTTGTTTTTGGTTTTGAATTTGTGTTGCGGTTTGGATTGTAATGTGTCAACTGGAAATCTTTATTTGATAAAGGGTTAGAGATTGTTGCAGATTAGAGTTGGATTAGGATTAGATAGTGTGGATTCGGTTGTGTTGTGTTGGATTTAGTTGTGGCCGAGAGCCTCAACGGCTCGGGTAGAGTCGAGCCGTGACTCATGGCGAGTCACGGCCAAGTTTAATTACTTGTTATTTGTGTATTTATTAAATTTCGTCGAGTCGTGATTATTAGTTTTAGGCGTTGGTTGTTATTTGTTTTACTTTATTTATTTTCGGCGAGTCGTGGATTATTAGTTAGTCGTCATTTAGTTTATGTGTTTTACTTTATTTATTAGATTGTCGAGTCGTGTTATATTAGGCTAGACGTTTATTATTATTTATTTGTTCGTTTGTTATCGATATGAGGGTTTCGGATTATTTGAAAAGAGATATGGGATATAAATTGCAACATGTGAGATACTTAATATATAACGATTTGTACTTGGATAATATTGTGATGATGTAACATTGTGGACAAGGATTGGACGTATTGGATTTACGGTATTGGTTGATTGGACTATTATGGACCCTTTGGTACACGAGACGGAAGGATAAGTTAGACTCATAAGAGCTTAACCTATCTGGACCCGAACTATACAAAATGGTCGATAAAACTAAACAACTAATATATACGCGAATAATATGTCCAATTATATATTAAAACTTGTAAAACTTGACGATAATTGAATTATTCAAATAAGTCGTATGACTTGGGAACGTCTTATAAACGGGCACTTCATGCCGAAATTTTGTAAAATCTTTTATAAACTTAAATCATTTATGAATTAGTAAATGTCCTAAAATATTTTCGAAACTCTTAGGTTTTAACGGTTGTAGCATCTATTTTGGGAAAACGGGGAAAAGCCGAAACTATCTATCGATGTTGTTTATTTGTTGTTTATTCTTTCACTAATTTTGTTCCTCCTTTCGTATTCTCTTCTTCTTCCTCTCTCGTCCTTCTTGAGTATTCGCTCGTATTCGCCGACTTATTATCTTTTTTACCTTTCTTGTCTTCCACACGAGTCTTAAACTTTCCTTTTCTTTCAAACGCCATTGAAAACTAAACCTTTTTATTATAACATAAGTATTCAACGAACGCTACTTCATAAATTACTTGAGTATTATTTCTGAACCATGTTATAGAGAGCCATAGGTTATAGAGAACTGGGTATTTTTGGGAAAAGGGATTTTCGAAAACCCAGACTATAACTATTTTTATGAAAACTTAAATCCTATGACCGACACGTGCCTGCCTGCCAAGCCGATGCCTCATTGGTAATTCTGTTTCATAGCATATTTGTTGAGTTATTAAATGTTGCATTGATAAGATGTATGTCTTGCTACTAGATGGTTTATATTCCACCTCTTTTTCACTATTCACGGTAAGTATTTTCATATACTTACATCGATGCACCGAACCTGTCGTGGAGTTACGCTATTTCCTTGCGTAACCGCATTATTTGATTTCGAGTTTGGACACTTGTTGTGGTTTTTAAAACGATTCTATTGTAAGGAACATACACTACTAGAAAAAGGGCCTTTAATGACACACTTTTTATGACACACACAATATAATGACACGCAAAAGTGTAAGTCATAAAAAAACTGTCATAAATTGTAAAATCTGAAGGCCAGACGACAGGCATTTTTGTGTGTCATAAAATTCGTGTCATATCTCAAATTTTTTTAAAAACACGGACCATGTCTTGATTCCACCATTCGACTCTCACCCTAACTCATTTCATTCACACTCTAAAACACACACAATAAACTCTCCACCACCGACAGCACCACCGCCATCCGACGCACCACCACCATCCGACGCACCACCACCGGACTCCACCTCCACTGACACCACCGAAACTCTCCACCCTAAAGTTTTGAGGTATTTTGATATATCTATGATTTTTGAACATTATTTTTGTAGATCTATAATATTTTTCGTTATTTATAGTTTTTTTTGTAGATGTACAGATTTTTTTGTCGATCTATAATTTTTTTTATAGAACTATTCATTTTATTTGTAGATCTAAAAAATGATGTCAAACTTGCCAACAAGTTGGTGATTTCAGAGTTTCACATGCTTGGTTGGATTAGGCTTTGCTACGTAGTACTAGATACAGAATATGACATCACAAATGAAAGTGAAAATCTTAGCAAAACTACCAGAAAGTAATATGGGAACAGTTTAACTAGATATTTTAATACTTAGTCAATGGTTGTTGCGCATTTTACTTGAAGTTTGATATCTGGGAGAGCCAAAGTGGAGCTAGCTACTAGTTCGTAATGGCATAAGTGCGTAGAGGGCATAAGGGTTGCTTTGTTTTCAAACAGCAGGGCATAAGGTTTGGTAATAAATAGCAATACACAGTTACACAAATCTTAGTTACCATTCAATTGTTGTATGCGGCTTACGTATTATTGTTCCATGTTCATTATCACTTGACATTTCTACTGGTATCTTATCAGGGGATAAATCAGCATGGAGGACCGATGAAGAATTTGCAAGAGAAATGTTAGCCGGTATCAACCCTGTTAGCATTCGTCTACTCAAAGTAAGTAATACGGAGCATATTCCTAAGTATTAGAGTTATAGTATTTAGTTTCTTAATTAAATGCATTCATTTGTTTGATAGATGGAAGATTGAGAGGAAGGCTAGGGAATCCAGCTAGCTTAGAACACTGGATTACAACAGGTACCCCTTTAACAGTCAAAGAATTGACATATGAAGTTAACTTTGAATGGGATGAGGAGACAGGACTTCCGAGAGCATTTGTTGTGAAGAATCATCACCATAATGAATTTTTCCTCAAGACCCTCGCCCTAGAAGATGTTCCAGGCCATGGCCAAGTCCATTTTGTATGTAATTCATGGGTTTATCCAACAAAACGTTACACCAAGGACCGTGTGTTCTTTGCTAACAAGGTACTTACCTTTAAACACTTAGTCGTAAAATATAATTGATTTATACATTCTACTTATATCAATCGAGCAAGTCACTTAACATATTGTTGTAGGCGTATCTGCCTGGTGAGACTCCTGAATTACTACGTCCATATAGAGAAGAAGAATTGGTCATCTTGAGAGGTAATGGCTCCGGGGAGCTTCAAGAATGGGACAGGGTTTATGATTATGCCTTCTACAATGATTTGGGAAATCCTGATAACGATCTAGATGATGCACGACCAGTCCTGGGAGGATCTGCTGAATACCCATACCCTCGTAGGGGGAGAACCGGAAGACCATCAACCAAATTAGGTAATTCAAGATATGATCTTTATGTTGATGTTTTATTTGTTTGCATATTAATTACATGAGTTATTAACACATCCTATAATTTTGATAGATCCTAAAACTGAGAGCAGGCTTCCTCTTCTTAAGAGCTTAAGCATATACGTTCCTAAAGACGAACGATTTGGACACTTGAAGTTGTCTGATTTCCTTGGGTTTGGATTAAAGTCGATTGGTCAATTCCTTGTGTCTGAGCTTCAGGCTTTAGCTGACAGCACTCCAACAGAATTTGACAATTTTGATGATGTGCTGAAGATGTATGAAGGAGGAATCAAGCTGCCTGAAGGTCCGTTACTTGATACAATTCGGAAAAACATTCCTTTTGAATTGTTGAAAGCATTATCGGAAACAGATGGAGAGGGACTTGGTAAATTCCCGATGCCGCAAGTCATTGAAGGTACTGAAATTTAGAGTAGTGAAATCATGTTTCCTTCGATCATATATGAATAAAAAAGCTTTGTAAAGTTTATTGTTCCATGTTCATTATCACTTGACATTTCTACTGGTATCTTATCAGGGGAATTTTAGAATTTTAAAATAACTTGTGGTTGTATGAAACACATTGTTTTGATATATATGAAATTCGCTCTTTTGATATTTGTGTATTTATTTGTATTATGAGATTAACTGCTATTTAATGTGTGGATATTAGTAATTTTATAAAAAATATATATTTTTTTTAAAAAAATTTGAACCATGACACGCAAAAAAGGTGTCATAAAAGTGTGTCGTAAAAGCGTGTCATAAATTCATGACGCGCGAAATGCGTGTCATAAAGCTTTATGACGGGTCGATCAATGACACCAAAAAGCGCGTCATCTGACCCCTTTTATGACACGCAATGCGCGTCATTAAAGGCCTTTTTTCTAGTAGTGATAGTACTAGTATAACTAAACTGAGTATCCTAAAATTCATTGATTCTCGGTTGAGAGTAGACTGATCACCTATAATCAACCAAGGATAGTGGGGACATGGCCTGATCACCTATGTCTCAGAAATGAATTTTGTGATACTGGGGGTAGTTATAACAAGATTATGTTTCGGACTGACTTTCTATTTTTAAATTTGGGAATGGTAAAAGTTTTGCATATGTGCACGAGCACCGAATATCACGAAGGTTTACCCACACACACGACACACTGGCATTACAACACCTCATTAACTGTAATACTTCTGGCACTGCTATATCTCTCCGCTTATATGGAATAATTGTTCGTCGCCGTCTGATTACGTTCGCACCGGGTCAGGTGAGACCCGATTGGTCGCCATTTTGAATTCAAATAGTTTATTTTAACTTGTCCGATATCATAATAAGCACATTTTGAGTTTATTACTTGGTTTTGGCTTTATTTGAACTTGGATTGCTTAAATTCTTGATTTTTGAGTCTTGTTGTGGATTTGATTTTGCTTCTTCAGCCTTGTTTTGTTTTCGGTTATGTTACGGTCACTGCTACCCCAAACCTTACAATTAATGGATGAACCGAGTAGATCACTAGTCGTCTAAGAATGACTCTTCTTTAGCACTTGTAGGATAAACCTCTTGATGGAAGTAAACAATGAAGTAACCATTGAATATTTGGCAAGACCTAGAAAACCTACAATAGGTCAATTTGTAACCCAACAGAAGCTTTAGGAACTTATGTAGCAACCCGAGCCCCTATTTTGGGAAAAGACACCTAACCTTTCACTTATCCCTCGGGAATACCAGTAGTCTATCTTAATACCCCTTTATAAAACAATGAACTGCGATAGGTATTTTACGAAATATATATATAAATCGATATGATATTGTGAAAACGATATTTCTAGAAAAACTATTTTTGGATGCGTTATTTTGGGTACGCTATTTCAACATACAGTTTTAAAACTATCTGGTACGGTCAACATTAGTTTTTGCTATTTTAAAAGACGTATTATATTGATGTACTAATTTTGGGAACTGTTTTGAACACACCATTTCGAGATACACTATTTATTTACAAGATATATGAATATACTGATACGTTATTTTGAAAACATTATTTCGGGAAAGACTGTTTTGGATACGTTATTCTGGTAGCACTATTTAGACATAGCCATTCTAACATACCATTTCGAATACTATTTAGGACGGTCAACTCTAGTTACACTACCTTGAAGACGTGACACATTGGTATAATGTTTTAGGAGCTGTTTCGGATACACTAGTTGGGACACACCATTTTGAGACACGCTATTTTGAAAGTATTATTTTGGAAACATTATTCAGGAATACTATTCGAAAGCCATTATTGAAGACATTACTACTCTAGAATTACCTTAGACCACTAGGTCACATATCACATTTTTCCCCTGCCCCTCAACTTGTGAGAAAACTCGATTACACCGCATTAAAAGCCGACGAGTTGGATGACATTGTTAGATGCCTTAGGAAGTAATCTGTGATTGGAATGAACACCTTAATGGTCTAGTTGAACCTTGGAAATTGTAAACGAGATAATAGAATTCATGAGGAAACTTAACTCTTAAGTTTGTAAGTGAAGTTACTTGTATTGACCATGATAGAGGTTCGCCATAGTGTTCGTATTTCGAAGCTAATACTGATTTAGATAATCCGAATTCTGTTGGTTAGGGTTTTGTACAAACTATGGATCATTAACCGTTTATCCCAAATGATCATTAACCGTTTAACACTTCTACACTTTAACCCTGGGCCCAATCTATTTACTTTTTACCAACCACTCTAGTACACCTACTTTTTTACAAACATAGGGTATATGAAACCTACTTATTATATTTATACACGATCTATGTGGTTACACTTTTCACTATAACTAGCATCCATAAATCTTCATTAGTCGTTTTCAATGCTTTTATTTCTACCTCTTTTGTCTACTAAACTCTTTCCACATTAAAACTTTACACCTTAACCGTGGGTCCATAACCCACAGGTCGTCAGCTATAGCACACTCATTAACATTCATTGCTCTTTTTACGCATCTTAAACATATTTTACCCTTCAAACACGTTCGTTTTAATAATCACTACTAAGGGGGCATATTAGCCGCGATGAAAATAATTTCAAAACGTTACTTTAACTCCGTACATACTTATCTCATTCTCACTTACATTCGTAACTTAACGCATTTTTACTCTCGTATTTTTACTTATCTCATTTTGGTCAATTACACACTTAAACAATACAGTTTTATTTCAACTTTTACGAACCATCATATCTCAATTACGTTCCATATTTTCACTATTATTTAATCAAAGTGCCAAATGCAACTATGCAATTACTATCCACTATAACATACTTATCGTCACATTATTTCACTTTTTAATTCGCTATCTTAGCAATTATCTAATAAAGCTTTCCTATAAGTAACCAAACCGCTTACTACATCATTTCACTTTCCATTTTTATTACCACTATGCACACATTTACACAAATCATTTTCAACTATTTTACCGACCCTTTTACGGCCATTTTACAAAATGTTTTATTACTATATCCTACCAAAAAAAATAAAATAAAATAATAATAATAAAATAAAATATTATTATGTTACAAATTATCTCGCCATTACTTTACGAAGCTAATTTACTGTCACCCGACGAACTATTTTACTGCTAAATCACTAAGTAAACTACAGCTTTGCTAATATTTACAGATAATAAATGATTTTCTTATTACTCTATGCATTGTTTTACAAATCATCACACAAGTTATTGTGTAACCCGATCTTTATCTTTCTAACATATCACAAATTTAACTCTAAATATGTTATTTTATAAATGATGAATCGTTCTCTATCACTATATAAACTGTTCTACAAATTATTTTATAAAATATTTCACCATCACTATGTGAACCATTTACTACCATGAAAAGTGTTTTCATACTTGTAACACCTAAAATCCGTAAGCACGTAAAATGACCATAATGCCCCTATAATTTAAAAAACTATTTAAAAGCTTGTAAAGTATACAATAAATTCCAAACTTCTGACAATGCACAAGTGATGCTCCCAAATAAATTTAACAACTTTATTTAACATTTATATAAGTAGCAAAATTACCAAAATGCCCCTAGCAATTGCCGAATGGATTATAATTAATTATATTATGATTTTAAAATGATTTAAATTAAGTAATTAAGGAAAATATCAATCAAATATTTCCCTAACCTATTTTGCCGAGAATTCTGGCCCAAGCCCTCCCCATTGACTCGGCAATTCCATCTTTAAAGCAATCCATATCCTTGTTTCTCCTAAACCCTATTTGCCGAGTAGGAAGATAAACACACAAGAAATTCTCTAACCTCCATCCGGTCCTCTAAAGTCACCAAAGCAATTTTCTGAGCTTGAAAAACATCTAAGGAGTCCTAGAAAGATCAGGTTGAATTCGTTTGTGGCTTGGTTCGTTCGTGGGGAATTTATTCTTGTCGCTAGATCGGTTTTAAGGTAAATTCGTTTAAAATTCAACAAAGCTTTGTAAAATTCGATTCTCATTTTTCCTGGAGTTCTTATATCATGTGTAATCTGCGAAAATTATGTACAAGGTGAATTGGTTCCATTTGAAGCTGTGGAGAAATTCTTTTGTCAATAGCCTATCCGAGAAACCACAAATTCGTGCAGCACTCTCTACTCGTTCTAAAAATCTTCTGGTATTTTTCCCAGCTTCTATTGATCGTATATATCATGAGAAAAATAGTAAAAACGATCCATGCATTGTATATAATTCGTATGATAATTATTGTGTTTTATAAACCCTAAATCGAAATAAATCTAAACATCATGCATGCGATTTTTCCTGGACAAATGAATAATTTTCGTGGGCTCTATGATCATCAAACAACACTAGAAAAATGCTTATTTGATTTATTGAGGCTTAAAACTATTTTTGGTGAATTATGTTATAATCGGCTAAAAAGGAAAAATAAGAACAAAAATACCTAACGAGCCATCTAGGGTTTAAAACTAATAAGATCTGATGATTAAGGAACAATAATGATGTGTAAATGATGGCATAATTATTTGGGTCGATTAGGGTTTATTTTGATATATTTTAGTGTGTACCGATTTGTAAATAAATATAAAAGGGGGTGTTTTGTCAATAATAAAATTCATGGGCTATTTTTGTCATGTTATATAAATCATGTGTGACCTGTAAAAATTATTAAATGGAGGGCCTATATGTAAAATTTGTGAGAAATGAATTAAGTTGTAATTGTTATTTCGAATTGGAAATTTAATAAATACAAGGACTAAACATGTAATTTCTGAAAAGTTGAGGTCGATTTGTGTTATGAATGATATTCAGGGACTAATGTGAAAATTTGGATATTTATTGGGCTAATATGTAATTATTATTAATTAATGATTTAAATGTAAATTCTAAGGACTTAATATGTAACTTTACTAAATGGAGGGACCTAATGTGTAAATATGGAATAATTAAAGGTCTGATTGTATAACTCACTAAAATAAGTACTCATGATGTAAATTTGATAAACCAAGGGTTTAATGTGTAATTATGCATGTTTGAAGGTTTAAAATGTAATTTTGGAAGTTCAGGGGTATAAAATGTAAATTGTGAAAACCTGAGGACCAAAGGTGTAAATATGATAAAGATACTTTGTCTCCAGCAAATATTGATCTAATTAAGCTATGTACTAAATATTTCTAAAAGTGGAAACCTTCTAATTATGGAAACTTTCTAAAAGTGGAAACTTACTAAAAAGGGAAAATTACTTAAAATGGAAAGATGGTTAATTAAGAATGATTTGTAATCCCCTTCTACTCCTTTAGGTGTGAAGAAGGAGAGACTTTGAGCTTTCCCTCATTCCTGTGCTTGTTTCTATTTTTGCTTTCGGCATAAGGTACGGATACTCTGCCCTTGTTTCTGTAAGGGTTCCTATACACTATACATTGATGTTGACTTATGATTCTGTTAAGGATCCCAAGCCATTGCTATGATCCCCATTTGTTTATGATCCTTTGCTGTGAACCTTGATCTGTTGAACCTTTGATTTGGACCTTTGACACTAGTTCTGAACCTTTGATATGAACCCTCTGTTATGAAACCTATTATGATGAACCTTATGATATGACACATCTGATATGATATGACTCTTAGTTTGATACCCGAGCCACCTTTCTGTTACCTAGCCAGGAAGGTAACCTGGCCGTGTCTGTGATGCACCACTGGCATGACTCATGTGTGGGTGAGTGATTCCTCACACCGTCCCCATTCTGATTATGATATGCGCATTACTTTGATTATGATTATATATGTTCTGGGGGGCGTATGGATTGCAATCCTAGATCTGTTCTGTTTAGTGGATTTAACTGTATATGCTATGATATGATTTGTCTGGTGACTGGTGCTGTGTGCAATACACGCCTTTCATAATTATCTGGGAGCTGATCACTCCATTTGATACATGAGGTCACCCCTCATATTATCTGGTTGCCTAAGAGGTATCCCCTCTGCATGTGTATGATTATGAGTATGATATGATATGATATGTTTCTGGGCTCGTGGTAGATGACTATCCTATTCTTCTCTTATTACCCATTTGTTCTGATTTATACCTTATGATATTTCCCAGTGCTTCATTATATTTCTGCTTCATTATCTTGTTGTATTATGTATCTGTTCACTGAGCTTTGTAAGCTCAGCCGCACGTTTTCTTTTCCGTGTGCGGCAGGTATCTAGCTGGGAGATGGATTTATGCTTGGGATGAGAGTTAGTGGAGCTTTTGCCTTAGATAATGTCCTACCCTAGTCTTACCATCTTGTTTCAGCATTTTGATATTGGATTTTTTTTTCGTTATGTATTTCCTTGGGATTATTTCTTCCTTTCATTTGAGACTTATGTATTGAATTCCAGTCGTGTTGACTTGGTTTATTTAATGATTATGTTTATTGGCTTCCGCTGTGAATATGTATGTATGCTTTGATTTGTCACCATAATGTGATGCTTCTACCCTTGCCGGGTTGGGGTGTTACAATTATGGTATCAGAGCCAGGTTTGCGACCTGTCGTACATAAGCTTTGGCCTGTGAAACATGTGGACCATAGGATTTGACCCTTAAGTTTTAAGTTTTGACTGGTGAGGCTTTGGGTAGGCATAGGTTTCTGTTTCGTCTTCCATTTCGTGCTTATTTTCCCTTATGTTTTGCTAATTCTTTTCATGATCATTCAGATGGTGAACACTCGCTTTACTCAGTACACTAATGGGGATGATGGCCCCAATTTTGAAGAGATGATAGCCGCTGCTGTGGCTGCTGCTCTTCCGCGAGTGGTGACTGAGGTCACCAATAATATCAGGAATGGGGCTGGTCCTTCTGGAGGTGGTGGTGGTGGCGATGCTCAACCCACTGCTCCACCCGCTGCTCCCCCAGCTGGTATCCACGTGTGGATCGAGAGGTTTAACAAGCTAAAGCCTCTCTCTTTCAGGTCCGCTGCTACTCCCCATGAAGCGGAGGACTGGATCACGCATATCGAGAAGTTGTTTCGTGTTCTGGGATGTGCTGACGAGTTTAAAACTCGTTTGGCCACATTCAAGCTAGAGGGTGATGCTCAGAATTGGTGGACTGCTCTTGTTCAGGCCAAAGGGGATGATTTTGCTGAGACTTGTTCGTGGGCAGATTTTATTGAGACGTTTTATAAGCAGTACATTCCTATGGCAGAGCAGCTGAGGTACGAGAGGGAATACGGGTCTATTCGTCAGGGTGATCATGAGTCTTCTGGAGATTTCATGCAGCGTTTCTTACGTCTGGCTAGTTTCGTGGGGCCAGAGGTTACTGGGGATTCTGTTCGACAGGCTCGTCACTTCAAGTGGGCTCTTAAGAAGTGGGTGTTAGACCGGATCGTTAACACTCCATTTGATGATGTGGCTAGTGTTCAGGATGCCGCGCGTAACATCGAGTTGTTACATGCGGACAGGGTGTCTAATAAGCGTGATAGGGATGGTAACCGGGTAGATTTTCGGGGTCGGCAGGACCAAAGGCAGGATTCTCGGGGTCATGGTCGTCAGGACCAGAGACAGGATTTTCGGGGTCGCCAGGACCATGGGCATGATCAGCAGGGTCGCCAGGACCGAGGTGGTGACTATAGGCGACAGGATTCTAGGAACCAGGGCCGACAGGATTATGGTCGGTATGGTGGTGACCGTCAGGGTCAGGGTCAGGGTGGTAATAACCGGCGTAGGGATTCTCAGCAGTATCAGCAGTCAGGATCTTCAGGTCAGAGAGGTTCTGTTCAGGCTCTACCTCCTCCTCCCTTATGTACTACATGTGGGAAACCACATCCGGGTCCTTGTTATAAAGCTTCTGGTGGTTGCTTCTCTTGTGGATCTACATCGCACAAAGTCAAGGACTGTCCTAAGAAGAATGTTGGTGAACCTAAAGTCGATACTAGGACCGCTCCTAATTCAGGCCGGGTCTATTCTTTGACACGTGACCAGGCAGCTAGCACCTCAGGTACTATTACGGGTTTTCTGTATATTGGAGATCGTATTGTTTTCGTTTTATTTGACACCGGTGCTACACATTCCATAATATCCACATCACTTGCAAATAAAATAAACGTAAACCCAACTCAATTAATGAACCGAATATCTATTGCTACCCCGATGAAAACTCATGTGATTATTGATGTTGAGTATGTTAATTGCCCTCTCCGTTTCGATGATCGTATTCGTCCTGCGAACCTTCTTCCCATTGATATGGTTGATTTTGATATCATTCTGGGCATGGACTGGTTAGCTGCCCATAAGGCGACCATTGATTGTTATGCTCGTACGGTGATCTTTGGAAATCTTCATTATCCTGATTTTGTTTATTCTGGTTCCCAACCTCTGAAATCTGTAAAGATCATTTCGGCTATGAAAGCCCGGACATTGATTTCGCATGGCTGTCTTGGTTTTCTTGCTTCTATTAAAGATACCTCTGTTGATGTACCTAGCATTGATAGTATTCGTACTGTGCGCGATTTCGCCGATGTATTTCCGGATGAACTTCCTGGCATTCCTCCTGTCAGGGAAGTCGAGTTTAGCATTGATCTGATTCCGGGTGCTGAACCCATATCTAAAGCTCCTTACCGCATGGCACCGATTGAATTAAAGGAATTAAAGGAGCAATTGCAAGAACTGTTGGAAAACGGTTTTATTCGTCCGAGCGTATCTCCTTGGGGTGCTCCCATGTTGTTTGTTAAGAAGAAAGACGGGAGCATGCGTCTTTGTATCAATTATCGGGAGCTTAACCGCATTACTATTCGTAACCGCTATCCTCTTCCTCGCATTGATGATCTGTTCGACCAGTTGCAAAGAGCGAGGCATTTCTCTAAAATTGATCTGAGATCTGGATATCACCAGCTTAGGGTGAGGGAGCAGGATGTTCCCAAAACGGCCTTTCGCACTCGGTACGGTCACTATGAATTCTTGGTTATGCCTTTTGGTCTGACCAATGCTCCTGCTGTGTTTATGGACCTAATGAACCGGGTATTCCATGAATTTCTCGATAAGTTCGTCATTGTCTTCATAGATGATATCCTTGTGTACTCTAAAACCGAGGCGGAGCACGAGCAACATCTTAGTATGGTTCTGGAGATTCTTCGACAGCAGCGATTGTATGCAAAGTTTTCGAAGTGCGAGTTTTGGTTGGATCGAGTGGCTTTCTTGGGTCACATTGTTTCTGCAGACGGCATCACGATGGATCCGGCGAAGGTTGAAGCTATCACAAAATGGCCAAGACCTACAAATGTGACGGAAGTGAGAAGTTTTCTGGGGCTCGCTGGGTATTATAGGAGATTTGTTGAGGGCTTTTCGCGTCTTGCTTTGCCGTTGACACAGTTGATGAGGAAAGGGGAAAAGTTTATTTGGACTGATGAGCGAGAGAGTAGTTTTGAGGAGTTGAAGAAGCGGTTAGTGTCTGCACCTATCTTGACTCTTCCATCGGGTTCCGGCGGTTTTCAGATTTATAGCGATGCATCGAAGAAGGGTTTAGGATGTGTCTTGATGCAGCACGGGAAGGTGATCGCCTATGCTTCGAGGCAGCTGAAGCCTTACGAGGTGAACTATCCGACGCATGATCTAGAGTTAGCGGCTGTGGTCTTCGCGCTAAAGATTTGGCGCCATTATTTGTATGGAGAGACTTGTGACATTTTCACCGATCATAAGAGTCTTAAATACATCTTCACCCAGAAAGAGTTGAATATGAGACAGAGGCGTTGGCTAGAGCTTCTGAAAGATTATGATGCTAACATCCAGTATCATCCCGGTAAAGCAAATGTAGTCGCTGATGCTCTGAGTAGGAAATCCGGTATGATTGCGAGTTTGGAGTTTGAGCCCCGTATTTTGCATGATTTAGAGCTTCTTGATGTGGAGTTTTGTGTTCGTGGTCATGGCGGTTATTGGGCTAGCCTTACGGTGGAGTCCAATCTTATCTTGCGAATTAAGGAAGCCCAGAAAGAGGATGGTGAGCTGTGGTCTATAGTTCAAAATGTTGAGGACGGCAAGCAATCAGAGTTTAGAGTTGATGATTCCGGTGTGGTGTGGTTTGAGGATCGTCTCTGTGTTCCCAACGATCCTGAGCTTAGGGAGGCTGTTCTATCAGAGGCTCATAGTTCCCCTTTTACTATACATCCTGGGTCTACCAAGATGTACCGGGACCTTAAGCAACATTTCTGGTGGAGTGGCATGAAACAAGATGTGGCTTCGTTTGTATCTAAGTGTTTGACTTGCCAGCAGGTCAAGATTGAGCACCAGAGAGCTAGTGGGTTGCTTCAGCCGTTGGAGATTCCGAAGTGGAAATGGGAGGAAATTTCCATGGATTTTGTGACTGGTTTACCTCTTACTCGTAGGAAGCATGATGCGATTTGGGTGGTCGTCGATCGACTAACCAAGTCTGCTCACTTCCTCCCTATTCGTGTGGACTACAGTGTTAGTAAATTGGCGGACATATTTCAGCAGGAAATCGTTAGGCTTCATGGTATGCCTACGGCTATTATATCAGATAGGGATCCACGGTTTACGTCACGCTTCTGGAAGGGATTGCATAAGGCATGGGATACGCGCCTTAAGTTCAGTACAGCTTTTCACCCTCAGACGGATGGTCAGTCGGAGAGGACCATTCAGACTTTAGAGGACATGTTGAGGGCATGTGCCTTAGAGTGGACTGGTAGCTGGGACGATTATTTGTGTTTGGTAGAGTTTGCTTATAATAACAGTTGGCACGCGAGTATTCGTATGGCTCCTTTCGAGATGCTATATGGTCGGAAATGTAGGGCTCCGGTTTGTTGGAACGAGGTAGGTGAACGCGTTATTGAGGGTCCAGAGTTAGTTCAGATCGCAACTGAGAAAGTGGATGTTGCTAGGGAGAAGTTAAAGGAAGCTAGGGCTCGTCAAAAGAGTTATGCTGACAAGCATAGGCGTGACTTGGAGTTTCGTGTTGGTGATCGGTATTTCTTAAGGTTTCGCCGTTTCGAGGAGTTAAACGTTTTGGAATTAAGGGCAAGCTCAGTCCTCGATTCATCGGACCGTTTGAGATTTTGGATCGTATCGGAGAAGTTTCGTATCAGTTTGGCTCTTCCTCCGCAGTTATCACATGTTCACGACGTCTTTCATGTATCTCTCCTGAGGGGATACAATTATCATCCTCTGCATGTGGTGTCTTACCCTTTTGATCAGATCCAGCCAGATATGTCTCTTTCCCGGAGGAGCCGGAAGCTGTCCTTGATCGCCAAGAGCGAGTTATGAGACGTAAAGTCATTCCCTTTGTTAAGATTCTTTGGCGGAACCACCCAGAGCGGGAAGCTACCTGGGAGACCGAGGAGTCTATTCGAGCTAGTTATCCTCATTTTGTTTTCTGATTCTGGTATGTCTCTATTTTGTTCTGGTCCGTTTCATTTTGAATCTTTTCAAATTTCGGGGACGAAATTTTTCTGTTAGAGGGGAAGAAGTTGTAACACCTAAAATCCGTAAGCACGTAAAATGACCATAATGCCCCTATAATTTAAAAAACTATTTAAAAGCTTGTAAAGTATACAATAAATTCCAAACTTCTGACAATGCACAAGTGATGCTCCCAAATAAATTTAACAACTTTATTTAACATTTATATAAGTAGCAAAATTACCAAAATGCCCCTAGCAATTGCCGAATGGATTATAATTAATTATATTATGATTTTAAAATGATTTAAATTAAGTAATTAAGGAAAATATCAATCAAATATTTCCCTAACCTATTTTGCCGAGAATTCTGGCCCAAGCCCTCCCCATTGACTCGGCAATTCCATCTTTAAAGCAATCCATATCCTTGTTTCTCCTAAACCCTATTTGCCGAGTAGGAAGATAAACACACAAGAAATTCTCTAACCTCCATCCGGTCCTCTAAAGTCACCAAAGCAATTTTCTAGAGCTTGAAAACATCTAAGGAGTCCTAGAAAGATCAGGTTGAATTCGTTTGTGGCTTGGTTCGTTCGTGGGGAATTTATTCTTGTCGCTAGATCGGTTTTAAGGTAAATTCGTTTAAAATTCAACAAAGCTTTGTAAAATTCGATTCTCATTTTTCCTGGAGTTCTTATATCATGTGTAATCTGCGAAAATTATGTACAAGGTGAATTGGTTCCATTTGAAGCTGTGGAGAAATTCTTTTGTCAATAGCCTATCCGAGAAACCACAAATTCGTGCAGCACTCTCTACTCGTTCTAAAAATCTTTTGGTATTTTTCCCAGCTTCTATTGATCGTATATATCATGAGAAAAATAGTAAAAACGATCCATGCATTGTATATAATTCGTATGATAATTATTGTGTTTTATAAACCCTAAATCGAAATAAATCTAAACATCATGCATGCGATTTTTCCTGGACAAATGAATAATTTTCGTGGGCTCTATGATCATCAAACAACACTAGAAAAATGCTTATTTGATTTATTGAGGCTTAAAACTATTTTTGGTGAATTATGTTATAATCGGCTAAAAAGGAAAAATAAGAACAAAAATACCTAACGAGCCATCTAGGGTTTAAAACTAATAAGATCTGATGATTAAGGAACAATAATGATGTGTAAATGATGGCATAATTATTTGGGTCGATTAGGGTTTATTTTGATATATTTTGGTGTGTACCGATTTGTAAATAAATATAAAGGGGGT
Source organism: Artemisia tridentata subsp. tridentata (assembly GCA_021014915.2). NCBI lineage: Eukaryota > Viridiplantae > Streptophyta > Magnoliopsida > Asterales > Asteraceae > Artemisia > Artemisia tridentata. The sequence goes on along the minus strand of CP139507.1, from coordinate 354,861,111 downwards.
GTTTTGTCAATATTAAAATTCATGGGCTATTTTTGTCATGTTATATAAATCATGTGTGACCTGTAAAAATTATTAAATGGAGGGCCTATATGTAAAATTTGTGAGAAATGAATTAAGTTGTAATTGTTATTTCGAATTGGAAATTTAATAAATACAAGGACTAAACATGTAATTTCTGAAAAGTTGAGGTCGATTTGTGTTATGAATGATATTCAGGGACTAATGTGAAAATTTGGATATTTATTGGGCTAATATGTAATTATTATTAATTAATGATTTAAATGTAAATTCTAAGGACTTAATATGTAACTTTACTAAATGGAGGGACCTAATGTGTAAATATGGAATAATTAAAGGTCTGATTGTATAACTCACTAAAATAAGTACTCATGATGTAAATTTGATAAACCAAGGGTTTAATGTGTAATTATGCATGTTTGAAGGTTTAAAATGTAATTTTGGAAGTTCAGGGGTATAAAATGTAAATTGTGAAAACCTGAGGACCAAAGGTGTAAATATGATAAAGATACTTTGTCTCCAGCAAATATTGATCTAATTAAGCTATGTACTAAATATTTCTAAAAGTGGAAACCTTCTAATTATGGAAACTTTCTAAAAGTGGAAACTTACTAAAAAGGGAAAATTACTTAAAATGGAAAGATGGTTAATTAAGAATGATTTGTAATCCCCTTCTACTCCTTTAGGTGTGAAGAAGGAGAGACTTTGAGCTTTCCCTCATTCCTGTGCTTGTTTCTATTTTTGCTTTCGGCATAAGGTACGGATACTTTACCCTTGTTTCTGTAAGGGTTCCTATACACTATACATTGATGTTGACTTATGATTCTGTTAAGGATCCCAAGCCATTGCTATGATCCCCATTTGTTTATGATCCTTTGCTGTGAACCTTGATCTGTTGAACCTTTGATTTGGACCTTTGACACTAGTTCTGAACCTTTGATATGAACCCTCTGTTATGAACCTATTATGATGAACCTTATGATATGACACATCTGATATGATATGACTCTTAGTTTGATACCCGAGCCACCTTTTTGTTACCTAGCCAGGAAGGTAACCTGGCCGTGTCTGTGATGCACCACTGGCATGACTCATGTGTGGGTGAGTGATTCCTCACACCGTCCCCATTCTGATTATGATATGCGCATTACTTTGATTATGATTATATATGTTCTGGGGGGCGTATGGATTGCAATCCTAGATCTGTTCTGTTTAGTGGATTTAACTGTATATGCTATGATATGATTTATCTGGTGACTGGTGCTGTGTGCAATACACGCCTTTCACAATTATCTGGGAGCTGATCACTCCATTTGATACATGAGGTCACCCCTCATATTATCTGGTTGCCTAAGAGGTATCCCCTCTGCATGTGTATGATTATGAGTATGATATGATATGATATGTTTCTGGGCTCGTGGTAGATGACTATCCTATTCTTCTCTTATTACCCATTTGTTCTGATTTATACCTTATGATATTTCCCAGTGCTTCATTATATTTCTGCTTCATTATCTTGTTGAATTATGTATTTGTTCACTGAGCTTTGTAAGCTCAGCCGCACGTTTTCTTTTCCGTGTGCGGCAGGTATCTAGCTGGGAGATGGATTTATGCTTGGGATGAGAGTTAGTGGAGCTTTTGCCTTAGATAATGTCCTACCCTAGTCTTACCATCTTGTTTCAGCATTTTGATATTGGATTTTTTTTTCGTTATGTATTTCCTTGGGATTATTTCTTCCTTTCATTTGAGACTTATGTATTGAATTCCAGTCGTGTTGACTTGGTTTATTTAATGATTATGTTTATTGGCTTCCGCTGTGAATATGTATGTATGCTTTGATTTGTCACCATAATGTGATGCTTCTACCTTTGCCGGGTTGGGGTGTTACAATACTATTATTGCATAAACAGAATAAACAGTCATTCACTTTGAAAATAAACCAAACCTTAGAAGTTGATCCCGCACTTATGCCTAAGATTATAGATTGCAACCTACCAAACCTTGAAACCGTTTCATCACTGAATAAGTTACCATGTCACCTCATTCGCCCCATAAGATTAGACTCCCTGATTAACAAGTGCACGCATTGAACTAGGTTGTCAATACACCATCGCTCTTAAGAAATGGTACCCTCTAGGAATTCTAGACAACACAGACTCGAAACCCCTTCCTTTTATGTAACCTGCTTCATTGCAAAACTCTGACTTTCTTCTATGAGATGCGACTACAACACTAGGACACCAAGAGATCTTAGCTTACCTAGCGACTATTGGTACTCGACCTCACCTTAAAAACAGAAAGGACTTTCCTCAACATAATATCGAGTTGATTCAGGCCTCTCAGATCACTAGTGTAACCGTTTTAGATCAAGATACCTTTTAGTACCGCTAAACAAGTTGGAATACTTACACCTATGAGCTTCGCCTGGTATTGAATGTTGAACCTCGCTCCAACATTGGCAACTAGATTCCTCCTTTGGATATTTAGAAACATAGGTGGATGTGCATGCTCGATTACCCCTCCATCCTTGATATTCTTACTTTTAAGGACTTTTCTTGAAATACTTTTATAACAACTTTGAACTCGTAATGCTATTTTCCTGAAATACCCATTTTGAGGATTAAATCTTTCTGGTCAAACTTTATCAAACTATTATTAAGGGATGTCAAATGACAAATTTATGAACATTTTCTTGTCCATACCATGATCAAAAACCCGTTTTACAGGAATTATTAAGATCTTTTAAAACTGTATCACCTTACGTAACCGCAATTTCTCAATAAAGAAATTGGTAACACTTGGGAAGTTATTTTGGTCAAATTAGTACAAATGTTTACCTAAGCAAAGTTTCAAACAAAATTTAATCCAACCTACTGAGGAGGAAAACATGCAATTTCGAAACAAATCTTGAAGATCAGTCACCCCGCCATTTTCATCACCATGCATGTATCAAGCTGAAATTTTGTGCCACTAGGATGTAGACCATATGTTGGGTTAAGACCGATAGAATTTAAGAAGAGATCGCACTAGCAAAATTGTGAAACACCGCGTAGTTAAGATTTAAACTGTTTTCCCCTATTAAACTTACTTCAGGGATTATTGCACCTCACCAACTCACCAGAAGGGAGACAACTTATGGCGGACCACTTAAGTACTCTTCCACAGGCAAGAAGAGACCCTTAGAACAGTCCGGAGAGACCCGAATATGTTACTAGTACCACCAACTTTTCACCAACACCATTCCGCCGGGTAACTTGAACTAAATCGCGAGGACGCGATTCCTTTTTAGGGGTATGTGACGTAACAACCGACAAATTTCTTAAACTTGATTTACGAACCAAAACAATCATTTTGATTTTTCCTTAGCTTTTAAACATCTTCGAAACCGGAATTGATAAGTTAAACTGAAATCCGGGACGGATTTCCAAATATGATGTATGTGCTGTAACACCCGGTAAATTTCCTAAACCTATTTTACGAGCCAAAACACTTGCTTCTCATTTCTTTAGCTTTTGAACTTCTTTGAACTTGTGTGGGTTTGAAAAACTATGAATATCTTGTTTGACGCGAGCGTTATTCCCTTATCGAGCCGGCACAACCTAGAAAGCACAAAACATATCATAATTGCCAAAAATATTAATTCTTGAAAATATCACATATTCATACTCGTTTTCGTTGGAAAAATTATTTCGTGAACAATGGCGCAAATTTCGTTGATTTTCGAGTCCGTTTGGTATGTCAAATGGGTCCCGCAGTGTTTATTGCAAAAGATTAGCCAAAATGGCAGAAATAGTCCCTCCGCCCCATATTTATATTTCACACCCCTCATATTTAATTTTACACTTTTAGTCCTCCTCTAAAATATATATACCCCAAAAATAATATTTTATTTCATTAATACACACACACACACATCACTCATTTTTTCTCTCTTCCCTCTCTCTCTACCCTCACCACCGGCCAACCCCCTCCGGTCGTCTTTCCCGGCGAGATCTCAGCCACCGGAAAATATTCCGGCCAACTTTTCCAGCCAAACCTTTTTATACCCAAAATTCATAGATCGGGCCACCCCGACCCTTGTTTCAACACCCACTCGCCACCACTGTCACACACGCGCCACCCCGCCTTGCTGCCACCACATCGAGAACCACCACCACCCTCCTCTTTCATTTCCCGACGGTAAAACAACCTCACGCGCCCTTCATTTTTATGTTCTTTAATTTTATTCAAAACCCTAATTTTAGTGTTTATTAAATCCGATTAATACTAGTGTTTTTATGAATAAAAATGGTTATAAAACTTGTATAAAACTCGTGTGGAAAACCCCCTTCTTCTCGGTGTTGACTCGGTCAACTCAGTCAACCACCGAGTCAACTCGGTTGACTCGGTGTGGATAGTGATTTTATTTTCTTCATTTTCTTTTATTTTGCTGTTGTTATTATTTTGATTGGAGTTGGAGTCGTTATGGGTCCGTTTGGTTGTGTTTGGGTCTCGGAAGCCACGACTAGGCCAAGCCGTGACTCACGGCGAGTCACGGCAAGGCGAGGTGTAGTTGTTAGGTTTAGGATTAATATGGTTCTTGAGTTGGATTCGGCTATGGAGTTGTGTTTGGTTTCGAATTTGTGTTGCGGTTTGGATTGTAATGTGTCGACTGGAAATTTTTATTTGATAAAGGGTTAGAGATTGTTGCAGATTAGAGTTGGATTAGGATTAGATAGTGTGGATTCGGTTGTGTTGTGTTGGATTTAGTTATGGCCGAGAGCCTCAACGGCTCGGGTAGAGTCGAGCCGTGACTCGTGGCGAGTTACGGCCAAGTTTAATTACTTGTCGTTTGTGTATTTATTAAATTTCGTCGAGTCGTGAATATTAGTTTTAGACGTTGGTTGTTATTTGTTTTACTTTATTTATTTTCGGCGAGTCGTGGATTACTAGTTAGTCGTCATTTAGTTTATTTGTTTTACTTTATTTATTAGATTGTCGAGTCGTGTTATATTAGGCTAGACGTTTATTATTATTTATTTATTCGTTTGTTATCGATATGAGGGTTTCGGATTATTTGAAAAGCGATATGGGATATAAATTGCAAAATGTGAGATACTTAATATATAACGATTTGGACTTGGATAATATTGTGATGATGTAACATTGTGGACAAGGATTGGACGTATTGGATTTACGGTATTGGTTGATTGGACTATTATGGACCCTTTGGTACACGAGACGGAAGGATAAGTTAGACTCAGAAGAGCTTAACCTATCTGGACCCGAACTATACAAAATGGTTGATAAAACTAAACAACTAATATATAAGCGAATAATATGTCCAATTATATATTAAAACTTGTAAAACTTGACGATAATTGAATTATTCAAATAAGTCGTATGACTTGGGAACGTCTTATAAACGGGAACTACATGCTGAAATTTCATAAAATCTTTTATAAACTTAAATCATTTATGAATTAGTAAATGTCCTAAAATATTTTCGAAACTCTTATGTTTTAACGGTTGTAGCATCTATTTTGGGAAAACAGGGAAAAGCCAAAACTATCTATCGTTGTTGTTTTTTATTTTACGAATTTTGTTCCTCCTTTCATATTCTCTTCTTCTTCCTCTCTCATCCTTCTTGAGTATTCGATCGTATTCGTCGACTTATTATCTTTTTACCTTTCTTGTCTTCCACACGAGTCTTAAACTTTCCTTTTCTTTCAAACGCCATTGAAAACTAAACCTTTTTATTATAACACAAGTATTCAACGAATGCTACTTCATAAATTACTTGAGTATTATTTCTGAACCATGTTACTTGTTAGGTTGTGCCGATCCAGTACCATTATGATTGTACTCTTGATGTCGTTGTGCTCTACTTTTGATATCATCGTTGTGTCTTTACTCCTTGATTCCAGTTGTGATGTTTGTGATATTTTGCATTCCTGCATAGTCAGGTGAGTTCATAGCCCCACTTTTTAATTGCTTAATTGTTTTATAAACTACTTGGGGTGAGATACATGCTACTGCTTTTACTATGATCACAATTGTTTACAAACTGTTATTTGAAATGGAAACTTTGCTGACCACCTGATAAGCACTAAGTACCTTCCTTGCCAACATCAAGTCCCTCGATCATGAACCATTAATCACCTGCGGGTGAGCGCGATTATAGTATATAGGCCTATAGGATTGACCATCCCATCCCTGTTGACCAGGTAGGCAACACGGGTGTGCTATATTTGAGTTACCTAGGTATTTGGCAAGATACCTACTTTGGGGGCAACTATTATGATTATGAAATTCCGCGGTTACTGTCGACTTACGCCAGGATTACTAGTGCCGGTTAACGCTTTGTGTGTCATGAGCTTAGTGCAGTGGTAATATCTGAATTTTCGGGCGTTTAACAACGTAGCCATTTTCTTGGAAACTTGAAATATTGTGATCAACTGCTTTACTTTAAACCTATGAATTCACTCAACCTTTGTGTTGACTTTTAGCATGTTTTATCTCAGGTGTTAAATCTTTTCCACTGCATATCTTACTTTTGGAGGAGCTTCAGAAAACTATTTGGGACCACTCTAAACTCTTTTATGAAACCTTATTTTCCGCACTGTTTTAAATAAGGTAAATTTGGATGTTTTAAAATTTTAAATTGATTCTAAAATGGTTTAAGTAAAACCGTTCTTTGTACCTTGTGATTGTGATAACTATTCAATAACACCCCTCGACCCGTATATTTTTGCTGATCCGATTTTCAAGGTGTTACAGTAACGAATAAGATTCAAGGCTGCTATAAATGACCACCAACTTCCTGTCTTCTCCACGTCCTTTTCTAGAGAGAAAATGATTGGAACTCTGATTTGTTTTTGGTTCGGTTCAAAGAGAAAAGGATATACATGATTGTATACGATTTATATTTTGTGAGAAAAAAACGTGTGAAGGGATGAGGAAGGATTTGGAATGTCGTGAATTATGGGATGATTTGTAGGGAGTGATTGCCGAAAACTAGGGGAGATATGGGAGACCAAATCTTCTCCAAATGTTTTCCAAAAATGTTTAATATATCTTCAAGTATATAATGTGCGCACAACTAAAAAAAATCGGACCCTTGTGGACATTTAACGTGTGATGTTAACTTAGGAAATATAGATTGTACCAATTTTGCTTTAGCCATAAGTTATAGATTCGTGTCTTATAGTTTACTACATAACGTAGTTCAACTTTAGGTCAAATTCGTATTCAAAGGTTCAAATGTCATTTCATAAATTTCAGGTTGTTATAGTGATACCCTCCTTGATCTTAAAATGTTTTCTAATATTCATAAATCAAGAGGGTATATTAAAATTGTTCTTGTCAAAATAATGTCAAGTCTTGTTAATGTTCTGTGAGTAAGGGACTTAGATTGCAAAGTTATGTCGTTAAGAGACTTAAAGTGACAAAAGTTGAAAATTTGAATTTTAACATGAAAACAAAAATTAGTTGCATTTACTACACTTATTGTATTTCACCAAACACATTAAATATTTCAGCTACCAAGATCAACGACCCACATCAAATCTTCAAATCCGTTTGTGTTTTCAAAAATCTGTAAGTGGAATCATGTTTATCATACAAATATAAGAAATGGTTTTTGATTTTACAAAGATCCAACGGCTAAATTTTTCTAAATCGGATGAAATAGGTTTAGGGTTTAGTCGATTTGAGTATAACTGATTTTGAGTGTTTGAGTTTGATTTCTGTGGTGGGATACGTGTACAATCAAGTGCTTAACATGTTCCATTAACCCAATCGTACCCAGAAACTCGAATTGATGATTCTTAAATTTAGGGTTTATTCGTATGAATTGGGGGAAATCATTTGGGCATGTTTTGGCCTAATTAATTGGGTGGGATAGTGTTCTAATGTGTTGAGTAACATGATTTGAACATCAATTTGTGCCCAGAAACACATTTGATTCAATTTCGATGTTTAGGGTTTATGAAGAACTTGACCAGGTTCAATCTTCTTGATTCATCGCTAAAAATTGTTAAAATTCAGACCATTGAGCTTAGAATCATCATAGGAACCTAAGGGAATCATTCACATAAATATCAAAACCATTAACTTGAATTTTGACAAGATTGAAATGAGGGTTCATCAAAATTGTAAATGGTTGTTCTCAAATTAAATAAATTGTTTTTGGATGTGTTTAAATAAGCTTAAAGATCATATTGTAACTTGTGGTTTGATATAATTTGGACAGGAATCAAATTTCGATAAAGAATAAAAAAGAACAAAGTATGTCTACAGTGTTCATCGGAATTTCTTGTATAAGAAATTGTCGAAATTGCAAAATCCATCGGAATTGGATAACCTTGTCGGAATTGCGAAATTTTCAAAATTGAAAAATCCATCAGAATTGCATAACTTTGTCGCAATTACACAAAATTCATCGAAATTCAATATTTTATCTTAATTGGACAAAGTTATCGCAATTCAAATTTTTCATCGCAATTGGACATAGTTTATCGCAATTAAGATTTTTCATCGCAATTGCACAAATTTCATCGAAATTCAAAATCCATCGGAATTGGATACCCTTGTCGGAATTGCTTCAAATTTTCCGAAATTCAATATTTTATCGCAATTGGACAAAGTTATCGCAATTCAAAAAGCTTACATCGCAATTGGACAAAACCTGTCGGAATTCAAAATTCATTGGATTGGCCAAAATTGTCACAATTATATAAATCCGTCGCAATTCATTAACATTATCTCAATTGAGTTTAAGCATGTCGAAATTTGAATAAAGTCTAATGTTATTGAAATTGCATAAGTGTCATCACAATTGAATTTGTCACATAATGCATGTCATTTTGCAAAGTTAATAACCATTAAACATGCTAAATCAATGATGTAAGAAAGTGGACACATGAATGATCATAACTTTAACAATATCATAACTTTCATGTATCCTGCATATTTGTGTCTTTGATTGATGTTTCAGAATTTCCTAATGGCTACTCAACAACCACTTCCCATGCTCACAAAAGAAAACACCTTTCCACAAGGTTATGACGTGGAAATTGGCAAGAACAACGCACGTGTAGAATTTCACAAAATCAAGTGTGCTGAACGATCATGTCAAATAGCAATTGAAATTCTCAAACTACACAAGTGTAAGAGCATGCTGGATAAGTCTGCATCCATTTCTGAGTTCTATATTCATCAGATGTGGCACACAATCAAGTTGGATATGGGAGAAGACTCATTCACCTGCACACTGGACAGAAAAGAAGTCACTGTTGATGTCAATTATCTTCGTAAAACCTTACTTCTTCCAGAAGCTCCTGCACCAACCAAAAAGTTTCTTCCTACTCCCTTAGAAGAAGTCATTCTAAACTTTCTTTTAGAAATTGGTTATGATGTACAACCAAACAAGCCACTGAAATCATTCTCGAAGGTTCATTCCCCAACCGTGGAGAACCATTTACTACATCTTGGCTAGATCAATCTCCGAAAGAGACAGCGGTCATGAAAATACTTCTCTTCCTCACTTGCAAATCTTTTGGGAAATTGTGAATCAGAAACAAATCGATTACGCTCAACTTATCTGGGATGACATAGTCTTTCAGATTTAGAATCATTACTTAAAACCATTCACCAAAATCCCTTTTGTCAGATATACCAAGTTACTTATCTACCATCTCCTTGATGACAATGAAGACATTCCTCGACGTCTAGAAGATCCAGAAAAGCATCTATTTGCTATGGAAAAAATAGTCAATCAAGTCTACATCCCGAAAGGAAGCAATCACAAACAAGGGATGAGACTTCCCGACACTCTTCTTATAGACAAGATCAAGAAAACACAAGCATACCTTAAGTATGATTATGAACCTACTCCAGCAAAGACTCGAGCAAAATGAGGTAGCAAGACAGGAACCACATCCAACACCTCGAAGAAAATAAAACCATGTCCTCCTAAATACACCAAGAGGAGAGTACCTATCAAAATTGCTAAGCCTGAGCCTGAAGATGAACATATTGTTGAAGAAGAGGAATCTGGTTCAGAAACGGATACCAATGAAGAACCAATAATCTACAAAGAAGAAATTGCTACCAAGATTGCTCAGGATGAAAGTCTTGTATCACTTAAAGTTGATGAAGAGAGGAGAAGGAAGAAAATACTTGATGGAAAAATGATAATGGATGAAGAAATTGATAAATATTTTGGTGAAGATGAGACCCAAGAAGATCAGACCCTTATCATTCCGGTTAATCAACCTGGTGGGTCTGAAAGTGCAGGAGTAGTCACTCAACCTCGATCAGATCTAGTTAATCAACCCGGTAATGATGAGGAACGGGATGAAGAAGGAAATCTCATCATGAAGGAGGTCCATCAGGAAGAACAAATTAAAGACTTTGACATGAATGGTGATGATGACACGGAGAATGTGATTATTGATTATGAAGTAATAGGAAAATCCGCTGAAGAATTGGAGTTGGAAAAGAAGGCAAAGGAGGAAGAAGAAATGAGACTAAAACAAAAGGAGGAGGAAGAAAGGTTGGCTAGGAAAATTGCTAATGAAAAGGAAGCTGACAACTATATTCAAACACCTCCAACTACACCTCTACACTCTCCTCCAAAAGACATGGACACAAACGTTGACAAGGATCCGTCTATCATTCCTGAATCATCAACACATTCTTCACCACCACCAACACAAACAAAATCAACAAGCAAATCCATTAAGAAACCCATCAATCCGTTGGTCTCTCAAGCATCGATAAAGGTGAAACAGGCCGTGAAGCTTGCAAGAGTAAAGAAACATAACAAGCTTCTTGACCAGATCGAAACATTAACAAATATGGTTACCTGTCTTGCTGGACAAGTAAATGAGCTCCAAAGCACAGAAGCTCGAGTTGATGAATTCCTTTCGGATGACATTCAGGATAAGATGTTTACTGTGATCAAGGGCAAAACTGAAGAATAATTGAAAAAGTACTTGCCTAGAATCACATCAAAGAAAGTCAAAGAATATATTGAACCAAACATCGAAGGTCTTCTCAAAAACATTGTTGCTACAGTTCCACTTGTCCTACAAACCAAACCATCAATGCCAAAGCAACCAACACTTGAAGAGCTTCAGATTCAATTGTTTGAAAGATTGACAAGTCTTACATCACCAACTCCTGAACAACTTTCAATTTCTGATGCTACCCAGGCCAATATCTCAAAGGAGTCATGCAAAGCTGATGTTGGCAAAGGAAAACGACCAAGAGAAGATGAAGACCCTGACCCAAACTCACAAGCTAAGTAACCAAAGAACGTCGGCGGCTCTTCTTCTCAACATCAAGAACCTGTCAAACCGTCAGCAACCACAACAATAGCCAACCCACCGCCAAAGACTTCTGGCTTCGGGCCAACAGCAATGGAACATCATTTTGAGTTAACTGAAGAAGATGAGTTTCAACAACAACAAGATCAACTAGACTCTCCATCAAAGTCGAAAGAAAAAATGTCTAAGCAAGTAAAGAAGTCAACGAGCAAAAGGACAATAGTTGTCTTATGGCTTGACAAAGACACGACTGAAGGGAACGAGTGGTTTGATAAACCCGTTTGTGCTCAACCCTACGTCAACGACGACTCCATGATTGGTGGACGAACCCTTGAGTTTACACAAAAGCTCAAACGTGATCAACACATCAAGAAAGTTACAAAAGGAGAACTTCATCGCATAAAGACTGATGCATTCAACTTGCTGAAAGAACGGTCCTCAAGTGTAGCTGAGCTCGAATATCACTTAGAGAACATTGCTCGAGCAATGTCTACTGTTGATGCAAATAATGTTCTAAAACGTTATTTATATCGTTCGATTACTTCACGTTTTGAGGATGACAAAATGTGAAATCACGATACGTTAAAATCAACGTAAGCAAGTCTTTAATCGGAAGATCCCGTTTCTACGCAAATCACTCTTGAACAAAGTTACAACTTGAACTAGTGATTAATGAAGTGAATTTAGGTTTTGAAAATTCACATTTTAAATGGGACAAAACATTTTTTCAAAAATACACATGACAAATTATTTTTGAAATATTAAGAAATGTTTTAATGGAAAAATATGTTTGAAAATCACAACAGCTATTTTTCCCCCCAAAATCAGCTCCAACCTTCCCCAAATAAGTTTTCACCAGAAAAGACAAAATTTGGAGCGTCCTAGTCTAGGACGGCTCCACGGTTCCGTTAAATTTAACGGAGCCGTGGGGTATTTAACGGAGCCGTCCGTACCATTTTTCTGTAACGTTCAGATTTTTCTTGCCTATAAATATCAACCCCTTTCACAGTTTTAGGCACCCTTCACACACAGAAAAATCCCTTAGCTTAATCCTCTCAAACCTTTCACCTCTTTAGGTTAGTTTTCTTTGTTTCAAGAGTGATCCAATCATCCTTCAAGTGATCCTCTTCATACCTCTTCATTAGCAAGAGAAGAACACAAGTATCCAAGTAGATACAAGGTGTTGTCATCCCTCTTCATTAGCAAGAGAAGAACACAAGTATCCAAGTAGATACAAGGTGTTGTCATCCCTCTTCATTAGCAAGAGAAGAACTCAAGTATTCAAGAAGATACAAAAGTTATAGTTGTTAGGTTTTTGTAACACTTGTTACAACCTTGTTGTATCCTTACATACATCAAGCCTTCTTATCTTTTGTGAGTGAGAGTGAAGATCAAGTGTGATCTATAGAGATAGTGAACATCTCTTATAGCCATTGGGCTTGTGTGATTGATCAAGAAGATCAAGGGTCAATAGATTAGTGTTAGTTGAGTAGAGTGAAGTGAGTGTTGATCATTGTGATCGTGTTGAGATCTTGGTGATCTCTTGAAGCCACTGGGCTTGAGTGTTTGGTCACGTGGACCTTGGTAGATTGGTGCTAGCTAAGATTAGCACTCGACATTTAGCTTAGTGTCGGTAATAGGATAAGCGACGTGTACGGTTTTCTACGCCTGAAGGGAGGTTGTTGATATAGTGTTTGAAACTCTCGAGTGTGGTACTCGGGGAGTGGAGTAGGGCGAAGAAGAGCTTCATAGCCGAACCACTATAAATCCTCTGTCTCGGTTCGATCTTTCCAACTCTACTCTTTACTTTCATTATTTTATATTAGTTAGTTTAGTGTGTAGTTCATATTGGTGTTGATTGATTACACATAGAGTTCGAATCAAAGTTTCGAATAACCAACTTTTAAAACAAGATTTTTAAAAGGATTTTTAAACCGGTAAACTATTCAACCCCCCTTCTAGTTTCCCACAATTGGTATCAGAAGCCACGTCAGTCAAGTTTTTAAAGTATATTGTATTTTAAAGCTTGAATCGATCAATGGATTCCGACAAATATCTAGAAGGGCAATCTATGCAAAGACCACCACTTTTCGAAACCGATTGTTTTATATATTGGAAAACAAGATTCGAAACGTATGTGAAATCAAAAGACATTGATCTTGGGCATGTTATTACCGAGGGTGACTTTCAACCTATTCAAATGAATCCGGAAACTAAAAAGGATGAAATAGTTTCTTATGATAAACAAAGTGATGAACTTAAAAGGAAATTAGCCAAAATAATGAGGCTAAAATGATGATTTATAATGCTTTGCCTAAAAAGGAATTCGAAAGAATTTTCATGTGTAATACGGCAAAAGATATTTGGAAAACTTTGTTAGTCACTCACCAAGGTAATAACCAAGTCAAAGAGAACAAGATAGATCTTCTTGTTCAACAATATGAACAATTCTCCATTTCAGAAGATGAGTCAATTGATAATGCTTTTGCTAGATTTAATACTATTATCACTAGTCTTAAAGCTCTTGATGAAGGTTATTCTAGTAAGAACTATGTTAGGAAGTTTCTTAGAGCTCTACATCCTAAATGGAGAGCAAAGGTCACCGCCATAGAAGAGTCAAAGGACTTGGCGGCATTATCACTCGATGAACTTATAGGAAATTTGAAAGTTCACGAGATGATCATCAAGAAGGACTATGACATTGTCAAAGGCAAAAGCGAGAGAGTTAGATCTCTAGCATTAAAAGCCAAGAAGGAGTCCAGTGATGAGGAATGTTCGGGTTCCGGTAGTGAAGATGAAGAGTACGCACTAGCCGTTAGGAACTTTAGAAAGTTCCTTAGGAGGAAAGGTAGATTTTCTAGACAACCTCGGGATGAGAAGAGGTCATCCCAAAGAAATCATGATGAAAGAAAAGGGACAAGTGATAGGAAATGCAATAGATGCGGAGATCCTAATCACTTCATAGGTGAATGTCCTAAGCCACCAAAATCCAACAACCAAAGAGCCTTTGTAGGAGGTTCTTGGAGTGATAGCGGTGAAGAATAAGAGAAGAAGCCTAACGATGAAAAGTGCCTAATGGCTCAGGCTTCTAACGAGGTACATTCCGACTCTTCTTATTATAGTGATAATAATTCGTCAATAGATGATAGTGAATTGCATGACAAATACAACAAACTATGCGTAGTTAGTACTAAGATCTTAGGTAGAAACACAAAACTTAAATTAAAACTACAAGAACTAGAACTACAAGTCCTAGAAATAAAAGATCAAGTCAAAAGACTTGAGAAAAACAAGGAAGTAGACTTAGGATGCGGGTCATGTATAAGTCTTCAAGTAGAAAATGAAAAACTTAAAGAAAATGCTTTAAGAATCATTAAGTTTGATGAAGGAACTAAAACACTTAATGATATACTTGAAAACATTAGATATAGTGAACATGACCGTGCGGGTTTAGGTTTTGACCCAAATCAGGCTTCTACAAGTGGTACCAAACAAGTTAAATTTGTAATGCCTGAAACGTCTAAGTCTGAAGGGGACGACACCAATAAAGGTACAGACGGCACCACTAAATTTAGTGGTACCGTGGTACCGTCTGGTGCTGAAGACGAAACTGGGTCAATTTTAAAAAATAACCTAAGTCCTAAACCGAGTCACATAGTTAAAAATAGTTCTAGTGTGTCTACTCCAAGTAAAGAGGAGGTCAAAAGCTCTTACAAACCATTGTCATCTCCCGAACATAGATTTGTAAAGCGTGACACTAGGTTGACTACTCCGCCTAGAAAGGTGAACTCTCCCAAACCTCGGTCTAGAACTCCTCTACCGAGAGGTAACTTTAGAAGACAAAATCATCCAAGTAACTTTCTCGTAACTTGGAATGATCGTCCATCAAAAGGTTACTTACCATGGGAAATGTGTCCTCCATTCTCACATCCTAAACTAACGCAACAAATGCGTAGGATGTTTGACTGTAACAACTTTGGACCCATGAGATATTGGGGACCAGATGTTTGAACTTTTGTTTTGCTAGGAAAACATGAGTGTAAATAAATTTCGGAGTCTAACAAAAGGAGTATGATGTGTTATCAAACAAGTCTGGTGACGCAAAAGTCAAGTCGTGTCTTATATGCTCAACATTCAACAAAGGTTGTCCTATCCTCTAGTTTTAAGAGCAACACCTCAGGCACATGTACGCTTTCTTAAAACACCCTTTGTTAGTAGTAATGTTTGGCATGAAATAGTGTAGTTAGAATCTAACATGGTAGGCACTATAACACAGAAACTATATTCACATCTCATCATGTCAAACTCAACTTGTCCAGAAATGTTCGATGATCGCTTAAAGATCATGCGTGACAAGTTTGAATTAAGCATTGATGAGTGAATCAAGTTTCCTTCCTTGCACATAAGTAATCTTGCCTAAATTAAGTATCTGTTTAAACTTATGTATACTATATGTATGAGATACATAGTTTAAGTAATAGTCTTAATTGACACTGATGCCCATATCCGCAAAAACGAAACTCACAAGAGACGAAGAAGGTGAGTGCGCGGATATAACTAGGTTAGGGGCATAATAGGTAAATTAGTTTACCTAACGGCAAGTAGGTCCATTATCATGAATAGTGTTGGCTTTGTGCCCACTTGTAAGAAGTATCCCAAAACCTCTTACATCAAAGTGTTTAATGTATCATACCATACATTAAAGATTCTACACACTTGAGATTACAATATCTTGAGGAGATTGATGTAGAAAATGTTTCTATAACAACTCTGATAATGTGAGAGTTAACGTGGATTGAAACATAGAGAGCAATGTTTGTACCTTCATAGGTTGATTAACAAACATCTTGGTTCCCCAATAAACAAACTACTCTTATTGTCTCCACGACCGAAGCCGAGTACGTAAGCGCCAGAAAGGCATGACAACAAACACTATAGATGAGGCAACCCCCTATGAAGAGTAGCAGTCAAGATGCCATTAGACTTGACCGGGAACCCTGTAGTTTGCTCTTGAACGAAGCTCGTCGAAGTACGTCATCTCCTCCATCTCTTGAATGACAACATTGTCAATTCACCAACCAATACATTCTCGTCACCCCACTCATGACTATTTAGATAATTCTTTCGAATTATTAAAGTCATCGTCCACCTCTCTCCTCATGACCTCTTAATAATTCACTTGAAATATTAACATCATTTCTCACATCTTCTTTCATGACTCACTTGTCATTTCACTCACATCGCCTCATGACTCTTAAGTCATTCCTCTCATCCCGCTTATGACTATTTCGATATTTCAATGGAAATATTAAAGTCATCTCTCGCGTCATATCTTATGTATGTTTTATCCCCTCTATGACTTCTCAAATATTTCACGGGAAATATTGAAGTCATTCTCCATAAATCACCCATGACTTCTTAAGTCATCTATCTAACTCATCTCATGACTTTTAGAAATTCCTCTAGAAGTTCTAAGTCATTCCCTCACAACTCGTCACATGACTTCTTGAATATTTCACGGGAAATATTAAGTCATTCTTCGCGTCTCGTATTCCGACTAATTAAATATTTCATGGGAAATATTATAGTCATCCTCCAAAACTCAACTCATAACTTCTATTTATTCCACGGGAAATACTAGAAGTAAATCCTCATCAAATGACAACTTAGTCAATTTCCTTGGAAACACTAAGGTCATTTCTGGTCATCCCATTTAATCGTCTTTCGTCAAAAAGTTTATTAGGTATAAACTTTTTCCTCGTGTCAAAAAGTCTTACTAAATAAGTAAGATTAATCAGCCAAAAGTCAAAACGGAAGAAAAATTAGACCATCAGATATACGGCTCCATTAAAGAGCCACGGCTCCATTAATGTTTAATGGAACCGTGGAGCCGTGCATCTGAAAAATGTGCCCATTTCCCTTTCTTCTGCACAGACTTTTCTAACACACCCAAAAACACTTTCACTTGCTGTCAAAACCAAACCATAACACCTTAATTCAACTAAACTCTTGCAAATCAAGATTGAGGCATTGGAATCAACAAATCCTAATCACAACATCACTAATTGTAAGTAAATCACTCTTAATTTCATTTAATTTGAGTCTAGGGTTTGTTCTTGAGTATAAATCCGAATTGGGGATTTTCAAAATTAATTAAACCCTTGTGAAATTAAGAGTAGGATTAGACAATGTAGCATTCACATGATTCCCTAAACCTAGGATTTCCAAAAACCCATTTATGTTGCAAAACCTAATCCGAAATTAATCACTAAATTCAGATTATGATTGATTATTTGCAATGGAATCATGTTTAGGATTACTAAAATTGGATTAGGAACGTTCTGCATTAAAGCTTTTCAAACTAAAAGCTCGTTGGCGCCATGTTGAGGCATTTACCAAACACCCCAATTCAATCATTTTTCGAAAAACTTCACAAGTCTAGGATCATGAAACCTTCTTCATGCATTGTTGATGCAAATTAAAAACGTTTTTGCATGCATACATGAACTCTCAAATATGGGTCAAAGTACATAATTGATATGTATTGTTCGACATATTTGATTAAGCAAAAGTGAAGTTAGGAGCGTTTGGGTAATCTCATTAGGATAGCTGTTGAGTCGAGATTGCCGCACCTCCACATTGTTTACATTTAGGCACACACACTAGAAGTGTAATCATTAAAATGCAACGAACTAACATATACAAAATTTTTTTTGTAGAAAACAATGCCTCGAAATGATTATCAACTAACCCGACATTACATCATTGAAACACTTGAAAACCCAAACATTTCTGATGAACAAAAGGCTTATTTTGCCAAAGTGCTAACATGATACATACACGAAGGACGTGTAGTCGATGCACTTTATGTCATGTCAGACAAAGTCAGTGCGTGTTTTCCTTCTATTCGGTTCGATTGTTTATACACAATAAACGATCAAATATGTCCACGTTTCGTTCTCGAGTTTTACAGTCGTGTCCGTAACTACACTAACTCTGACGGAAACGTCTTTCTTGATTTTTGGATTCAACACCAAAATATCACCCTGTCTGTTACTGACATTGGTCAAATTCTCAGTGTTCCCTCTAATGGTCAGTGTGCATTCACTAACGACCATTCTCTAGAGTCTCTTTACCACAATGTTGAGATCGAAGGTGCTTATAGTACTGAAATTCCTGACATTGAAGTAATCAAACAAATAATCCAAATTCCTTGAGTCACCAACACGTACCAAAAACGTGATGGTTCCATTGTCTTTCTCGACCCACACAAAATCTACCTCAGGGAACTCCGTCCCGACCTTAGAAGTTGGGAACTTCTTCTACGTGAAAATGTGTTAAGCCTTGCGGGCAACCGTGATCACGTATTGGCAAGTCTTGCCCTCATGCTCTACTGTCTCAGTATCGAGGAACCATTCAACCTCGCATACTACATGGTCAAACGGATGGCCAACATTCATCGTCGCTCCGATGAGCTCATGCCATACGGCATGCTACTTACTCGTTTGTTCAGGTGGGTTATGGAACATTTCCCACATCTTCAAAATGTCGACTATGTCCTAGTCAATTGGGTTATGAAACCACTTGGTGGACCACAATGTCGCACAAAGCAACGCAAGGACAAAGGGTCCAAACTTGGTCGTAAATCCACTTATGAAATTCCTCATTCATCATCCTCCTTCAGACACGAATCATCATCTGAGCCTATGGATGAGGACGATGATGAGGTGAATGAAGAAGGAACATCTAGTTCTCAAATCCCTTATCCCGACACCTACTTTCATAACCTTGACACTTCGTCATTCCAACCAACCTCCAACCTTGAGTTTGGTGACGTCAATCTACCTAACCTAATGAGGAGACAAACTGCAATGTACAATCGACAAGTCTCAATGCATGAGCAAACTATCGGGGGATTCAAGTCCATCGGCAAGGCGATCAAAGGGCTTGGGAACAAAATTAAGAAGTTGGGAAAAAGAAAGGATTAGATGGAAACAACTTAAGTAGCATTATTAATATAAGTATTATGATTAAAATACTACTAACAGTTTGTGGCATTGTTGCTTAATACATTAACTAGCTTGATGTGTTTCCTTTTAACACTTGAACATGATTAATTCTTTTGTTAATTAATCCTCATGATTGGTTTATCTTGCCTAACTCATGCATGTTAGCTTATTTTATTACATGCACTAGATGTTAAAAATGCATGGATTCATGCATGCTTAATAGTTACCTAAATACATAGATGATCACATAATCATGTTAGTTGCTAGTTGAAACTAGCTTTAGGAATTCTATGTGTTTAGTGATTTGAAGCTTTGAGATTTGCAGCCAATGGATTCCCCAGAAACATCCCCATTTAGGCTGCCTAAAACCTGCAGACCTGGAAAGAAGGTCAAAAAAGCCCACGGCTCCATTAAATAGGCCACGGCTCAACTAAATTTAGTGGTGCCGTCGTACCTTTAATGGTACCGTGCCTTTGGAAGACGAATTTAACAATTCTCTTTCACTTTTTGACTTTCTTTTCCTGAAAATCTGCAAACAAAACCTGATTCCCATGCACCCAAATCCCCTAATCCAACACCCTTTTCAACCTTGCATGCTTATGATTTGGCTATTTAAGCTAACATTATGCATTGCCATCCTTACACTTTCACACTCACCATACAACCATCATGGGGTCAAGAGTATTCAAGAAACCTAGATTCAACATCAAACCAACAAATCAAACCACTCTAGTTGATCAATGGATCAAGAGTGTTGACACACCTCAATCATCAACTAAACCTATCACCAATGACATTGCCTTCATTGATCTTACCTTGGATGATGAAGATGAAACCCACACACCCATAACCTCTACCAAATCATCATCTTCCTTCACTACACCCCAAGCTCCATCCAAGGCAACCTCTAACAAACCCACATCCTCATCCTCCACAACAAGAACAAACACACACTCATCTCAACCTAGTCCCATTCACCCGTTAGCCTTAACACTCAACTCATCACCATCAACTTCCCTTGAATTGGGAACTAACACAACACCCTCATCACTTTCACCATCACCACAACCTCTAGCTCTCACCCTCACCTTATCACCAATAACTCCATTTGAATTTGGGAGCAACACATCATCACCTTCCATATCACCATCACCTCAACACTTAATGGGTTATCCCATCCTTTATCCCCTACACACACACACCTTAAGTTGTGCTTGTTGTCATCACAACTTTGAGCTCATCATGAACCTTAGAGATGAGCTTAGCTTTAGGTTTTCATACCTAGAACACCTCCTCACACCACCCATAGGACCCATCATCCTTCCACCACCTCCACCACCCAATAGCCCAAACTAAACATGGTTATGTTTAGTCCCTCCAATAAATGATTAGGAACCTTTTGAAGTTGGAAGCAAATCTAAAAGCCTCATGTTACTTTAGATGTTTATGTGTCTTCTTGTTAGTTTAATTTGCTTTTCTATTGTAGTCATACTTATGTATGACATTTATTTTATATTCATGAAATGGGCTTTTCATTTTGGCTACTTAGCCATATTTTTTTTTTGTGTGGTTGGATATTTGTCAAATGTGCTACTTGTTAGATATTGTATACTTGTCGTCTAACCTTGTTTTGTAGCACAAACCATTACTCGATTGCTTTGTGTTCTCCAAATGAGGGGGAGTACACATCAAGGGGGAGCCTTTGTCACCTTTTTGATTAGACAAAAAGGGGGAGAAATGGGAGTAAACTCATTAAAAACTTGTTAAAACTAATTTTAACCTAACATGAGTTTATATTTTGTCATCATCAAAAAGGGGGAGATTGTTGATGCAAATAATGTTCTAAAAACGTTATTTATATCTTTCGATTACTTCACGTTTTGAGGATGACAAAATGTGAAATCACGATACGTTAAAATCAACGTAAACAAGTCTTTAATCGGAAGATCCCGTTTCTACGCAAATCACTCTTGAACAAAGTTACAACTTGAACTAGTGATCAATGAAGTGAATTTAGGTTTTGAAAATTCACATTTTAAATGGGACAAAACATTTTTTCAAAAATACACATGACAAATTATTTTTGAAATATTAAGAAATGTTTTAAATGGAAAAATATGTTTGAAAATCACAACAGCTATTTTCCCCCCCAAAATCAGCTCCAACCTTCCCCAAATAAGTTTTCACCAGAAAAGAAAAAATTTGGAGCGTCCTAGTCTAGGACGGCTCCACGGTTCCGTTAAATTTAACGGAGCTGTGGGGTATTTAACGGAGTCGTCCATACAATTTTTTCTGTAACGTTCAGATTTTTCTTGCCTATAAATATCAACCCCTTTCACAGTTTTAGGCACCCTTCACACACAGAAAAATCCCTTAGCTTAATCCTCTCAAACCTTTCACCTCTTTAGGTTAGTTTTCTTTGTTTCAAGAGCGATCCAATCATCCTTCAAGTGATCCTCTTCATACCTCTTCATTAGCAAGAGAAGAATACAAGTATCCAAGTAGATACAAGGTGTTGTCATCCCTCTTCATTAGCAAGAGAAGAACACAAGTATCCAAGTAGATACAAGGTGTTGTCATCCCACTTCATTAGCAAGAGAAGAACTCAAGTATTCAAGCAGATACAAGAGTTATAGTTGTTAGGTTTTTGTAACACTTGTTACAACCTTGTTGTATCCTTGCATACATCAAGCCTTCTTATCTTTTGTGAGTGAGAGTGAAGATCAAGTGTGATCTATAGAGATAGTGAACATCTCTTATAGCCATTGGGCTTGTGTGATTGATCAAGAAGATCAAGGGTCGATAGATTAGTGTTAGTTGAGTAGAGTGAAGTGAGTGTTGATCATTGTGATCGTGTTGAGATCTTAGTGATCTCTTGAAGCCACTGGGCTTGAGTGTTTGGTAACGTGGACCTTGGTAGATTGGTGCTAGCTAAGATTAGCACTCGACATTTAGCTTAGTGATGCGTGGTTTTGCAACCTTACAACAGGTTTTACCTCTCGAGGGATCTCAAAAGGCTTACAACCCCACCAGGAAGTGTACCTGACCGATGTAGTATAGTGTAGTGGTAAGTACGGGGGGGGATTGATCGTTCTCCACAGGGAATAGTGTCGTTAGGATTGAAAAACTACTCTAATAGGTCTAAGGGTGAGGGAAGATTCTTTTTTGTATTTTTATATTTTATGAAAGCAAGTAAAATCTCGGGTTTGAAGGAGTGGGCGGAATTAGTTGCTAGTCAACTAACCCAAATAACTACAAATGCAAATAAAATAAAATAACTGAAAATGAAAAGATTGTGAAACTTATGTGGAGAGAAATGTGTTTACTTAGATTTCCTTACTCCCTAACTATCTTTTACCGGTTGATTAGTGTGTATTAATTGCGTGGATGACGGGTGTATTCCTTAATACCAATCGTGGGGTGGCGTACGTACTTCCCCAACTCTACAAGCTCCTACTTCACTCCTATGTCGAGCCGGCTAGGAAGCTCCTAACATGGGATCATTAGAATTCGCTCATGCATTAAATACAACCATAAAAACCTTAGTACGCATTGGTTCATGTTTCTTAAGACGTTCAAGCAAGTTACCGAATAGGAAGTTAGCCAGTTTTCTTAAGCCTAACATCGATAAACAATCATCCAAAACAATTAATAACACACTAATAACCAATAATCAATAGCTAGGTTTCATTAGATCTAAGCAAACACAAGATAAATCTAGCCTAGCATGTTAATCAAAAGACAAGAACGAGATATAATCAAACAACACATAGACATATTGATTGATTAAACAATTACTTATCTTCAATTAAACATGGGAGATCCAAGGGTATGAAAACCCTTAAAAATGGCAGAAATTCGTCTTTAGGGTTTCTCCTCACAAAGTTGCACACTAATGACTAAAAATTGCAAAACTATATATAGAGTTTAGTGGCTGACGGCGTCACGTTGTAGGAGGTGACGCCGTCACCTCGCCGTGGCTAGGGTTCCCGGATGGTCTTCCTGACGCCGTCCCTCTTTAATCCTCCAAAATCCGCTATGGCCTATCAAGGGTTGACGCCGTCAGAAATGTGCTTGACGCCGTCTCTCTTTAACTTAAACCGTGATAGCATTGATCACCTTAAAGGGTGATGCCGTTAGACTTCCATTGCAAAACTCTCTGGCGCGTCACATGTATTTTGTCATATCCACCTCTTTTGCCAAGCCATGACGCCGTCTAGAACAATTCTTGACCCCGTCAAGTGTACTTTTCCAGCAACTTTGGAGACTTTGTCGTTTTCTTCACTTTTATGCTCCAAAAACGTCCAAAATGCTTCCTTTTCCAGATTTCTTCTCCAAAGTACCTAAAATGACAAAAGGAACAATTTAGGGCAATATTTGATGAAATTAATACGATTTAGGGCTTAAATGACCCCCTAAAAGAGGTACACTTTTCGCTACATCAAATACCCTTACACTTGAGATTTGCTTGTCCTCAAGCAAATGCGCTTTTATTCTAATCAAAATACAAGTTAGGGGTCATTTAATGCTAATATAAAAGTAATTACAACAAATAGTCGTTCCACTTTAATCATAATAAGCACGGAGATTACACACTAGCACCTCACAAGTAGTGTTTAGATACTCACATCTCTCAGGTGTCATAAAAGTATATCTCATAAATGAAAATGGATAATATCTCTCACTACCTGTCATAGCAAATAGATTACCATAGGCTTGGGAAAGGATCAAAAACCTTCTCCACTAGGCGTAAGCACCTAAGATAAACTATCAAAGAGGGCTTTTACATGGGTTATAACGTGAGGTGTAGGGATATGATAAACACGGATTTGTTGGATAAAGGATATTTTGCTGGTGGCGAGTTAAAGATCTTGATTAATTACATGTACAATATGGCGTTGCTAAGCCAAGACTAGACTTGACTTAAGCTAAAAACAAACTAACAAAAACATAAAATAAACATAAAATGAAACGGGATGGTAGTCCGTATGCTTTTTTCTACTTTTCTTTTTCTCATTTTTTTGTATATATATATATATATATATATATATATATATATATATATATATTTTTTTTTTCATACACTCTTGCCCTACCATCTAAAATAATACATCATAGGGGCGTTGCATTCCCCTTACACTTGAACTTTTACATAACTTTACAAATAACTATTCTAATGACTCGAATTAAGATAATCGAAACACTTGGAGTACTTTTTAAAATATTTAGCACAAATGGGGGTAATAATGTTGTTCTTCCCCATTACTCCATTACACTAGTACTTTACCCATGAGTCCCAATCGTCCCAAAACAATATGTACAAGGCTATGACTCGACTTAGCAACCATGTAATCAATTAGATAATTAACTTGGGTTAAAACAAATGTTGTCACAATAATGCACTAAAAATGAGTGCATACAAGGTAGGCTAAGGCGATTTGGGTGTACATTTAAGTGGGGTGTAAACAAATTCTTCCTTTAAGTAAAATGCTTAAAGGTCGAAACGAAAAGATAGGCTCTGAAGGGTGTACTAGGGGTATCGGGTACTAAAAATGAGTACAACGCAAAGGGTGTGGGAGAATTACTTGACCAATGTAGCCAATGTAATTATAACAAAAACACAGGTGTAAAACAATGGGTTAATCCTAATGCCTCTTATCATGTAGTAAATCTAACTACACGAATGTAGTCTCACTTGTGGCCTCGGAATGGTCCTAACGCAAGTTCTAGAATCTAAGTGCTACCGGTACACACATCATAGCATAAATGCTTTTCCTACCAATTCTAGGGGCGAACCTCACATATTTGGGGGTGGAAAATTTTTTAGTGGTACGGTTTTTGTGCTAGTCATATAACTCCTATCCGTGAGACGCTCGTTAAGATCAAAGTTTCACTCCTATATGTTGTAAAAAATTTTAAATTTGGCACTAAAATTGCCTTAACAGGTATTTATCTCAGTTTTATTACACATCTACCATCAAACAAACAAAAATCAAGCGTAATTGCATTCTCTAAAGTATCGTATTTTACCCCCCCTTACACTTAAGATGAACATTATCCCCAATATTCAAATAACAAGATGTAAAAGTGAAAAGGTAAAAGAATGAAATCAAATACTCCCCTGATTCGCTCGGTGGATAATGTGGTAACATGGTTAGATCTTCTTCCAAGGTAATGTAGAAGCTCCATGACTAATGCAACGCCATAAGCTAGATTCCCCATACATCTCCTTGTCCAAAATAACCTGTTAAACCTGAGAAAACAAACACGAAAACCTGCATAACATCGGCGGGATAAATTCTATATATAAGGATATAATGCTTGTGGAATGATAATTTTGCAGATTCCTGGAGATTATAAGTTATAGATTTAATAAAAACTTTTTATGAAAACAAAACTTTCAAAAATTTCTGAAAATTAAAACCTGACGCCGTCAGGTTGTAACTCCTGACGCCGTCAGAAATGATCTGACAGAATTCTCATGTTAAGTTTCCGGAAAATTTCTGGAAAAACCTATACCTTACTTCCTGGAAATCCTGCAAAATATCATTATGACTCGATACAAGCATTTGACCCAAACAAATACGAATATGTATGTTAATTTATTATCATTATGATTCATGTTCATTTGTGTTCTAATAAACCGATTTGGATTTCCCTTACACTTATCTTTTGCAAAATACCTTTATATGTAGTTAAGACGAAGTTAAAAACAAGATAAAGCATTTTCACAATTTAGTTTTGAACATGAACCAATAAAAATAAAAATTAAACGTACATACGGAAGCAAATAAAATCAAACAAACAAATAAATAAACACACAAAGCAAATAAAGCTTGGGTTGCCTCCCAAGAAGCGCTTGTTTTTGTTCGAGTCACGAGCCTGACTCTACCCTTATTTAACAGATAAAGGAGAGGTTTTTCCTACACTTAGGATTAAGTGCGGGTGATAGTAGCGATACACACCATCTTGGTGGAAGTATGCCACGTGAGGAAAGAGTGGTGGATGAATTATATACTCAAAGGGGTGTGCTCCTTTCATCATAACCTTACCTAGTTCACTTTGGTCAATGGGTGAGTTAAAGTGTTCTCCTAAAAAGGGATCATTTTCTATCAACTTCGAGAGATTCCTAGTTGGGAATCCATCTTGACCTAATAAACCCGGTTTAAACCCATAATATTTCTTGTGATCAATCATGAATGGGTGATGTATGTATGTAAGGTCATGGTTTACTCCTATATTAGCTTCCACCCCCACATGGCCTAGAGTCTACTACCTTAATCTTAACATTACCCGGACTACATGGTTTGATGGGTGGATCGGGACCTTTTTTAATTCCTAAATTCACATCTAAAGATGGAAGATTAGGTAACGGTTTTGGTTGAGGCTCCGGTTCATCAAAAATAGGAAATCCCCTAGAACTAAGAGTAAGGTTGTGATCACTATAAGCATTCAAACCTATATCCTCTAGTTGTGTTTGGTTCAAAGGTTCTACCTCCATCGGGATTCCTAAAGTCTCTTCTACTTCTTCCGGGTAAGTCACGGGCGGTGTGTGTGCCTCAAATGATGGTAGGACTTGTGAGGTACTTAGCGGGCTTATGTTACTAACCTCATCATTCCTTGTGTCAAGATCACCTATATCCTCATCATGGGTTTTGGTAGAATTTAAACCTAACATTTTCCCTAATATCTCAAGTGCTTCTCTAGGCATCTCAACTTCTATATCCGAATCATAAGGATCATCCTCAATATTCTGACTGCTATATTCAAATTGCCCAAAAGATTCATCATGTGTTTCTTGAGATTCATCGTCATCGATCATAAAACCTAGGTCTTTTTGATCAATGTGATCATGCTCGGCTAGATCCTCCATCACATCAAGATCACCTAAGTGTTCACCCTGTATTATGGTAGTGCCTAACCATGACATGCAGCTAGGTGGCTCAACTCTAACCGTCTCAGAATCTTGGTTTGATTCTAAGTTCATGTTCTTAGAAACTAGGTCATCTTGCTCATACAAATCCATTAATTCGTCGTACTTATCGGCCATGGTTAGGGAGCTTTCCTCAAAATTCATCCAACGGGTCTCACTAAAAGGAATTGATCCTGATAATGATCGTTTAATAGAATTCACACATGCATAGAATTCATCAAACCCATCTAACTTTACCCCCAAATCTTCACGGATGTCACTAAGAGTTCGCAAAAATTCATGGTAGGAAGCAAATCTATTGGTGAAATATAATTGTTCCTCTATTGTCAATGATCTAAATGGAATTTCATCCGCCATAGTGACAAATGAAAAATGGTTTTACAAACAAAGGGCACAAAGAAAAAGATAGACTAAAGAAATCCTAGAAAAAATAAAATAAAAATCCCACTAGAAAGGAATCTAGTGAGTAGACCTAATAAAATAAAAATCTCAACCTAAACAATAACTATTCCCCGGCATCGGCGCCAAAAACTTGATGCGTGGTTTTGCAACCTTACAACAGGTTTTACCTCTCGAGGGATCTCAAGAGGCTTACAACCCCACCAGGCAGTGTACCTGACCGATGTAGTATAGTGTAGTGGTAAGTACGGGGGGATTGATCGTTCTCCACAGGGAATAGTGTCGTTAGGATTGAAAAACTACTCTAATAGGTCTAAGGGTGAGGGAAGATTCTTTTTTTATTTTTATATTTTATGAAAGCAAGTAAAATCTCGGTTTTGAAGGAGTGGGCGAAATTAGTTGCTAGTCAACTAACCCAAATAACTACAAATGTAAATAAAATAAAATAACTGAAAATGAAAAGATTGTGAAACTTATGTGGAGAGAAATGTGTTTACTTAGATTTCCTTACTCCCTAACTATCTTTTACCGGTTGATTAGTGTGTATTAATTGCGTGGATGACGGGTGTATTCCTTAATACCAATCGTGGGGTGGCGTACGTACTTCCCCAACTCTACAAGCTCCTACTTCACTCCTATGTCGAGCCGGCTAGGAAGCTCCTAACATGGGATCATTAGAATTCGCTCATGCATTAAATACAACCATAAAAACCTTAGTACGCATTGGTTCATGTTTCTTAAGACGTTCAAGCAAGTTACCGAATAGGAGGTTAGCCAGTTTTCTTAAGCCTAACATCGATAAACAATCATCCAAAACAATTAATAACACACTAATAACCAATAATCAATAGCTAGGTTTCATTAGATCTAAGCAAACACAAGATAAATCTAGCCTAGCATGTTAATCAAAAGACAAGAACGAGATATAATCAAACAACACATAGACATATTGATTGATTAAACAATTACTTATCTTCAATTAAACATGGGAGATCCAAGGGTATGAAAACCCTTAAAAATGGCAGAAATTCATCTTTAGGGTTTCTCCTCACAAAGTTGCACACTAATGACTAAAAATTGCAAAACTATATATAGAGTTTAGTGGCTGACGGCGTCACGTTGTAGGAGGTGACGCCGTCACCTCGCCGTGGCTAGGGTTCCCGGATGGTCTTCCTGACGCCGTCCCTCTTTAATCCTCCAAAATCCGCTATGGCCTATCAAGGGTTGACGCCGTCAGAAATGTGCTTGACGCCGTCTCTCTTTAACTTAAACCGTGATGGCCTTGATCACCTTAAAGGGTGATGCCGTCAGACTTCCATTGCAAAACTCTCTGGCGCGTCACGTGTATTTTGTCATATCCACCTCTTTTGCCAAGCCATGACGCCGTCTAGAACAATTCTTGACCCCGTCAAGTGTACTTTTCCAGCAGCTTTAGAGACTTTATCGTTTTCTTCACTTTTATGCTCCAAAAACGTCCAAAATGCTTCCTTTTCCAGATTTCTTCTCCAAAGTACCTAAAATGACAAAAGGAACGATTTAGGGCAATATTTGATCAAATTAATACGATTTAGGGATTAAATGACCCCCTAAAAGCGGTACACTTTTCGCTTCATCACTTAGTGTCGGTAATAGGATAAGCGACGTGTACGGTTTTCTCCGCCTGAAGGGAGGTTGTTGATATAGTGCTTGAAACTCTCGAGTGTGGTACTCGGGGAATGGAGTAGGGCGAAGAAGAGCTTCGTAGCCGAACCACTATAAATCCTCTGTCTCGGTTCGATCTTTCCAACTCTACTCTTTACTTTCATTATTTTATATTAGTTAGTTTAGTGTGTAGTTCATATTGGTGTTGATTGATTACACATAGAGTTCGAATCAAAGTTTCCAATAACCAACTTTTAAAACAAGATTTTTAAAAGGATTTTTAAACTGGTAAACTATTCAACCCCCCCTTCTAGTTTCCCACATCTATTGATATGAGTTGGACGAATCCGGACGTCCATTTGATTGACTACAACGTGCGGCAAAGAGGACCATACACTACTGATTGGACAAAGCCATTTCCCGTTGTAGGAACTACTGATCATCCCGCTATTCCATACAGCTTTTTCTTCAACGATGATCTTGAACTTCTTGTACACGGCAAAAAGTGTCAACCTAAGTATGCAACGTCAATAACCTTGATTCCTGCTTCAAATTATCCACAACCAGCCATCGAAGAAACAGCAACAAGACTCTTCATTACTAACAGGGTGCTGTACGATCAAGATGCGCATCTGGGAATATACTACTAGTATGAGAAAAGGAGAACCTGGTACAAAAGCAAACTTACGAAAAAGTCTCCAACTCCGGTGATGAGCGATCTCAGAATAATTGGTGTGGTTAGCATTAAAGCCGAAAAGAAGTATGATTATACCTTTCTACAAAAAATTAGGGTTAGAAGACAAGATCTGAAGATTTACTCATTCTCAGAAGCAGACTTCCCTGATTTGAACCTTAACGATATTGAAGATATGTATCTCATTAAAGTTCAAGGGAAGATGCATCATTTCTCAACTGATCTTACGTAGCCATTCAGCACTTCATTGTTCTATTACTTCAGAAGAAAAAGCATTCAGGAACGCGTTGAAGACTTGCAACTTGGGGTCGAGAGCTATTAAAGGAAGTTAAACTTAACCGCACCTTTTTTACACCTTCCAGAGATCAACACAGAACCTCAGTATACCATGAAGAAAGACCCAACCTTTGGATTTGTCTACAAAAGTGATCTATCCATCAACTGTTTCATGGGATACAAGGAGATTCATAAGTTCTGCGACCACACGTTGAAGAAAGTTCGAGATGGATTGGTTATTCGGGTAAGAGATCGGGAATTGTCCAAAACAACCAGGTGGACTGCTTCTCAAATGTGAAAAGTATGTCAATTCATCCAGAAGATTGAGAAGAGGCTGGTTCTTAGAGATCAGATGCGGAGGTTGGAAAGTTATGCTGGAGGCAGACCATCATTTCCTATCAGAAACTTCCAAATACCTGATCCAGTATTCACGATCTTCAGAAACGTTGATTGATGTAAGATTTGGGTATTCTTATGATTATATTTGCTTGTGAAACATTATGGCTTGTGCACACATTACAGTGCACAACCCGTTCTCTGTAAAGAAAGGACCCTGAGGTACGCTTCAGTGCCTCAATCCTAATATAAGGAGCGAAGGCTTCTTACTTTTGAGTAGAATTATTCAAAATTTTGATAAGTTTTTCAAAATTCTGCTCAAAAGAACAAGTATTCCCTCTCATGTTTAAAACCTCAAAAATTGATTTCACTTGTGAAGGGGGAGTACTTGAAATCATCTTTGTTCAAAACGTAAAGTTCTTGTTGGATTCTTCCTACAAACCTCAAAAAGCATATTTTATTCAAAATGTTTTCCAAAAACAACATCAATATACTATTTTTGAGGGGGAGAATAATATTGTGATTAACATATGGTAACAAATGTGTGGAATCTTGTACGAGCTCGACTCAGATATTACCAATGAATTGACGAAACTTAACTGTCATTAATCGAAAGGTGTGACAAATGGTAATTTTCACACTTCGAGTTAATAATAAATATATATTTATTATTTTTAAGCCGAGTATTTTTATGCACAATTGCATGTTTCAGAGCATTTCAGAGCATTTTTGGTAGCTGTCCCGCATACTGTAGCTTACAGTCACTGCTGAAAAAGTTTATTTTTGTCAGTAAGCGTAGATTATTCTATTTCTGGTAGTTACTGACAAGTTTCGTAATTAACTAAGAAGCTTTCTCGTATTTACTGAAAAGCAACCCAACACGCGAACCGACAACTCAATATATATGGTAGCAGTCAAATAAATGCATTTTTCAGAAAATAATAATATTTTATTATTATTCTGACGAAAACGTCAATAAAAACTTTATTTTGCGTGTAAGTGTCCAAAAACGTCAAACCGGGACTTTACGGTAACATTTATGCTTAAATCGACACACGATACACCGAGGAACAAAACTATTTCCCTCCCCCTTGCTCCTTGTGATTTTCTGCCACCTCACACACCAAGACAAAGAATTTTTATATTAATATATGCATTAGTGGGTGATGATACATTAGGATTTTTTTATACCCTAATTGTTACACACATTCTATCACACACACATTTTTATCCATCTAACTTACCTAGATCATTTTTCCCTTCCACGAACCCTCAAACTCATGGCCTAACATTATAATTCAAGATCTACAAAAATCTAGTGAAGTTTGAACAAATCGGGGTGTACTTTCAAGTGTTTTGGGTTAATCGGAACGTGTCTTGGGTAAATTTGGTGCAATTTGGAGTGTTCTTGGGTTTTTCTACTACTTGACTTCTTTCAAAACTTTGTAAGAATCTTCAAAACTTGTTCAATCTTGTTCATTACATGTTCTTGTGATGTTTAAAAATGTTACCAAGTGCTTATTATGTATGTTTTGCTAAAATGGAAAAGCTAGGGTTTGATATATAATTTATGAGTGCTCGAATTTTTAGTGATTTTTATATAAGTTATGTTATTTCTTGCTTGTGTGAAAAATCTTGTTGCTTGTGGTACTAGTTTGATGATACAGATGTGATTAGTGCTAATTACGCGAGTTTAAAACGAAATATACACTTGTATGTATATATATATATATATAAATCGGCACACTTTTGAAAGGAATAATTATTGGGGTTTTGAAAAACATAAAATTTTGGCTCTAGTGGTGAAATGGTGAAATTAGTGCTTAATAGCTTATTTTGGATAGCTTATTTAATAAGCTATAGCTTATTGTGTTTTGGCTTATTTGGGTTAAAAAGGGTCGTATGACACATATTGGGCCGAGCCCAATATGTTTTGGCCTTGGTTGACCATTTGACTTAATGGCTTATTTATAAGTGCTTATTTGGCTTATTTAAAAATTGTTACGAAAACTATTCGGACTAAAAGGGCTTAAAAGTTTAAAGCTAATTTTGGGCTTATGAAGGTCTCGACACCAAATGGGTCGAGCCCATGTGGTTTCGACCTTAGTTTGACTTTTTGACCAAACGGCTTATTTGATATACTAAATTGATTTTTAGAAACTTAACGATATATATATCGTAACTTAAAAAGGTTAAACAACTTTTGGGCTAAACTTGGACTTTTTGGCCCAATATGGATTTTTCGGCCCAATATAGACTTTTTGGCCCAATAAATATTTCGGATGAGAAAAATTAGTTTTGAGCATTTTTCGACCTTTTATAAATATTTGGACTTATTAAAACGTTATATGTCGATTAAAACCATTTTGGACTCGTTTTGACACCTTAAGCCCAATATGACAAATAAATGGGCTTTTCAACTCAAAATTGTAGTTGTTGACTTTTTGTTGACTTTTGAAAGTATTATGAGTAAACGTTCACTTTTGTATCGAGAACTATAATTAAGAAGTAATCGTAACAATAAATATAGTTATAACGATAAATATACATTTCTGACTAGTTTTGCAACTATAGTTAACGAAAGGGATTATTTGAGGAAATTGCAACACTTGGGAAAAATAGAAAAGTTTGAATAAACGAATGGGTCATGCCCGATTTTTCTAAAATTTCGATACTTAGAATATTTTCGGATGAAAACTGACTAAAAGGCGAAACGGATTATTTTTATTATTCAAAATATTAATTCTTCTAAATTAATAATTTTAGACCTTATAAGATTTGTGAATACACTTTTGGTATTTATACATTTACATTTATTTAATTTCTCAAAATTTAATACTTATGAATTTCTTAATAATTATCATTATATTATAAATAATCATAATATTTATAATATAATAATACCCCACTATCACCATTATCATATTAATTATTCAATACCTATTTAATTAATTATAAGTCGTAATTAATTAAATTCTTAATTATGAAATATATATATATATTATTATATATATATATAAAATATATATATATATATATATAATATATATATATATATATATATATATATATATATATATTATTATATATATAATATATATATATATATATATATATACACATATATATATAAGTTCCGTCGAACGTATTTTCACCGTACACTTTCACCATGAGCCATCACCAAAGAGTCTTATACGATAAACTATTTTGAAATGTACCTTACCACACAACAAGCAAGAAATACACGATATATACATATCATAAATATATATATATATATATATATATATATATATATATATATATATATATATATATATATATTATATATATATATATAAGTTCCGTCGAACGTATTTTCACCGTACACTTTCACCATGAGCCATCACCAAAGAGTCTTATACGATAAACTATTTTGAAATGTACCTTACCACACAACAAGCAAGAAATACACGAGCACTAGACATACACAAACTTTTCAATTGAGTTAAAACCTTTAAAACACGAATATTTCGCTAAGACTTACCATACTGATCTAGGTCAAAATGATTACTATTGTTGACTAGCAGATTACTATTGTTATTAAGGTGAGTTTATAGCCCCATTTTTATACGTGTTATTTTTATAAACCTTGGGGTGAGAAACATGCAAAACTGTTTTCATGGATCAAATTGAACTTTGTTTTTGTTAGGAATATAAATATTCATATGAAAGACTCGGTCACCCCGAGTATCTTTTGGCATTAGATAGCTCGTAGGCTTTATAGTTATAGTTTAGATATCGTTTCACCATGGAGTCGGGTCGGGTCTTTACCCACTGTAGCCCGTTCCATAGCCCACGTGGGGCGTTTTGTATGTCACTATATAAGCCCTTCCCCACCCATGGGTAGGGTTGGAGCTTCTAATCTAATATTCACATTTTCCTTCACTTTTTCTCTCTAGAACTCCCATCCTCTTTCTTTCTCTCTCTCTAAGATTCAGCCAACCACAAAGTCTTTTGTGTGTTATGATTATGAATATGTTACAATTGGTATCAAGAGCCATGGTTTGATTGGCTTGATTGTGTGTGCTCGGATTTGTGGCTCGTTTATGTTTTTTTTGTTTTTTGGTTCGAATAGGTTAGCAAGAAAATCACGGGTTGAGATTTGTTTGTGGTTTGATTTTCTAAAGTATTGTACTTTTGTGTTCACATCAATCTCTAGCATCATTCCTTGGTAATCTACGGTTTATTTGGTGGTTTTCTTGGAAGATTGAAGTAATTTTCTTGGTTGCGGTTTGGTTATAAGTTGTTGTTCTTAGTTGCGGTTTGTGTAAAAAAGGGTTGTTCTTGATTGCGTTTTGCCTATTTCCCATCACTGCGTTTTGGTTGTTTGCTAGAAATGGAATAGGGACAAAAATGGGTGAAAACGACTTGTGTACTTGCTCGAAAGTGACACTGCGATTTGTCTTCTAGTCCTGCGTTTTGTCTCAAGATCTTGTGTTTTGGTCACTGCGTTTTGCCTCAAGAAGTTGCGTTTTGATCACTGCGTTTTGCTCAAGACACTGCGTTTTGGTCACTGTGTTTTGCTCAAGAAACTGCGTTTTGGTCAAGTTACTGCATTTTGGTGATTACGGTTTGTCCAAAGAATCTTGCGATTTGATCTTTGCGGTTTGCCTACTAAGACTGCGGTTTGCTCTTTACGATTTGAAGATTGCATTTTGAGTGTTGCGACTTAACTTTGACGACTGCGATTTGCTCCCTGCGGTTTTGCGGTTTCTCTATTGCGGTTTGACTAAATCTGACTTTTTACGTCAAAACTTTAAACGGCCATAACTTTTGAACCGTAACTCCGTTTTCAGCGAAATACCTGTCAAAACGACCGGAATAGCCTGACTATTGTGAGGTTTCATGACAAAGTCAAGTCGTGAAACGAATTTTTGGGGCCCAAATCCCCTCCAGAATGAAGTTATTGAGGTTTTAAGTTTTCAGACCAAAATTTCACCATAACAACTTGCATAAACCAAACCAAATCACAACTAAACAACATATCACCTAGTCTATCTAACGATCATCACTTTTAACACACAATCACTAATCATTGTACCGATGCAACAGTTATCATAACACATTCAAGTAATCATCATTTCACGGTTTCTTCTTGATTTTGTAAAATCCTGCGAAAGCTTCTATTTCTCGGTTAAATCATAGACTTGTAAAATCCCGTGCTCGTTAATATCATGTCAAAAACTTCGGATTTAGTCATAGCTGAGGTACTCAAATTGTATGACATGATCGATGAACATAAGATTCCCGAAAATGTACAACCGACAAACGTTGTTGAGTCACATACTGCTAATATGGGAAATAGCAATGTTTTCCCATATGAACAATATGTGAAACACAACGAAGTGTCTGTTGTACCTAGTAGTGCATCTTCTGTTCTAAATGATGGTTATGTGATGCATGAGAACACTGCCGTTATCCCTGATGACTCATTGACCACTAAACATAATATCTATAAAGATCAAGTGGTCATACATGAACAACGTGCAGAATTGGAACACAATGAACGTGAACAGAAAATGGATAATCAAATGGGTACACCTTTGTACTCGAATTCACAAGAGAGAGAGTTGCATCAGTTACAACAAATGCAAGATAATGCAAAGGAAAGTTGCATGAAATACTTTTGACTACTTCATTCACATCTCAATATTCTCTTAGAAAGACTTAGATCCATGGGAGGATTCGAACAAGCATTTGCATCACTCTTTGGTCAAGATGTTCAGACTTTCATAGGTGCTATGTTCCTGAACTTAGATCAACTAGAACAACAACTTGACAAAGAAGAATTTCATGAAATTGGATCCATGGCTGCTCTTCGGGTGATCAACAAACAACTTCAATTGTTCATCGATTCACAATACACTTGGGATTATGACAGTCAAATGACAGAAAAGTGTTTTACTAATTACACTGGAATTGAAGTTAACATGTTCAGAGAAACATTACTCCAATACATGGGTAATGTTAAGAAGTACATTGAGGAAAGAGCACAACACAAACTAAAGTATGACATCAAGATGAATGAAAGTCAGATGCAATCAAGAGAGATTAAGGTTGATTCGAGTAAAGCACTGGGTGCTAGTTCAGTTGTCACTGAATGCAGTGGGACAAAGTCAGATAAGCATGATACAAGCAGCAGTTATGTGACTCATATCACACATGGTGTGGATGCTGATATCAGATCAGTAAATGACCAAGTGCCATTTGCTGAGGTACATTTAACTGTTCAACATAATGTCCTTGCTAGTGAACAACAACATACTGATCAATCTGAACCTGTTTATGACACATATCTGTTGGAAAAGGATGACAGCAATACCAATCCTGATTCAACAAATATGAGTCATAAGAGGGGAGAAATTGACCAGGATGTTGAACATGATCAAGTTATAAGTCCTTTGCTTAAGGCTGAGCTTTTCAAAACGAATGATATGGTTGAAAAAGAAGTTTATAATGAACTTTCAAACAGATTCTTACAACTTGAAAAACATTGTATTTCACTTGAAATATCAATACAACAAAAGGAAGAAAGTCTTCAAACTAACAAACCATGTAATAATCCGGAATTTCCTGAATTTCGTGAATTTTTTGAGATAAAAGATTTGAAAGTTCAGCTACAAGCCAAAAACTTAACAATCAACAATTTGAAAACTCGAATTAATATGCATGGGAAAAGTAATGAAGCCAAGGTTAAACATGACATTGATGCAATTGAGATAAGAAACATCAAATTGGAACATAAAGTGGCTAAATTACTTAAGGAAAATGACACTTTGAAAAAGCATTACAAAGACCTGTATGATTCTATCAAAGAAACAAGAACTAAGACTACAGAATAAACAACTTCTTTGATTGCAAAAAATGATGAATTCAAAGCTCAACTTCAGGAAAAGGGTTTTACAATTGCAGCATTAAAAAACGAGTTAAGAAAATTAACAGGAAATAGTGTGAATACTAAGTTTGCAAAACCATCAATCTTGGGGAAACCAGTTTCACAACCATTTAGAAACCAATCAACTGTTAGACAACCGACTGCGTTTAGATCTGAACGACCAAAATTTTCAAAACCACGGTTTACCTCCCAAGTTGATGCGAAACAAGTCTTGTCAAAACCAGTCACTTCACAGTTTAGACCTAATGAAAAGGAATATGCTTTTGCAAAACCTCATCATATGAGTGCTTCTAGCTCTTCTAGGATTAGTTCAAAGCGTGTGTCATTTGTGACACCAAAAGAACATGTTAGACATAAAGACATTGTTCAGAATCAAAACCTAGTGGATGCTAAGAAAAACACACATGAAAAGACCAGGAATTTGCCTGTTTCTAATAGTAGTTGCATGTCGATTAAAGCAATTCCCGTAGCAGATCACTCTAAGAATTCTAGATCTTTTTCTGAATCTAAACACTTGGTTTGCTTGACTTGTCAGAAATGTGTTTTTAATGCAAATCATGATGATTGTGTAACAAAATTCCTGAAGAAAGTGAATGCTCGTGCTAAGGTTCAATCCCTTAAGACTAGAAACAACAATAAGCCTGGAGGACCAAAGAGTTATACTCAGAAACATGGTAGGCAGATTGCTATAGGAGAAAGGTTTTCTCTCAACATTTCTTCCACTGTGCATGAGAAACCAAACACTCCTAGATCTTGTCTTAGGTGGATACCGACGGGTAGAATTTTTAAGATTGCTAGTCTTAGATGGATACCTACTAGGAAGATGTTCACTGATTGCACAACCAAGGTTGACAGTGAAGCCCCAAATGGTTTAGATGCTGATATCACTAACCCATATAATTGAGAACAAACTCTTAAAGTCCAGGTAGTCTTTACTTAAGTGCAGGTACATCGTTCACTCCCATTAAGGAAAGATTCAGAGTTTGGTTGCCGAAAAGACTGATATCTCATAAATTAGGGGTTCATGAAACTCAACTTTGATGAACATGAAATATGACGTTTGAACACATCAGTTCAAGCCTCGTTCTTCAACGACAATGACGTTTGAACATATCAGTTCAAGCCTCGTTCTTCAACGACAATGACGTTTGAACACTGCAGTTCAAGCCTCGGGCCTCAATGTCAACATAATGGCGTCTGCTGACAACACTTCAGGCCCCGTTCCTCAAAGAAAAGAAAGGTGTACGCTTAAGTGCGCTTTATCTTCGGAAGAAGAGAAATCTTCTTGTTTATGACCATTCTCATCAAGTGCTCTTCCCATGCTCATTCAATCATCAAGTGGATCAACGTACATTGGAGTATATTCTTATTCACTTGTTCAATCAAAAATGGCAACCTCATATGCAATTTTTGAGGGGGAGAAGTATGAATAAACTAAATGTCAGTCATCAAGTGGATCTACTTACCTTTGATTGTATTCTTATTCACTTGTTGATAACGCCTAAATCTAACATGTTTTTGATAGCGTTATTGGTAGTTTTATATATGTTTTGTGGTTATATTTATATGCTTTTGTTACTAAATCGTACCAAAGTGTGTTTGCAAAGCATTTGTAGCTAAAGACAGGAAAATGGATGGAAAAGATGCAAAAATGAGGAAAAAGGAAGTATTTGAGATTGCATGTGAATCTTGTGTCAAGTTCCGCTCCGTAAGGTACTTCAATGAGTTAAAGTCCAAGTAGTCGAGTTAATAAACTTAAGGATGAAGGGAAAGATCAAAGAATCAAGAGCTACGACCGAGAAACAAGTCATACGCAAAAGTCCAAGAAAAAGGTTCATCAGCCATAGCCATCCGATCGGTCGCCACCCGCAACCGATTCGGATGGAGTGAATTTGGATTTACCGAGAAGACCAACCGATCGGTAGACCATTCTATCCGATCGGTTGGAAGTCGCTGTTTGACCCAAGACTTCTTTATTAAGGATTGTGACTTTATAAATCAGGTTCTAGGTCCTTCTTTTCAGTATTCTAACCATTCAATACTACTTGGAGAGCAAGAGAAGCATTTATGCACTTAGACCCTTGGTTAGAGCAGTTTATGGAACCATTTGTTGAGTATTTATATACCAATCAATCTAGAGAGATATACAAGTGCTAGAGAGAACCATTCACAGAAATATACTCAGAAATTCGTCCATAAGTCCAGGAGAAGGGAGAAAGTCGATTATACCATTTTCATTGCTTGTGGAATCATTGTCTTTCACTTGTAATCTTATTTCCAAATCATTGTAAGACTTTCAATCATGGTTTCTAATGTTCAAAGTATTGAGTTTACATTTATGTTTGCTATGAGTGGCTAGTGCCTTTGTGCACTTGCTTAGATGATGTGTATTATTCATTGATTGGCATATGATTGTGATAACATGTTTTAATTCAATTTCAAGTCAATTCTAAGAACCAATTGTGATAAAGTTTCATAGTGACATTTGGGTAATCAAGTTTAACTAGTGCTAGTAATCTTAAGGGTTGAAAGAACTATTGTTATTCCACTAGTTATAATCATTTGTCTATGAATAATTGTTGTCTTCCACTATTCTTTATTAAACAAAGGAACTTAATTGTGATTGTAATGAAAATGCTTTTGTCTATCAAAACGGATTGATTGTAAACCACTTTAAAGGTCGAGAGATTAATAGTTTGCTTTCAATTGTGACCTTTTGTCTATAATCGGTTACCTTTTGTATTGACCATTTCCTAAGCTTGTTTGATTAGACAAAAGATTGTTTTTGTGTTTGAGGAACACCAACTCATGAACCTTGAATTGATCTTGAATTGATTGGTTAAACGTAATGCTTGTTTTTATAAACCAAAATCTTGACGAAGGTTTAATTTGTAGAAACAATAGATTAGTGTCAAAACTAATTATCACAGCCAACATGTTTTCCAAAGTTATCACAATCATATTAGTCAATTGTAGTACACTAGTCTAAGCAAGTGTAGTTTTTAATCATTTGAATTAACACCAGGAATCATCATTACTTGGGAGGAGATGAGGCAAGCTTTTGTAAGCCGATTCTTTCCACCTGCAATGTTTGATCGACTCATGGGAGAAATTCGTACTTTCACACAACATCCTAACGAATCACTCGTCGAAGCCTGGCTTCGTATGAAGGATTTACTTCGAAGTTGTCATGGACATGGTTTAGGGCGAGGAACCATTATCCAAATCTTTTACCATGGACTTGATGAAACATCTCAAGGAATTCTTGATGCTGGAGGAATTTTTCTTTATAAGACTCCTAACCAGGCATATCAATTGCTTGAAGACCGAGTTCTTCTCAAACTCGACTGGTCAAAAGATGCCAAGACAAAACCCTTAAGAAAAACCGTTGCCTTTGCCGAAAGTTCTGATTCATCTAAACTCATGGAGAAAATGGAAACCTTGGTTTCCAAAATCGATTCGCAATACAAAGATCTTAGAGGAGAGATGAAAGAAATGCGAGATGGTTGTAACAACTCTGGAGGTAACCACCCATCATCAGAATGCGATGATCAACCTATGGACCAACCAAAAGAAGGAGAAGCTAATTACATCCAAGGAGGATACCGAGGAGGAGGATATCGTGGAAATTATTACGGACGAAACTCTGCTAGTTGGCAAGATCGCCGACAAAGGGATAACAACCATGAGTCCCAACCAAAAGTAGAGAACCAAACCTCACAAAATTCCGACAAGAAACCTGAAGAAACAGATTTTGAAAAAATGATGAGAGAATTCGTCACTGCTCAAAAATCAACCAACAAGTTCGTCAAGAATCAATTTTTCAATCTCAAGACCAAAGTTGAGCAAGGTCAGAAAAATCATCAAGCGTCTATCCAAGATCTTGAAAACAAATTTGGGAGACTCTCTGATCAAATATCTTCCCGACCATCAGGTTCGTTGCCTAGTAACACCCAAACCAACCCAAAACCATCATCATCGAACACTGGTACAGATTCTGCCTATCGTCACACTGGAAATGCGTAACTATATGCATATAGTCACACACGTTTTTTTGGGTGTGTGTGACAAAAAGTCGCGCCACCGTAGGTATCATATGGTCACATTGTTTATTTTGTGGCCGTTTTCATCGAAAAAGAGTGACCAAAACCCGAATATGTGTGACTAATTAGGCACAAGTTTTGTTGGATTCATCAGTATGTGTGACTATTTCCCATCCTATGGCCACACGAAAATATAATAAATGTGACGTTTGTGATGATTTAGTCACACATCGTGTGTTGTTTTTTTCGAGTTAGTCACATACAATTTAAAAAACAGTGGCCAAAAGTGTTAATAAGTGTGACCATATGCTGTTTAAAGTGAAGAAATGTGTACTATTGATCATCCAATGGTCACATGAATTCTTAGTTTGTGTGGCCTTTTGTAATATTTAGTCACACAAAGCATGTTTGCTTTGGGTATTTAGTCACATACAATTAAGCATAAAGTGGCCAAAAGTGTTAATAAGTGTGACCATATACTGTTTTAAGTGAAGAAATGTGTATTTTGTGTGACTATTGATCATCCAATGGTCACATGAATTCTTAGTTTGTGTGGCCTTTTGTAATATTTAGTCACACAAAGCATGTTTGTTTTGGGTATTTAGTCACATACAATTAAGCATAAAGTGGCCAAAAGTGTTAATAAGTGTGACCATATGCTGTTTTAAGTGAAGAAATGTGTATTTTGTGTGACTATTGATCATCAATGGTCACATGAATTCTTAGTTTGTGTGGCCTTTTGTAATATTTAGTCACACAAAGCATGTTTGTTTTGGGTATTTAGTCACATACAATTAAGCATAAAGTGGCCAAAAGTGTTAATAAGTGTGACCATATGCTGTTTTAAGTGAAGAAATGTGTATTTTGTGTGACTATTGATCATCCAATGGTCACATGAATTCTTAGTTTGTGTGGCCTTTTGTAATATTTAGTCACACAAAGCATGTTTGTTTTGGGTATTTAGTCACATACAATTAAGCATAAAGTGGCCAAAAGTGTTAATAAGTGTGACCATATGTTGTTTTAAGTGAAGAAATGTGTATTTTGTGTGACTATTGATCATCCAATGGCCACATGAATTTTATGTTTGTGTGGCCTTTTGTAATATTTAGTCACACAAAGCATGTTTGTTTTGGTTATTTAGTCACATACAATTAAGCATAAAGTGGCCAAAGTTGTTAATAAGTGTGACCATATGCTGTTTAAAGTGAAGAAATGTGTATTTTGCGTGACCATTGTTCTTCCAATGGTCACATGAATTTTTATTTTGTGTGGCCTTTGGTACTATTTAGT
This sequence comes from Artemisia tridentata subsp. tridentata, assembly GCA_021014915.2. Lineage (NCBI taxonomy): Eukaryota > Viridiplantae > Streptophyta > Magnoliopsida > Asterales > Asteraceae > Artemisia > Artemisia tridentata. Next base: position 354,818,220 of record CP139507.1, on the reverse strand, counting down.
CACACATCGAATTAAACAAAGAGTGACCAATAATGTTGGAGCAGAGTTGCTACTGCTAGCAGTACTAAGGTAGTCCAAGGTAGTCCTGCTGAAGCAGAGTTACTACTGCTAGTACTATGCTAGTGCTGCTGGAATGTGTATATATATATTATATATAAAACAATATTAAAAAACACAAGAAATTTCAAATTGAATTAAACTCTAATGTATATAACTGGACAAAATATACAATTGTAATGTCGTACTTAATTAATCAAATATCTAAAGACTTTTGAACCTTCACCCCCTTAGCAGTTTGCCTTAAGTCGTTAGCAGATATATATTGTTTCTTCGTTGGTGCCTGTGGTACACATTTAGTCACATGGTTTGTTGGTGTAACCTGTAGTAAAAAAAGACGCTTCTATCAAACATTGAATTACATATGAATAATTATATATGTAGGTTGAAAAAACACATGTACGTACCACCTCTTCAAAAATAACTTGATCCTTTGGCCATGCAACGAAACTACCTTCGACTTCCTTAACTGTTTTGAACCCATTATTTGCTACGTCCGGTATGCATGCTGCATCAACTAACGATGAATCAATTGACACTCTGTAGCAATCATTTGGGAGTGGTAGGTTATGCAGCATTTGCTTTCCATGAGACTGGTATACGGTACCAAAAGCAACGATATTTGATTTCTTTGTGTGCCAGAATTTGCACTTAAGTGTCTACAAAAAAAAATAAAAATTGCATGTATATATCAGAAATTATTTAAACAAAGAATAACAAGAAACATGTTGAAATACATACTGTTGGCAGTGCTTGTGTTAGAGACACATCTTGTTGCGATTGGGAATCTGGAGACCCGTTTCGTCGCTTCTTTTGCTTTGGCTTATTGGGTCCGACAGTTTTAGCAAGTTCCTATATGTATATATAAAACACGTTACATTATTTAAACAAAAGAGTAACAAGAAACATGTTGAAATACATACTGTTGGCAGTGGTTGTGTTGGAGACGACACATTTTGTAGCGATTGGGAATCTGGAGACCCGTTTCGTCGTGACTTAAGGTTATGCTTAGGCCTGACAGTTTTAGCAGCAGGTTCCTATACGTATATATAAAACACGGTACATTAGTCGATCATGTATGTAAAATTCAAAAATCAAAGGGCGATCTTTTATTACTATACTTACCATTGTTTCCGTTACCTTTTTAGAAGTTTCAAGGCCATTGGATTTCTCCTCAATTCCCGCATCTTTAGGACTTACAACACCACTTGTCTGAGTGCCATTGGAGTCACCTGCAATATTGTCAATGGCCATTGGAGTCACCTGCAATATAAATTAAGAAATACAGTCACTCATCAGTTTATGTTCAATGCCTAGTATCATTAGCATCAGTGGTGTTAGCATTAGAAAATGAAATTGTTAACAACATAAAAAATGGCTTACAACTGAGGCTATTGGCGATGGTTGAGTTGGCAGAGTTATATTCATCCCTTTATCATTCAACTGTTGCAGAATTTGAGAAAGCATTACATTTGTGTTTTCCACCTCACCGGATAATTTATTGACCTGCACATCTTTTTCGGTCATCTCGGCGGACAATTTTTTGATCAATTTATCTTTTTCTTCACGCTCGCGTCTCTCATTATCCAGTTGAGTTTGAAGTAAGGCAATTTTTTCATTGGCTTCTTGTTTTCTTCGAGGAAGGCCAAAATACTCTTTGTATGTTTACTGCACCTCCACTCCCCTGGCATAACCGCCCTTTTCCTTACCAAATACAAATGTCATGGCATCAGTGCCATCATCAAAACCCGATGTTTCCTTCCTTGATCTTGTCATCAGCTTCTTTCTGCACAAAAAATATAGGAAATGTTGGGATTAAAAGTCTTCTTGATGCTGTTACTACTGCTAGTACACAAGCTACTACTGCTAGTACACAGTTAAATGTTGCTGCTATATAAGCATAATAATAGAATTAGCAGTCAAACTTACAAGTTCATCTCCCTTTGATTTAATATCATCATTTGGGTATTCGCCGTCTTTGTTTACCCTTCCTTTCACCCACATTACATCACGGGGGGGTTCTTCATCCGCTTCAATCTCTTTATTTTCGATCTAATAAACATCAAATGCATACCCATGTAAAGTTAAACCAAGATAAACGAAAATATGTGGATGCTTACACATGTACAGTTAAACCAAGATAATCGAAAATATGAGGGTATTAATGCAAATGTGCAAATTGGGCAATGTAAACGGATTCATTTCTCATACTGATCGTCTCTTAATTGGTAAAACAAACATTGTGTAATCTTACCATTTTCTCTTTGACATAAGCATATCCACCTCGTCCCATTTTATGCTGATAAATATTTTGGGAACGCGCCATTTTACCTTTCTCAGATTTCTCCTAAAAACACAAAATCATAAGGCGTTTAGATGCGGTAATGCTGCAAACTGAAAATAACAAAATGACATATACACTTAATTAAAGATGACTAATTAAAACCTTGTATGCTTCGGTGGTCGTGTATTTAACATACTCGACCCAGTCTTCTGATTTCATTATTGTATTATACAAGTCCGGGACTTCATTCAGTTTGGAAGGTGTATTTAGGTTGGGCAAAATGTAGTTGACTTTGAGCTTCCTTCTGTAATTCCTTAGCATTTTACCAAGACTAATCATTATCAATTTTCTGTATTGGACGTCAACAACAAAAAATTTCTGAAAAGATTAACACATGTTGTTAATTAGTTGCACATAATGTAACTGCATACATAAACTTATGTAGTATTGGGTTACAAAATAGTATATATGTACCAAGATTTCATCCCATAGTTTATCTCTTGCTTCTTTATTCACCTTCTTCCAGTGTAGAATCTTCACACCTATCTGCTCACGAGCCACATCTCCTAAAAAACTCACAAACACTGCTCTGTTTTCCCCTGTTACCCTACCGAGTGCATCGAAGGTTACCTTGAGCTTTGTTGCACCAGGTTTGTCATGCTTCGCGCGAAACTTTACTAGCCTGGTTGAGCCCCTCTTAGCTACTATCTCAGGTGTTTGGTTGGTTAAAGGCTCATCTATATCTTCTTCATCAGAAGACTTTTCGGATTCATATTCTAAGGCGTTATCATCATGTACAATATGATCAAGAGGAAGCAAAGTATGGTTATCAACAATGGGTTCAGTTTCCATGACTCTTGAGCAACAAAGGGTAAAAGAAAATGATTATGGCTTAGCTTGGAGAGTAATGGTGAGAGAAGATTTGATTTTTTGTTTTTTATTTGCAGTCTTTTTTTTAGGAGAGAAAAGAGGCTATACACCAAGAATATGAATCGTTTGTGATTCAAAAAATTTCGATCCAAAAATTTGCCTCCAAGTTGTAATTTGAAATTAACAATTGAATTATTTGAAAATTTTCCCTTTGAACCTGTTAATTAAGCATAAACTTGATTTTTGTTTTTTATTTACTATCTTAATAATCGCAAATAATGTATCATACTGTGCAACCATCACATCAACAGTACAAACGTAATTACTACATATTGTACCCTTACCAATTACATTTACAAAACACAAATTACTAATTACCTTTTTGTTATTTGGTTTCATTGTTTGCGTGCTTGTGTTTGCCATAAGAATGTGTGTGTTGATTAGGGTTTATTGATTTTTGTGTGTGTTTACAAATGACGGGTAAAGGGATTAATTGCTGGTTGAATATTGAATTTGTGGTTTGGTTTAACTATAGCTGACGTGGCAAGATTTGTTTAAAAAAAAAAAAAAAAACTAATGGTGATGAGGTGGCGGTGAAATCCGGCTATAGCCGGTAAATAGGGATGGCAACGGTTCGGGTTCGGGGCGGGTTTTAGTATACCCATAACCGAACCCGTTTATAATATACCCGTACCCGCCCCATATCCCACCGGATACCCGATTAATATTATCCATCGGTTTTTTTCGGGTTTTCCCGCGGGTATTAGTTATCCGTACGTAGTTGAATATTATATGGACAAAATTGGCGGTATTAAGATTAAGTCACGCTAAAATCCACCGAAAAACAAAAGAAAATACTCTAACCACTCCCAACAATAACTCAGCTTTAAACTTTAACACAATGCCACGTCAGCTTTAACACACTCACCCTTAATTAACTGAGCTTTAGTTATACACAAGATGTTTAACGAATGAGCCGAGATGATATGGTTGTATACGAGATGTTTAACGAATGAGCCGAGATGATATGGTTGTATATATACGAGATGTTTAACGAATGAGCCGAGATAATATGGTTGTATACGAGATGTTTAACGAATGAGCCGAGATGATATGATTATACACGAGATGTTTAACGAATGAGCCGAGATGATATATATGGTTGTACACGAGATGTTTAACGAATGAGCCGAGATGATATGGTTGTATACGAGATGTTTAACGAATGAGCCGAGATGATATGGTTATACACGAGATGTTTAACAAATTTAATGAGCCGAGATGATATGGTTGTATACGAGATGTTTAACGAATGAGCCGAGATTATATGTTTGTACATGAGCAACACACCCAACAATAACTCACGCAACCTTTCGACCCTGTTTCATCATTTCTTAAAAGAGTTTAATTTCTAGACCAACCCTGATAGCTGGATGGTCTTGAGGCAACTCACGCAACCTTTCGACCTCTGGATCAGCACGATTATGCATCTGTAGCATAATACGAGTTATCTCACCTAGCAAATTGTTAATCAATTTGAGTTCTTTTTCTTGTTCATTGTGTAATCGGGTGAGGATAGCCTTTTGCACCTCTGCTAGTTAATTTGTTAGCCACAGTAGTGTTTGTGTTAAAATTAGTGATACTTGCGAGAGAGTTTTATAAGAAGTTGTGTGAGAAAACGAAGTGTTGTGAAAGTGGCTTTGATAGTGGAAAGCCGTTAAACTAGCCGTTGGAGGCTATTTTAAAAATCAGATTGAAAGTAAAAGTAACCGTACGAGTATTATTCAAATTCAAACGTAAAGTAACAGTACAACATATTAATAACGAGCGGGATATTTAAATTTTAAAATTTCAAATTCAAATTAAACAAAAAGGCGGGATATATTTAAAATTTATCAATTCAATTCAAATTCAATTCAATTTATAAATTGAAAATAAAGTATCAAATACAAATACATTAAACATGAAATAGAAATACATTAAACATGAAATAGAAATACATTAAATGTCAAATAAAAACTACGTTAACATAAACAATGATTGATTAACATAAACAACATACGATTAACATAAACAACGGACGATTAATAAAAACTATCATCTGAATCTGGGTAACCATCTTCAGAGGATTCGGAAGGTGTGAAAAAACCAGACTCCCACCTTTGCCTACGTTCTTCATCCTCCCTGGCTTGCCGCTCCAAACGATCAGCTTCCTCTTCTCTTTCAAGTGCTTCCATTTCCAGGAGGACTTGCATATCTGCTTCCTCTTGCCTAAGTTGTTCCTCAGTTAACCCAAACGGATTTGGGTCTTGGTTATGAACTGGTTCATTTTCAGGTTGATTATTCACCGGAAAATTTTCCGGTTGGAAAACCGGAAAGATATGCTCGGGTGGAGTATGGAATTTTTCATTTTCGCTAGGTGGGCTTGGAAACTGTTGGCCAAAATCCTTTTGGCGAGGTGGGCTTGGAAATTGTTGGCCAAAATCCTTTTGGCGAGGTGGGCTTGGAAATTGTTGCCCGAAATCTTTTCTGGAAGACATCTTGAATTTGAGATGCTTGGATCTTGAGTATTTGAGAAGTTTGGAATGTGTTTCTGTGTGACTTGTGCTTCAGAAGCATTGGTATTTATAGGGTACAAATGCACACGTTTTATTAACGTGACTTTGAATTTTAATTGTTGGGGCTAACCTGCGTTAACGCAGCGTTAATATGTTGTACTTTATCTTACGTTTGAATTTGAATTTTAATTTTAATTTGTTAAGGCTGAGTTATTGTTGGAAGTGGCCTAAATATACCCATACTTCTCAAACACATTCAGACTGCGATAGATATTAAAGCATGTATTTACATTAAACATGTACTAGAAAATATCAATTACCCTAATGAAAAAGTCAATTAGTCATTAAAGTTAGCACACAAATTACATTAAACATCATTAATATAATATAGAAAATATCAATTACCCTAATGAAAAAGTCAATTAGTCAATCCAACACCAAACACACTTCTAGATCAACTACACTAGTCAAATCCAAACCAAACACAAACCAAATCCGATCAATATTATCCATCTGTTTACTTTTGGCGCCTCTCGATGGTCCCTCTTCCGCCTAAAGTATTGGGAACCGTTCGTATACCTCTCTAGCCTATTTGTACAACTCGACATGGAAAACCGTTCATAATTAATCAACCGTACCATATACAACTCCTTTGATATTTTCATTAGAAAATAAATTTCAAATTTCAATGGCCGACTCCTCTTCAACTCCTTCTTCCAACAAAAACAAACGCCCAAGGGATGATTCTCCTCCACCAATGCCTGAAAATTATAAAAAAATGGGCATATCCCAAAATATTTGGGAGAAATGTAGTAAAGGCCCGTATGGTGTTGAAAACGCATTGTTAGAAATTCACAACAAGCGTATAAAGATGTATGAAGAAAGGAACAAGAAAGATTTAGAGGTCATTGAGGAGCATCAGAAGAAAATTGAGGAGAGGAACAAAGAAATAGAAGAAGAAAGAGAGAAAATAGTTGATGTTTACAGAAGTATTGAAGCTAGTAAATATGTGTCTTAATGTATCTTTTCTTTATATATTTTGCCTATGTATATTTTGCCTATGTAAATGTAAACTTATTTTGACTTGGTTTAATATATGAATGCAGTTTATTATGTACAAGTTTATGATATTTGAATACAGCTATTATTATTGTACTGCTAGGTAAACAATTGTACTGCTATCGAAACGTTGTACTGCTGGGTATCCTTTTAGTAGTGGTTGGGAGTGCAGGGTAGTTTGTATCACTTTTTACTTAAAGTGTATAAGCCCCCAATTGCTGCACACAATCACATTCACGCACATATTACTCTCTCTCTTCCACTCCCTAATCGAATTTTAATTGTCAAATTGCAAAACCCCCAAATCAAATCATAATGTCGAACCTAACTTTTACCGAACCTCATAATAATGTTGCCTTTTTAGAAAAATCCAATAAGTCTGTAGATTTTACTGAGATCATTGATTTCCTTAATGCAAGCTATATTAAGTTTGCATTAACAGTAAAACCTACTATATATACTTCCAACATTATCCAGTTTTGGTCGTCTGCTAAGGTCAAAACTATTAATGGGGAAGCACAAATCCATGCCCTTGTAGATGGGCAGATGATTATCATTACAGAGGCGTCTATTCGAAGAGATCTTCTCCTAGATGATGCTAACGGAGTTGAGAATCTTCCAAATACTACAATCTTTGAAAAACTTGCACTGATGGGCTATGAGAGATATACAGATGCTTTAAAGTTCCAAAAAGGTAATTTTTCTCCTCAGTGGAAATTCTTAATTCATACTGTCTTAGTGTGTCTAAGTCCAAAGACCACTGCATGGAATGAATTTAGCAGTAATTTAGCTTCTGCTATAATTTGTTTGGCTGAAAATACTCAAAGATTTAATTTCTCAAAATTAATTTTTGATAATATGGTTAAGAACTTGGATGGTTCTTTGGCTAAATATTTTCTATATCCAAGGTTTTTGCAACTCTTTTTGGACAACCAATTTAAAAAAAAGAAAAGTCACAAAAATGTTTATCCCACTCCCTGCCTTACCAAAAAGGTTTTTGCTAATATGAGTAGGGTTGGAAAAGATTTTTCAGGGAGAGTGACACCTTTGTTTCCAACAATGTTGGCACTAGCCCAAACCCAAATGGGTGAAGGTTCAGCAATCCCAGCTGGTACCCATCACACACCCACAGAACAACAACAAAAGACCTATAAACGTAGGACTAACACCAAGAACACTGAGCTACCTCAGGCTAGTGGTTCTATACCAACTGTTGCAGATGAGGATGTCACTGGGGGGAGAGTGACATGTTGGCAAGGGCTGCCACTACTGTGTCTAGCTTAGCAGCAGCACAGGACAGTGGTAACATCATTAAGACCCGAACCAAGACAACTTCTAATGAAGAAAGTTCCTCTGGAACTGATTCAGGTGAAGGTCCCAGTCACATGGAAACAATGGGGGGTTCGGATGTTCATCCTAGGGGTGAGACTGAACTTAACTTTTCCAGTGATCCACCTCTCGGGCTAGGTAACACAAGCCGAAGTGGTGAGGATAGTATGCAACTTTTGAATGAATTGAAGGATACCTGTGCCAAGCTGTCTGCACAAATTGGTGATCTGCGAGCAATAGCTTCTTCCCAAGATGGAGTCATCAAAGCTCAAGGTGGGGAGATAAAGGCTTTGAAGAGAAGGGTTAGGTATTTAGAAGGAGTCAAAGGATCAAGAATTCCCAAACAAAAGGTTAAATCTTCTGAAGCTTCTAAGGATGCTCCCAAACAGGGAGGGAATGAAGGCAAAGTTTTAGGGGAGGATAACCAAGGGAATCAAGTGGTGATTGATCATCGTCTGGGCAAGGTTACAAATGCTGATAGTGCTACTGAGCCAATTACAGTTGGTACTACAAAAGCTAGTACTGCTACACCAGAGGTTTTTGCAAATGCTGTTAGTGTACTTGCTGAGCTGAAGACAGCAAAACCAGTAACCAAAGGTGTTGTGATACAAGAGCCATCATCCTCTCCAAAAGCTAAACAATCAACTCCACAGGTACAAGGCAAAGGTAAAGGGATTCTTACTGAAGAGCCTGTGGAGAAACCATTATCAAAAGAAGAGCAATTAAAAGTTGATGCTGAACTTGCTATGAAATTCTCAGAAAAGTATGATGCAGAACATCAGACAATTTTGGAACAAAGGAGAATACAAGAAGAAAAAGATGCAGAGTTAATAGCTTCATGGGATGAGCAAAGGGCTCAGGTTGCAGCTGATTCTGAGCTTGCTAAGAAACTACATAAACAAGAGCAAGATAAGTACTCAGTAGATGAAAAAGCCAGGATGCTGAAAGAATTTTTTGATGAAAAAAAGAAGTTGTATGCAGAACAAAGATATGCAGCTAAGAAGAACAAGCCACCCACTCAAAAACAAAGAAGAGATCTCATGTGCAGGTAGTTTTTTTTTTTTTTTTTTTTTTTTTTTTTTTTTTTTTTTTTTTTTTTGCAAAGGTATTTATATTAATATCAACAATACCCAATATGTACATCATATCATAAACATCTACTCATGTGCAGGTATTTGAAGAATGTGGACAGATGGAAACTAAAGGATTTGAAATTCTTGGATGATAAAAGAATTGAAGAATTATATGCAATTGCCAAGAGAAACAATGATCTCTTCTTGAATGACAGTTCAAAGAGAGCAGGTGAACAGTTGGAAATAGAAAGCAGTAAAAAGAGAAAACAAGAACAACTGGAGTATAGCTTTTGATTAAAACAATGCAATCAACACATGAACCTCATATGCACTTTTTGAGGGGGAGAAGTCATGAATAACAACTGTTAGTCATCTGTCAACATCCTTTGATTGTATATCTTATCATTGTGTGCCTAAACACAGTTTTATAGCGTTATTGGAGTATATATGTTTTTGGTATATTTTAATGTTTTTGTTACTATGGGTCAATTTTTGCACAAGATATGTAGCTAAAGGAAAATATGAAAACAAAATGGAGGACAAGAACAAGTATTTATGATGTGAATCTTGGCAATTCTTTAAGGTACAATGGTTTGAAACCAATCAGTGAGTTGAATAATTAGGATGAAGGGAAAGACAAGAATAAGTTAAAAAAACATAAAAGTCAATGAAAAAGGTTTCACGCATGATCGTGGATCCCCCCAGCTTGATGGTGAATGGATTTGAGTAGATCAACTGTTTGTAGAATTTACCGTCGTTGAATGCTTTCCAAAGACATTCTTTATAAGGATTGTGACTTATAAATCAGTTTCTAGGCTTCATTCATTTAATTATCATGGAACATGGGCATTAGAAACCTTGGTTAAGGAAGGGAACCTGTGAATATAAATATCTGAGGATATCAAGTGCTAGAGAAACTTAAGAAATTACTAGTTGTCATAAGCCGAACAGGGATGAATAGTGATTAACCATTATAGCTTTGAATCATTGTCTTTCACTGTATAGTTATTTCCTCATTGTAAGACTTTAATATGGTTTCTATGTTAAAGTATTGGTTGACATTTATTGTATGAGTCCACTTTTGCACATGTTTTAATGATTGTATTTTCATTGATTGGCATATGATTGTGATAACATAGTAATAAATTTAGTCATTCTAGCATTGTATAAAGTTGAATATTTGACATTTGGAAATCAAGTAATCTAGTGCAGAATTTTAAAGGGGAAGAACTATGTTACCACTAGTGCTATAATCATTTGTCTATGAAAATTCCCACATTTTAAATTAAACAAAAATGAATGGATGTAATGACAAAGCTTTTGTCATCAAAACGATTTGATTTAAACCTAATTAATAGTCGAGAGACTAATAGTTTGACATCTTGGACCTTTTGTCACTAAATCACCAATTTTGTATTACATTCCAAGGTTTATGAAAAATGTTTTTGTGTTTAGACCCCAATTGCATACCTGAATTGTCTTGAATTATGTTCGATGTTGATTTTTCAATAATTTTGACGAAGTTTAATTTTAATAAAATGATGTGCCCAAAACTAATTTAAGCACATTTTGTCAAGTTTCACAATATATAGTCATTGTAGTACACATCAAGAATGTGTATTTAACATTTGATTACCCAGACACATTATGGAGAATGGCAAGGTAAGCCACTTTACTTTTGACGACCAGGGATTAACTTCGTACTTTATCTAACGAATTCTCGTCGAACTCTTAGATTTATTAATGTCATGAATGGTTTAGGCGGGACCATTATAACATTTTGGCTCATGACATCTCAAGGATTTTGACTGAAATTTTTCTTTTAAATTGGCATTAATTTGTTTGGACTAGCTTTCAAACTGACTTTTTCAGATGCAAACAAATTAAAATTGCTTTGGAAAGTTTTCATCTAAAACTTAGAAATGGCAACCTTTTCAAAATGTTGTACAAACTTGAGGCATATGATAGACATACACATTTAACCTTGAGGTGACCATCATCAGAATTGGTCACACTTTGCCAACCGAAGGAAAACTATATTAACCCAAGAGATACCGATAGGGACTGAAATTTTCACAACCTGCTAGTTGGATCCGGGTAACACGTCCCACCAAAAGAAAGAGAACCAATCAAAAATCCACGAAAAAAAAATTTTAAAAATGATATAGAATTCGTCACTGAAAATATCAAAAGTGTTCGTAAGAATCAATTTTAATTCAATGACCACAAGTGACAAGGTGCGATATAATCATCATGGTCTACCAATCTTGAAAACAAATTGGGCAGATCGAAAAATTCCGCCATGGTTGTGTGACACCAAAACCCAAAACCATATTCAGTCGGAATGATAAGACTTATCGTCCACCATAAACCAGAAATGAGCATATCAATGCTGTATTCACAAGAAGTGGCCTGTCTTATGATCCACCACCCAACCCAAACAACACCACAACTATCAATTTCGATAGTGAGGATGAAGATGAAGAATCCAAGAAGGAAAATACACCAAAAACACCACCCAAACCCAAACCCAAACCACCAGTTAAGGCTTACACTCCAAAAATTCCATATCCTAAGAGCCTTAAGAAAGAAAGAATGGAGGAGCGTTATAAGAAGTTTTGTTGAAATAATCAAAGAAGTTAGACTCAATGTACCCCTCATTGATGTTTTAGCCGGCATGCCCAATTACGGGAAATTTTTGAAAGAACTTCTTAACAACAAGAACAAGTTGGAGAAAATATCCGCTACCTTTCTCAATGAAGAATGTTCAGCTATTGTTCAAAACAAAATTCCACAAAAACTCCGAGATCCCGGAAGTTTTCTGATTCCATGCATATTAGGAAACAACATCACATGCGATGCTTTAGCCGACTTAGGTGCGAGTATTAATTTGATGCCCTATTCGCTGTATACGAAACTTTCCATCAATACATTGAAACCCACAAGGATGAGTATCCGACTAGCTAATCATACTTACCAATATCCTGTTGGTATTGCTGAGAATATGCTTGTCCAAGTAGGTAAATTCATTTTTCCCGTGGATTTTGTGATTTTAGAAATGGAGGAAGATAGTAGAGTACCCCTTATTTTAGGAAGACCTTTTCTAAACACCGCTGATGCGATCATCAAAGTAAAAGGAAAAGAACTCAATCTTGGAGTTGGAGAGGATATAATCACCTTTTTAATCGATAAAGCAATGAAATATCCACATTCCAGTGATGACACTTGCTTTAACATTGATGTAATCGATGAAGTCACTGAGGAAGAATTGGATGCATTACTTGAAGATTCTGATCCATTCATGACTATTTCAGAGAAGATTAGTGAAACAACTTTTGATAAAGAATTCGCTGATTTTATGGAAGTTAAGATTGATGAAGAAGATGAAGAAGAAGAAGGAGAGATAATAGAAGAAGATTTTGAGGAAATCAGTTTTAATGATCAAATGAGGATTAAAACATCACTTCAAGAACCACCGACTGATCTTGAGTTGAAACCACTTCCCGAAAATCTTGAGTATGCTTACTTGGAAGACAATTCGCTACTTCCAGTAGTCATATCTTCGTTGCTCAATGATTATGAGAAAGAATGTCTGATTTCAGTTCTTAAGAAGCATAAAGAAGCTTTTGCGTGGAAAACTTCTGACATCCCAGGAATCAGTCCTGATTTTTGCAAACACAAAATCAATTTCGAAGAAGATGCCAAACCAGTTGTAGAAAGACAACGTCGACTCAACCCCAACATGAAAGAAGTTGTTAAAAAAGAAATTATCAAACTTCTTGATGCAGGTATCATTTACCCCATCGAGGATAGTCCTTGGGTGAGTCCTGTTCACTGTGTTCCGAAAAAAGGAGGAATGACTGTTGTGACCAACGAACGAAACGAACTAGTTCCAACTAGAACTGTCACCGGATGGCGAGTATGTATTGATTACAGAAAATTAAACAAAGCCACCAGAAAAGATCATTTTCCTTTGCCTTTCATGGATCAAATGCTTGAGAGATTAGCAGGAAACAAATACTTTTGTTTTCTTGATGGTTTTTCAGGATATTTTCAAATTCCTATTGATCCAGCTGATCAAGAAAAGACCACATTCACATGTCCCTTTGGAACTTACGCTTATCGGCGTATGCCTTTTGGATTATGTAATGCTCCCGCGACTTTTCAAAGATGTATGATTGCCATATTCCAAGATATGCTTGAAACGTCTGTGGAAGTTTTCATGGATGACTTTTCAGTTTTCGGAAGCTCATTCGAAGCTTGCCTTTCTAACCTCGATAAAATGCTCGAAAGATGTAAAGCTGCACATCTTGTTCTCAATTGGGAGAAGTGACATTTCATGGTAACTGAAGGAATTGTGTTAGGACACAAAATTTCCAGCGCAGGAATGGAGGTTGACAAAGCAAAGATCGATGTCATTACCAAATTACCACCCCCAACTAACGTTAAAGCCGTTAGAAGTTTCCTAGGACATGCAGGATTTTACCGTCGTTTCATTAAGGATTTTTCCAAAATATCTCGTCCAATGACGAAACTTCTTGAAAAAGATGTTGTTTTTGATTTTAATGAAAGACTGTATGAAAGCATTTGAAGCATTGAAAACACAACTGACTAGTGCACCCATTATGGTTTCCGCTGATTGGTCACTACCATTCGAGCTTATGTGCGATGCAAGCGATTTTGCTGTTGGAGCTGTATTAGGACAACGAGAAGAGAAACATTTTCGTCCTATATATTTTGCCAGCAAAACACTCAACAATGCTCAACAGAATTACACAGTTACAGAGAAAGAATTGTTAGCCGTTGTTTTCGCTTTCGATAAATTCAGATCATACCTTGTACTTTCGAAAACAATCGTGTTCACCGATCATTCAGCGTTAAAATATCTGTTTAAGAAGCAAGATGCCAAACCGCGTCTCATCCGATGGATTTTGCTACTCCAAGAATTCGATATCGAAATCAAAGATAAGAAAGGAGCAGAAAATCTAGCCGCTGATCATCTATCTCGTTTAGAAAATCCAAATCTGGAAGAGTTAAAAGAAGATGAGATTGACGATTATTTTCCGGATGAAACACTCATGACTGTTGATACAGATGATGAGAACGAAATTCCATGGTTTGCTAATTATGCAAATTATCTCGTTGGAGGAATTCTAAAGAAAGGATTAACTCATGCCCAACGAAGTAAATTCTTTTCGGATCTTAAACATTATTATTGGGAAGAACCTTATCTTTTCAAAATGTGTCCCGATGGGATGATTAGAAGATGTGTTTATGGTTCTGAAACGAGAAGAATTATCGATGAATGTCATCATGGCCCAACTGGGGGACATTATGGTCCTTCCACCACTGCTAAAAAAGTCTTTGATGCTGGATTCTATTGGCCGACTATTTTTAAAGAAGCCCATACTCTTGTTAAGAATTGTGATGCTTGCCAAAAATCCGGTAGTCTTTCTCAAAGAGATGAAATGCCTCAGAAGAGCATTCAAGTCTGTGAATTATTCGATATTTGGGGAATTGATTTCATGGGACCGTTTCCTAAATCACACAAATACGAATACATTCTCGTTGCTATTGATTACGTTTCCAAATGGGCTGAAGCGGAAGCTCTACCCACAAATGATGCAAGAGTAGTTGTTAATTTTCTCAAAAAGCTTTTCGCTCGTTACGGAATTCCTAAAGCTTTGATAAGTGATCGTGGAACCCATTTCTGTAACAAAGAAATGGAGAAAATTATGAAGCGATACGGAGTTCATCATCGTTTCGCTACAGCTTATCACCCACAAACCAGTGGTCAAGTCGAAAATACCAACAGAGCCTTAAAAAGGATACTCGAAAAAAAGGTTAAAGACAATCCCGCCGTTTGGTCGAGAAAACTAGATGATGCTCTGTGGGCATTTCGCACGGCTTACAAAACACCAATTGGTACAACACCATACAGATTGTTGTATGGAAAACCTTGTCATTTGCCGTTCGAAGTAGAACATCGCGCTTACTGGGCATTAAGAAACTGTAACCCAGACCTCAAAGTAGCTGGAGAAAAGAGATTTTTGCAATTGCATGAACTCGATGAGCTTAGACTACAAGCTTATGAGAACTCCAAACTTTACAAAGCAAGAACAAAAGCTTATCATGACAGAAAGCTAAGAATCAGAAAAGAATTCAAAGCTGGAGACAAAGTTCTGCTTTTTAACATGAAGTATAAGTTCAAAGCTCCCAAGCTGAAACCGAAATGGTTCGGACCGTATACAGTGAAACATGGATTTCCATCCGGATATGTTGAATTGCATGACAAACATGGTGGAAGCTTCATTGTTAATGGGCACCGAATTAAGTTATACTATGACAAGGTGCAGATGAATGAAGTTTCTATTCAAGAGATTCCGCCTGAATCAGAATATGAAGCTATAACCTTTATGTCACCCTTCCCGGCCGATTTCAAGAAAAACACTCCGTGGGCCGAAGATTCTGGTTATATCTATGATGTTCTACCAAGACCATGGGAGAAAGTTAAGTTGGAATACATAGATGAAACTGGAGAAGGAATAGTGATTGGAAATGTGCTGTACGTTCCAAAATTTCCAAAGAAGAAGTCAGCACCAACATGAAGAGAGAGAAGTTCGAGTCCAGCTGATGACTCGTTAATAAAACAAGCGCTTCTCGGGAGGCAACCCGTGTGTTTGCTATGTTTATTTTTTTTTTTATTTTTATTTTCTAGTGATTAAACCCCAAAGTTTTTCTAAATTGCTTAGTTGAACTTAAGTGTGGGGGTGTATCACTGTCTTTTGAATAAAGCGAAGAAATATTTCGTATGTGTGTCTCTTTTGTTTTTAGATTACTGCAGATAATGATTTCGAAGCTTGGACGCTAGGATCAAGACTCCTCTTGAGAAGAAAATACGGTTTATTCTCTTATTTCCCTATTTCATTCTTTGTCGTTTATCACATTGAGGACAATACTTAACTTAAGTGTGGGGGGGGGGGGTGAATAGGAAAATAAGAATAGATTGTAGTTTTGAGTTGAATTTTAAAATTTTGTTTGCCCTTGTAATCTAGTCTTTTGTCATTTTAAAGATCATATTCTAGAATAACTGGATTTATCCACTGGTGAAATTCGTAATTTTGAAAATTGGAGATGTGTCCCGATTAATATTGCAATCCATTCTAGGATTGATAACATTAGCTAGCACAGATTATAGCCCTTTCCACTAAAGTGTGAGGATTTGAGCCTGTTCTATATATAGCATACATCTTTTATGCTTAGATCTTTTGCTATGAGTGTGCCGGTGATTTTATTTATTCTAGAACTTGTACTTGTAAATCATTACGAGACCGTTGGGAGATCACATTTCGTTTGTGATATAAGTGTATATGCATGATAAGAGGCAATCTTAGGTTTTATCCCAAATGGCCTTCCATTTTCATATAATACTATATTAGCTAGCTACATTGGCTAGTTAACCACTTATATGGACCCATTTGTTAGCATTTATCTTTAATGCTAGATACCCCTAGTTACACCCGCCGAGCCTATCTTTTCTTTTGATACAATCCAGAAAAATTCAAAAAGATTTTACACCTTTTTAGCCTAGCCTTATCCATAGTCAAGTCTTGGTTGGTTGCTAGCTATTTGGCAAGATGGATGTTATGTGGAAATCATGAAAGTTCAAAGAAAGCATAAACTCCGAAAGTTGTTAGTCAAGAAAAGTCATCGCAAAGATGACAAGTCAAAAAAAAAAAAAGAAAAAAAAAAAAAAAAAAAAAAAAAAAAAAAGAGAGAGAGAAAAAGAAGAAAAGTCATTGCAACTATAAGATGACAAGAATAAGCCAATGGGCTAAGTGAATCAAGTATGAATAAAGGAAGTATGGAGTTTTTCACAAAATGGCATGATATTGGTTTGAAATAGCTAGTAACATTTGGTTCGTAGACTTTGACTAATTTTGTTTTATGTTCAACCAATTTCATAAACATATCCCATGCCTTATCCTACCCTTTTTGACTTTGTGAAATTATTAAGTGTATGGACATGTAGTGACCATCCGATTTCTTGAGGAATTGACTAACGTTGTTAGCGATCTAGGGCGTATTTTGGCGACCATCCGTTATGCAAGTAACGTCGTTAGCGAACCAAGGTACAATCTAGTGACCATCCGTTAGTTGGTAATGCAAGAATTCGTTGTTAGGGAGCTATTATGTTTTGCATGAGATAGTGGCGCGTTAGTCTTTTATACCCCTTTAAGCCTTATACCCGAATAAAAGCCCTATTTGATATGTATACTTGGAGCTCACACCATTTCGGTGTAGTTTTGTTTCTTGTACAAGCCTATGGTAATATTTAGATCATGACTGGGCAAATGAGTGTCATTCCTCTTAACTACTCCACCAATCATACAAATGAGTGTTTGAGTGAATTATATTTCATTTTCCTTTCGTGAGGTGTTTAGTAATGTGTATCATGCAAGAAAATCATATGGGTATTGTCAAACATCTCGATGATTCAACCATAAAAGCTTAAAATGATGAATCTAGCTTGTACTAGTGCTTGATAGATTTGCATCACATTTTCCTAATCATTTGTGCATACCATGTGGATAATTATTTTTATTTCTAGATTTGCTTGAGGGCAAGCAAAGTTCAAGTGTGGGGGATTTGATAACGCCTAAATCTAACATGTTTTTGATAGCGTTATTGGTAGTTTTATATATGTTTTGTGGTTATATTTATATGCTTTTGTTACTAAATCGTACCAAAGTGTGTTTGCAAAGCATTTGTAGCCAAAGACAGGAAAATGGATGGAAAAGATGCAAAAATGACGAAAAAGGAAGTATTTGAGATTGCATGTGAATCTTGTGTCAAGTTCCGCTCCGTAAGGTACTTCAATGAGTTAAAGTCCAAGTAGTCGAGTTAATAAACTTAAGGATGAAGGGAAAGATCAAAGAATCAAGAGCTACGACCAAGAAACAAGTCATACGCAAAAGTCCAAGAAAAAGGTTCATCAGCCATAGCCATCCGATCGGTCGCCACCCGCAACCGATTCGGATGGAGTGAATTTGGATTTACCGAGAAGACCAACCAATCGGTAGACCATTCTATCCGATCGGTTGGAAGTCGCTGTTTGACCCAAGACTTCTTTATTAAGGATTGTGACTTTATAAATCAGGTTCTAGGTCCTTCTTTTCAGTATTCTAACCATTCAATACTACTTGGAGAGCAAGAGAAGCATTTATGCACTTAGACCCTTGGTTAGAGCAGTTTATGGAACCATTTGATGAGTATTTATATACCAATCAATCTAGAGAGATATACAAGTGCTAGAGAGAACCATTCACAGAAATATACTCAGAAATTCGTCCATAAGTCCAGGAGAAGGGAGAAAGTCGATTATACCATTTTCATTGCTTGTGGAATCATTGTCTTTCACTTGTAATCTTATTTCCAAATCATTGTAAGACTTTCAATCATGGTTTCTAATGTTCAAAGTATTGACTTTACATTTATGTTTGCTATGAGTGGCTAGTGCCTTTGTGCACTTGCTTAGATGATGTGTATTATTCATTGATTGGCATATGATTGTGATAACATGTTTTAATTCAATTTCAAGTCAATTCTAAGAACCAATTGAGATAAAGTTTCATAGTGACATTTGGGTAATCAAGTTTAACTAGTGCTAGTAATCTTAAGGGTTGAAAGAGCTATTGTTATTCCACTAGTTATAATCATTTGTCTATGAATGATTGTTGTCTTCCACTATTCTTGATTAAACAAAGGAACTTAATTGTGATTGTAATGAAAATGCTTTTGTCTATCAAAACGGATTGATTGTAAACCACTTTAAAGTTCGAGAGATTAATAGTTTGCTTTCAATTGTGACCTTTTGTCTATAATCGGTTACCTTTTGTATTGACCATTTCCTAAGCTTGTTTGATTAGACAAAAGATTGTTTTTGTGTTTGAGGAACACCAACTCATGAACCTTGAATTGATCTTGAATTGATTGGTTAAACGTAATGCTTGTTTTTATAAACCAAAATCTTGACGAAGGTTTAATTTGTAGAAACAATAGATTAGTGTCAAAACTAATTATCACAGCCAACATGTTTTCCAAAGTTATCACAATCATATTAGTCAATTGTAGTACACTAGTCTAAGAAAGTGTAGTTTTTAATCATTTGAATTTTCATTATATCATTACTACTAGTTTATGATAGTTGCTTTTAACTTACAATTCGATTCACTACACAAATCCCTGCGAACGATCCTGACTTACCATCAAAATCTTGCTACAACGGACGAGTATACTTGCTCGTATGTGTTGTTATTAGATTCGGTAATTCACTCCTTATAAATTTAGAACTTGCACCGAACCGGGCACATCACTTGTTTAATCAAAAATGGAAACCTCATATGCCATTTTTGAGGGGGAGAAGTGTGAATAAACTATATGTTGATTGATGTTTGTGAAATGGTCATACGACTCTCCTCCAACACCTAATGTTCCACTTACTAAGGATAACTGGGTTTTATGTTTGATGAATACTTCCAACCTCCAAAGAATGTTGATCATCTAGTTCCTGAAGCTCCTGCTCCGGTTCCTGCTGACTCAACTGGTTCCCTTCTTCAATTTCCATTGATCAAGATGCACCATCTAGAAGTACAAATCAGACTACTCAAGAAACCCAATCTCTAGTTATTCCTCAATGTGTTGATAATGACTTTCATGATATTAAAGTTGCACACATGAATAATGATCCGTTCTCTGGTCTTCCTTTCCCAAAACCCGGTTCTGAAGAATCTCCTTCATCATGGATTGTTGTTCCTTCCAATGTGCACTCTATAAATCAACCACAAGAACATAAAGGAAAATGTCGGCTAAAACTTCAAAACGGCTAAGAATTTGGTCATGGAATGTCAAGTGATCATGAAGTTTATTTGGCATCCCTTATTTGAGATTGAAGTGGGTTTCACGAAGGCTTCTACTTATTTCATCATCGAGACTTCATCTATCTGCTTGACTTATAAAGTTTATGATTGGGACTTGGATTATCTAGTTATACCCGATGTAAGGAGTTACATTGTAGTACTTACGGGTTTTAGCTATCACTTCAAGGAGTTACATTGTAGTGCTCAGTGTCACACGCAATTGATGTTGTGGATAATCGCAAGAGGTGTTAATGTCTCATACTTTGGTTGGGTATTGAGTAATTAGAGATTTGCTTGGAGCATAAATTCTCTACACCGTTCTTCCAACATTAGTGCAAGGTTAAGTCACGAGAACGGGGAATTCAACTTCAGTTTCAAGTTTGGTATATCGGGTTTGCTCCATCAGTTATCACTTCAAATAGCCTACTTAAGGGTTGGTAAAGATAGTTAGAGAGAGTTTCGGGAGCGGTTGATTCTCACTTGATACATTTGAGCCAATTTTGTTCTTCTCACAAGATTTCAAGTATATGTGCGTAAAATGTGTTGCTGATTCTGAGGTATCAAAACAGCAAGGGGGAAAGAGACATACATCTGAATGCAAAATGAGTACACATGATGAACTTTATACTTCTTCTTAATTGTAGTTATTCCGGGAAGACAAATGTCATAACCGCAGAGAAAATCAGTGTTTTAACTCGTGGCTTTTGGTGTATTATTCCAACTACGTGGGGGAAGAGATGTAAGAAACAGTTTCTGATGATTAAAGAGATACACAATTGTATGATGATTCCTATGGTTCTGGCGGATCATAGGACAATTTTCCTAACCTTAGCCACCTTATAACTTCATGACTATCCTATGTTGCCATTAACAAAATCCTTGAAAAATCTCTCAAAGTGTTTATGGTTATAAAACACATTTTGCTAACACTTTAAGTGGTTTGTTTTTTTCAAATACTCCCCCTTAACATGTGCGCATTTGTTTTAATTTAAAATTTGCACATGTTGGGTAGAGTTTGCACTTTTTGAATTGATCCACTTTTAGTGAACATGACCGATTCGAGACACGCTGACATCACTTGTTAGAATAGCTTGTAATTATTACCCGGCTTGGTCAAGTCCACATAAAGTTTCTTGAAACGCTACACTCTACTCGGACAAGTCCTCTTCGAGACACACTTACATCACTGGTTAGACCAGCTTGAAATTATTACCCGGCCTAGATAAGCCCTTTCGATTAATGATAGTTTTTGTTTAGTCAATTCATTGGTGAAGTCTGAGTCGGGCTCACATGAGATACCACCAAAGATGCCACATTCTTTTTGTCACCACAAACCATTTGCTCCCCCTCAATATGTGCATTGATATACAAAAGAGTTTAGCACATATGGGAGAGCTTACATTTAAGTCCAAAAGATCACATTTTTTATCAGATTTTCATATTTAAATCACATTCTTTTGATGCTGACCCTGGCAGGAATTTCCATTCAATCACTAAGAATTACATTTGTAAATTCCCTCATAAATGTTCTGGTGGATTGCTAAGATGTGCGTAGGACTCATAAGTTTACAACTGGTGTCCTTAATGTTGAACAACCAGCGTAGAAGTAACATGTGTTCCTATGAGATCTTATGATGCATCTCGTGGCTCTAGACTCGATACCTGCATTTTTGGTAGTCGGAGACTGGAGCGGTGTCTCCTGTTTTTGTTATCTCATAATTGTTAGAAAAGTTTTTGTTGTTAATGGGGTATTAGTTGAAGAAGAACTTACAAAGCTTTATCTCAAATGGTCAAATGTGTTAGTTGTTAGAAAGATTAGGGCATTATGTGCAATTAGCTTATGGTTTCCTAGCTTTATGTAACTAGAAGGTTCATTTGTGTCACTTTGGAATCCTCGTTTAATCCCCTAAATACTTTAAAACTCAAAATATAAAAGAAGTTAGAAAACCCATTATGTTTGATGTTTTTGAATACTCCACAGGAATTTGTATGATCTGATTGAATGAGTTTCGAATGTTGATTAACTTTTGTTAGTCGATAGCTGTTTAATTGTTGCTGACGTATTGCTTGTGCACTCAGGATATGCTTAGGTATATAGCTATCATGTTACAATCTTGTTTATAAGATCCTGAGTTGAATGTTGAAATATGAGTGAATTCCCATGCTCATGATTGCTGCTTGCTCTTCATGCTAGATAGCGGTTTGAAATATTTCCTGATTGTGGTTTGATCATGACATGAATATGATTTTATGAGTAGGCAAACCGCTGCGTGGTAGCGGTTAATGTAGAGTTAATCTGTATGTATGAACATCTTTTTGGATATTCCTATGCAAATTCCATGGCTGATGTGAATGTGCCTGCTCTTGCTCTAACCACTTGATCAGATATTCAAACTCCGTTGACTGGCTATGAATTCACCACAACAACAGCATAGGCAGCAACAACAACAACAACACCTTCACCACCACCACCATCCTCACTTCAACAAAGCATTACTAATTCTGGTCTCGCCGAGTGGGGATCTAGAATACTTGGTAAGTTTTGTTGGTGGATGGATAATTGATGTTGACTACTGACTCCCTTACATAAGCGAATGATCACATCATCTATGCGTAAAGGTTAGCATCATTTGTGTCGTAACAGTTATATTGTACATAATAAGCTAGTGAATAAAATTTGTTGTTATGTGTCAGTGTATGAGTTTCATTCAAATATCGTTCAAACTTAACATACCTGACACTAACATTCTCCTTCATTGATTGAGGGGGAGCATAATAATGTTCCATTATCAGAATACATTGAATCAGACCACATTGTCTCCCAAAATTTCTAACTTATTTAATTCAATTGAGATCCCAAATCTCAAAAGGTTTGAAATTTTTGATCGGGGGAGAGAATGTGATTTAAATATGAAAATCTGATAAAAAATGTGATCTTTTGGACTCAAGTGTAGGCTCCCCCATATGTGCTAAACTCTTTCATATATCAATGCACATATTGAGGGGGAGCAAATGATTTATGATGGCAATCGTGAAAGAATACCAAAAACCGACCATTTTATTTAATGTACTGGAGTTATATGGACGGTAAGGTTGGGTATCAGTTCCCACTATCCCGCCAGAGCCGGAGGGATCTACCCAGGGAAAATCCACTAGTTAGTGTAGAAGTCCTTAGGTATGATTAAAAAAAAGGAGCAATGTGAGAATTAGGGAAGAGTGCCGATTGAGATGGAGCTAGTGAGAGGATTGTAATACACTATGAGGATGTTAGTACTTTTTAACGTGTGTATATGATACTTTGAGTGAATATGATTAAGTATGCGGAATATACTTAATCACACTTAGAAGGATATTGGTTTGAGGATAATGGAACAGTGGTGGTTGTTGTATTGTAATAATGAACACACAATGTATAACACCAAACGATTCAATCTTCACTATCACTAGGGTTACAAAACCTTGAATCTTTGTTACCAGGAAAAACAATGACTGAAATGTTTTTCTTACTTTCTAACTCGTTCACTATTCAACTCTTAACTTAGACACACTCTAACTAATGTCTAACTCTCTATTTATATAGTATCTTAGCACATGCACACTTAAGTATTTGTCTACTTGCTAGCTTGTGTGTGTCAGTAGCTAAGATACAACTTGTTCTGTATATTCAACATGTTGACTGAACACTTATCTAAGATATTATCTACCGTATATAATTGACTTTTATACGCAAATATCTTTTTCATACTTATCCAGTCAGCAGTAGAATACGTGATACTTATCCATTCATCAGTAGTATGAGTCACTCCAACAGCAGTATCTGATACACTTGCGGCAGTAGAATCTCCAACACTAGCAGTAGTATTGAATTCACTAGCAGTAGTATAGATACTTAGAGTATTTTCCTTTATGCACCAGCAGTACTAACCTTGTAAAAATTCAATTCCTAATACTAATCTTTAGAACATTTAATTCCCAACAATCCTCCCCTAAACTTCTGATTTATCCCAAATCATCAAGTTTCTTCTGAATTAAATGAGGATTGTGTGGATCTTCCAAACACTACATAGTCAGACTCTTGATTTGAGCTTTCCTTTGTTCTGAAAGATTAAATATCTTTCTGACTAACTCATCTGCTATCATTTTGTTCTTCTGGAGAGTACTTTGCTCTTTCTTTAGCTTGAAACTCTTCAGCCATTTTCTTTATCTTTAACACTAGCAGTACTTTGCTCAGGCTCCAAGTATCCAAGATACACAGTCATCTCTTAGCAAGCCATGCAAGTGATGAACAAACGAAGTGAAATGAAATTGAAACTGAAAGAGTCATCTCTCAGCAAGCCATGTAAGTGATGAACAAAGGTAGTGAACTGAAATTGAAACTGAAAGAGCTTATTCCCAGCATCTATCAACTGAAACTGGAGCTTGGTCTTATTATTGGCTGAATAATAAGACATGTTGGCTTCTCAAAAGACATAGGGGTGATGATTCTGAAGGCGAAGCTTCCATTGTAGGAGGAGATACAACAACTGCTGTTGAGCCAGGTGTGGGAAAAGACAAGAGCATACAAGATGATGATGCTTTTACTAAACTCATGCACTTCTTGAACTTGATCAATTTGGGCAATCTTCCTCCACAATCTTTCTCCTTTGTTTAATCAATTTAAACTTCCTCCCCTGATTCTGAGCATACACATCCACAATCTTTCATCCTCCCTTGTTTGGTTAATCTTCCTCCCTTGTTTGGAAGATCTCTCACCATCATCTGAACTTTGACTCCTTTGAGGAACTAGAAGAAATATTGGAATCACCATCTGGCTGATCTTTTCACCATCTAGCATTGAGATCATCTTCCAATTGGATACCTATTAGACAATTTTGTACATAAAGCCATTCAATTCCTTAAATTTCAATTTGCCCTCATCACTTCCAGGTGTGTAAACTCCTATGAGAGGTGAATCATGGGGCATTGACTCATAATCGATCATAAGATGGTTTTCTGAGCCACCCTGAATCCAAAAGGTTTTAAGAAACTTTTGACTTAGCAGTATGAACTTGATTTTAATGAAAAATCATACTGATAACAACCATTTTGAAGGGATTAAGTGTAATAACAGGCACTTAATCAAGATTTCAGTTTAAATTAACCTCTGGTTGTGTGAGAACCAATGTTTTCAGTTATAAATAACTGCCTGTGTATAGATAAACCCATTCAAAGGGCTTTCTTGACAGGGTTTCCAGCTCGTGGCAGTTGTTGCTTTTAACACAAGTGTTAGATTCACATTTGCTCGCTGTTCTTTCTATTAGATGTCCTTAGACTAACTGATTATACTAATTAAAGTATAAAATGATAGAAAGTGAGTTGATTCAGTTACTATCTGATCAACTAAGCTATTAATTCAAAATGAAATATCATAATAAGTTTAAAGAGAGAAGTTTTAAAGAACTTATTAACTTAGGCATAAACCTTTGTTAATGAATCCCCAAACTTTGATTATCATTAACCTATTATGTCAGCAACTTAAATTTCCAACTTTTGTTTGTTCACACTTTGCACTTGTAACTTCCTTTGTGCTCAATTTTCATACCTGTAATTGTTAGTCCAAAACCAAAAAAACAAAATGCAAAACATTTGGTTTATAGCAGTATAATCATTTGACTAACAGTATGAACAAAACGATCCAAATTTGTACTAGCAGTACAAACTTTTCAATAACAGCACCAATTAACAATGCTAGCAGTACAAACTTAATTTATATACAAAATCACACAGTTTTAAATCATTTAAGAATTAAGCATCCCAATACTTGCTACCAAGTATTGAAATCTACCTACATCAAAAGCTTTTGTGAGAAGATCTGCTAAGTTGTGATCAGAATCAATTTTAACCACTTGAATCAACTTTTTCTCATTGCAGTCTCTAATAAAATGATGCCTGATTTCTATATGTTTTGTTTTAGAGTGTTGCACTAGAATTTTAATTATGAAAATTGTAATACTATTATCAATATATATGACAGTGTTCATGAAATTGTACCCATAGTCAAGAAGTTAATTTTGAAGCCAAAGCACTTGACCACAGCAACTAGCAGCACCTACATACTCAGCTTTAGTTGTTGAAGTAGCCACAATTGTTTGCTTCTTACACTGCCATGAAATGAGTCTACATCCAAGGAATTGACATCCGCCAGTTGATGACTTTCTTTCCAAGCTTGCACCAGCATAGTCATTGTCTGAATATGCTACCAGGTCAAAAGGTGATTCCCTAGAATACCATAGACCCAACCTTGGTTGACCCTTGAGATATCTAAAGATCCTCTTGACTGCAGTTAAGTGAGAAAACTTAGGAGTTACTTGAAATCTTGCACAAGCACAAACAAAAAACATGATATCAGGTCTTGATGATGTGAGATACATCAAGGAGCCTATCATAGATCTGTATGTGTGTACATCCATATTTTCTCCATCTACATCTTTAAGAAGAGGCTTCTCAGAATCTATTGGTGTGCTTGCCACTTTTGAATAAGCAAACTGAAATTTCCTTAGAATCTCTGTAACATATTTATCTTGGCTGATAAATATGCCTTCACTTGATTGCTTAACTTACAGAATCAAAACGAAAGTAAGTTCCCCTATGGAACTCATCTGAAACTTATCATGCATAAGTTTCTCAAACTCTAAACACATCTCCTTCCTTGTAGATCCAAAGATGATATCATCCACATACACCTGAACTAGCAAAAGATCCTTATTGTGCTTCTTAATGAATAATATCTGATTAATCTTGCTTCTTTAGAATCCATTTTCAATTAAGTAGGAAGCCAGTGTTTCATACCATGCTCTTGGTGCTTTATGAAGGTCATAAAGAGCCTTGACAACCTTGTACACTTTATCTGGATGTTCTGGATCAATAAAACCTAGAGGTTGTGAAACATAAACCTCCTCTTCAATAGTACCATATAAGAAAGCACTCTTGACATCCGTTTGATAAACTGTGAAGCCCATAAATGAAGCATAGGCTAAGAATAGTCTAATTGCTTCAATTCTTGCTACAGGAGCAAAAACCTCTTCATAGTCTATACCTTCCTCTTGTGTGTACCCTTGGGCTACAAGTCTAGCCTTGTTTCTTATCACAATGCCCCTTTCATCCGTTTTGTTCCTGAAAACCCATTTAGTGCCAATTACACTTACACCCTTGGGTAAATCCACTAGCACCCAAACCTTTTGTATTTTAAATTGGAGAAGCTCCTCTTGCATAGCTTCTACCCAGCTTGAATCATCTAAGGCTTTGAGAACATTCTTGGGTTCTGCTTGAGAGAGGAAACATAAAAATAAGCAAGAGTTTGCATCTTCATGCTGCTTTGATGCATAAAGAGCATCAAGTAACCCTTGTTGGTCTGGAGACATAAGTTGCTTCCTTATCTTCACTCCAGATTGTACATCACCAATCACATTGTCCAGGGAGTGGACTTTGTGAATCCTTGTGTTTGGTGTAGTAGGAACATGATAGTCAGGTGGAAGATTGTTAAAATCCACCTCATCTTTTAAGAAATCTACTTCATTTGAGTCTGATGGGCCAGAAGTAGAAACATTTGGCCTAGCAGTAGAAACATTTGGCCTAGCAATATCAAGTTGGGTCTCAGCAGTACTATCATCATTGGTACTGTTAACTTGATTCTCTTGTTCCTCAGTTCCATCTTCCTTGTTTTCACCTTCAATCCCTTCTTTAGCTTAATCAGAAGAAGGTTCATCATTTATTGAAGTTGAATCCACACTTGTCGATATTGGCATCAACACATAATCTTGATCTTTCTCTTTTCCTAACCCTGCCTCATTTGTTGCATCATCAGCTTCTGAACCTGAATAATCATTAGTTTCTGCAACAACAGGCACATAGTTCATTGATTTGGTTAGAGACTCAAGATCAAAGAGCCATTTTGGACCTTCACCTGCAACATTAGATTTGTTTTCTAGAAATTCCACATGCAGGTTTTCCTCAACTTTCCTAGTTCTTGAATTGTATACTCTAAATGCTTTGCTATTGAGAGAATATCCAACCAAGAATCCTTCATCTGCTTTACCATCAAATTTTCCTAGATGGTCTAAGGTATTCAGAATTGTCACATGACATCCAAAAGGTCTAAGAAATCCTATTGCAGGAGTTCTACCTATAAAAAGTTCATAGGATGTCTTATTGTGAGACTTAACAACCAAAACCATGTTCTGGACATAGCAAGCAGTATTAACTGCTTCAGCCCAAAAAGTGATAGGAAACTTAGAGTCAGCTAACATGGTTCTAGCAGTTTCTATGAGTGTCCTATTTCTCCTCTCAGCAGCTCCATTCTGCTGAGGAGTTCTAGCAACACTAAATTCTCTTCGAATACCCTTTTCTTTGCAGAAATCATCCATAACTCTATTCTTAAACTCTGTCCCATTATCACATCTGATCACTTTTACTTTCTTGTCTACTAAGTTTTCTATCTCTGTAATGAATGTCTTAAGAATGTTAGGTGTCTCATCCTTAGAACTTAAAAAGAAAACCCATGTAAACCTGCTATAGTCATCAGTAACAACAAGACAAAATCTCTTATGCATAATACTACTCACAGAAGTAGGTCCAAATAAGTCCATATGAAGCATAAACAATGATTGATCAATAGAGTTAAAAATCTTGGGCTTACAAGTGGCTTTATGTTGTTTGCCTTTGAGACAAGCAATGCATATTTGGTCATTTTCAAATCTTTTCTGAGGCAAGCCTCTTACCAAACCATCTTTGACAATTTTATTTATAGTTTTGAAATTAAGGTGACCAAGCCTCCTATGCCATTTCATAGATTCATCCAATGAGGCCTTTGCAACAAGACAAGTAAGGGCCTCTTTAGGAACAATCTTCTTCATATCAACACTGTACATGTTGCCCTTTCTTGGAATTTTGAGCAATACTTGACTTTCATCAGGCAGCTTAAAATCAGAAGAAAGCACAAGACATTCAGTGTCAGTAAAAAGAACCTTGTTCTTTTTGTCACACATTTGTGAGACACTAAACAGGTTATACTTAAGCTCTTGCACATAGTATACTTCTTCAAAATCCAATTTACCGGTTTTAAGTGTACCTTTACCAGTAATTCTGCCTCCAATTCCTCCTCTAAAGGTAACATATCCTCCATCCAATGATTGAAAGTCTGAAAGATAAGACATGTTGCCTGTCATGTGCCTTGAACACCCACTATCTGCATATCCTTGATCTTCATTATCTGCTTGTGAATGTCCTTGAACATAAATAAGGAAATTAGTTTCCTTGGGGAACCCAAGCCATTACTGACTTGAGTTTGCCTCGTGTATTAATGTAATTAAATCTTTTGAGAACAGTTGATGCACCATTGGATTTAAGAGGTCTCCAAATCCAACATGCTGAGGCCTTAACAGCATTGGCCTCTTTTCACTAGCAGTTGAACCCTTTGGTTTCCAAATTTGTTTTTGTACCACTGCTTTAGAATGAAAAGGCTTTTTAGCAGTTCTTGATGCATATTTGAAAGTTGTTTTTGCACTTTGTACTGCAGGTTTTGGGTAAACAGAGTTAAATTGTCTGGCAGTAGTAACTGCTTGTCTAGCAGTACTAACTGCTGGTCTAGCAGTAGAAACTTGTTTTGGGCCAGACTTTAATAAACTTGCTCTGGGTTGCATTCTAGCAAAATTAGAGTGAGATTTAGGCTATTCTAGATTCACCCTATGGTTTGAATACCAAGTTACCCTTTGGTTGCAGAATGCTGCAAGATGGTCAAAATCTCGACAAACGAAACAAGCTTTGTTATAGAAGACAAAGTCATTACCTAGTTGGTGAGACTTGAGGTTGTTCCAATTCTTTTGGTTACCTCTGGGCTTGTTTGTGGTTCTATATTGCTCACAATATCTTACTGGTTGCTTAACATGTTTAATATTTGTTTTAGGCCTAACAGTGTTATCCTTGACCATTTTAGGAACACTTGTTCCTTTTACCTAAACAACATCAGGTTTAACAATAACCTGATCTTCCTCATCATCATCAGATGTCCAGTCCTCAATGATTGGACCATCTGATTTCCTACCAGATGACACCTTGTCCTCAGGAAGTGAAGTATCACTTCTACTTTCAAGCTTATCAACAACTACATTTTCTTTTGGCTTAACACCATATTCTAACTTTGGTAGTTGAAATTCAGACAAACCTGTATGCTCTAGGTCTATCCCTGGGGGTGCAGGAATTCCTCTGTAAGGAGGTGGAACCTTATTATATCCTAACCCAGACTTAGCCTTGTTGATTATTTGACATTCAATTAAGTTGGTTACACCCTTAGAGGCATATTCTAATATTTCTACACTTAATTGAATGTTTTCTTTAGCCTTCTTAATCCTATCTAACTTAGCTTTCAAATTATTAATTTCAACATTTTGAATTAGTATTTCCCTGTTAAGAAGGATTTTGGCATCAGTAAAAGTAGATTCATTGGTCTTATAGTGTATAATTTGCTCTTCTAGGATAGCTAAACCTCTCTTATGATTCCACAAGTTATTATTGGTTTTGTCTAGTTCTATCCTTTGTTCATCATAATGTTTTCTTAAAGTTTATAGTTCTTTAAGAGCAGTGCAAGTATTTGAACAAACTTTATCAGATTTTACCTCAGAGAAAGCCATGAGTGCCATCTGAGTAGAAGCTTCTTCTTCATCTACCATGAAACTCCAATCAAATCCTAAGCCATCAATAGCTACCATAGCTTTTAAGTTTGGCTCAGAAACCTCCACAGCCTTGGTCTTGCTTCCAAAACCTTTGCTCTTGCCATCCTGCTGCCTAGGTCTTCTACATTCCTTTGAGAAGTGCCCAACATG
The DNA here is from genome assembly GCA_021014915.2 of Artemisia tridentata subsp. tridentata. Taxonomy (NCBI): domain Eukaryota; kingdom Viridiplantae; phylum Streptophyta; class Magnoliopsida; order Asterales; family Asteraceae; genus Artemisia; species Artemisia tridentata. The sequence continues at coordinate 354,787,215 of CP139507.1, read as the reverse complement.
TGGCAGTTGTAGCATTTTATCTTTGACTTATCAAAACCAGTAGTATCATTGCTGCTGATAGTGATCTTCTTCCCTGTTCTTTGATAGAACTTCTTAGCCCTCATGCTAAGAAGTGAAATTTGCCATTTAAGGTCCATTTCCTCCAAATCATCATCATTGATCTCCTGGAGGTCTTCATGAGTAAGCATGGACCCATCATTCTTACTTGTTAGGAAGGCACAACAAGTTTTCTCATCCATAATACCAATAGTACTACTTGATGAACTAGCAGTACCAACTCCCACATCAATCTTTACATCTTCAACTGAATTTGAGTTACTAGGAGATGACATGAATGCCATGTTCCCAGTGCTTGAACTAGATGCTCCAATCTTCTTCACATCTTGTTCCACAATCTTGAAGTTGCTATACAAGTCCATTAGGTTCATGGTGTCAATGTCTGGCTTGTTCTTCCAGTCAACAACATGCATAGCCCACTCTTCAGGTAAGCTTCTCAGAAATTTGGAGTTTAGATCTTCTTGAGGTATATCCACCCCAAGAATAGCAAGTTGGCTCACAATCTTCTGAAGCCTATTAAACATGTGGTCTAATGATTCATTTCTTGTTGAAGAGAAGTTTTCAAAGTTCTGCTTGAGAAGAGTCTTCTTGGTCTTCTTGGTGGCTTCATTCCCACCATACCTAGCAACAATGGCCTCAAATAATGACTTAGCATCTTTGAACTTGCTGAAATTTAAAAGTTGATCATTTGGAATGGTCATCATCAGCATACTTCTGGCCTTGAGGTCATTCTTCTTCTTTATCCTCTCTTCTCCAGTCAGTGGATTGATCAACATAGTTGTCTCATCCTTACCCTCAACTGTTGATGCAGTGGTTGTAGGCTTGTAAGTGTTTCCTTCTTCAATAATTTCCCAAAGTGTATAGTCTTGCACTTGGAAATACTGCTCTATTCTTATCCTCCACATATCAAACTCATTCTGCTTGAACATTGACAACTTAGCAGCAACATTTGTTTGAATAGACTCCATGTCTATTTCTTCTTCTAAATCAAATGTATCAAACCTGGCACTGATACCACTTGAGAGGATTGTAATACACTATGAGGATGTTAGTCCTTTTTAACATGTGTATATGATACTTTGAGTGAATATGATTAAGTATGCAGAATCTACTTAATCACACTTAGAAGGATATTGGTTTGAGGATAATGGAACAGTGGTGGTTGTTGTATTGAAATAACGAACACACAATGTATAACACCAAACGATTCAATATTATTAAGAATAATATGAGTGATCTTCACTATCACTAGGGTTACAAAACCTTGAATCTTTGTTACCAGGAAAAACAATGACTGAAATGTTTTTCTTACTTTCTAACTCGTTCACTATTCAACTCTTAACTTAGACACACTCTAACTAATGTCTAACTCTCTATTTATATATTATCTTAGCACATGAACACTTGAGTATTTGTCTATTTGCTAGCTTGTGTGTGTCAGTAGCTAAGATACAACTTGTTCTGTGTATTGAACATGTTGACTGAACACTTATCTAAGATATTATTTACCGTATATATTTGACTTTTATACACAAATATCTTTTTCATACTTATCCAGTCAGCAGTAGAATACGTGATACTTATCCATTCAGTAGTAGTATGAGTCACTCCAACAGCAGTATCTGATACACTAGCAGTAGAATCTTGCGGCAGTAGAATCTCCAACACTAGCAGTAGTATTGAATACACTAGCAGTAGTATAGACACTTAGAGTATTTTCATTTATGCACCAGCAGTACTAACCTTGTGAACATTCAATTCCCAATACTAATCTTCAGAACATTTAATTCCCAACAGCTAGTACTGGAACAAACACAACAAGGTGCTAGTGATGAAGTCTCGGTAAGCGTTGAAGGGGTTGAAGAATGAAAAAGAAATATAAAGATAAAGGGTGAAAAGAAAGAAGCCCTCCTTACACATTAGGCAGAAACCGGGTCAATACATATGCTGTCAGAATCACGTAGTTGATTGCCGACATTGAAGACAAGTATCATGGACCCAGTGATACGCTGCACAACCCTCCCTAGCCACTCAAGGTCTCTCAAAAGACACTTGTGTTGTTCCCTTAACATGCTTAGAGTTAACTATAAAGTTAATCTATTTGTGTTTATGACTAATACAATGTATTGATTAATTCTAACAGTTAATAAAACGTAAATATAAAAACACAAAGTATTTTCAACGTTTAAATTCTTATTAGAAATGAATCAAAGAATCTATTACCCAAGTGTTTTGTGGAACAAACACTTGGGATTGAATAGACAAGGTATGGTGTCTCCTATCTAAAATTAAGCAATGCTATAAGTGGTAACAATTCTACCCACTGAGCTATCTCAGGGATACGTTACTCTTTGTAGGAGAAAAGGGGTATTGTGAAAGTCTAAGCTTTAATTGCACAAAATACCTAACCCTCTTTTCTCCATCTGTTTGCTATTTATAGGCAAACATGTTAAGAGTACTGAAAGACTAAAAAATACATAAACAATGGGAAGGCGTGTCTGACAACTACAATAGTAGTTGTCATTTCCAAGAACCAATAGGATTGAGCCAAAAAGTCTTCGAGTGTCAGACCTGACACTTCTTCGAATTTTAGCCACTTGAGGGATGGTTTGTTCTGACCCTGATAAGACTTGTTCTTATCTTCTTCAAACCTTCCCACTCAATCCAGCCTTTCTTTTAGGCTTCATGGTTCTTCAGTCATTCGCCTTCAGTCTTCAGTCTTCAGTCTTCAGTTATTGTTGTTGAGGAGACTGGGGTTTAGTGAGCTTTTGTCTAACGCTCACTGATCCCATTACCTTCTTCTTCGTCTCAAGTAACACTTCAGGGAGAACCGCCTTCCTGAATTGGTGAGTCTTTCTTCTTAGACTCGTCCTGAGCATCTTGAAGGTAACTCACTGAGTGACTGTTCACTCAGTGACTTAGAATGTTTTCGGTTTAATTAACACTTAGCTTAATTTGTATTCAAATCCTGTTTTAACGACTCTTGGGTACTGAAGGACCCAACAATCTCCCCCTATTTGGATATAAATTATGCTTAAGTGTTTTTGATCAGTAATGAGTGAGCTAATGACTTCTACTCATACTGAATGTACTAGAAAGTAAATAAGGACACTAAAATAACAAAACAAAGGAACATCATTTTATTAATTTCATTACAAGGGTCCTAACTACTAAATGTACATGATAGAGGTGTTGCAGATTCTCAATCCAGTTTGTATCCAAGGGCTTCAAGCTTGGGTCTCTTGGATTCTAGCTCATGTTGATCAGGATGAAGTTGAATCTTGGTTCTCAGGTCTTGGCAGAACCTCACATTTTCAGGACTCTGGATTGGTGAGGCCATTCTGAGAAAACCAAGCATGGCTTTAATTCCTGCCAGATCAATATCACTCCATCTTTGCAAGGCTGGATCTCCAAACTCACCAGTGAAGAATATCCCTCTCTCTGGTTGTTCTATGACCTTGTTGTTCACGAATGTAACTCCTTCAGGGAGGGCTCTATTGCATTCAAGGCCAAGGACTCTGATCTTAGGCTCAGATCCAATTATCTTCCTCTTTCTTCTAGAGGTCTAAAAGGGGGCAGGCTGACTGGCTGGAGCAGGGAGAAGTGAGGGAATACCAAGTTCCTCAGGTGTTGCACTCAACTTTTCATATCTAACTTTCAGGGACTTCATTAGTTCCCTGACAGCAACATTTGACTTCTTGAATATGATTGGACCCAGTTCATCCAATTCAGTGATCCCAAAATCAGCGAACCTAAAGGGCTCATGAATTTCAAAGTTCCTCTTATCAGGACCTCTGAAAACAGTGATCACAGCAGGCTTGGTGTTCTGATGAATCTTTACATCAGTAATGGGTTCAGGTCTCAGTCTGCTTGTCATGACCCATTGGTACTTCTCAATTCTCTTTTGTCTTATCTCCTCAGTCCTTTTCAGCCTTTCTTCTCTTTTCTTCCTAAGAGCTGACATTTCAGCATCTTGAGCTTTCACAAAGCTCTCACCACCCTTTCTTCCAGCAAGTTCTTTTGGCTCAAGACCAATCTTCTCAGCCTCTTCTCTGACAACCTGAATGATGGCAGACTTGTTTTGCCTTTCATCTTCAGCAGCTTTCTTCAACCCTTCTTCCTTTTCTAAATGAGCTGTAATTTGGGCCTCAAAGAGGTGATACATTACTCCATTTATTTCATAAGGTACCCTGACTGGCTCATCAGGGTCTGGCCTTCTTTCAGAGGAAGCAGGCACCAAGATAGTAGGCTCAGGCTTAGTGGTTGTGAGAATGCCTTTGCCTTTGTCTTGGTGAGATGAAGATGGGGTTGTCTCAAGAATCTCCCCCTCAGTGTGAGAAGGAGGTTGTTCAGGTTGTTCTTTAGTGACCTTCTCCCTCTCATCTGTTGCTTGAGTCATGGTGAGAGCAAGAGTTGGAGTGCTCACTAAAGTTGAGGGAGCAGCCTGACCTTTGAAGGCTTGATAAATCTTAGTCATCATTGATTTGATGTCTGAGGTGTCTTGTTGAAAAGTTGAGACCTTAGCCTCAAGAGAAGCCGGAGAAGCCTCTATTGCTGTCATCCTTGGCCCAAGATTCCAAGCCAAGGAAGAAGAATATGTAGCCTAAGATGCCAAGTGTGACTCCATAAGACCCAGGGAAGACTTGATGGAGTCCACTATAGAGCTGAGTCCCTGAAGATTGGAGGATTTCAGCATGTTTATCAACTCAGTCAATTGAGTAGACTGTTGATGGTAGTCCTTAGGAGCCTGAAGAATTTTCTTGTTAAGCTCAGGGTCATCTTTCACTGACTCTTGAATAGTTGCAACGCTCTTGTGTATGTTGGTGAGAGCTTGGTTGAACAGTTTAAGATTCTCATCAAGATTTGTCAGGGAGAAGGAGATAGATGACTTGTGCTCATTAACATCATCATGATAGGATTCCACTGATTCCTTCAGGTTGACATAATGAACAGCAGCTTCACAGTGTTGGTCAAAAATTTCTTCAGTTAGCCCAGTAAAGAGAGCGTTATTGGCCTTTTGTAGGAACTTGACCAATTGTCTTTCAGTGAGAGGAAGAATGTTGTCATACTTCCTGAGTTCTGGAGGGCAGGATGATTCAGAGTCTGAAGAATGATCAGCCTGAGACTCTGATTCTTCACCATGTGGAGGGGACTGATGTGATTGTTCAGTGGGTTGAGCATCAGTCTCCATATCATCACTTGCCTCATAAACTTCTTCCTCACTCTCTATACTGAGCTCTTCATCAGACATAAGAATAGCCTGAAGATCTGCCATCGACTGAATCTGCAACGAGTTTTGGCCAGGTCCTGACCCTTCCATAATAAGTGAGTGGGTTTGCTCAGCCAGGTGTTTGGGGTCAGTTCCCGAGAGACTGGATTGGGTGATGGGTTTCGTATCAGCGGGTGGTGTAAATCCCTCTGAGTCTTTATCCCCCTTTGCGCCTTCAAGTACTGACGGGTGTTTTCCAGCACTATCATGAGGCACAGTTTGTGATTGTTGATGGACCCCCTTCCCATCAGGGTTGTACTGCCCTTTTGGGGATTCAGGATCCTTGACTCCCTCAGGTACTGATTGTGATTTATCAGTTCCTTCATCGAGATGTGATTGGGTGTGGGTCCCCTTCCCAGTTGAGTAGTGCTGCCCAACCGAGGATTCAGGACCCTTTTCTCCCTCAGGCGCGGATTGTGATTTGTTAGTGCCTTCATCGGGATGTGAGAGGTTGAAGGTTCCTGACCCTACCAACTTGTGTATGTCAGTAGAGCCATGAGGAAACTGAGGTTTGCCCGAGGACACTGAGGATGATTTATCAGTGACCTCCGTTGGCTTTTGTTTTAGGGTCAAGAGGGTCTCAATGATGGGTGTCTCTGAGGTCTTAGCCATTGTTTCCCCTTCTAAGGGTTCTGAGGCAGAAGATCCAAGGGCGAGTGATTTGGGTTTAACCACCTTCTTGGTCCCTGCCTTCTTTTTCTTCTTCTCCTGCTTTTCAGGAGAGGGAATGGGTGAGACAGCATTGTCACCCTGAATGACTACCAGCATGTAGTTGGTTAGGGCGATTGGTTGTACCTCAGTAACGCCACTAGTATAATTGGCCTTGTGTAGGACGTCAGGTTTAGAACCTTGAGCGTCATGACTCATATATTCAGTGCGAAGTAGGTCCTGAAGCACGCAGGAAATAAATCTAGGATATGACATGTGTCTTTGCCTAGACTTTCCTGAGAGCTTGGACACGAGGTCTCAGAAGATTATTCCTCCGATGTCTATTTTTCTACCCTCCAGGAGACTGAACACCATCAATTATTGTGATGAGTTCAACTGTTCCGTGGAGGATTTGTTGCCTCCCAGGACCTGAATGACAAAAGTCATCAGGATCCTCCAGGCTGGGGGAAACCAAGTTTTAATTATTGGTGCCTTAGCCAATAATGAACCTGGGGCCACCTCAGGTTGTCTGTGGTCTTATGGCCCTAGAAAAAGCAACTCTGCTTTAACTTCTTGGTCAGTGGGGTTGGGCTCAAAATTAACAGCGAAATCAAGGCCAGTGGCTTTGATAAAGGTTTTGTAATCAAGGGAGAGGGTCCTTCTCCCATTCATCACTGTGAATGTTATGATTGAGTCCCTGGTGTCATCAGGTCTTGTTGCCACTGTCGTACACCAAAATTCCCTCAAGTAGTCATGATATATGACTGAGGGGGTCTTTGTGAATGCCGTAGCAAGAAAGCAGTTTTGTAGATACTTAACTACATTCTTGTACGCCCAAAACTTTTGGGGATAGGCAAAATTTCCTACCACATTGTTCTTGGTTAAGTCTACGCCCTCCATTGTGAATTCCACATTTGGGGCGTATGTAATAGCCATAGAAGAAGCCATTTTTGTTGGGAAAGTATGGGTAATCAACAAATGGTCTGGGTTTCTAATAGCTAAGAACACACACAAAAGATTTTTTAGTTTTGAAAGAAAAGGGCAAAATTTTCTTAAGATTTTAAAAAACGTGTGTGTGTTTCTTGTATGTGGGGTATTTATAGGGAAGTGAAGTGGAGGGTATTTTAGGCACTTAAGCGTTTATTTTCTCAAAAGATATTATTTTGAAAAACGTTTTGAATAAAACATTTGAGATCCGCATTTAATGCCTAACTACCCCACTATTCCTGTTTGGCGCAACTTTCTAGGCAAACAGTTGAGCCATCTGCAAAAAGTGTAATTTGCAGAGCTGAGTCATCACATATCTGTTATGTGATTGGAGAGGTATTAAATGCCTAGTGGGAATGTGGTGGCCCATGAGGTGCATGCCAGAAAGGCAAAAGAACAAATATTCTTATATTAAATAAGAATTCAGTTACCAACCTCGGACATTTACTAAATAGATACTTAGAGAATTTAAGTTAGCATTGAATGTCATCTGAGGGCCCTGAATGACTTTTCATTCAGTGAACCTGTTTATTCAGGGCTTGGGTTTATTCCTGATGGTTCAAGGGGTTCAGGAACTTGGGTTTAATTCCTGAGGACTTAAGGTTCAGGAGCTTGGGTTTAGTTCCTGAGGTTCAGTGATTCATTTCACTGAAGAACACATTGAGTCAAGGACCTGGGTTTTTAGAATTTACATTTATTTGGATGGAATCAATCAGTGGACTGATTCTCAATATCCAACATTCCTAGTTCAGCTTTCAGTCTTGTGAAAGTTGGTTCATCCAATGGCTTGGTGAATATATCAGCTAGCTGATATTCAATAGGAATGAAGTGTAATTCTATGTCACCATTCATGACATGGTCCTTGATAAAATGATATCTAATATCAATGTGTTTTGTTCTCTGATGAAGAACAAGGTTGTTGGAGATGGCAATTGCACTTGTGTTATCACAAAAGATGGGAACCATCTTGTACTGAATTCCATAGTCACTGAGTTGACTTTTCATCCAGAGTACATTTGCACAACACTTGTTTCTGCAACATATTCAGCTTCAGCTGAGGACATGACAACTGACTGTTGCTTCTTAGCACTCCAACAGACTAGTTTTCCACCAAGAATTTGGCAGGAGCCTGAAGTTCTTTTTTTGTCCATGTTGCATCCAGCATAGTCAGAGTCTGAGTATCCTTTAAGATCAAAGCCTGAACATTTTGGATAGTATAATCCAAGGTTTGGAGTACCTTTCAGGTACCTGAATATTCTTTTCACAGCAGTGATATGAGATTCTCTTGGGTCAGATTGATATCTGACACACAAATAGACTGAGAATTGGATATCAGGCCTTGATGCAAGTAGATACATCAGTGATCCTATCATTCCTCTAAAAAGAGTTTGATTCACTGGTTTTCCAGTAAGATCAGGACCAAGGTTGTTTGGGGGTACCATGGGAGTCTTGACTGAGGCACAGTCACTGAGCTCATACTTCTTCAGTAGGTTTCTGACATACTTCTCTTGACTGATAGAGGTTCCGTTATCAGTCTGCTTGATTTTCAGACAAAGGAAGTAGGTCAGTTCTCCCATCATGCTCATTTTAAATTTCTTTGCCGTAAGTTTTTCAAACTGTTTACAAAGTTTAAAACTTGTTGAGCCAAAGATGATGTCATCAACATACACTTGTACAAGTATGACATCATTATTTGTCTTGTAGATATACAGTGTGTTGTCTATCTTGCCTCTGATAAATTTATTTTGGATCAGGAAGGCTGAAAGAGTTTCATACCATGCCCTGGGAGCTTGGTTCAGTCCATAAAGGGATTTGTTAAGCTTGCAGACATAGTCAGGAAACTCATGGCTTTCAAATCCAGGAGGTTGCTGAACATAAACTTCTTCTTTTAGTGAACCATTTAAGAATGCACTTTTAACATCCAGTTGGTACACCTTGAAGTTCATGTATGTAGCAAAAGCAAGGAAGATCCTATGGCTTCCATCCTTGCTACTGGTGCAAATGTTTCTTCATAGTCAATGCCTTCTTGTTGATTATAGCCTTTGGCTACAAGTCTGGCTTTGTTCTTAATGACTTTGCCATTTTCATCAGATTTGTTTTTGAATACCCATTTCATGCCAATGACTGAAATATCATCAGGACACTTGACCAAGGTCATTACCTTGTTTCTGTCAAATTGTTCCAGTTCATCATGCATGGCCTGAACCCAACTTAGGTGATTAAGTACTTCCTTGACACTTTTGGGTTCAACTGTGGAGATGAAGTCCACAAATAGGCATTCATTGGCTGAGGCTGCTCTTAGTTGTGCAGCCATGCTTCTTGTGAGCATGCCTTCAGTAGGCTCGCCAATTATATTGACAAGTTCTATATCCTGAGACCTAGTCCAACTGTCCTGAGGTCTAGGATACTGATTAGAACTTGAGGCCTGATGGGTATGATCAGGATCAGAAACATGATGATCTTCAGCATCTTGAGTGTCTGAGTGGGTTGACTCATCACTATGATTGTTTGGTTCCTGAGTACTTTGTTCAGACTGATTGATTTCATCAGTACTTATTTGTGCTTCAACAAACTCAGTGATGGTTGGGTAAGGAAGGTTGTGGGGAATGATGTAATAGGAGATGTCAGCATTTGCTTGGTACTGAGTGGAAGGACCATTTTCAGGATGATGTTCATCAGGAGGGTATCTTGATGATTCATCAATTCCTATCTTTTCCACTGAGTTGTTAAAGACACTGATTGCATTAGTGCTCTCATCAAAGGTAACATGAAATGTTTCCTCAGTATGCTGTCTCCTAGTGTTGAACACCCTGAAGGCCTTTGAGACAAGGGAGTATCCAAAGAAGTATCCATCATCAGCTTTGGCATCAAATTTTCCTAAGTGATCCTTGTGATTATGAATAAACACATGACACCCAAAGACATGAAAGTAGCTAATGTCAGGGATCCTTCCCTTGAATAACTTATAAGGAGTTTTGCTATGTCTCTTAACAATGATGGATCTGTTTTGTGTGTAACAGGCAGTCTTTACTGCTTCAGTCCAGAAGTGTTTGGAAAGGACTGATCCATTTAGCATTGTCCTGGCTGCTTCAATGAGGGTTCTATTTTTCCTTTCAGCCATACCATTTTGTTCAGGTATGTAAGGTGAGGAAAAAATTTGGGAAATTCCTTTCTCATCACAGAAACATTCAAGTACATAATTTTTGAACTCTGTTCCAATGTCAGTTCTAATCTGTTTGACTTTGATGTCATTTTGATTTTCAATATTCCTGACAAAGGACATAATTGTTTCAGCTGCCTGACTCTTTTTGATCAGGAAGTATACCCAAGTGTATCTTGAGTACTGTTAGGAATTAAGCTTTAAGCAGTTAGTACGATTCAGCATAAAAGTTAGTACTGCTGATGAGTTTGAAGACAAACTGACAGTACAAAGTCAGTTAGTACGATTGAAGAAGAAGTTAGTACGGTTTATAACTTTGTAAAGGATAATTATAGAAAAGATTTTGTGTATATCTTTTAGAATTAGAATGATAGTTATCTTGTAAAGGAATCCTTGGTCTATAAAATGCTTGCCTAGGTTTAAGGTTATATATGATTTAGAGAATTAAGAAGATATACGTATTGTTTAAGATTAAAGGTTGTAAAACCCTAGTGATAGGAGATCACTCGTATTATTGAATTAATAATATTGAATCGTTGAAGTATATTATCTCTTGTTCATATATTCACTGTTACATTCAAATTCATACAAAACACAACAAACAAATATTCTAAGTGCAAGCTAGTAAATTCCGCGTGCTAGACTAAGCATCAGTCAAAGTATCTATCTAACACAAGGAGTGTGTGTAGATCCGGTCAAGTGGTATCAGAGCCAGGTTACTGATACTTTGTTTTAGAAGATCCAGATGAATTTGTTTAAGAAGAAGATGGACATGGAGACAACTACAAGTCAAACCAACATTGCTGCTAAGCTACCAATGCTTAAACCCAATGAGTTTGATATGTGGAGACTAAGAGTTGAACAATTCTTTCAAGTGAAGGATTATGCACTTTGGGAGATCATAGAAGATGGGAACTCGTTCAAACCTCCATCCACTTCCACTACAGTTGACGGTAAGACTGAGACAACTGTGCAGACCAAGCCAGTGACTACTGAAGAGAAGGCTCAGCATAAGAATGATGTTAAAGTAAGGAGCATGCTGCTGATGTTGATCCCCAATGATCAATTACTAAACTTCAGTAAATACAAGTGTGCTAAAACTCTCTTTGAAGCCATTGTTGCAAGATATGGTGGGAATGATGCCACCAAGAAAACTCAGAAGACTCTCCTTAAGCAACAATTTGAGAACTTTTCTGCTACAAGCAATGAGTCACTAGATCATATGTTTATTAGACTGCAGAAACTAGTGAGTCAGATTGCTGTTCTAGGAATTGAGATGCCACAAGAGGATCTCAACTCAAAATTCCTAAGGAGTCTACCATCAGAATGGGCTATGCATGTGGTTGTATGGAAGAATAAACCAGATATTAATTCTATGGATCTGATGCACCTTTATAGCAACTTCAAAATAGTAGAACAAGATGTGAAGAAGTCTGCTGGATCAAGCTCAAGCTCAAGTCCTGGAAATTTGGCCTTTGTGTCAACTCCCAGTACATCAAGTCAAGCAGATGAAGTGCAAGTTGCTGGAGCAGTTGGTACTGCTAACTCTAACAGTGGTACTGTTAGCAGTACTAATGGACTTTTGACTGAAGACACTTATTGTGCTTTCCTTACTACACAGCACAATGGTACTATGTTGACTCATGGAGATCTTCAAGAGATAGATGAAGATGACATTGAAGAGATGGACATCAAGTGGCAGCTCTCTCTTCTCAGCTTGAGAGCTAAAAGATTCTTGAAGAAGACTGGCAAGAAGATAATCATAAACAGCAATGATGTGGCTGGGTATGATAAGTCAAAGATTGAGCGTTTCAATTACCACAAGAAAGGTCATTATTCAAGGGAGTGCAGATTGCCAAGACAACAGGATGGCAAGAGTAGAGGATTTGGAAGCAAATCAAGGGTTGTGGAAGTTACAGACTCAAGCTCAAAGGCTAATGTTGCCAATGATGGCTTAGGGTTTGATTGGAGCTACATTGCAGAGGAGGAAGCAGAAGCATCAACAGAGATGGAACTTATGGCTTTCTCAGACTCTGAGGTACAAGTTTCTAAATGTTCTAAATCATGTGATGCATTAAAAGAATTAGAAACACTTAGAAAATAGAATGATAATCAGAGAATAGAGCTAAACCAGACTGCTTTTAATTTAGCAAATCATAAGAGAGGTTTGGCTATATTAGAAGAAGAGATAGTTCACTATAAGGAAAATGAGTCTACTTTTAATGATACTGTAGCTATACTCAAGAGAGATATAATGTTTAGGGATGCTGAAATTAGTGTGTTAAAAAAATGAATTGGAAAAGATAAAGCAGGCAAAGGAAAACATTCAGATGAGTGTAGACACACTAGAGTTTGCGTCTAAGGGTGTTAGTAAGATAGTTGAGTGTCAAATCCTCAATAAAGCTAAGTCAGGCCTAGGTTATAAGTCAGTTCCACCTCCCTATAGAGGAATTCCAACACCCCCAGGCATAGATTTATAACACACATGACTCCCTGAATTTCAACTACTGAGCTTAAATATGGTCCTCAACCTAAAGAGAATGTAGTTGATAAACCTGTATATGAGAGTGCAAGTGATGCCTTACTTTCTGAGGATAAGGTGTCCTCAGCTAAGGACTCAGATGCTCCAACCATTGAGGAATGGATTTCTGATGATGAGGATGATCAGGCTGTGGTTAAGCCTGTTAATGTTAAAGTGGAGGAACCAAAAGTTCCCAAAGTGGTCAAACCTGAGACTGTTAGGCCTAGAGCTAATGCAAAACCTTTTAGACCAACAATTAGGTATGTAGAAATGTATAGAACCACAAACAAGCCAAGAGGTAACCAAAGGAATTGGAATGGCCTCAAATATCACTAATTAGGTGATGATTTTGTCTGTTATAGGAAAGCTTGTTTCACATGTGGTAGCTTTGACCATCTTGCATTTTATTGCAACAACAGGATAACTAGGTATTCAACTCCTAGGGTGAACTCAGTGAGACCTCCTACTTACCCTACAAACGCTAGAATGATACCTAGATCAGTTCTGTTAAGGTTTGGACTAAGAACAGTTAATACTGTTAAACAAACAGTTAATACTGTCAAACCAAATAGACCTTCTTACCCTAGACAAACAGTTCAAGGTGCAAAAACTCTTTCCAAATCAGCACCCACAACTGTTAGAAGATCATTTCAACACAAGGCAGTGATTAATAAACAAGTTTGGAAACCCAAAATTGCAATTGCAAACCCATCAGCTCATACTGCTAGGCAAGCAGTTAACAATGGAAGTTTTAAAAAAACTGCTAAGGGAAATATGGGTAATGGTATTACTGCATCTGCATCATGGGTTTGGAGACAACTTCAATCTAATGGTACTCCAACAGTTCTAAAAAGATTTAATTATGTTGATGCTAGAGGCAAGCCTAAGTCTGTTATGGCTTGGGTGCCACAAGGAAATTAGTTTTTCTTGTTATGTGCAATGTTAGTCATATGCTTGTATCTTGTTTCTTTTTTTTTTTTGGACTAACAATTGCAGGATTGGAGGTAAAGCACCAAGGAATTACAAATACTTGATGTTTTGGACTAAATGGTGATTTGGAGCTCAGTGTGTTATCTGTGCATACAACAAATGGTTATTGGTTCACCATGTCTAACCCACATAAGAACCAACTAGTCCAGAGTAAACGATTTCTGGTAAAGACTACTCAAATCTGTTAATGGTTGACAATTTACCGAAAATTGTATGGTTATCAGCTCACCATATCTAACTGTGAAGAGTTGGCTAGTCCAAAGCAAACGGCTATTGGTAAAGACTAATCAAATCCGTTGATAGCTGATAGTTTGCTAAAAACTATGTTTGAGCAATGATGTTTTAATCCTTTTTATAAGTTAATACGGCTCAACAAATTTTTATCAGCAGTTTGTACGGTTAGTGCAAACTTAGTACGGCTCAACTAGCCGTTGTAAAAATCTGTCAGTAATAAATTTTATAGCCGTTGGGGTAAAATCATTATTCTTAGAGACTATAGGGATTTTTCTTGAAGATAATTATCTTGTTACCATAAATTTATTTATTCTATTTCCAAAGATAATTTATCTCATACGTAAAATTCGCTAAACCCTAACAGTATCTACAAAAACTCAATTGGCTATCAAAATCCTTCAAATAACCTCATTCGATTAACTTTTTAATCTTCTCATTCACAAAGGAATTATTGAAAATGGCTGAATTGGTTTTCGTAAAGACTCACAACCAGGTTGCTTTTCTAAGGAAAACAGAGGAGGGAGATGGACCTCGATTTCATGAGATTGTGGACTTCCTCAACAACTCTCATATCAGGTATGCTTTAACCGTCTCTCCTACTCTTTATGTCTCTCACATCACACAGTTCTGGCAGAATTCTACTGTCTTGACTAGTGAAAATGGAGACTTAGAAATTCACTCCACAGTGGATGGCATTAGCTTTGTTGTTACCGAATCTTCACTTAGGAGACATATTAAGTTGAAAGACTCAGATGGTATCATCACTATGCTAAACACTGAAATTTTTCAAGAACTTGCCAGAATGGGATATGACACATCCAGTCAAAAACTCACTTTTCAAAAAGGATGTTTCTCCCCACAATGGAGATTTTTGATACATACTCTCCTACACTGCTTAAGTCCCAAAAAGACAGCATGGGAGCAATTCAGTAGCAATATTGCTATTGCTCTTATTTGTCTGTCAACAAACAAGGTCTTTAATTTTTCAAAATTTATTTTTAAGAGTATGGCATCAAATGTTCACAGCAAAACAAAGTTTCTAATGTACCCAAGATTTGTTCAAACTCTTTTGAATAAAAAGAAGAATTTGCTTACAAAACCAACTGAAACTTTTGCTACTCCTAGCCTTCAATCAAAAGTTTTTCAAAACATGGCTATGGCCAGTAGGCTTTTTAATGGAGTAGTAGTCCCATTGTTTCCTAAAATGCTTCAAACTGAAGTAGGTGAAGGTTCAGTACAACCAACTGATCCTCATCACACATCCACTATAGCTTCTAAAAGAATTCAACCAACCCCAATTCACACAATTTATAGGAGAAGGACACCTAGTCTAACTAGAGTGGCTACCGGATCCTTGCCCCATGATTCACCTCTCCTAGCAGGTCACACAGCTAGAAGTGATGAGGGTAGCTCTTCACAAAACGAATTGATGGGATTATGTACCAAGTTAGTTAACAAAGTTGAAACTTTGGAGGAGGAGCTTAAGACCACCAAGGAGGAGCTCAAAGCCCACAAGGAGAACTTTGATAAGGTCTACAACAGATTGACCTTGAGAGTGAAGAAGCTGGAAGAACAATTAAAGAAGAAAAGGGCAAAGGTAGTATTGGATTCTTCTGCTAGTGATGATTCAGACACCTCAGATGATTCAGATGGTAATGATGGTGATTCTTCCAAAAAGGGGAGGAAAACAGATAAAGGCAAGAGGGATGAATCTAAAGCTCAGGGGAGGCATGAACAAGGAACAAGTGAACAATTTGATACTAATGTAGCAGATATGGAAGTAGAGGAACATACTCATGAAGCTGACAAAGAAACAGTTCAGACTGGTGACATAAATCAAGAAGCAGTTCATACGGCTGAAACAGTCGAAACTGCTGAGACAGAGTTTGAAACAGTTCCTACGGTTAGTTCATTTTCAGGTACTGATGAGGAAGAATATCAAAGAAAAAGAACTGATAAAGGAAAGAAGCCAATGACACCAGAAGAAGCTAAACAAGAAGCTGAAAAGATCAAGAAGTTAAAGCCAAAAACTCAAGGACAAATAGACTTTGATGCAGAGGTAGCAAGAAAGCTTCTAGAAAAAGATTTAGCTGATGAACAAGCTCAGATAGCTCAAGATGCAGAATTAGCAAGGAAATTGGCTGCAGATGATGTAAGAAACATAGCTGAGTTCATGGAGAAAACAAGATCTGAAGATGTTGATCAAGAAGTCTTCAATGAACAATTACAATATCTGTTAGATTCTGATTTCATTATAAGAGCTCAAGCAATGATGATTCTTAGAGATGAAGATCTCAGTGAAGAAGAAAAGTCAGAGAAACTTAAAGAATTCATCTTGTCAAAGAATAAAGAAGTTACTTAGAATGACTTAATGCAGAGAATTAGAGATAGGCAAAAGTATGGCTACAAGACAAAGATGCCTACCAACAAAGAACAAGTCAATTTTATGAAGCATTATTTGAAGAATCAAGCAAATTACAAGATGAGTGATTTCATTGGAAAGACAGATGCTGAGATAGAAAAGGCTTTCTATGAGACATATGCAAGACTGAATACTTCAGACAAAAAGGATGCTACAAAGAGAAAGAAAAGAGAACCAGAAGTTCTAGAATCTGATGTTACAAAGAAGTCAAAATCTGGAGAAGAAGGATTGACTGATGAACAGATTAAGAGTATGATAGTGATAGTTCCAGAATCTACAAACATCAAACCATTACAAGTAAAACATCCTATTATTGACTAGGAAGTTTTCACAGATGGAAGAATGAAGGAATGGATCTTAATCAGCTATGGAGCTTAGTAAAAGAGAAGTTAATGGTTCAAGACCCTATTGAAGACAAAGATAAAGAGTTATGGGTAAAGCTGAAGAGGATTTATGAACCAGATGGTGGAGAATCAATGTGGAGATTTCAAGCACAAGTCAAGGATGTCACTTGGAGATTATTTGAATCTTGTGGAGTGCACAGAGTGTCTACCAAGGATGGAATAGAGATTTATATGCTGGTTGAAAAAGATTATCCACTCAGACCAGTTGTTTTAACAACTATGGTATCTGTAATGCTCACGGCTAATGAAGAATCTGAGATGGCTGATATGTTAGTAACTAAGATATTCAACCTTGAACAAGAAGTGAAAGCTAGATCTAAGAGGATTGCTTAATATTGTTTTTGAAGAATCCCCCTCATAAAGAAGATAAAGCTTAATGTGAAGAAACTTAGTGATTTGGAGAAATCATAAGTTTAGGGGGGGATTGTTAGGAATTAAGCTTTTAGCAGTTAGTACAGTTCAGTATAAAAGTTAGTATTGCTGATGAGTTTGAAGACAAACTGACAGTACAAAGTCAGTTAGTACGGTTGAAGAAGAAGTTAGTACGGTTTATAACTTTGTAAAGGATAATTATAGAAAAGATTTTGTGTATATCTTTTAGAATTAGAATGATAGTTATCTTGTAAAGGAATCCTTGGTCTATAAAAGGATTGCCTAGGTTTAAGGTTATATACGATTTAGAGAATTAAGAAGATATACATATTGTTTATGATTAAAGGTTGTAAAACCCTAGTGATAGGAGATCACTCGTATTATTGAATTAATAACTTTGAATCATTGAAGTATATTATCTCTTGTTTATATATTCACTGTTACATTCAAATTCATACAAAACACAACAAACAAATCTTCTAAGTGCAAGCTAGTAAATTCCGCGTGCTAGACTAAGCATCATTCAAAGTATCTATCTAACACAAGGAGTGTGTGTAGATCCGGTCAAGTACTCATCCACAATGACCAGAGTATACTTCTCATGGTTAATGGATCTAGTAGATCCATATGGAGAAGATGTAGGCAGTTCCTGATGGAAAAGTTGGTTTTGGTTTTAAAGGATGCTCTGTGATGTTTGCCTTTTTCACAAGCTGAGCATGGTTTATCCTTTGAAAATACAAGAGATGGTAAGCCAAGGACCTTGTTTTGTTTCACAAGGTTGTTTATGTTTTTGAAGTTCAGGTGGGAGAGTCTCTTATGCCAAAGCTAGTTGAGAGTATCAGTGGCCTTGGTAAAGAGACAAGATCCATTCTGAGTCAGACTGGACATGTCCAACACATAAACATCATGTCTTCTTGGTGCAATAAGGACAACTTCCTTATTAGCATTGAAGATGATTCCTTGTTTATCATCAAACTGAACTATGTATTTAACATCACATAGTTGTCTGACACTGATCAAATTGTATTTAAAGACCATTTACATAAGTTATCCTAGTAAAGACTATACCATTGCAGTTTACTGAACCATAACCTTCAGTGAGACATGATGAGTTATCAGCAAATATCACTTTGGGTCCTGATTCATCAACATACTTGTGCAGATACTCCTTCACACCAGTCATACTCCTTGAACATCCACTATCTAGATGCCAAACAGGATCCCTGGCATGTTTCTGCACAAATAGTAAAATGGGTTAGCTCTTTCTAGGACTTCACTTCTTGAAGGGCTTAGTTTTGGGGGTCTTTTTAACATTTACAATTGATTTATGGTTAGTGGAGGAGTAGACTGAGCTACCACAAATTATGCATTTGATTGCAAATGTAGACTCAGTAGACTGAGAGGCTGACTTTGTCACACCTCTTCTGGCTTGAATGGCCTTACCACGTCCTGAGGTGTCATGAGTGGGACCTCCACTATTTTCACAACAATTGTCAATTTGACAATCCTTAGGATGGTGGTCATTGAACCCACAATAGGGGCAAGGTGCAAAAGGCTTGGCCTTTTGTTTTTGTTTCTGTTTAGAATCAAAAGGTTAGTTTAAAGACTGAGCTTTAAGGCCTGCCATCTTTGATGTGACTGAGTGTGTTTTGTGATCAGAGGTCCTGTGATCATCCTTTTTGCAAATCATGCAGTAAAGGATTCTATAGCAATCATCAGTGAAATGATTGGTGTATTTACATAACTCACATCCTTTCAGGGGTTTTGAGGGTTTGGGTTTGGTGCTTAAGGAAGCTGGTTTTTGTTCCTTCTTCTTGGATTGAGAAGGTTTCTCAGAAGATGCAATCTTCTCACCCAACTTCCTGACCATTTCAGCCAACTGATCAAATTTTGAGTTAGGGCTTTGGGTTACTACTTCAGAAGGGACTGAAGTTGATGAGTCATCAGTATTTACTGAGACTTCAAGGGTTGGTCTTTTCAGGATTGTTTTTCCCATTCCTGACCTCTCCTTTGGAGAGTGTTGGGAGTAGACCAATGGTGGGAGACATGAGTTTGGTGCAACACCCTGAAGGGTATTCAGTGGAGGGAGTGGTAGATATGAATCTGATTCAGTCTCACTTACTAACTCAGTACTACTTAATTGGTCAAAGAGTCCAAGCATATTTTTCAAGGCCTGACTTTCAGGAAGTAAGATCTTTCCAGTCTCAAAGTTTGGTAACTTACTGACTGGGTTGTCCCTGGCAATCTAGTCATCTGACTTGGGAAGCATTTCTTTCTCAAATGATATGCCAGCTGGAACAAAGGTCAATTCACTTGGACTCACATAGGGGTTAACCATGAGATGGTCAATTCCTATTGTTTTCATAGGGATTAAACCCACAGTATCAAAGACCTTGGGGTTCTTTTTGGTCCAGCCTTGGATGACAGCCTTTTCTTTGTTAAGTTCAGTTTGTAGGGATTGGTTTTGTTTCAAAATTTTAGTGTTCTGAATTTGTACAGTAATTATTTCTAATTTGGCTTGCTTCAGTACAAGCAATTCATCTCTACATTTATTCAATTCTGACACTATGTTCTTATATTTTGAAAATAGGTTAAGCCTTTGTTTCTCAATAAATTTAAGATCTACACAAATATAATTCATGTAAGACAGCCAATCAGAATCATCATCCATAGAAAATAAAAGTGTTTACCTTCTTCATGGTGATGTTCACCCACTCTCCATTCCTTGCATGGCTTTTCCCAACAGCCACCTGATCACCTTCAGAGAGTGTCATCAATGCACTCACTCTAATTTCCTCATCTGAGGAGACCTCTTCTTCATCCCAATCATAAGCTTCGGCTACTAAAACCTTGTTCTTTGTCTGAACAGGTTTGGATGTTTGAGCAGCCTGAGACACAGAGGGATTAGTTTCAAGAATTGCAAGTTTAGCCTTAGCTTTCCTATATTTTGCTTCAAAGTCTTTTTGACCCTTGTTTTGAAGTTGTTGGGTAGATTGAAACATTCTAGGTTGAAACTTGCTAGTTCCTGAGGAACTATTTCTGAAAAATTTGTAAGAGGGTTCTGAGATGGTTTTAGAATAACAGTCCCTAGCAAAATGACCTTTTTTACCACATTTAAAGTATTCAGTGGTTTCATTTTCTTTTGCTTTAGAAAAGTTGGACTGATTTCTTTTGATGAAACGTTTTGAACTAGCAAGGAGTGCCCTCTCTTGGAATTCCAAGTTTAAATCATTTAGGTACTCATCACTAGTCCTTTCATCAATTTCATCCTCATAATCCTCTTGAAAATCCTGCACAACACCGTTAGTATAAAAAGCAGTTGATATGGGTGTGGAGGTCAAGGCCTTTTTGGACTCAAGAGATTTTGAGTCAGGGTATCTCCTTGAGATTAAGTTGTCTTCATAGACAAACTTCCCATAGATCTCAGGAAGCTCAAGAGTCTGAATGTAATTAGCATTCCTCAGGCCTTGTGAGAAGTTTAGCCACCTCTCAGGGAGACTATTGACAAAGCCAACATTTGTCTCATGCTTAGACAACACTACACCATCATTTGATAGTTTGTTTATCAAATTCTTGTATCTGGTATAACTCTGAGAGAGACTTTCAAAGTCTTTTGCCCTGAAAGTATTATACTCAAGTTTCAGGTCCATGACCCTGTTTTCCTTGGTATATGAGGGACCCTCAAAGCTATTGACCTAGTCATCCCAAGTTTGCTTGGCTGTTGAACAGTTGATGACTGATTCCATTATATCGTCAGGAAGACAAGATATAATGATGCTTTTTAGGCGTTGGTCTTGATTGACCACCCTCCTCTCATCAATGGTCCATTGAGCCTCAGGCTTGTTAAGTCCTTCAGCAGTCTTTGGGACATAGGGACCATCTTTGACACAAGAGATGTAGTATGGTTCCATACCAGTCAAGTAGCAAAGCATTCGATTTTTCCACTTGCTAAATTTACCAGCTTCAAGTCGAGGGGCAACAGCTGAAAACCTTCCACCCTTTTTGTCGACTACCCGGGGCACATTTATATCAGTCATAGTAGGATCTTGGTTTTAAAAACCTTGAGCACTCTTGGTTAATTTCGAAGATTTTATAAACTAGAGGCTCTGATACCACTTGTTGTTCCCTTAACACGCTTAGAGTTAACTATAAAGTTAATCTATTTGTGTTTATGACTAATACAATGTATTGATTAATTCTAACAGTTAATAAAACGTAAATATAAAAACACAAAGTATTTTCAACGTTTAAATTCTTATTAGAAATGAATCAAAGAATCTATTACCCAAGTGTTTTGCGAAACAAACACTTGGGATTGAATAGACAAGGTATGGTGTCTCCTATCTAAACTTAAGCAATGCTATAAGTGGTAACAATTCGACCCACTGAGCTATCTTAGGGATACGTTACTCTTTGTAAGAGAAAAGGGGTATTGTGAAAGTCTAAGCTTTAATTGCACAAAATACCTAACCCTCTTTTCTCCATCTGTTTGTTATTTATAGGAAAACATGTTAAGAGTACTGAAAGACTAAAAAATACATAAACAATGGGAAGTTCCAAAAGAACCAATAGGATTGAGCCAAAAAGTCTTCGAGTGTCAGACCTGACACTTCTTCGACTTTTAGCCACTTGAGGGATGGTTTGTTCTGACCCTGATAAGACTTGTTCTTATCTTCTTCAAACCTTCCCACTCAATCCAGCCTTTCTTTCAGGCTTCATGGTTCTTCAGTCATTCGCCTTCAGTCTTCAGTCTTCAGTTATTGTTGTTGAGGAGACTAGGGTTCAGTGAGCTTTTGTCTAACGCTCACTGATCCCATTACCTTCTTCTTCGTCTCAAGTAACACTTCAGGGAGAACCGCCTTCCTGAATTGGTGAGTCTTTCTTCTTAGACTCGTCCTGAGCATCTTGAAGGTAACTCACTGAGTGACTGTTCACTCAGTGACTTAGAATGTTTTCGGTTTAATTAACACTTAGCTTAATTTGTATTCAAATCCTATTTTAACGACTCTAGGGTACTGAAGGACCCAATAACTTGTTTCATTCACACAGAGATTTACTCATTACTATTGACTCTTTCACTCTGAGTTAGTTGATATTGAAAAGGTGGCAGTCTGCTCCAGCCTCCGATTACTAAATCAAAATGCACTATCAAGTCTAGAGCCAAGAGATCATCTATAAACCTCATTAGGACACATTTCCAATATGCTTGCTGTTTCATACACCGTGAAAAGTAAGAAATCATATATTAAGAGTCCTACGCATTATCCTTGTGGTATTGCCACAACATCCAAGTGATACGTAAAGTATTCACAATGAAGATGGAAATACTTCTAGAGCCAACATCAAACAAGCTCTTGGTGGGTGACATGTGAGATCCTTCATGGATCAAACTAGTGACAACTGGAAAGAAACGATGGGTCGATTCACATTTGAATCAAACTTGTTCCAGGAAATGGATTGACGGATGCTTTTGGAAAACCTTTCAATGTTCTCACCTACTGAGTTTCGAGCACATTGATTGTGTAAATTTTCAAACAAAAGTGCTTATGACAGAAATGTGATTCGACTTATAAAACCCTTGTCGTGTTGCATAAAATGTTTATCCAGTGACACGCGAGTGATTTTTCTAATCAATTTCTCATCAATCAGTGGGTATTTAATTCACTGATTCACTATACCGTGTTGTCTGCTTTGAGACATTCCGGTATGAGAACATGCTTAGTATGATGATTCTGATGTTAATTCGTTGGATGATTCTTTACAACAAGTTGGAAAGTCCTGTCAAGGAGAATTTTCTTTAAAGGGGATTCTACCTGATCACAGGTTGGTCCTCACGGAACCGAAGGTTAATCCAACCACACCAAGCGAATGACAAATCCATATTCGTTCTCCAACTTTATTGCTAACTATTTTATTTCATATTTATATAAAGATGGTGATGGTGGTACCTAATTCCAGTAGAAACATATCAATCCACACCCCATGCTCACCTGACCAATTCATTATCAAAGGATCATGAAAGTTGAGACACTTACAACAATGCTTCCGAAACTCTGATGCAAAGTCTCCTAATTCAGAAAAATGTGAGCATGTTGGTCCAATGGTCAATACATCACATGAATGCGATACTACAAAGGATGAACTTGGAGATTTACGATGGCTGATGATCTCAAAGAATGCTCAAAGATCACATATGCCAAAGGAACATTAATCACACGATCATTGCTTGAAGTACAAAGTATGCTGAACTTGAAGAATCAAAAGACTACGAGCTAGGAATTTACAGTCATGTAATAGAATGCTATAATTCAAAGTGTATTTTCTGGGGTGACCTCCCTTAGGGGGAGATTGTTAGGAATATAAATATTCATATGAAAGACTCGGTCACCCAGAGTATCTTTTGGCATTAGATAGCTCGTAGGCTTTATAGTTATAGTTTAGATATCGTTTCACCATGGAGTCGGTTCGGGTCTTTACTCACTGTATCCAGCTCAATAGCCCACGTGGGGCGTTTTGTATGTCACTATATAAGCCCTTCCCCACCCATGGGAAGGGTTAGAGCTTCTAATCTAATATTCACATTTTCCTTCACTTTCTCTCTCCATAACTCCCATCCTCCTTCTCTCTCTCTCTTTCTTTCTCTCTCTCTCTCTCTCTCTCTCTCTCTCTAAGATTCGGCCAACCACAAAGTCTTGTATGTGTTACGATTATGAATATGTTACAGTTTTTATACACACTTGTATGCCGATAACCTAAGTATGCTTGAATCCTATTGCGGCCACTATCATCAACCGTCAATTCCTGCTGGGAAGCGCATATGATATAAATAGATCTATTGAGGGTGACTCCCCCGTTCGGTTGGCCCGGCAGGTCAACGCGAATGTATACCATGTCAGAATTTGCCGAGTGTCTGGGGATTAACACTCGTGGGTACCCTTTATTTGCTATGCCAGCTTGGCATGTTGTTTGTCCACTTTTGGTTGGATGAGCTTAGTGTTTGCATACCGAATTAGTGTGATTGCTGAATTATTTGCTATGGTCCATATATGCTTATTTACTTTAAACCTATTAACTCACCAGCATTAGCTGACTTTTAGCATGTTTTATCAGGTATTTGAGAATGTGTTTACTGAAGGCAGGGCATGGCAATGGTCATAGGTTTGTTGGAAATGTTTTTGGTTGTGCGTTAAACTCTGAATTTGGGACCATTCGTTAAATGGGCTTCATTTTAATTGAATTGAACTTGATGTATGACAATTTAACTTTGGAAATATAAACTATTTTAAAATGGATTTTAATCCATTATCTATATCCTTGTGTTGTGATTATCAATTTAGTAGCACCCAAACATGTATGCTTCTACAAATTTGGATTTTGGGGGTGTTACAGATTGGTATTCAGAGCCTAGGTTATAGAGAACTAGGTTTATAAAAACCCTAAACTATAACCAATTTATGAAAAATGTTTCCTTATGACCGCCAGATGCCTGTGTGTCTAGCTTGCCACGATTTGATCGCTATTTGCCTTATATGTGTAACACCCCCAGAAATCGGGTCCAGCGGAAGCATACACGTCGCTGGGGTGCTACTCAATTGGTATCATAACACAAGTACAAAGAATGGTTTTTACCTCAATCATTTAGAATGAAATTCATTAGCAAAAGTGTTAAATTTACATGATTAAAAAGTAGTGCGGAAATAGGCCCATAAATAAGTTAAGCGGTCCCCAAATGAATATCAGAGTCTTCTATGACCATGCCGTGCCCTGCCAAGAGACTCCAATAGTGTACTATTGCTTTATACCTGAAAATACATGCTAAAGTGTCAACACGAGGTTGGTGAGTTCATAGAGTTTAGTGTAAAATGTAAAGCATTTGAAAATGATTTCCCAGCAAAGGCATTGTAAATCCACTTAGTCCCAAGTCCCGCCCATACAAGACTTGCAACCTGTGTGTTTACAACCCACTGCTCAATAAGATTTGGTTTAGGTGAACAAAGGTAATATGTGGACCATGATTTAAAAATACATTTAGTTCGATCAGTACATTCGGTTACGTAACCAATTCATTTGGTTATGTGACCCGTTCATTCTGTCATGTGACCCGTTCATTTGTCATGCGACCCGTTCATTTGGTCATATTACTCGTTCATTCGGTTATGTGACCCGTTCATTTGTCATGTATGTACAAAGTGGTGGAGCCGGTTCATTAGGTTAAGCGTGCATAATCGTTTAAAGTGCTTGGGTCCAAAGGTAAAAAAAGAAATAAGTGTGATACAAGTGAATATACAATACACTCGAATAAAAAACAAAGTCATAAGTGGAGCAAATAATGGTTTGACTAAACAAGTGGCATAATCAAGTAAATCAAGTATACATTTAGATGAAAACGAGCATGTATTCTCCCCCAAAATGGTTATAAAACAAGTATTACAAGAGTAGGGGCTATGAAACTCACCTGATGCAATAGCTATGATGACAAAAGTGGATACACTGAAATGAGGCACGATCTCTAACCGCAACCTAATATGAATGATAGGATCTAATGTAAGCAATGAAATGATGCTACACACGCAAATACGTATGTTATCGATACCACTCATGAATTTTGAAAATAATGTTTACCGTCGAAAAATACATTTTTGACGTTTCATTAAGTTTATAAACACTTTCCGTGTAAATGTGTTGAAACGATACTCCACGATCGTCGTTTAATGATTTATTGATAAATATAGTGTTTTCGTCGTAACTTAACATTTTTCATGACTTGAAAATATATGACCAATCGACCTTGCAAAACTAGTCATAAAAGTGTGCTCGTTAAGTGTTAGTGAATAAGCTCGGTGTTTTTGAAAACCTTGTAAGAATGTCTTGACGTCGCATTATTTAACTTTATGACCATACGGGTCTCGATCAATGAGAAAAACGGCTCTCAATGTAGTGTTGTGCAAAAACAGTTTTTCTATACTTAGAAACATTTTTGTTAAAAGCTGTTGGGATTTTATTGGAATAGTCGGACTTCAAATGCGTATATCTTTGTCGTTATAAGCTCGTTTTATACGTTCTTTATATCCACGGCTTCGTATTAACATGAACTAACATAATTTCAGTAGGTCGGGTCATCTAGATCACGTCTAACACCTCATTTTGTCCGTCGAATCTTGGCAAACAGCACACAAATTTTCAGAAATTAGTTTTTCGTCGCCAAACTTATAAAAATCATATCTTTCTCGTCGTAAGTCAGTTTTTACTCATTCAAGCGCCCACGGTTTCGTTTTTGAAAGTATTTTCTGAATATGAAGGCCAAAATAGTTCAAAGTTTACTGAGTGTTCCAGATTTCACGATTTTGGACAGAACCTTTTCTATAAGTTGTAAAAATCACTTTTATGGTTCAAGACTTGTTCAAAACACTTCCAATCAACACCACAACTAATCTAATCCTACCATACACCTTCTTAGGGTGTCATGGGTTCCTAAACATCACCAACAATGGTGGGTTTCATGAGGTTACTAATAAAACTTATGGATCTATTGTTAGAGATTATTTATGTGTAAAGTGGTATATATAACATAAGTATATTGCATGATTAACTACTAATACTTGAAAATACATCAAAATATAAATCAAATGAAAGTATAAAAGATTGAAAAATCATATGAAACACTTACTTGAAGATTTGAGGTGGTTTGGAGATAAATGTGTAAGTAACCTTGATGTTTTTATAGTAAAGCCTTAACTAATAACACAAATGGGACTTGATTATCACTAGTTCTTGGAAAATTTATGGATTTCTCCTTATGTTCTTGGTGTGGCCGAGCAATAGAGAAGAAAAAGGAAGAGATAATTTTGATGTTTTGCTAGTTACTTGCTATGTGTATGTGTTATTGAAATTAAATCCAAAACATAAAGTCTTGAAGTATTAAACTTAGTCCAAGCAATCAAGTGTAATGTGAAGATTAGGGGTGCTAGGGGGGGGGGCACATGGAAGAAAAAGTGTAACACCCCAACCCGGCAAGGGTAGAAGTGTCACGAAAATGGTGACATATCAAAGGCAAGCATAACATACGACTTACATAATACAAATGGTTTACAAAGCTACAAAGGAAAATATACCAAATCTACGTAGTCATACATAAATGAATACTAAAGCTAAGGTATCGTCTTCATAAGCTAATCTCTCATCCCAAAGCAAACCCAAGCTCCTGGCTTCCTACTAGAACCTGCCGCAGGAAAAGAAATGCGACTGAGCTTAAAAAGCCCAGTGAACAGATATATAATGAACGGAAACAAAAGCAAATGAAAATGAACAGACATATCATAATAAATGAGATATAGGAAAAGGAAATAAAAAGTAAGGTTTAGGACAGTCATCCACCACGAGCCCAAACAAATCAAATCATATCATATCGTATCGTAACCAAAATCTTCAAATCATATAGAGGGGAGACCTCTCAGATAATCAGATAATATGAGGGGTGTCCTCATTCTTCAAATGGAGTAGCTAGCTCCCAAATTTTGTGAAACACGTGGATTGCACCCATCATCAGTCACCAAATCAAATCATATCATATACAGAACAAATCTAGGATGCATCCATTCGCCCCCCAAACAAATCATATTGGCCATATCAAATCATATCATAGTGAGCTCATATCAAATCAAAATGGGGACGGTGTAACCAAATCACTAGGGCTACACACTAGTCATGCCATTGGTGCATCAATGACACGGCCATGTTACCTTCATGGCTAGGGAACAAATTTGGCTCGTAGCATCAAACTGGGGTCAAAGGTCAAAGGTTCATATCAAAGCAAAGGTTCATATGTCATAATGATAGTCCAAATCTCAAAGTTCATATTAAAGGTTCATGTCAAAGGTTTAAATACCAAAGGTTCATATCATAGGTTCAAATCAGAAATCAAGAGGTCGAAGGCACCTTATTAAAAAGGGCAGAATATCTGTACCTTAATGAAATGCGCAAGCAAAGAAATGAAAAGCAGATCAAGTAGGAGATCACTCCCTCTTCACCCGATCTACAAATAATCACAAATTCTCTTATAAGTTTCATGTAATCATAATGTCTCATTTTAAGTTCTCTCTCCATGTTAATTAACTTTGATTATTAACATTCTCGTTTGTCCATTCAAAGTATTACAGATGATCGTATTCATAGTTTAGGATTCATAATGTCTTTTACAAAGTTTTAGTGTTCATATAGTAGTTTCCATAATTTAGGGTTCATTAGGTAATTATCATAAGTTTAGGGTATAATATGAAAATATCATCAAGTTACAGATTTTATAAGTTATGACCTTTGGTCTTAGCAAAATATCCATTTACACCCTTTAGGTTACACAATAAACACATCACACCCTTTAGTTTACAATTTTACCCTTTTATAATTTCTCACAGTTTTATATACGAAATTGTTAGGTTTTCAATAAATTGCAAATCATACAAGAACTCAGTAATAAAATTCTCAAAAATTCCCAGAGATGCTCAAATGTCTTAAGTATTTTACCAAATTTTTCCAGATTTTATTAAGTAGCATAACTATGGATTAAAATTCGCCAAAACCAACTCGTCCAGATTTCTGAGAAATTTTACTATACGAAAAGTTATTAATTTGAAACCTTTTAAGAAAAATTCAAAAAAATCTACAAAAATTCTAGGAAGTAATAGACATCCCAAATATTACCCAGTTCAAAGGAAACCTCCTAATTCAATACGGTTTGGAAATTAAAATTCAAAAACCCGGACTGATTTTCCAGACTCACAAATCCGATCAGACACATAATTTTCTAAAAATCAAAAAGTAACCTTCCAGGCCTCTAAAAATTACAAACTAAATTTTCCCAGGTAGCTATTTCAATGAACTTAGTTTTAGGCTTTTAAAACACTCAAAAACTCGATTCCATCATAAAGTTACAGCCGTTTAAAGTCGAACAAAAATCCAACTCAGAAGCAGTCCTCACAGCAACATGTTTAATCTTAGGGTTTTATCATTCTATTCATTAGTTCTTTACTCCAAACGATTTTAGATAAGTCCATAACACATTTAGGTCGGTCTAAAACAGATTTAACATGATCACAACGAATTATTTTACTACAAAATCATGGGTCGATTTATACCAAAACAGTTTTTTAGGGTTTCTCATTTTATGATTTTATGTGATATCTCTTGTGGTTAATTCGACTAGAATCAAAAGAAAAACAAGCACAATGATCGAATATAGTAGGTGATACAATACCCTCGTAGGCCACGAAGAACACGAACACGACAAAATCAAAAACACCACACGAAAACTCCTTCTTCTTCCTCCCTTTTTGATCGACAAACAGCAGCAGCAAAACAGGACCAAAACACGATTTTTAGGGTTAGTTTTTGATTAAGAATTCATGTAGATTAATTGAGTATTACATGGTTACCTTGTTGATGATGTGAAGGACAAAAGAACAAGATTAAAACACCCTTTTTGTGGTTCTTGGATCGACAGCAGCAGGGACACACAAGAGGAACCGAATTTTTGTTTTAGGGTTTATTTATTTATTTATTATTTTTTTTTTGAAGATCGGTATTTGGGATTTTAAGAGGCCGAATATTTTTGTTTGGTATTTAGGGAATGTATCAATCACATTATGGGCTTGCCAAGTTTCTAGCAATCATGCACTTGGACTCAATTGTGGTCATTGGGGGGGGGGGGGGTGGCACATATAGGTAAGTTCTTTCTTCTTTTTTTTTTTTTTTTTTTTTTTTTTTTTTTTTTTTTTTACCACATTGTATAATGTAATGTTTTAATTATTTTTGAACTTAGGTTAAGTGTACTTATCATTACTTGTATAGTTTTTTTATATTTTCTCAAAATTTTAGGTTCGAGGGTATTTTTGTCATTCCGGATTATATTAGTTTCGGGGTTTTACAACTCTCCCCCTCTTAAAAAGAAATTTTCGTCCTCGAAAATTGAAGTGCGAAATCGAAATGAAGGTGCGAAATCGAAAACAATAACAAAATGAATACGTACCAAATCAAAAAGAGAAACGCGGATAATCAGATCGTATTGACTCTTCGGTTTCCCAAGTAGCCTCCCGCTCTGGGTGGTTTTTCCAAAGAATCTTTACGAACGGAGATGAAACGAAACAGAAGACACAACGGACAGCGAACGGAAATGTAAAAAAAAACTTGTTTCTCATGACTCTTCATTGCCGATCCAAAAGTAACTTCCGTTCCCAGAAATGACATATCATACGGAATTCAATTTGCAAGGATCATAATCACACATGACGAATGGTTATCATATTTTCTCAGAAGAGATACAAGGATACGCAAGATTGCGACGGATATGCCGTCCATAGCATTCGATTAGACAAATCAGATGAGATCGTACAGAAAATAAATTGTAGGTGATATTAAATGGAAGAACTTATAGCAGAACTTTAGATTTTTATCGGAATTACAAAGGTCAACAACCGCGTTCCGAGAATCCAAACGTATCAAATCGTATAACGGCGAAACAGATTAAGCGTATAGGTGGAACGAACCTAAATCTTACAAATGCAAAATTTCTCACATCTCTAATCAAAATTCTAAGGTTTCTAAAGTACTCCTCGAAATATCCTATGAACACAATGAGGGTACGTCATATGACGTAAGTATTATCACGTTCGCGAACCGTCATAATACCAGCATCATATGAGTATACCATCATGATGGTCATACTTTATCTCAAGTCACGAACAGAACTACTTATCTTAACCACCTATCAGTCTTTCTACCTCCTAAGGTTGGTCCAAAACAAACATCACTACGGATTCTAAATCGGAGGAATTTGAACGTACAAATAGCGTAACGGAATGTGAACAACTCAAAATGAAACTCGTCGTCGAAACGTTAGGTCTTCCACAATTCATCATCCTTCTCATAACAAAACCATCATCCAAACAAATGCATAACGAACACAGAACGGAATTTCTAATAGGGTAAAATTCATTCAAAAGATCCTATCGAAAGGTAACGGAAACTTAAGTGGTCTAAGAGAAAATGAATTACGTCTTCCATATCTCCATCCTTTACAACAATCAAATCTTCCAAATCCAAACGTTTACTACAAAATTTCATCCCTTCAATTTCATGATCTCGAATCCTTTCAAATTCCAAGTAGCCGCTCTCTTGTCTAATCATACGATCATAGGGTGAACAGGGAATCATAAACTTGAGTCTGGTTCCTCAAGTCTTCGACACTTCTTCTGGACACCTCGGTGTGGTAGCGTGAATCTCCGACGTGATCACCGTGTATTCCTCCATTTGCGAGTCTGCTTCAGCTCTTAATTCATCTTAGTACAACTAAAATGAATAGAGAACTAAGGTTGCGTGTCTCCTACAGGTCTTCTAGCATGATTCAAAATTCACCAACTCAATCTGCTGTGGCCTTCCTGGGTTATGTGCTGAAAGCTCATCTTCTACGGTCTGGTTGTCCTGATGCCCAACTGAAGTCTCCACGTGCTGCTTGAGGTATAATCGAGTCTCATCTCAGTCTGTCTTCTCCTCTTATGCTTCTCTCTTGGTAACGCCGGTCACGAACATCTTCTACCAATCTTCTACAAGGTTTCTAACTCTAACCATGGTCTTCAGTCTTGGTCCTTTCTGTGGAAGCTCTGTCGTCATCGGATACCTGGGTGTTGTCTGCTACAATCTCTGATCGCAAATCAAAACTATTCTTCCAGAACAAAGGGTCGGTTCACAAAATACAAACAAATGGTCTACGAGTTCCTCGTTCGTCTCTGAGCATAAACACACTGTCATACTATGACAATTGCCCAGCTACTTGCGAAAATATGCTTCTTCCAGCCAATACAATTGACATTATTCAAACTCATAGTGGTCAACACGAGTACTAAAACAGCTTCAAGAAATCTTCTTAGGAAAACGCTTCATATCACAAATCTTCCTCTTCGCAAATATGGAACAAATCGAATCAAATACTGATACGCGGAAATGAATAATGATTACGGTTAAAATTCACAATAGTCGGTGCGCCGCCGCATACTTCTCTCTTTCTTCTTCATAAACGAACAGGAGCATTCAAAGAGATTACTGAAGTGAACAAACTCATATTCCATCAGTTCCTACAATCTCTTAACTCCTTCAGGTCGATGCAAACTTCACTTTCCAACGGATCTCAAAAGGTTTATCGGAACACCATAAATTCGTACAACAAGCTTTCAAGTGTCGGAGCTTTCCAAGAGTGGATACTAACAGACGTTAGGAGAAAATTGGAAATCAAGGAGATCAGGGTATGTGCTTCCAAAGCCCAAAATTTTAACAGATTCAAATGATTTAGAGTATCATATCCAAATATGGTGGAGCAGAATTATGAAAAGTTACGTCTCAAATATGGCAGTCTATGGTAGCTTCACAACAGTCACCAATCCAAAATCAAAAGACCTCAAGGTTAAATGCATCCAAAGACAAACGGATTCCTAGAGCGAATGTGGTTGTCAAAACATACGGATAGTTCACATGTCAAATTTAGGTATATGGTTCATCAAAGTGTGGGATGGGAGAGTATTAGAATATATCAAAGTCAAATATATCAAATTGAAGGTTAGCATCGGGAACAGTTCAAAGGATTGGAATCTCGTTTAGCTTATAACATAGGAATGGTAGGGTGTGCACCGATAGTAATACGAACATCGTTTAACTGTCAGAGTTGAGATGTATGGAATATCAGCTATTAGCATCAGCATGCTTAGATAACAATTCCGTACTAGACAAATATCAACATCAAATCCTTCTAAAGGAAAAGTTGGTTAACATACAACGTTCATCATTCAAATGACGGAAGGTAATACTTCCTCGTCTTCTGCGACAAACGCTCTTATAAGGCATGACTAAAGGCAAAGGCAAGATTCAGAGTGATGCGGAAGCAATTACTACTCACATGGATGTCCTAGACTACCCATTCCTCACCGGTTATGGCTTATATTCCTATGGGAAAAATTCTACGCAACTTCGCAAAGGTTATCCTACGAGCGCCTACAGTGGAAACTTAGGGGTCCTAACTTACACAGGCCAAGGGTAGATGTACTACAAGTCGTAAACCTGGCTCTGATACCATAATTGTAACACCCCAACCCGGCAAGGGTAGAAGTGTCACGAAAATGGTGACATATCAAAGGCAAGCATAACATACGACTTACATAATACAAATGGTTTACAAAGCTACAAAGGAAAATATACCAAATCTACGTAGTCATACATAAATGAATACTAAAGCTAAGGTATCGTCTTCATAAGCTAATCTCTCATCCCAAAGCAAACCCAAGCTCCTGGCTTCCTACTAAAACCTGCCGCAGGAAAAGAAATGCGGCTGAGCTTAAAAAGCCCAGTGAACAGATATATAATGAACGGAAACAAAAGCAAATGAAAATGAACAGACATATCATAATAAATGAGATATAGGAAAAGGAAATAAAGAGTAAGGTTTAGGACAGTCATCCACCACGAGCCCAAACAAATCAAATCATATCATATCGTATCGTAACCAAAATCTTCAAATCATATAGAGGGGAGACCTCTCAGATAATCAGATAATATAAGGGGTGTCCTCATTCTTCAAATGGAGTAGCTAGCTCCCAAATTTTGTGAAAGACATGGATTGCACCCATCATCAGTCACCAAATCAAATCATATCATATACAGAACAAATCTAGGATGCATCCATTCGCCCCCCAAACAAATCATATTGGCCATATCAAATCATATCATAGTGAGCTCATATCAAATCAAAATGGGGACGGTGTAACCAAATCACTAGGGCTACACACTAGTCATGCCATTGGTGCATCAATGACACGGCGATGTTACCTTCATGGCTAGGGAACAAATTTGGCTCGTAGCATCAAACTGGGGTCAAAGGTCAAAGGTTCATATCAAAGCAAAGGTTCATATGTCATAATGATAGTCCAAATCTCAAAGTTCATATTAAAGGTTCATGTCAAAGGTTCAAATGCCAAAGGTTCATATCATAGGTTCAAATCAAAAATCAAGAGGTCGAAGGCACCTTATTAAAAAGGGCAGAATATCTGTACCTTAATGAAATGCGCAAGCAAAGAAATGAAAAGCAGATCAAGTAGGAGATCACTCCCTCTTCACCCGATCTACAAATAATCACAAATTCTCTTATAAGTTTCATGTAATCATAATGTCTCATTTTAAGTTCTCTCTCCATGTTAATTAACTTTGATTATTAACATTCTCGTTTGTCCATTCAAAGTATTACAGATGATCGTATTCATAGTTTAGGATTCATAATGTCTTTTACAAAGTTTTAGTGTTCATATAGTAGTTTCCATAATTTAGGGTTCATTAGGTAATTATCATAAGTTTAGGGTATAATATGAAAATATCATCAAGTTACAGATTTTATAAGTTATGACCTTTGGTCTTAGCAAAATATCCATTTACACCCTTTAGGTTACACAATAAACACATCACACCCTTTAGTTTACAATTTTACCCTTTTATAATTTCTCATAGTTTTATATACGAAATTGTTAGGTTTTCAATAAATTGCAAATCATACAAGAACTCAGTAATAAAATTCTCAAAAATTCCCAGAGATGCTCAAATGTCTTAAGTATTTTACCAAAATTTTCCAGATTTTATTAAGTAGCATAACTATGGATTAAAATTCGCCAAAACCAACTCGTCCAGATTTCTGAGAAATTTTACTATACTAAAAGTTATTAATTTGAAACCTTTTAAAAAAAATTCAAAAAAATCTACAAAAATTCTAGGAAGTAATAGACATCCCAAATATTACCCAGTTCAAAGGAAACCTCCTAATTCAATACGGTTTGGAAATTAAAATTCAAAAACCCAGACTGACTTTCCAGACTCACAAATCCGATCAGACACATAATTTTCTAAAAATCAAAAAGTAGCCTTCCAAGCCTCTAAAAATTACAAACTAAATTTTCTCAGGTAGCTATTTCAATGAACTTAGTTTTAGGCTTTTAAAACACTCAAAAACTCGATTCCATCATAAAGTTACAGCCGTTTAAAGTCGAACAAAAATCCAACTCAGAAGCAGTCCTCACAGCAACATGTTTAATCTTAGGGTTTTATCATTCTATTCATTAGTTCTTTACTCCAAACGATTTTAGATAAGTCCATAACACATTTAGGTCGGTCTAAAACAGATTTAACATGATCACAACGAATTATTTTACTACAAAATCATGGGTCGATTTATACCAAAACAGTTTTTAGGGTTTCTCATTTTATGATTTTATGTGATATCTCTTGTGGTTAATTCGACTAGAATCAAAAGAAAAACAAGCACAATGATCGAATATAGTAGGTGATACAATACCCTCGTAGGCCACGAAGAACACGAACACGACAAAATCAAAAACACCACACGAAAACTCCTTCTTCTTCCTCCCTTTTTGATCGACGAACAGCAGCAGCAAAACAGGACCAAAACACGATTTTTAGGGTTAGTTTTTGATTAAGAATTCATGTAGATTAATTGAGTATTACATGGTTACCTTGTTGATGATGTGAAGGACAAAATAACAAGATTAAAACACCCTTTTTGTGGTTCTTGGATCGACAGCAGCAGGGACACACAAGAGGAACCGAATTTTTGTTTTAGGGTTTATTTATTTATTTATTTATTTTTTTGAAGATCGGTATTTGGGATTTTAAGAGGCCGAATATTTTTGTTTGGTATTTAGGGAATGTATCAATCACATTATGGGCTTGCCAAGTTTCTAGCAATCATGCACTTGGACTCAATTGTGGTCATGGGGGGGGGGGGGGGTGGCACATATAGGTAAGTTCTTTTTTTTTTTTTTTTTTTTTTTTTTTTTTTTTTTTTTGTACCACATTGTATAATGTAATGTTTTAATTATTTTTGAACTTAGGTTAAGTGTACTTATCATTACTTGTATAGTTTTTTTATATTTTCTCAAAATTTTAGGTTCGAGGGTATTTTTGTCATTCCGGATTATATTAGTTTCGGGGTTTTACAAAAAGGAAGAAATATGTGGCTCATTAAAGCTTTTGTCTCCCAAAGTGTAAGAGTTAGTTTGTTTAATTTGTGCATTGGGTGTTACCGGGTACCGAGTTAGCTAGAAATAACTCCTAAAGAGACAAAATAAAATGCGACGAAGTTGTAAAAATTGTAAAATCATATTCCTTGCAAGAATCGGGAGTTAGAATAATTATCGGGTTGAAAATTCGCAAACCGACGGAGTTACAAGCGTTTACGGAAAATATAGCAAGTGATTTAAAAACACCGGGTAAAGTAATAATATAATCTTTATATCATTATACTGACTATGAAAATACGTTATGATCACTGCCGGAAGTGTCGGGTGTACTGTTAGTAGTAATGACTGAATGGTAACGTTTATTAAATAATTAAACATACGTTAATGAAAATCACACAAACCCGTGCATGACCTAATATGATGATGATGCTACTGATGATATGTAGACTACTCTAGTCTATATGAAGTGTCCTTATTGATGATGCATGAATACGCAGCTAAACCATACTGGTTATGCGCATTTGAATACCCGTAAACCTAGTTTACGTAATGATGAACGATAACCATCAATAGTGATTTTCCTCCGAAAATGAATAGTGTTTTGTGAATAGTGAAATTTTTGAAAACTTCTCAAAGTCTCAAACTAACTTAAAAAATGATGAATAGTGAAATGGTGAATAGTGATTGGTAAATAATAAATGATGAATAGTAATCTGTGAATAGTAACTTGTCGAGGTTTGGAAAATGACCTGAAATTACGGGTTGTCACAATATGATTAATTGTTATACTATGCCGTTTGAGTATTTTACTTAACATATATGATATAAGTATTTTCTATATACTTACACATGCCGCACTGTATTTGTCACAGACCATGTCTTTCCTTTCTGATGCACATGATGAGGTACTTGCTGCTGGACACACTTCCCCGTTGCGACGACCAGTTCCATTTTCGGATGACCCGTTGATGGAGGTTGTCAGAGCTGCTGCTCAGCATACACACACCACTCCAGTATCTACCTCACTGTGGAAAACTAGAAGGGGGTTGAATAGTTTTACCGGTTTTTAATTCATTTTAAATCTTTACTTGTGAAAAACTTTGATTCGATTCTTTTGTGAAATCAATCAACACCAATATGAACACTAAACAATACTAACTAATATAAACAATAAATCTAAAGAGAAGAGATGGAAAGATCAAACCGAGACTAAGAGATTTATAGTGGTTCGGTCACGAAGCTCTTCTTTACCCTACTCCACTCCCCGAGTACCACACTCGAGAATTCTAAGCACTATGTCAACAAAAGCTCCCTTCAGGCGGAGAAAACCGTACAACTTCGCTTATCCTTATTTCTGACACTAAGCTAAATGTCGAGTACTAATCTTAGCTAGTGCCAATCTACCACGATCCACACGATCCTTACTAATTCGCACAATCAACACACTTGACTCGATCTACCCGATCTACTCTTGATCCACATGATCAATACACAAGCCTACAAGCTACAAGAGATCTCAACAAGATCACAATGATCTACTCTCACTTGACTCGATCTACCCTTGATCCACTAGATCGACTCGCAAGCTTACAATCTACAAGAGATCTCCAAGATCTCAACAAGATCACAATGATCTACTCTCACAAACTATTCAAAAGAAAAACGAACCTGGTGTATGCTAGGATACAACAAGTATGTAACAAGTGTTACAAGTGCACTAACTAAAACTACAACACTTTGTATCTTCTTTGATACCTTATGTTTTTCTCTTGCACCAGCAGAGGAATGAAGGTGATCACTTGGTTGGATGATTGGATCAGTCTTTAAATAAAAGAAAACTAAACTAAATGATAAAGAAGAAAAGATGTGATGAGAGTTTTAAACTCAGAAAGTTGTGCGTGAAAAAGGATGCCCAAAAACTGCGAAGAGGGATGGTATTTATAGGCAGAAGAAATCTGACCGTTATAAGGACACGACACAACTAAATGTCACACGGTACCACTAAATTTAGTGGTATCGTGGTACCGTGCCAGACAAAGATGCTCCAATTTTTGTTTTTAGTGGTGAAAGTTTATTTGGGGAAGTTTGGAGCTGATTTTGGGGGGAAAATAGCTGTTATGATTTTTAAACTTATTTTTCCAATAAAACATTTCTTTATAATTCAAAAATAACTTGTAAGGTATATTTTTGAAAAAATGTTTTGTCACATTAAAAATGTGAAGTTTGAAACACAAATTCACTTCTTTGATCATTTGTCAAGTTGTAAATTTGTTTGTTCATACCTAGAGTGATTTACGTAGAAACAGGATATTTCGACTAAAAACTTGTTTACGTTAATTTTAACATAAAGTGTTTTCACATTTTGTTATCATCAAAACGTGAAGTTATAGAAAGATATAAATAACGTTTTTAGAACATTATTTGCATCAACAATCTCCCCCTTTTTTTGATGATGACAAAACATAAACTCATTTTAAGTTAAAAATTAATTTTAACAAGTTTTTAGCATGAGTTTATATCCCATTTCTCCCCCTTTTTCTCGATGCAAAAAGGTTGCTAAGGCTCCCCCTTGATGTATACTCCCCCTCATTTGGAGGACACCAAGGAATCGAGCAATGGTTCTTGCTACAAAACAAAGTTAGATGACACATATACAATATCTAACATGTAGTAATCAAGACAAATATCCAATCATAAACTAAGAAAATGGCTAAGAAGCCAAAAACCATAAAAGATAAAACAACCACATAATAAGCCCATCCATTGATAAAAAGAAATGTCATACATAATGTATGACTACAACATAAAAATAAAAACAAACCACAAGAAGCACATAGAAATCTTTAGTGACAAGAGGCCCTAAGATTAGCTTCATTTCCAAGAGGGATCCTAAATGTTTATTGTTGGAAACTAAACATGAATATGTTTATTTGAATGGGCTAGTGGGAGGTGGAGAGGGTGACATGATTGGAGGTGGTGGTGGTGTCAAGAGATGTTCAACATAGGAGAACATGAAGTGTATCTCATCTCTTAAGGAGAAGATGAGTTTGTGGTTGTGAAGGCAACATAGGCAATTAGCACTATGTAGAACAACCGGATGAGGTTGGATAGGTTGGCCCATGATTGGAGAAGGAGGTGGTGGTGAGTATTTAGTTGAAGTGGTTGGCATCGCATAATCCAATGGGATAATGGGTGAGAGTGTGTAGTCCATGGATGATGGCATGGTGTTCAAAGAGTGAGATGATGAAGATGTTGTTCTAGTAGATGATGTTTTGGAATGAGCATTAGGTGGAGATGGTGAGTTGGGAGTGGCTTGGGAAGGTGGTGTTGTGACTTCATAATCTTTGGTGAGATCAACAAAGAGAGGTTTGGATGGTGGTCTTACGGTGATCCTAGGTTTCTTGGAGATGTGGGTTGTTGATCCTTATGTGGAAGACATAGTGAATGAGTAATGTGAGGTTGAAGATGAGATGCAAGATAAGCTTGCAATGGTGAGACCTTATATAGGCAAGAGTTGTGGGATTTGAATTAAAGTTTGTGGCAGTGTCCTATGATGTGGTGAGGGAATCTTAGGGTGTATGAGTGTTTACAAAATATTGCAGGTTCGAGGTTAGGGATGCAGGGATCTAGAGGAAACAGTGAAAATACCTCTAACAAGGGCACGGTAGCACTAAATACCACATGGTACTGTTAAATTTAACGGTACTGTGACCTATTTAATGGTACCTGGAAGTCACAAATTTTCCTGTGCAGCCTAGTTCTGGGCAGCTAAAGGGAAGTTTTCTATCGGGACTATTTGCAGGAAATGTTAGTGCCTCAAACCACT
Source organism: Artemisia tridentata subsp. tridentata (assembly GCA_021014915.2). Classification (NCBI taxonomy): domain Eukaryota; kingdom Viridiplantae; phylum Streptophyta; class Magnoliopsida; order Asterales; family Asteraceae; genus Artemisia; species Artemisia tridentata. The sequence goes on along the minus strand of CP139507.1, from coordinate 354,747,267 downwards.
AAAGATTTATTTGCCAAATATATCTCATATTAAGCTACTCCTAGCAATTAAAGATTATCATGCAACTATCTAAGATAAGCTATAAGCATGCAATCAAAAAGGACAAAATAAGCTATCATCCAAGAATCACATAATTTGAAATCATGCAAGGTGATGGAACAATAGTAAAGCATGCAAGATAGATAGGAGTATTAAGTTCTAATATAATCTACCGAAGATAAATCCTAATAGGGGTACTAATCCCTCCCTAACTACTTATGACTTGAGCTTGCTCCCGTTTTCATCACTCTCTCGTCTTGAGCATGCATTTCTTCCTCATGATTTGGATCATCAAAGGATGCATAGTTGGTGGAAGATTCGGAAATGAGGATGGATGTGACATGCGACTCATTAAGGGGTTTCATGACGGGATTGAAGAGTGAGTATTGAGGACCACGAATGTAAGGATGAAAGTTCATGAAGTGGAGATAGAGACGAGTTAGGAACATCCCATAGGGTATCAATTTATTTTTGTCACCCTTTGAGATGTACAATTCACTTAGCGAAGAAGTATGCGAGATTGTACGGTTGTTGAGTATGAAGACAGTAAATCATCTGAGCACAACATGTCGGAAGTTGCTCACGATTTCCTTTTAGACTGAGAACATTTTCTCGCAGGATAACTGCCCACAAGATTAGTTCATGACGAACCTCTTCCAAATGAATTTTCGTTAGATCTGGGTAAGGAGAGTACTTATTAGTACGAATGAGTTTGGTAAGTTCGATCGGAGAAGGTATGTAGGAACAATACGGACTATCCTCTTCTCGATAGTTGAAGAGAGACTCAAGACACCAATCTTCAGTATAGCCACATTGCCCATGATTGGGTATTCAGAGGATTTGAGCAAATTACTCTAGAGTTAAGACAAATTTGAAATTTCGGATCCAAAACCAAAGTGACAAAGATTGATCCTCGTTACGTACGAGTTCAACTTTTCAAAAGAATTCCAACACAAAACGAGGAAAAATGTGCTCGTGGATGTAAAGCAAGCAATCGAATCCTATAGCTCTAAATGAGGTGTTGATATCCCTATGATAAACTGTTGGGAATTAAATGTTCTGAAGTTAGTACTGCTGAAGAATATACTAACAGTACAAACTGCTAGTGTAAGAATGAAGACTGCTAAGATATAACTAACAGTACAAACTGCTAGGTTAGTACTGTTAGTATAACAAAAGGTACTGCTGGCATGGATAACCGCTTTTGGAGACATTGTAGGAGATAAGTATGGAATATATATTTTGTATATCTTATTTAGTTAGTATTATACAGTAGAATACTTATCTTGTAAAGAACTCCTTAAGTCTATAAAAGGATATCCTAGGTTATACGATTATATATATCAGTCATAGAGTTTTGTTAAGATTCAAGGTCTTCGTAACCCTAGTGATAACTAGATTACTCGTATTATTCAAGCAATAATATTGAATCGTTTGGTGTTAATCTCATTGTGTTCATTGTCATACATACATTACTTTTCCATTAATCAAACCAATAATCTTCTAAGTTTGGTTATGTAGATTCCGCATACTTAACTGCATACACTCAAAGTATCTAAAACACGTTATAAAGGAGTAACATCCTAAGTGTTTCGTCAATCCTCTCAAGTGGTATCAGAGCTAGGTTGATACTATTGATTTAGAAGTAATGGACATGGAGACTACCCAAACAAACATGGCTGCTAAATTGGCAATTCTCAAGCAGAACGAATTTGATATGTGGAGATTAAGAATAGAACAGTATTTCCAGGTGCAAGACTATGCACTTCGGGAAATTATTGAAGAAGGAAACTCTTTCAAGCCTTCAACTTCTACAACAACAGTTGATGGTAAGGTAGAGACAATTGTGCAGACCTCTCCAATGACTGCAGAAGAGAGGCTTCAAAAGAAGAATGACCTCAAGGCCAGAAGTTTGCTGATGATGACCATTCCAAATGATCAACTCTTAAATTTCAGCAAGTTCAAGGATTCTATGTCCTTGTTTGAGGCAATCATTGATAGATATGGTGGGAATGAAGCCACCAAAAAGACATAGAAGTCTCTCTTAAATCAGAACTTTGAAAACTTCACTGCTACCAGTAATGAGTCCTTGGATCACATGTTCAACAGGCTTCAAAAGATTGTTAGCCAACTTGCTATTCTTTGTGTAGATATACCTCAGGAAGATCTAAACTCCAAATTCCTTAGAAGTTTACCTGCAGAGTGGGCTATGCATGTGGTTGTCTGGAAGAACAAGCCAGACATTGATACTATGAGCCTGATGGACTTATACAGCAACTTCAAGATTGTTGAGCAGGATGTGAAGAAGGCTGAAGGAGCTAGTTCAAGCACTGGGAATATGGCCTTTTTGTCATCTCCTAGTAATCCAAGTCCAGTTGAAGAAGTGAAGGTTGCTGTGGGAGTTAGTACTGCTAACCCCAATGTTAGTACTGCTAGTTCCTCAAGCAGTACTAGTGGTATTCTGGAAGATAAAACCTATTGTGCTTTCCTGACAAGCCAAAATTATGGGTCATTGCTGACTCATGAAGACCTCCAGGAGATTAATGATGATGATTTGGAGGAGATGGACCTCAAATGGCATATCTCTCTTCTTAGCATGAGGGCTAAGAAATTCTACCAAAGAACTGGAAAGAAAATCACCATCAGCAGCAATGATACTGCTGGTTTTGACAAATCAAGGGTAGAATGCTACAACTGCCACAAGCCGGGGCAATTTTCAAAGGAATGCAGAAAACCTAGGCAGCAGGATAGCAGGAACAAAGGTTATGGAAGCAAGACCAAGGCTGTGTAGATTACTGAGCCAACTTCAAAAGCAATGGTGGCTATTGATGGCTTCGGATTTGATTGGAGTTTTATGGTAGAAGATGGAGAAGTACCTACTGAGATGGCACTTATGGCCTTCTCTGACTCTGAGGTACAATCTGCTAAATGTTGTTCTAAATCATGTATTGCTCTTAAAGAATTAGAAACTTTAAGGAAACACTATGATGAACAAAGGATTGAACAAAACAAAACTAATTATAAGTTTTCAAATCATAAGAGAGGTTTAGCAGTCCTAGAGGAACAGATAGTGCATTATAAGAACAATGAGACTAGTTTTGCTGATGATATAACAGTTCTTAAAAGGGACTTGTCATTTAAGAATGCTAAGGTTAGTCTATTGAAAGCTGAGTTGGATAGAATTAAAAAGGCTAATGAAAACATTCAATTAAGAGTAGAAACATTAGAACATGCCTCTAAAGGTGTAAACAAAATAATTGAATGTCAGCTAGTTAACAAAGCTAAGTCTGGGTTGGGGTATAAGACTGTTCCACCTCATCGCAGAGGAATTCCTGCACCCCCTAGAATAGACCTAGAACATACAGGTTTGCCTGAATTTCAACAACCAAAGTTATAATATGGTCTTAAGCCAAAAGATAATGTAGTTGTTGATAAGACTGTAGAAGTCAATGAACCTTTTGAGAGTACAAGTGACACTTCACTCACTGAGGACAAGGTATCCACTAATAGGAATTCAGATGCTCCAACCATTGAGGACTGGATATCTGATGATGATGAGGAAGATCAGGTTGTGGCTAAACCCGATATAGTTAAGGTAGAAGGAACAAGTGTTCCTAAGGTAGTCAAGAATGAAACTGTTAGGCCTAAATCAAATGTTAAACCAATCAAGATAACAGTTAGGTACTGTGAGATGTATAGATCCACAGACAAGCCAAGAGGTAACCAGAGGAACTGGAATAACCTCAAGTCTCACCAACTAGGTGATGACTTTGTCCTGTACAAGAAGGCTTGTTTCACTTGTGGTAGTTTTGACCATCTTGAAGCTTTTTGTAACAAAAGGGTAACTGGGAACTCAAACCATAGGGTGAACTTAAACATGCCTAAATCTCACTCTAATACTGCTAGAATGACTCCCAGAGAAACTTTAATGAAGTCTGGCCCAAAACCAATTCATACTGCTATACCAGCAGTTAGTACTGCCAGACCCTTTAAGACTGTTTACCCAAAACCAACAGTTAAAGGAGCAAAAACAACTTTCAAATATGCACCAACAACGGCTAAAAGGCCTTTTCAAAAGAAAGCAGTGGTACAAAAACAAATTTGGAAACAAAAGGCTACAACTACAAAGCCATCAGTTAATACTACTGGCCAAGCAGTTAGTACTGGCAACTTTAAAAACACTGCTAAGGAACAAAGGGCTAATGTTGTTAAGGCCTCATCATGTTGGATTTTGAGACCAATCCAGTCCAATGGTGCCTCAACTATTTTGAAAAGATTTAACTATATTGATGCACGAGGCAAACGCAAGTCAGTAATGGCTTTGATACCCCAAGGAAACTAATTTCCTTAATTCATGTGCAGGGACATTCACAAGAAGATGATGAAGATCAAGGTTATGCAGACAGTGGGTGTTCCAGGCATATGACAGGAAACATGTCCTATCTTTCAGACTTTCAACCATTGGATGGAGGATATGTTACCTTTGGGAGAGGTATAGGAGGCAAAATTACTGGTAAAGGTACACTTAAAACCGGTAAATTAGATTTTGAAGATGTGTACTTTGTTCAAGAGCTCAAGTATAACCTGTTTAGTTTCTCACAAATGTGTGATAAAAAGAACAAGGTTCTTTTTACTGACACTGAATGTCTTGTGCTTTCTCCAGACTTTAAGTTACCTGATGAAAGTCAGGTATTACTCAAAGTTCCAATAAAGGGCAACATGTACAGTCTTGTTATGAAGAAGATTGTTCCTAAAGAGGACCTTACTTGTCTTGTTGCAAAGGCCACATTGGATTAATCTATGTTATGGCATAGGAGACTTGGTCACATTAATTTTAAAACCATTAATAAAATTGTAAAGGATGGTTTGGTAAGAGGCTTGCCTTAGAAAAGATTTGAAAATGACCAAACTTGTGTTGATTGTCTTAAAGGCAAACAACACAAGGCTTCTTGTAAGCCCAAGGTTTTTAACTCTATTGATCAACCTTTGTTTATGCTACATATGGATTCATTTGGCCCAACTTCTGTGAGTAGTATTATGCATAAGAGGTTTTCTCTTGTAGTTACTAATGACTATAGCAGGTTTACATGGGTTTTCTTTTTAGGTTCTAAGGATGAGACACCTAGCATTCTTAAAACATTTATTACTGTAGGATCGATTCTTATGTTGATTATTTATGATTCGGGAGGTCAGGGGTTATGGAAGAACATGTTAGCCATTTTGGAGAGAGAGAGAGTAAGTAGAGAGGAGAAGTTCTAGTGAGAGAAACAAACTTGTTGTATGTGTGTATTAATGAACAACCAACCCTTCCCATAAAATGGAAAGGGTATATATACTACTTACAATAAATGGCCCTAAAGTGGACTACGGAGTGGGCATACAGTGGGTAAAGACCCGGCCCAGCTCCGTGGATTATACGATATCTAAACTAATACTAACAAAACTAAGAGCTACGCTAAGCATGAAAATAAACGGGGTGACCGATCCTTTTTCTTAATCCTAACAATCTCCCCCTAAGGGAGGTCACCCCAGAAAAAACAAATTGAAGCTTAGCATTCTATAAATAGATCTTTAGCTCTAGCTTGTATCATTTGATTCTTCAAGTGCTATCTTTGTAAGGCAAGTAGTGATCTTTGAGCATAAGTTCTTTAGACTTGTGTGATCTTTGAGCTTTCTTTGAGATCATCAGCCACAGTGAATCTCTTAATCATCCTTGATGTAATAATGCCTCCATGTGATTTTTGTGACCTTTGGACTGGCATGCTCACACTTTTCTGGATCATGATAACTATCATCAGAGTTGCGGAATCTGTGTTGTAGGTCTTTCAGCTATCATGATGTCTTTGATAATGAATTGGAAGTGTGAGCATGGAGTTTGGATTGACACGTCTCTGCTGGAATCAGGTACCACTATCACCATCTTTATATTAATCTAAAATAAAACAGTTAGCAATAAAGTTGGGGAACGAATATGGCTTTGTCATTCGCCCAGTTTGGTTGGATTAACCTTCGGTTCCGTGAGGACCGACCTGTGATCAGGTAGAATCCCCTTTAAAGAAGATTCTCCTTGACAGGACTTTCTAGCTTGTAGTAATGAGTCTTCCAGCAAATTAATGTCAGAATCATCATCTTAAGCATGTTCTCATACCGGAACGTCTCAAAGCAGACAAAACACGGTAGAGTGAATCAGTGAATTATGTACCCACTGATTGATGAGACATTGACTAGAAAAATCACTCGCATGTCACTGGATAAAGAGTTTTTGCCACACTATGAGAGTTTTATAAGTTAAATCACATTTTCATCATAAATACTTTTGTTTGAAAATTTAGACAATCAATGTGCTCGAAACTCAGTTGGTGAGCACATTGAAAGGTTTTCCAAAAGCATCCGTCAATCCATTTCCTGGAACAAGTTTGATTCAAATGTGAATCGCCCCATCGTTTCTTTCCATTTGTGACTAGTTTGATCCATGAAGGATCTCACATGTCACCTACCAAGAGCTTGTTTGATGTTGGCTCTAGAAGGATTTCCATCTTCATTGTGAATACTTACGTATCACTCTTTATATATATTTTCTTGCTTTTCATGGTGTATGAAACAACAAGCATATTGGAAATGTGTCCTAATGAGATTTATGGATGATCTATTGGCTCTAGACTCAAAAGTGCGTTTTGATTTAGTGATCGGAGGCTGGAGTAGACTGCCACCTTTTCAATATCAACTAACTCGGAGTGAGAGAGTCAATAGTAATGAGTGAATCTCTGTGTGAATGAAACAAGAGTCTTTTGAGAGACCTTGAGTGGCTAGGGAGGGTTGTGCAGCATATCATTGGGTCCATGATACTTTTCTTCAATATCAGCAATCAACTACGTGATTCTGACAGCATATGTATTGACCCGGTTTCTGTCTAATGTGTAAGGAGGGCTTCTTTCTTTTCACCCTTTATCTTTACATTTCTTTTTCATTCTTCAACCCCTTCAGTGCTTACCGAGACTTCATGACTACTACCTTGTTGGGTTTGTTCCAGTACTAGCTCCATCTCGGTTGGCACTCTTCCCTTATTCTTACATTGCTCCTTTTTTAATCATACCTAAGGACTTCTACACTAACTAGTGGATTGTCCCTGGGTAGATCCCTCTGGCACTGGCGGGATCATGGGAACGAATACCTAACCTTATCATCCTTATAAAACCAATAAAGTAAATGCAAGGTCGGTCTTGTGGTACTATTCTATCTTCCTTAAAACCAATTGAAAATCAATCAAGGTACTTGTGATATTTGATATCAAAGCATTTGTACCTTAATTGTTTTTGATCTTTCAGAAATACTCCCCCTCAACATGTGCATCGGTATTCAAAATTGTTTAGCACATGGAGGAGGAGTATCTGGTTGAGTCTTCAACGATCACTTTTTATCAGATTTCATATTTAAATCACATTCTCTCCCCCGATCAAAAATTTCAAACCTTTTGAGATTTGTGATCCTAATTGATTTAAATAAGTTTAGAAATTATAGGAGAAAATGTGGTCTGATTCAATATATACTGATAATGGAACATTACTATGCTCCTCCTCAATCAATGAGGGAGAATGTTAGTGTCAGAAATGATGAGTTTATAAATGATTTGGAGTTTAACGAGAAACTCATGAAAAGATTCATATTCTGACACATAACAACACATGTTTATTCATTACTTGAACCATACAAAGATACCATTTGATGATCTAAAATAAAATTTGAAATCACTCTCCCCCTCAATCTATGACCCGTTATCAATTTAAAATTTTATGAAAAATTAAACCTTTTGTCATAGATTGAGTGGCAAATTATATGGAAAAAATTAGGTTCTATTGATTTTCAAATGCTGTTTTAAACCACCATTTTAGATACAAATTATTTTCCTGAAGAATCATATATGGGAAAAAATTTGTTTTGGTAAAAGATGACTTCTCTTTTGAATCAGGAAAAAATGCACTGAAGTGTACACTAGATCGAGGGTGCACGGATGTAAAGTAATCCATGCCCGGGATAACTTAATCACCCGTTGTTAGGAATAGCCATCTTTTTAGTGATGTGCTTTCCTCATTTTGAAAAACGGGTTGCATATCTAAAATAATAGCAAGCCATATAGGCATGTTTTGAAAAACTTTTTGAACTTCTGTTCGAACTTCATTTAAAGACCCGTGTCATTATTGAATGACATTTCTAGGACCATAAATGTTATCGATACCAGAAGACATGCCTTGAAAAAAAAAACATATTTTTGGTATTTTTTAATTTTCTTATTTTTTATGGTTTTTATTGGTTTATATTTTTCTTTTTTCTTTTTATAAATGTTTTATGAAATTGGAAAAAATATTTTTGAGTTTTTATGATTTTATGTATTTACAAAGGATACATGAAGAATTAGCACCTTAATTCGTCTTTGATAGAAAAGAGTTCAATCAGACCGTTTTCTGCTGAATGGTATTGGATTTCCATGTGCATCAAAGCAGCACCATATGGCATGAGATTGTAGTTGACTTCTTGATGAAATAGGTCGAGAATGATTTCCAATCACATTCTCTAATGGGTGAGCCTTTGACCACTTGCTGATATAATCAAACGATTGATTGAGCTGATGAGAATTTGATCAAATGACCCTTTGTGAAGGTGATTCTCCAGAACTCGGGTCTGGAGTAAGATTATGGTGGAGGGGTTCATTATCAATCTCAGGAATTTGTTCTTCAACACCTTGATGAACTTGATGCAGCAGCTCTGAGAGTGGTCTTCAAACTACATTACTTCTTTTAGCTTCCTAAATCTTCTCAGCTGCCATCTCTTTACTTACAGAAGAACAATGTGAGCAGATCTAATTAGGGATTAAATATGGCTTTTCACTATCCCCTAATTAGTGCTCTCCCCCAAACGGACAACCTTTCTGATGAATGCCCAGAATATGAAGAAATATTTTGATAACCAAATGCATGCCATCTTTAGTCTTCTAACACACAGCGGAAAATGTAGAACAGACTGTAGACTCGACCTTCTTTAAGATTGTCCATTTGGGGAACAGAATATCAACATCTTCATCTCACCAAATGCATTCTAGTAATCTTACATATAACCCATCAGCCCGTAACGTACACATGAAATGATAACACCAAAGTAACAAGTTGAAACACTGATCATCTTCAATTTGTATCATGAGACATTAAGCTCGATCATGTAAACTTGTTGTGCGTCCTTGGTGTACACATTTCTCTCCCCTGATGGTTACGATTAATCAGCCCGTGACGTACACATGAAATGATAATACCAAGGTAACAAGTTGAAACACTGATCATCTTTAATTTGTATCATAAGAAATTAATCTCGATCACGTGAACTTGTTGTGCGTTCTTGGAGTACACATTTCTCTCCCATGATGGTTACGATTAATCGGAATCATCATAATTATGTGTACATGAAGCATTAACTGGAAGCACTTTATCACTAATCATATCAGCCTGTGAGAAGATGTCGATAAACATCAGGAGTCGTCAAATTAAGTGCGGGTCCTGAACTGATTTGTGCAGGAGCCGTATGACCATCTAAAGCAAACAATCAACATGTAGTATATTCACCCTTATCCTCCTCAAAAATTGCATGTGAATGCCATTTTTGATTGAACGAGTGAATAAGAATGCCATCAACGTTAAGTAGATCCACTTGATAAACTGACATTTTGTTTATTCACCCTTATCCCCCTCAAAAATTGCATATGACTGCCATTTTTGATTGAACGAGTGAATAAGAATAAAATCAACGTTAAGTAAATCCACTTGATGACTGACATTTAGTTTATTCACACTTTTCCCCCTCAAAAATTGCATGTGAGGTTGCCATTTTTGATTGAATAAGTAAATAACGATGACTCCATAACGTTGATTCACTTGATGATAGAATGAGCATGGGAAAAGCATGAGATATGTTGATGAGAGTGGTCATAAACAAGAAGATTTCTCTTCTTCCGAAGATAAAGCGCACTGAAATGTACACCTTTCTTTTCTTTGAAGAACGGGGCCTGAAGTGTTATCTGCAGACGCCATATGTCGATGAAGAGCGAGGCCTGAACTGATGTGAACAGATGACATTTTCGTTGAAGAACGAGGCTTGAACTGATGTATTCAAACATCATTGTCGTTGAAGAACGAGGCTTGAACTGAATTATTCAAACGTCATCTCTCTCTTTTCCACTTCTCTCAGCTAACTCGTTACCAACCCCATTATCATTCAGACGACTCTTTGTCATGACTACTGATGGAGAAAAACCCAATATGATGAACTTGAGACTGAAGTAAAATAACCCAAACTTGTGACTTAGACTTGCACTAATGTGTGACTAAGAGCGGTGTAGAGAGTTTGTGCAACTTCGTATCCCTAAGTACTCTATACTCTTCAACCAACCAACCATCAAGTATAAGACGTACATCACCTCTTGGATATCCACAACTTCGTGTGACACTGAGCACTAGAAGGTAAATCCTTAAAGTGATAGTTATTTTGTGGTAATAGAGAGGAAGAATCACAAAAATAACTAGATATCCAAGTGTTCGTCATTGTAAAGGTTAAACGCTCGAACAAGGATCTCGAAGAATCTTTACCCAACAAAACCCGATATCTTCAGATACTAAGTACACGCACCCGTGAAATTTCACTTCAACCTCAAATAAATAATAGTGAATTAACGCCGTACTCACATCTTGTGGTTCAAATGCCTAGATCAAGCCCATTTTGATGTTTTAAATGAACTTTGATAATGGTTTTATCCCAATCATTGTCAAAAGCGCATAACCCCGTAAAACTTTGTTATAACCAGAATGCCATGAAGTATATCAAAAATCATCCAATACATGAAGTACACACTTTATCCCTTCTTCGAAGTTGAAACCGTAGCACCAGAATCAATTAAGATCCGGAAATGCACTTTTCTTTCTCTAGGATAGTTCCATCATCACGGTATTTTACAAATCTATGATTTAAACCGAGAAATAGATTATTTCGCGGGATTTTACAAAACCAAGAAGAAACCGTGAGATAATAAAAAATTGAATGTGTTATGAAAAATTTGGTTTTGGTGAATATCTGTTTGGGGTAACATGCAAGAGATCAGCAACAATTCTTCTCCCATATGTAGAATACTTCACAAACCATACTAAGTAAAGTAGTATAAACTACTTCCCCCTGGAAGTTGACCTTATAACAGCAAAGTACACCTTTCTCCCCCATGATGGTTTCAAACTTTCGGAAGCATCATTGACGTGTATGGCCATATATACGAGAAGTTCTTGTCTTAAGCAAACATCTTGAAAAATCAGGAATGACATTGAAGATTCTTGAAATATTTTGCTTAGACTGTGAAGTATCATTGACGTTCTGTAGCGTCAAATATCCCATGAGAATTGTTGTTCACATCTCAACCTTTAAAACCTTTGGCTAACTTACCAACCTCGTAATCTGTCGGCTATTGCTGTGACCACTTGGTGAAGCAAAACCCAATATACCAAACTTGAAAATGAAGTAGAATTCCACAAATTTGTTACTTAAGCTTGCACTGTTGTTGGTTGAAGAACGATGCAGAAGAAAACTTCTAAGTACCCTATACACTCGACTAAGAGCCAAAGTAAGTACAACACCTCTTGAGACTATCCACATCTGCATCTGCGTGTGCCACTGAGTACTACAATGTAACTCCTTGAAGTGATAGCTATAGCCCATGAGTACTACAATGTAACTCCTTACAACGGGTATAACTAGATAATCCAAGTCCTAATCATAAACTTTATAAGTTCAAGCAATTCATCAATCGATAGATGAAGTCTCGATGATGAAATAAGCAAACACCTTCGTGAAATCTACTTCAATCTCAAATAAGGGATACCAGATAAATTCTGTGATCTTCTCGTGCGGTCAAATACCCAAAAATTAGCCTTTTGATGGCTTAAACAAATCTTGACAATGGTTTTTCCTGATCATGTCATTAAAATATAACCCCTTTTCCAATTTTATAAAACCCCATGACTATCTTAACCAAAATACTTACTAATAAAATTAATATACTAGTAAGTTTTGAATATGAAAATGAGTACTAGTCCAACGCTAGAATGTAATCACAGCCCAATAAGTCCAAACCCAACAAACCAATAATACCAAACCGTGTACTAGCCCAACTCAAACCCATGTAGATCCGGTCACAACACAAATAGTGTACTAGCCCATCAATTTACGAATTAAAAGGTCCATGTCCAACTAGGGATATCTAAGATAAGATTTAACCCTAATCTTTCTCATTTGTAACCTAATCCCACATTCATCATCCGCCCCCAACTTTCATTCTTCTGCTTATCAATCACGCAGATAAATCACCACAAACCCAGTCAACTCAAGACTTATCTCATCTCATCTCATCTTGATCAAACATCGCTCAATCATCAACAAATCACAGCAACCATCTCCTTCTTCCTTTCTTGTAATGAAGACGAATGGAAATCTCAAACCCACCTATACAACAGTTTTAACGAAGGAAATTGATGAGTGTCTAAATACTCATCATTTCTGTCACATTTTATCTAAAAAACATTTAAAAACATGCAGATATGCTTCAAAATACAAAGAATATCATAAAATGTGTTTTTATATGATTCAGGAACAAAAAGATTGAAAACAAGTGAAAAACGAATAAGGTTTGCATAATTGTCATTTTCAGTCCCTGAAGTTTCACAAATTGGCAGAATTAGTCCCTGAAGGTTTAAAATGAAAGAAAAGTCAACTTTAGTCCTTGGGATATCAAACATGTACACTTTTAATCCCTGGATGAAAGTTTTCTAAAAATGGCAACTTTTACCCCTCAAGTTTCAATGTTGGCAAATTTAGTCCTCGGGTATTTAAAAAGTGTAATTTATAAATTATACCCTTGTGCTATTGAAACTTGACTCAAATGGTCCTTGGAAATAGTTTGGAATTTTGGCAGCATGGGTCCTTGGATTTTCAGCATTATACAACATTGCTCCCTAAAGTTTACCTAAAATCCAAATCTATCCTAACTATAATTCAACCCAACTACATATCCAATCCTATAACCCAGTTACTAAACCCAAGCCCAATCCACTACCCACTAGCCCAATCCCAAAACAAAACCAAACCCGACCCTTTTTATTTAACCAGAAGGTTTGACTTAGTCAAATTCTTCTCCTAAACCTTGACCCGCCAAAAACCACCCACCAATACCACCATCTCCACCGCCTTTCTGACACACCCACCCCCTCCACCTTCCTAACACGCTACTTCACACACCAAAACGCATTCAATGCGTCTCTTTTCTCCCCAAGTAACCAGAACAAGTGGTATTAACCACTTTAACTTTTTCCCGCCAAAAAGAAGATTGGACAGTGGAGATTAATTGAAGAGGTTTCAAGGGTCTAGGATTGCTCAGAAGTGATGACTAAGGGTTTCCCAGAGATTTTTAGTATAAATAGGGCAGTATGTTGCCCTAAATAAGTAGTAGTTAATTTAATTTAGTCGTTTTTATTTTATCAGTCTTTACTTATTGTAATTTCTAAATTCTAGTGCTAATACAAGTAATTTACAATCATATTGTTCTAATTTCAAGCTCTGTTTTACTGATTATAAGTTTTTATGAATTTCCAATTTTGTTTGTAATTCGAATTAGAATCAATAATCAATCACAAGCTACAATACCCTGTATATGAGTTTATATAAGCTTAATATAGCTTGTTATAAGCTTATATTAGATTCTAGCTAGTTTAATCTTGGAGACACAAGAAAGTCAACGAAAGTCAACTGATTGACCAATAAGCTATTCTGGGTGGATATAAGCTATTCAGGAAGGCTTAAATAGGGTTTCTAGCTTGTTTTTGACAAGCTAGGAAAGTTCTGGACTTTGGTTCTTTGTTTCACAGTCATTTCAGTTGTAAGCCTATTTCAAGTTTTATTCAATTTCCTAAGTTTACTGTGCAATTGCTTATTTATAGCTTATTATTGTGATTTCTTGCTTATTAATAGTTTACAAGTATATTTCATCTTTATTTGCAGTCTCAATTAGCTTTTATATCCTTTTGTTTAAAAAATACTTAAAAAGCAAAAAAAAAAAAAAAAAAAAAAAAAAATAGATAGAATTAGTATAAGCTTATTAATCTACTTATTTATAATTCAAAAGCTGCTCAATATAGTTTATATAAGTTATTAAATCAATAATTGTTCAATATCAGTACTTAATAAACCTTTTTCAGTTAAAAAATTCCAAAACAGTCCCTTAAAGGACTGTTTGGTTTAAGCAGTCAACTGGTCAAATACTAGTGTTACTGTAGATTTACCATTATCCCAACTTTGAACTAGCCTAAATAAGTCCTAATAATCTGTTTTGAAGTTCAAATTAGCAACTTAGATAGAAAATCAAGTTTTCTTAGGTCTGTGGTGAAATCAGACCTCAAAAAGGTCCAAATAAGCCATCTATAGCCATAAGCTCTTTTGGCCTTCAACTTTGGCTTCTCTGAGTCCATTATAGTCCATTTAGTAAAGTCCCATTTGCCTAGTTTCTCTGCTCAACTTCTGCACAACTCTGCACACAGCAGACTCAGTATATACTGAGTTGCTGAGGCTGCTGAACTCACCTCATTTGTGGCTTATTTAGCTAAGCTCAGGCCTTGCTTTTTGGTTTTCTGAATAGCTCATAGTACTAGCTCACTTTTGCCCCCATATTATTCAACTTATATGCTTATTTGAACTGCTTAATTTGCCTTGCAAATTGACCATTTTCCTGAGTTTCTGTGTGAATTTTGCAACTGCTTAAGTGCTCATTTGCTTAATCTGTGGGATAAGCTCTTTTATTTAAGTTGTTTTGTGCTTAATATAGTTGTTTAATATTATTCTGAGCTTTTGGTTATATTTCTATCTTTTTAGCTTATTTTTGGGCTTATTTGCTAACTGCTTATCTGCCCAAATCAGCTCATTAGGCTTAGATAACTTATGCTTTTAATTTTCCTAGCTTTCAAATATTAATTTAGACTTATCCTGAATTTTTCAGATATTTCCTAAGTCATTTGATATTTTTAATCTTTTTAATTAGTTTCTAATAGTAATTAAATCATAATAAATAGAATATTAATCAGAAAAATATAATTTTAATTTTCATAATTTTCTTTTATTAAGTAGATTATAGGAAAAATATAATAATCTTTTTAGACCTTAAGAAAAACAAAATAGAAAATAAGTGATAGCTTCTATTTAATAGATTTTATATTTTTAAATTTTTAATTAAGCATTTTTCATTTTTATAATTTTCTTAGCTTCTTTTCATCTTATAATATTTATAGAAAAAGTTTTATATTTTTCTTTGTTCATTTAGTATTTTTTATAAATTAAAATAGTTTAAAAAGTAATTAAATAATAAATCATTAATAATAATTAGATAAAAAGTATAAAAAATATAATTTTAGTTTTAAAATAAGTTTTAAGTCATTTTACACTTTTAGGTTTTAATTTTATAGAATTCACTTTTTCGTCCCATTTTAGATTTCCCGTTACGCGTTTTAGTTTAATTAAATCACGTTTAATTTTCTTTTGTATAATTGTTTATCATTTGTTAATTAATAAAAAAGCAAAATCCATATCATCTGTCACTCTAATCCAAAGCTTTTCACAGTTTGCCCATTCATACCTCGTTGGAAAACGATCCGGGTAATTACTTACCTGGCTTCAGACTACAAACGAACGTGAGTTTTTGCAAGTATCCTTTTTCACAAAAGGGTGATTTGTATTTATTCACGTGTATCCGTCGTTGCATAATATTTATATATCTATTTAGCACGGATCAAAATTTTGGCGCCGCTGCCGGGGAGGTTGTGTTGCGACAATTGTGTAGAGTTTTAGCGATTAGTGATTTGAGACCCTTCTTCCAGAAGTTCCTATTTCCCATAAACCAATATAAAATACAAGAATATTTTTCTTTTCTTTTCTATATATATTATCATATAAAAAAATATATACAAAACCCAAAAACATTTTCCGTTTTCTTTGTTTAATAAATAACAATAAAATTTACCATCGAGAACCAAGACAGAGTACTACCTAAATGGGAGTACGACCATAATAAGTTCCCAAACATCAGATTTAAAACTTGCCTCTGTATCACTTGTGAATTCGGCTCACCTTTGATTGATAAACAAACTCTAACGGAGGTTTAAGGATAGTTTGACATTAAATTGTCGAGCTGAAAGAAGCGGGTTTTTAAGGAGCATTAATTGTCCACCTTTGCTTCTCCGCCACTCTGTGCGTTTATCTTTTAGAGAGCTACCGTACGCTTGTTGATTGTTGGTTTAAGTTCACTTGTGTTTTGCTTCGATCTTGGTTTAATTGAAAAATTTTGCTAAAAGTGCATGTGCACTCGTTCTTCTAGGTCATCAAGCCCTTTCCGTGAGCTTGTCGACATACCTCGAAGACGTCGTAGACGTTCTGCTCCATCAGTCGTACCCGAGATACGTAGTGATCCCTTAACCACTATCATCATGGCAGAAGACCGCCCTATGAATGAGCTTCTCCAAGCTCCCACCAATGGGTACGGAGATGCCATTGTTGTTCCAGCCATCGTGGCTGAAAATTTTGAGCTTAAGACTGGGTTGATAAACCTGGTAACCCAGCGGCAATTCTATGGTTTTAACAGGGACGATCCTCAAGATCACATTAGATGGTTCAATAAAATCACATCTACCATCAAATGCAAAAATGTCCCTGAGGAATCAATAAAACTTCTTCTTTTCCCGTTTTCCATCGATGGGGCAGCCCGGATTTGGCTTGACAAACAACCCCCTCGATCGATAACAACATGGGAAGATTTGGTTCAGAAATTCGTGAATGAATTCTTTCCTCCTTCTAAAACCACGTATCTGAAAAATGAAATCATGAAATTCTCTCAACGGTTTGATGAACCATTTGGAGAGGCATGGGATCGTTTCAAAGAATTGCTCAAATGTCCTCATCACGGTTTCACCGATTTGATGCAAATGGACACTTTCTACAATGGGTTAAACCCATCTGACCAGGATTCTCTTAATGCCTCAGCTGGAGGTAATTTTCTGAGCAAATCCACTAAGGAAGCCATTGCACTCATTGAAAATAAGTCAAAGGTCCGCACTGCACGAGCCAGACCATATAATTCTCAGGCTAGTGCTGGTCCTTCTACTTCATCTCTCGTGAGTCAGTCTAGTACTGATACTCAGCTTGCTGAACTCACGAAGGCTATTCAAGCTTTGGTTTTCTCCACACAAAAGAAAGAGTCCGCTCCGCAAACTTCTCACACTGCTGAAGTAAAAAAGATAGAAGTTTGTGTTACTTGTGGTGGTCCTCACGCTTACTACAATTGTACTGCCACCGATGGCAATGCATTTGAAGTTAAAGCTTTAGCCGGATCTTCGAATCAAGGAGGTGGCCAATACCATCCTCAAGTGGAAGCAAACTACCGTGCTAGCAATCAACATGGACCACCCGGATTTCCTCCTCCTAACAATCCAAATAGGATTAATCCTAATCAGCAAAGAGGGCAAAACACGCAGAATCAATATCATGCCCCGAACAATCAATACCCACCCCAAAGGGGTAATCAAGGGTATTCAGCTCCTAATTTCCAAAGACCTCTCTTGAATGAACTTGATAGCTACATCAAGGTTAATGAGACCAATATGAAGGCAATGCAAAATCAAATCTCTAATTTGAAGAATGAATTTCAGTCTTCAATACACAAGCAAGGAACTGAGCTTTCAAACAAAATCGATCATTCTCAAAGCGAAGTTAAGAATATGTTTTCCAGTCTCATGGACCATCTCAATCCACCTTCTACTTCGGGAGGTCTCCCAAGTAACACTGTTGTCAACCCAAGGGGTGAACTCAAAGCTGTCACTACACGTAGTGGTAAAGCTCATGATGGACTCAAGGTGACAAAGGACCAGGTACTTCCCTCTAACAATGGAAGTGCTAAATACGTCCAACCTTCGGTTATCCAAAATTCCACACCCACAATTGCTCCTCAACCGTCAAGAATAGATCCTACTCTATCACGATTTACGGTTAAAAGTTTGTCAAGCAAACTTAGTGAGTAAAGAACAGCCAGATATTATTCCGATATGCTCAATGCTGTTCCTGTCAGTGTGCTTGATGACAGTGATGATGATGATGAAAATACCACTTTTGTCAAAGCTATCACCACTCGGAGTGGTGCTGCTTATGAGGGACCCTCTGGTCCTATTCCTCCTCCGTTGTTTGAAATGGAAAAAGAGACGGAGGATACAACGGACAAAGTGCAAATTCCAATCCCACAAAGTACAGCACAAGTCCATCCTCCGGTTGTCCCGAAAAAGAAATCCAAACCAGGAGTTGTCTTTGAATCTGTTGAGACTCGTGAAGTCATTGCCCCTAAATCCAAACCTTGCATTCCTTACCCATCGCGCTTAAATGAGCAAAAGCTCCGTGAGAAGGCTAGTCAAAAAATGGACAAATTCTTTCAAATCTTTAAAGAATTACATTTTGACATAAGTTTTGCGGATGCTATCATTCTGATGCCCAAGTTTGCATCAACAATCAAACACTTGTTAAGCAACAAGGAAAAACTGATTGAAATGGCTAAAACTCCATTAAATGAGAACTGCTCAGCGGTTATCTTGAAAAAGCTTCCGGAGAAGCTTGGAGATCCTGGAAAGTTTCTACTACCTTGTGTATTTCCGGGAATGGTTGAATGCTATGCCTTGGCCGATCTTGGTGCAAGCATCAACCTGATGCCTCATTCAGTGTGGAAGAAACTTTCTCTTCCGGTTCTCACTCCTACTTGCATGACTCTTGAGCTTGCAGATCGTACCATATCTCATCCTCGCGGCATTGCTGAGGATGTATTTGTGAAAGTAGGAAAGTTCCATTTTCCAGCTGACTTTGTGGTTGTTGATTTTGATGCTGATCAAAAGGTTCCTCTCATTCTTGGAAGAGGATTCCTAAAAACGGGCCATGCTCTTATTGATGTATTTAAGCATGAGATCACCCTGCGTGTGGATAATGAAGCTGTTACCTTTAACCATGATCAAACGTCGAGATACTCCTCAAATTATGATTCTGAATCGGTTAACCGAATCGATGTCATTGATGTTACTTCAAAGGAGTACTCTCAAGAAAGTGTTGGTTATTTTCATAATTCTGTGAGTGGGGAACCCACCACATCTTCTCAACTTATCATAGCCGACTCTTCCCCTTCTCTCACTTCGGTTGAGGGAAGTGATCCCTTTTGGGACGAGGTCGATGCTTTTCTTGCTCTAGATAGTTCACTTCCGCATGAGGTTGATGATAACTATCTTGATCCTGAGGGGGACATTCTTTTTCTAGAGAATTTGTTAAACGAAGATTCATCGTCCCCTCTTCAACCAAAACAACTTCATAAGAAGGAAATCAAGTCAGTTGAGAAAACTGATAAATTTCCGGAGATCAAGTTTAAGGACTTGCCTCCTCCACTTGAATATGAAATTCTTGAGGAGGAAGTTCTTATCTTAATTGCTATTCAGATCTCTCTTCTTCCCTTCACCTACCCGGTGATTTCCCCTATCTTTCACTCATTCGGGAGTGAGGATATTACCTTTGACCCCGGCATTTTCCATCTAACATTGGTTTAAATGCCGGATATATCTCATCGGTGTGGAACTTTCTTACGTTCAATTGGTTATCCAAACATTTTGAATGAAAGTCCGATGGAGATGGTTTCTTCCACTTGCTTCCCCATGAACCAATGAATTCGGGGTCGAGTCAAGCTAGCGACTCGGTTAATAAAAACAGTAGTAAAACATGGGTTTTTCACCCATGTCTCACCTAAGTGTGGGGGAGATGCCCCACATGTTGTATATATGTAAAAAAAAAAAAAAAAAAAAAAAAAAAAAAAAAAAAAAAAAAAAAAAAAAAAAAAAGAGGCTATTAGTAGTATTTCCTTTTCACGTTCTAAGTGGCTATTAATAGCCGGTACTTTGAATATTGAGGGCAATATTCAGTTCTAAGTGTGGGGGGGAATTCTAGCGAATTTGATCAAATGTACCATCTAGTACCCCCATTTTAGCCAAAATTTTAAATTTTTTTCTCACTTAGAACGCAATAAATGGTTATCAGTCCGCCATGTCTAACCCACATAAGGATTGGCTAATCCAAGAGCAAACGACTCTTGGTAAAGATGTCTCAAATCCGTTGATGGCTTACAATTTGCCGAAAATTGTATGGTATTCAACTCCCCATATCTTTATAAGTGAAGAGTTGGCTAGCCCGCAAGGTTATGGCTTGTGGTAAAGGCATTGAAAAACCATGATTGGTAATCAGCTCACCAAAGATAATAACTGTATTTTATCTAAGAGTTGGCTAGTCCAGAAGCAAACGGCTTTTGGTAAAGACAAATCAAATCCGTTGACAGCTGATGGTTTGCTCAAAATCATTTGGTTATCATTGTACCAAAGTATTACATACTAAAACATTGGCTACTCCAGAAGTAATGGCTATCTGGTAAAGAGTTAAATCCATTAAAACTTCATAAAAGATTGCTAGGGACTAGCAATAGTTTAGTGTGGGGGATTGATGAGTGTCTAAATACTCATCATTTCTGTCACATTTTATCTGCAAAAACATTTAAAAACATGCAGATATGCTTCAAAATACATAAAATATCATAAAATGTGTTTTTATATGATTCAGGAACAAAAAGATTGAAAACAAGTGAAAAACGAATAAAGTTTGCATAATTGTCATTTTCAGTCCCTGAAGTTTCACAAATTGGCAGAATTAGTCCCTGAAGGTTTAAAATGAAAGAAAAGTCAACTTTAGTCCTTGGGATATCAAACATGTTCACTTTTAATCACTGGATGAAAGTTTTATAAAAATGGCAACTTTTACCCCTCAAGTTTCAATGTTGGCAAATTTAGTCCTCGGGTATTTAAAAAGTGTAATTTATCAAATTATACCCTTGTGCTATTGAAACTTGACTCAAATGGTCCTTGGAAATAGTTTGGAATTTTGGCAGCATGGGTCCTTGGATTTTCAGCATTATACAACATTGGTCCCTAAAGTTTACCTAAAATCCAAATCTATCCTAACTATAATTAAACCCAACTACATATCCAATCCTATAACCCAGTTACTAAACCCAAGCCCAATCCACTACCCACTAGCCCAATCCCAAAACAAAACCAAACCCGACCCTTTTTATTTAACCAGAAGGTTTGACTTAGTCAAATTCTTCTCCTAAACCTTGACCCGCCAAAAACCACCCACCAATACCCCTCCACCTTCCTAACACGCTACCTAACACACCAGAACGCATTCAATGCGTCTCTTTTCTCCCCAAGTAACCAGAACAAGTGGTATTAACCACTTTAACTTTTTCCCGCCAAAAAGAAGATTTGACAGTGGAGATTAATTGAAGAGGTTTCAAGGGTCTAGGATTGCTCAGAAGTGATGACTAAGGGTTTCCCAGAGATTTTTAGTATAAATAGGGCAGTATGTTGCCCTAAATAAGTAGTAGTTAATTTAATTTAGTCGTTTTTATTTTATCAGTCTTTACTTATTGTAATTTCCAAATTCCAGTGCTAATACAAGTAATTTACAATCATATTGTTCTAATTTCAAGCTCTGTTTTACTGATTATAAGTTTTTATGAATTTCCAATTTTGTTTGTAATTCGAATTAGAATCAATAATCAATCACAAGCTACAATACCCTGTATATGAGTTTATATAAGCTTAATATAGCTTGTTATAAGCTTATATTAGATTCTAGCTAGTTTAATCTTGAAGATACAAGAAAGTCAACAAAAGTCAACTGATGGACCAATAAGCTGTTCTGGGTGGATATAAGCTATTCAGGAAGGCTTAAATAGGGTTTCTAGCTTGTTTTTGACAAGCTAGGAAAGTTCTGGTCTTTGGTTCTTTGTTTCACAGTCATTTCAGTTGTAAGCCTATTTCAAGTTTTATTCAATTTCCTAAGTTTACTGTGCAATTGCTTATTTATAGCTTATTATTGTGATTTCTTGCTTATTAATAGTTTACAAGTATATTTCATCTTTATTTGCAGTCTCAATTAGCTTTTATATCCTTTTGTTTAAAAAATACTTAAAAAGCAAAAAAAAAATAAAAAATAGATAGAATTAGTATAAGCTTATTAATCTACTTATTTATAATTCAAAAGCCGCTCAATATAGTTTATATAAGTTATTAAATCAATAATTGTTCAATATCAGTACGTAATAAACCTTTTTCAGTTAAAAAATTCCAAAACAGTCCCTAAAAGGACTGTTTGGTTTAAGCAGTCAACTGGTCAAATACTAGTGTTACTATAGATTTACCATTATCCCAACTTTGAAATAGCCTAAATAAGTCCTAATAATCTGTTTTGAAGTTCAAATTAGCAACTTAGATAGAAAATCAAGTTTTCTTAGGTCTGTGGTGAAATCAGACCTCAAAAAGGTCCAAATAGGCCATCAATAGCCATAAGCTCTTTTGGCCTTCAACTTTGGCTTCTCTGAGTCCATTATAGTCTATTTAGTAAAGTCCCATTTTCCTAGTTTCTCTGCTCAACTTCTGCACAACTCTGCACACAGCAAACTCAGTATATACTGAGTTGCTGAGGCTGCTGAACTCACCTCATTTGTGGCTTATTTAGCTAAGCTCAGGCCTTGCTTTTTGGTTTTCTGAATAGCTCATAGTACTAGCTCACTTTTGCCCCCATATTATTCAACTTATATGCTTATTTGAACTGCTTAATTTGCCCTGCAAATTGACCATTTTCCTGAGTTTCTGTGTGAATTTTGCAACTGCTTAAGTGCTCATTTGCTTAATCTGTGGGATAAGCTCTTTTATTTAAGTTGTTTTGTGCTTAATATAGTTGTTTAATCTTATTCTGAGCTTTTGGTTATATTTCTAGCTTTTTAGCTTATTTTTTGGCTTATTTGCTAACTGCTTATCTGCCCAAATCAGCTCATTAGGCTTAGATAACTTCTGCTTTTAATTTTCCTAGCTTTCAAATATTAATTTAGACTTATCCTGAATTTTTCAGATTTTTCCTAAGTTATTTGATATTTTTAATCTTTTTAATTAGTTTCTAATAGTAATTAAATCATAATAAATAGAATATTAATTAGAAAAATATAATTTTAATTTTCATAATTTTCTTTTATTAATTAGATTATAGGAAAAATATAATAATCTTTTTAGACCTTAAGAAAAACAAAATAGAAAATAAGTGATAGCTTCTATTTAATAGATTTTATATTTTTAAATTTTTAATTAAGAATTTTTCATTTTTATAATTTTCTTAGCTTCTTTTCATCTTATAATATTTATAGAAAAAGTTTTATATTTTTCTTTGTTCATTTAGTATTTTTTATAAATTAAAATAGTTTAAAAAGTAATTAAATAATAAATAATTAATAATAATTAGATAAAAAGTATAAAAAATATAATTTTAGTTTTAAAATAAGTTTTAAGTCATTTTACACTTTTAGGTTTTAATTTTATAGAATTCACTTTTTCGTCCCATTTTAGATTTCCCGTTACGCGTTTTAGTTTAATTAAATCGCGTTTAATTTTCTTTTGTATAATTGTTTATCATTTGTTAATTAATAAAAAAGCAAAATCCATATCATCTGTTACTCTAATCCAAAGCTTTTCACAGTTTTCCCCTTCATACCTCGTTGGGAAACGATCCGGGTAATTACTTACCTGGCTTCACACTACACACGAACGTAAGTTTTTGCAAGTATCCTTTTTCACAAAAGGGTGATTTGTATTTATTCACGTGTATCCGTTGTTGCATAATATTTATATATCTATTTAGCACGGATCAGAAATTACAAGCATCAAGAAGGTTTAGGCTTCAATATCAAGAGGGTCTCAGGTAGGTGATAACTTGATTTCTTTTGTTGTTGTGATTACGAACGAACGAAGAGAAGTGGATAACATAATTGTTATCTAAACTTCTCTTTTGTGTCGGATATTGAACGAATGAGGCATAGTTTCAACAAAAAATGATCGATGATGTTTAATTTGTTCTTACACGAAAGTATTTAAGGATTGCTACACATATAGAACAAAACTGAGATCATGTGTTTCTTGTTGGCTCTTGACATTTGGGGTAGGATGAGACTTGATAGAGATTTGTTTCTTTTATTGCTATAACCGAACAAAGAAAGAACGATGATAACACAATTGTTATTGTCTTTTTCCTTAAACTTTCGGATATTAATTGAAGTTATGCTTCAAAAAAAATGATCGATGATGAGTTTGTTCTTTCGATAGATTGACCTTCAAGGTCTGATATTTCTGTTATAGATACGGAAGAAAAGCTGAGATCATTAGATTTTTTTATCTACATTAAAGTTTGAGTCTTTGTAGGAGGTTGAATTAGGATAAGGATTGTTGGATTTGTTGTATCTTCTTGTTGTGTTGGCTGATGGTGAGGGGGTTTAGGATTAGTTGTTGGATTGAAGATTGTTGCTTGGTTCAAAGAGGTTATGTTGTTTGTCTCGATCTGTTCTTCCTCTTCTTATTGTTTTTTCTTTTTGTTTTGACGTTGAAACTTAGACTAATGATGGTTATGGACTGAGTCTGTGGTAGTTGGTTGTGGTCTGGTCAACATGAGTTTGTGGTAGTTCATTATTCTGTGGTCGTGGTCAAACTCTTCTTAGGCAAAACGCAACACCTCTTAGGCAAAACGCAAGATTCTTGAAATTTTGGCAGCATATCGTTTAGATTTTCTAATAAAAAGGTCTTCAGGAGGCCAAGCGCAATGTCAAAACGCAAGGCTAGTCATCAAAACGCAACTTCAAACCGTAGTTGACTAGTCAAACTGCAGTTGACCAGTCACTTTCGTACTTTCCAAAAAAACCAGATCTGGGTTTTCTCTTTCATCAAACCGCAGCCAAGAACATCCCTTTTTGACACAAACCACAACCAAGAGCAATACTTGTAACCAAACCACTCTTTTTCAGCCACATATTTCACGAGTATGGTACAAAAGTCACTAAATAATGAAGTTACATAAAACTGCTAACTATGACCATAAGACCACAAGAAATAGATTCGTAAATCTTGGAAATGAAATTTTTTTAGACTTTTGTTTTGACCAGTTTAGATACAATAAGACGTGTGTAAAAAAAAACTGTTTACCACGAAAGATAAAAAGACAGAAAATTTCAGATCCATAAAAAACGTGGTGATAGACAGCTTAAACAACTATACGAACTACACAAATCAACAAGTAATTCAACCTTGGCTCTAGTACCAATTGTAGGATCGATTCTTATGTTGATTATGTGGGATTCGGGAGGTCGGGGGTTATGGAAGAACATGTTAGCCATTTTAGAGAGAGAGAGTAAGTAGAGAGGGGAAGTTTTAGTGAGAGAAACACACTTGCTGTGTGTGTGTATTAATGAACAACCAACCCTTTCCATAACATGGA
The DNA here is from genome assembly GCA_021014915.2 of Artemisia tridentata subsp. tridentata. NCBI lineage: Eukaryota > Viridiplantae > Streptophyta > Magnoliopsida > Asterales > Asteraceae > Artemisia > Artemisia tridentata. The sequence goes on along the minus strand of CP139507.1, from coordinate 354,721,728 downwards.
AAGGGTATATATACTACTTACAATAAACGCCCCTAAAGTGGGCTACGGAGTGGGCATACAGTGGGTAAAGACCCGGCCCAGCTCCGTGGATGATACGATATCTAAACTAATACTAACAAAACTAAGAGCTACGCTAAGCGTGAAAATACACGGGGTGACCAATCCTTTTCCTTAATCCTAACAATTACTGAGATAGAAAATCTAGTGGATAAGAAAGTAAAAGTCATTAGGTGTGACAATGGGACAAAGTTCAAAAATAGAGTTATGGATGAGTTTTGCAAAGAAGAAGGTATTAGAAGAGAGTTTAGTGTTGCTAGAACTCCTCAGCAGAATGGGGTTGCTGAGAGAAGAAATAGGACACTGATAGAAGCTGCTAGAACCATGTTAGCTGACTCTAAGTTGCCTATCACGTTTTGGGCTGAAGCAGTTAATACTGCTTGCTATGTGCAGAACAGGGTTTTGGTAGTTAAACCTCACAACAAGACACCATATGAGCTTTTTAGAGGTAGAACTCCTGCATTAGGATTTCTAAGACCTTTTGGGTGTCATGTCGCTATTCTGAATACCGTAGACCATCTAGGAAAATTTGATGGTAAAGCTGATGAAGGATTCTTGGTTGGATATTCTCTCAATAGCAAAGCATTTAGAGTATACAACACAAGAACTAGGAAAGTTGAGGAAAACCTGCATGTTTAATTTCTAGAAAATAAATCTAATGTTGCAGGTGAAGGACCAAAATGGCTTTTTGACCTTGAGACTCTAACCAAATTAATGAATTATGTGCCAGTTGTTGCAGAAACCTTTTCTCATGATTTTGCAGGTTCAGAAGCTGATGATGCAACAAATGAAGCAGGCTTGGGTAAGGAAAAAGATCAAGATCATGTATTGATGCCAATATGGACAAGTGTGGATTCAACTTCAATGAATGGTGAACCTTATACTGATGAAGCTAAAGAAGGGATTGAAGGTGAAAACAATGTAGATGGAGCTGAGGAACAAGAGAATCAAGATAGCAGTACTAATGGTGATTGTACTGTTGAGCCACAAGATGGTATTACTGGGCTAAATCTTCATACTGCTGGCCCATCAGATACCAATACTGCTGATTTCTCAGAAGATGAGGTGAATTTCAACAATCTACCACCTACAAATGCAGTTCTCACTACACCACACACAAGGATTCACAACGCACACTCCCTGGATAATGTAATTGGTGATATGCAATCTGGAGTGAAGACAAGGAAGCAACTTATGACTTCAGACCAACAAGGGTTTCTTAGTACTATGTATGAATCAAAGCAGCATGAAGATTTCAACACTTGTTTATTTGTGTGTTTCCTCTCACAATCTGAACCCAAAAATGTTCTCAAAGCCTTAGAAGATTCAAGCTGGGTAGAACCAATGCAAGAGGAGCTTCTCCAATTCAAGATTTAGAAGGTTTGGGTACTAGTGGATTTACCCAAGTGTATGAGGGTAATTGGCACCAAATTGGTTTTCAGGAATAAAAGGGATAAAAGGGGCATTGTGATCAGAAACATAGCTAGACTTGTAGCCCAGGGGTATACACAAGAAGAAGGTATAAACTATGAAGAAGTTTTTGCACCAGTAGCAAGGATTGAAGCCATTAGACTATTCTTGGCCTATGCTTCTTTCATGGGCTTCACTGTTTATCAGATAGATGTTAAGAGTGCCTTATTGTATGGTACTATTGAAGAGGAGGTGTATGTCTCACAACCTCCAGGTTTTGTTGATCCAAAACATCCTGATAAGGTGTACAAGGTTGTAAAGGCTCTTTATGGACTACATCAAGCACCAAGGGCATGGTATGAGACTTTGGCTTCCTATTTTCTAGAGAATGGATTCCAAAGAGGCAAGATTGATCAGACATTATTCATCAAGAAGCACAAGCAGGATATCTTGCTAGTTCAGGTGTATGTGGATGATATCATCTTTGGATCCACAAGGAAGGAGATGTGTGTTGACTTTGAGAAACTTATGCATGATAAGTTTCAGATGAGTTCCATGGGGGAACTTACTTTCTTTTTGGGTCTGCAAGAAAAGCAATCAAATGAATGCATATTTATCAGCCAGGATAAATATGTTGCAGAGATTCTAAGGAAGTTTCAGTTTGCTGATTCTAAAGTGGCAAGCACACCAATTGATCCTGAGAAACCTCTCCTTAAAGATGCTGATGGAGAAAGTGTGGATGTGCACACGTACAGATCTATGATAGGGTCCTTGATGTATCTTACATCATCAAGACCAGATATCATGTTTTTTGTCTGTGCTTCTACAAGATTCCAAGTGACTCCTAAGGTTTCTCACTTAACAGCTGTCAAAAGGATCTTCAGATATCTTATAGGTCAACCTAAGTTGGGTTTGTGGTATCCTAGGGAATCACCTTTTGACTTGGCAGCATATTCAGACAGTGATTATGCGGGTGCAAGCCTGGACAGAAAATCAACAACTGGAGGATGTAAATTCCTTGGATGCAGACTTATATCATGGCAGTGTAAGAAGCAGACAATTGTGGCAACTTCAACAACTAAAGCTGAATATGTAGCTGCTGCAAGTTGCTGTGGTCAAGTGCTTTGGATTAAAAATCAGCTTCTTGACTATGGTTATAATTTCATGAACACTGTGATATATATTGACAATAGCAGTACAATTTGCATAATTAAAAATCCAGTGCTGCATTCTAAAACAAAACACATAGAAATTAGGCATCATTTTATTAGAGACTGTAATGAGAAAAAGTTGATTCAAGTGGTTAAAATTGATTCTGATTAAAACTTTGCAGATCTTCTCACAAAAGCCTTTGATGTAGGAAGGTTTCAATACTTGGTAGTAAGTATTGGGATGCTTAATCCTTAAAGTTTTCAAACTGTGTGTTTTTGTACATAACTTGGACTTGTACTGCTAGATTTATCATTTGTACGGTTAAGTATATTTTTGTACTGCTAGTACAAATATGATTTGTTTTTGTTCATACTGTTAGTCATATGTTTATAACGAGTATGGGTACCTGCGCGTTGCTGCGGGGTTTTTGTTTATGTAAGGTAGCTACAAAAGAATATGTTGAATGGTTTCGTATAAAAAAACTCAACACATATGTTAAAAGAAAAAAAAAGTAGTTGGTAGATTGTCAAGCATCGATAGTTTTTTTTTATATGTCGTTGTGTATAAATTATATTTATCGTGCAACCTGGTCCATATTTTTTTGCAGCTCAGATAAATATAAATTCTGTTACTGTTAATAGCTTTGTAGATCATCTATTGGATCTCAAAGAAAAGTGGAGAATGCGAGTGAAGATCAATAGGATGGGTCACAAATAATAAACCACAAACATAAAAAATTAAAAACCGAACTATTCACAGCACTGTAGCTGACCTTATAGAATATTGTAGTTGCGACAAACATGTGAGGTACGATCGAATCTTCGTCGCCGCAAACCCGTAAGGTTGGGCCTCAAAGTAAAGCTAAGCATGTGAGGGAGGAGGAATAGTAGCGGCAAAGAATAATAACCTAAAACGGTGTTTTAAGCGGGCTGCAAAAGGAATGCTTGCAACCCGGCCTGTTTTTTACTGTTAAATCTACAGTAAAAACCTACAATGACCAAAATGCTACTCCCACACTCTTTTTGTAATTGATATTAGGGGATTGGGTACTGGGTATTTGCTAATTCCACACTCGGGTTTTGCAGCTACAGGGATAATGAATTTTCACTATTTGGGTATAGTAAAACTGATTATAGGTGTCAAACACACACATTTGAGGCCCTATTTCACCACCCAAGCACACCCATTTTAGCCCATATTTCATTGGCCAAACTCGGTTCTTTTAGCCACAAAATTTTCTAAAAAGTTGTAAATAAATATGAGAGGAAACCTTGTAAACCGAATGTGGACTTTTCGCACAGAACATCATTGCAAGAGCAAGTACCGTAGATTGAATTGCGGATAATGAAAACCATACACGCCATTTAACCACACTGAGCACATAGATCAGAATGATATATATAAAAAAAATAGATTTTGTAAAATACAGAAAATGCCTAAAAAAACGCTGCATTTTCCTCAGATCGTTAAAACTGAAGAAGATCATCATCTTCTGTTCCTACAATAGAGACAAATTAGCAGCTCAAGGTCATCATCCAATCCAAGTGAGGCCCAAAAAAAAAGAAAACACAAAAACCTTACATATCATCATCTCATACCAGTTATAAAAAGAGAGTGGAAGTAGCAATTTTTGACGGGTCGGGTTGAAAAGTAGGATAGCTGAGTTGCGCCATCCAACTTGATTCTATTTGGTACCTAATACGTTAACATCAATTACAAAAGAGTGTGGAAGAGGAATAATATTTAAAAATGTGTTTATAAAGTGTTATTGCTGTTGTGGTAAATCGTAGTATTTTTGTGTTGAAACTATGAGTGCTATTTTTTGGTTTGCAATAATTATTTATTTGTTGTTACATTTAACTGTGTTGGTGGGTTGTTTTTTTTGTTAAGTGCATCGGTGTTTGCCCTCAAATATGGCAACATGCATAAAAGAATATAAATTTTTTAAAAAATATACAATAATTAAATTAGCAATGTCAATAATAATATATAGAAGCAAGCATGCTTTTATTTACAATAGCTAAAATACTATAAACTTAACTATTCATGACACTGTAGCTCCCCTCACATATTCTTGTAGCTGAAAGAAAACCCAAAAACTCGGACCGAAAAATTTCGGGTTGTGATACTGGATTCGCAGCTGTTCGATCTCAAAGGAAAGAAGATCTGAGAGAAAATGAATAGGGCGGGCCACCAATAATAAAACTGGATCGTTGCAGAAGGCGGTATTTGTATCAAACAACTTGCGATACCATCCTTTTTAGTTTAGTATCTATCTTTGATGAAACATAGATGGGCAGCAAACCTGAAAAGATGCATAAAACAAAGGTTTTTGAATGATAGGCATTTAATGAACACCGGTAAATTTCGTAAATACAAAAGAGCTTATCTATCTATCAAAATGTATAAGTTCCAGCGGTTAATCTGCTACAGATCAATGGGCCCAAGGCATATTGTTTGATGGATCTGCCCTAGTAACCGAGATTTTCAAGATCAAGGTGAATGTACGATGTTGTGTAAGGTCACGTAATTTTGCAATGGAAACAAAAGAGAAACATAATTACTGCTTCTAAGACCCTTAACTTAGAATGAGCAGCTATTGATGCGTGGGTTTTGCAACCTTACAACAGGTTTTACCTCTCGAGGGATCTCAAGAGGCTTACAACCCCACCAGGCAGTGTACCTGACCGATGTAGTATAGTGTAGTGGTAAGTACGGGGGATTGATCGTTCTCCACAGGGAATAGTGTTCGTTAGGTGTGAAAGGCTACTCTAATTAGGTCTAAGGGTTGAGGAAGATTCTTTTTATGTTTTTATATAATTTATAAAAGCAAGTAAAATCTCGGGTTTTGAAGGAGTGGGCGGAATTAGTTGCTAGTCAACTAACCCAAATGTAGGGTATTCACAATACATGAATCACTAGTTTGAGGTTAGTTTGGATCGAACTATGTAAGAATTCTAGAGAGAAGTGGGAGCCTTTAGAGAGAGAAAGTAACTAGTGTAATATTAGCTTCAAAAGGTCCAACCCTTCCCTTGTGTGGGAAGGGGTATAAATACTACTACATATTACGTCCCTAGTGGACTGTGGAGCGAGCTGACAGTGGGGAAAGCCCCGACCCACTCCACAAATATAGATACTACTAATACTAGTACTAATAATATTAAGCTACTGATAATATTACAGATAATCCTACGAGCTATGATGAACTAATAAATACTCGGGGTGACCGAGTCTTCTGCTGAATATTCATATTCCTAACAATCTCCCCCTAAGGGAGGTCACCCCAGAAGTAATGTTTTGAATTTCAGCACTTCTTCCTTGGATCTTGACATCATAGCTCGCAATCATTGAATCTTCAATGTCATAGATTGTTGTGCAAACATCAGTGATCTGCAGATGACTTCTTTTCTGTCTTGGATGAACTTTGAGCAATTCTTGAAATTATCATCCCACTTGAGTCTCCAAGTCATCTTTCTGTGGTAATACTCCATGTGATGAAATGTACTTAGAGCCGACATGCTCACACGATATGGTGTCATGATCTTCAGCATCAGAGTGAGCAGAAGCTGTGTTGAAGGTCTTTTAGGGTGATCATGACTTCTTAGATGATGATGTGGTGTGAACATGTGGTGATGGATTGGCATCTTTTCTGCAACCAGCTACAACAGCAACCAGCTACAGCATTCCACAGCAACATCCGCCAGAAATTCCTGCATACGACAGTTAGCAATAATTCGACCGGTACTTACTAGTTTGGATTTCGAGATCGTCAACAGCATAGTGTGAAGACTCTCTCTAATCCTTACCAAGACCGTTCCTAAACGAAAACCCACAGAGGGCTTTTTAAGATTTTACCGTAGTAAATCAACGATTAGGTGAGTCGCTGGAGATCACTCCACGACTGTAGACCGGTTAAAACCGCCGCGACCACTAAGCATAATCCACGAGGAATTACCTAAGTGACCTGCTTTCAGGGCTGCTTGATGTTGACCCTGGCAGGAATTTCCATTCAATCATTGAGAATTACATAAGTAAATTCTCTCATAAATGTTCTGGCAGGTTGCTAAGATCTGCGTAGGACTCATGAGATTACAACTGGTGTCCTTAAGGTTGAACAACCAGTGTAGAAATGATTCGTGTCCCTATGAGATCTTATTATGTATCTCGTGGCTCTAGACTCAATTGTGCGTTTTGATTTGGTGATCGGAGGCTGGAGAGGACTGCCACCTATTCAATATCATCTAACTCGGAGTGAGAGAGATGATAGGAATGTATTGAACTCCGTGACAATTGAAACAAGAATCCTTTGAGGGACCTTGAGTGGCTAGGGAGGGTTGTGCAGCGTATCACTGGGTCCATGATACTTTGTCTTCAATGCCAGCAATCAACTAAGTGATTCTGACAGCATATGTATTGACCCGGTTTCTGCCTAAGTTGTAAGGAGGGCTATTTCTTTTCACCCTTTCTCTTTACAATTCTTTTTCATTCTTCAACCCCTTCAGTGCTTACCGAGACTTCATTACTAGAACCTTGTTGGGTTTGTTCCAGTACTAGCTCCATCTCAGTCGGCACTTTTCCCTTATCCACTTATCTCCCTTTTTAATCATACCTAAGGACTTCTACACTAACTAGTGGATTGTCCCTGGGTAGATCCCTCCGGCTCTGGCGGGATCGTGGGAACATAAGCCTAACCTAACCATCCTTATAACTCCATGCATTAATCAAAGTGGTCGGTCTTTGGTATTCTTCCACGATTGCCATAAAACCAAATCCTTGAAAAATCTCTCAAAGTGTTCATGATTCTGAAACACATTTTTTGCAAACACTTGAGAGTTTTATATTTTTCAAATGCTCCCCCTCAACATGTGCTCGGTTGATTGTTTTATAAATTTGCACATGTTAGGCAGAGCTCGCACTTTTTGAATTGATTGATTTTCCAAGAACATGATCATCGCGAGACACGCTTACATCACTAGTAAACTAGCTTGAAATTATTACCCGTCCAGATCACATTCAAGGAAAGTCGCTCGAAATCGGTACATTCTACTTAGACACGTCCTTTGCGAGACACGCTTACATCACCAGATAAACTGGCTTGAAATTATTACCCGTCCAGGACATGTCCTTTCGACTACTGACTTTAGCTATCGTCAATTCATTGGTTAATTCAGAGTCACGGCCACATGAGATGCCAAATCCTTTGTTTTGTTAAAACCATTTGCTCCCCCTCAATATGTGCATTGATATAAGAAAGATTTTAGCACATGTGGAGGAGCTTGCGTTTATTACCAAAACATTTTGCTCCCCCTCAATATGTGCCTTGATATACAAAATGGTTTGGCACATACTGGAGAGCATACATTAACTTCCAAATCATCACATTTTATCAGATTCCATATTTAAATCACATTCTCTCCCCCGATCATAAATTTCAAACCTTTTGAGATTTGTGATCCCAATTGATTTAAATATATTTAGAAAAATTTGGGAGAAAGTGTGGTCAGGTTTAAATGTATTCTGATTTTGAAGCATACTATGCTCCCTTTGAAACAGCGAGAGAGTGTCACTGCTGATGGTTGCACAACTGTGGCAAGGTGTCGGAAATTTGAACACATATGCTCCCCCTCAATTGATGATCCGTTTCCCATTAACATAGTTGTAGTCATTCAATTGAGCGACGGACATTTGTAAAAATTTAGTTCAATTTACCACCTTGTGTAACATCAAGACTCTCTTGAAGAATCAAACAAGATAGAGAATCTTGATGAAAAGAAGACTTCTCTTCTTATATACGAAGTGATGCACTGACACGTACATCAAGTCGGGAGAACATGGATATAAAGTAATCCATGCCCAGGTGAACATCACCCGGTTGGAGAAACAGCTGTCTTTTTGGCGACATGCTTTCCCCATTGTAGAGTGCGGGTTGCAGTATGAAGTAACTGCAAGCCATTAAGACATGTTTTAACTGATTAGTATAACTTCTGCTCGAGCTTCATTTAAAAATCCGTGCCATTGTTGAATGACATTTCTAGATCCGTAAATGTTATCGATAAACAGAAGACATGCCTAGGTAGGACTATTTTTGGTATTTTCTGATTTTTCGATTTTTTATGGTTTTTATAGATTTTATATTTTTGTATTTTTCTTTTTGATATAAGATATATACAGCTATGTACAAGGATACAAGAAGACAATCCTTTACTCCTCCTTTTCTTCCTGAAGACACTTGAGGGTTTCAGGAGTCATGCTTTTCATGCCAAGGCGTGGGAGAATAAACTGAAACCTTTCTCTTGGGAGGGCCTTGGTGAAGATATCAGCTAACTGAAACTCTGTCCTCACGAAGTATAGTTCCACAATTCCTTTTTCCACTTGTTCCCTGATGAAGTGATGCCTGATGTCGATGTGTTTTGACCTGGAGTGCTGAACATTGTTACAACAAAGAGCAATGGCGCTTTTGTTGTCACAATATAGGGGAATTTTGTTGTATGAGAATCCATAGTCCGAAAGCTGTGATCGCATCCAAAGGATTTGTGCACAGCAAGCAGACATAGCAATGTACTCAGCTTCAGTAGATGATATAGAAGTACTCATCTGCTTCTTTGAAGACCAACTAACCAACTTTTCCCCTAAAAATTGAGCTCCTCCTGAAGTACTTCGACGTGTGTCTTGACATCCCGCATGATCAGCATCTGCGTATGCCGTTAACTCCATTGCAGTGTCCTTAGGATACCAGAGACCCATATGAACCGTGCCTTGAAGATATCGGAAGATCCTTTTCACTGCTTCAACATGCTTCTTGGTTGGTCTGGATTGATACCGAGCACACATACACACAGCAAACAGAAGATCTGGTCTGCTAGCCGTGATGTACATCAAAGATCCAATCATGCTTCGATACTGTGTGATATCAACTGGAATCCCTGAAGGATCTTCATCCAGCTTCGTTCTATCAACCATGGGAGTGTCAACAGGTTCACTTGAATGGAATCCAAACTTTTTCAGGATCTCGTTGGCGTATTTGGATTGATTGATGAATATGCCCCCGGGACTTTGAGAAACTTGTAGTCCTAAGAAGAATGACATTTGTCCCATCATGGACATTTGGAATTTGGAATTCATCTCCTTTGAGAAACTATTACATTCACCAGGATCTGTTGAAGCAAAGATGATATCATCTACATATATCTGAACTAGCAGTAGATGGTTTCTTGATTTCCTGGTGAATAGTGTAGGATCAACAACACCCTTGGAGAATCTGTTTGCTAGGAGGAACTTGGACAATGTATCATACCATGCCCTTGGCGCCTGTTTTAGCCCATAAAGAGCCTTCTTCAAGCGGTAAACATGAGTAGGGTGCTCAGCATCCACGAATCCTTCAGGTTGACTCACATAAACTTCTTCCTTTAAGTCACCATTCAAGAATGCCGTTTTGACATCCATCTGGTAGACTATCATATTACGACTAGCCGCATTAGCTAGGAAGATTCTTATAGCTTCAATTCTAGCAACCGGAGCGAACGATTCTTCAAAATCAATGCCCTCTTCTTGTCTAAACCCTTTAGCAACTAGCCGTGCCTTGTTCTTTAATACATCACCATACTCGTCAAGCTTCACTTTGAAGATCCACTTTAAAGCAATGATCATTGCACGCTCCGGAGGAGGCACTAATTCCCATACTTCAAGTCGATCAAATTCATGGATTTCATCCTGCATAGCCTGGAACCAGCAATCTTTAGTCATAGCTTCTTTGGCATCTTTTGGTTCGACTTTAGACAGTACGGAATTGAAGAAGCACCATAGTGCATCCGTGGCTAGTTGATTACGTGTGGATACTGGACGTGAGGGATTGCCTATGATGTTGTCGATTGGATGATCACTGGTCCATTTCCTGAGATGGTCGTGAGGTTGAGGGTTATGAACAGAAGTAGCAGTGCTGTGTTCCTCAGGTAAGAATGTGTCTGATGGGTGTTCAGGAGCAAATATGTTTTCAAAAGGAACCTCTTCAACAGGAGCAAAAGGATTAACTTCCGACGAATTATTATCTGAAGATTCTTGCATTACTGGAGAAGATTGAACGTTTGATGACGAAGGCGATTGACTGGCAACAGGAGCATTGTGACTGACTGATACTGAAGCTGCAGGGCCTTCTGAACCTTGTGGGGCTTGAACCTCATCCATAGGAATTATAGCTGGTTCACTCGGGATAGTTCCATTCGTTGGCTCAAAGTATTCATCAAACATAGGATCGAATAACTTCTTCAACTCCTCACATGTAGGTGGCACATAAGAATCTGCAGGCGTGGAATTCTGTACAAGTCCTGAACTAATGGGTCCAGGAGACAAAAGGTGAAGATCGGGTCCAGAACTGATTTGTCCTGAAACAGGTAGCTCACTCAGCTCATCGAACGTAACATGAAAGGTTTCCATGATTTTACGGGTCCTTTTATTGTAGATTCGATACCCTTTACTGTCTGGTGCGTATCCAACGAAAATACCTATATCTGCTTTAGCTCTTAATTTTCCCAGGTCTTGACTATCGTTAGTTGGATAGCACAGAGCACCAAACACACGCAGAAAGGAAAGATCTGGTTTCTTGTTATGAATTAACTCGAAGGGAGTCTTCTCATGAACCGGATGAATTAGGGATCGGTTTTGAGTGTAACATGCTGTCGCTATAGCTTCTGCCCAGAGAAACATCGGTGTCTTTGAAAATATAAGCATGGTTCTTGCAGCCTCCACCAGAGTACGGTTCCTTCGTTCAACCACCCCGTTCTGTTGAGGCGTGCGAGGGATACTTTTCTGATGCGTGATGCCAATACTTTCATAGAAATTACGGAGTTGTTGGTTAACAAACTCAGTACCATTATCTGTGCGGATGATTCTGACAGTTTTATCTAGCCTTACTTGCAGCTGTTTTATCAGTTTAATGATAACCTCTGGAGTTTCGTCCTTGGTTCTCAAAAACTTTACCCATGTGAACCGAGAATAATCATCTACTATCACCAGAACATACTTCTTTCCATTTATGGTTTGTATTCTCATTGGACCGCACAAGTCCATGTGGAGGGTGTGAAGAACTTCCAAGTTGGTGTTGACGGTTTTAGGCTTGTGGGTTTGTTTCTTGCTTTTACCCAGTTGACATGCAGAGCAGAGATGATCTTTCTCATATTTCAGTCTGGGCATCCCTCTAACAAGATCTTTACGGGAAAGATTATTTATGGTACCGAAGTTCAAGTGGTTCAAACGACGATGCCACAGCCATGATTTAGTTTTAGAGGCTTTAGAAAGCAAGCATATTGGAGAGGACTTCAACATTTCTTCAATTGATATGGTGTATAGATTGGTGCCCCGACTGCCCTTGAGGAGATCTAAACCATCCAATTCTCTGACGAAACATGTATGCTTTCTGAAAGCCACTTCCAGATCTGAATCACAAAATTGTCCCACAGAAAACAGATTGTGTCCTAGTCCTTCCACATAATATACCCTTGAGATTACACTATTACCAAACACATAATCTCCATAACCCATAATAGCACCAAAGTGGTCGTTCCCAAATCTAACTGTCCCGATAAACTTTTTCACGAAGTTCTTGAGCCGTGAGCGATCTCCAGTCATATGTTTTGAGCAGCCTGAGTCCAAATACCACAGGACGATTTGTACGACCTGCATTTGAAACCAGACAACAATGGATAACTGAAAAATGTGGATCCCCAAGTGCAATTGGGGTCCATTTGGTCAGCACACACATATTCAGGTACCACAGATTTCACAGATGCTGCTATCTTTACTGTGGAGACAGAACTTGAGACAGGACAAGACCTAGATGGAAGGCATTGTGATTCTAAAGGCAAAATTCTACCAGTTGGTCTCCATTCCATATTCTTCACAATTTTATGCATATTCATTTTAGGTAATGGTCTCTGTTTTCCTAAATTGAATTTCCTTCCAGTGGGTCTCCATTCCTTAACTTTTACACTTTTATGCTTATTCATTTTAGGTAACGTGCACGGTTGTCCTAAATTGAATGTCCTTCCAGTGGGTCTCCATTGATAGCCTACGCTAGCAAATGTTTTTCCTGTTGCTTTCCAAACCTTTTTGCATGCTTTAGTTATCCTACCATTCTTAACATGGGATGATGCAGAAGACAACAGAAAAGACACAACACATTCATCATGATTAGCAGAAATTAAACAATTGTCGCAAGTTTTACAGATAGCATTAGAATTCGAATTAATTACAGTACTTCTGATACTAGAATCAACACGATTCATCCTACTCATTGTAAACTTATTGTTCCTAGGTTGGGCTTCTACATTCTTCAAGTGATCATTCTTAGCTGGCGCAGTCATATCCTTTCTTTCATTTCCTCTAGACCTTGACCCGCTAGCTTGGGTGTCACTTTTTACTCCTGTAGAAGCATCGAAGGTAACATTAGTTTGTTTTTCTGCCACATGCCTTCCTGATAATGATGTGTTGTGTTCTGATGTTTTGGGTGGTAGGTCAAAGGCTACATGCTTGTTCACAACATTGGATGATGATGCAACAAATCTATCTCTATGGCCTCTAAACTTAGGAATTGAGCCTATGGCATATTCTAAGTTTTCCTGAATCCTTTTCGTGAGTTTGCATGCATAGACAACTGCTTGATCAAGTGGCTTATCATTCCTATCCTCTTCAACTACCTCACGAAGTGTGTCAAGGCCTTCTCTAAGATGATCTAGATATGTTTGATGGGCAAGGCTGTTATTTCTAAGCTTAAGCGGAATGTCTCCAACATCAACATCATACTTTTTACTATTAGTAGCCTTTGGTGCATCACCATTACAAGTGGTGCATGGCATTTTACCTTTCACCCGAACCTTCAGATTCTCAATTTCATTTGTCAAAGAGGTTATTTGATCATTGTGATTGTTTCTTGTGACTTTAATAGAATCATATAACTCTTTGAAATGTTGTTTAACCTTTGAATTTTCTTCTCGATAACACTCATTTTCATAATGTAACTTATTTATGGTGTTTTGATATTGAAAATTCTGAGAATCTGAAGACGAAGGTTTATTGGTGCCATATGCTTCACACTTGTTGGATTTCAATTGGGCAATTTGGGCCCTCAGCAGTCGAATCGTGTTCGTGTGAGCTTGAATTGTCTCATCTCGTTTGCTTAATTCAAAATACGTATCAAATTCAGGAGCATCCAAGGATGTCTTGTCATTTGATATTTTCTGTTTTTCATTTAAGTGTTGATATTTCAATTGCAAATTGAGAAATTCGACTTCCAATTTTGAGAAACGTTTAACCATATTATCATGGTCATCTTTTTGAATTTTTTCAAGCAATTTTAAATTCTCCCCCTCAAGCTCAACAACACGATTCTGGGTGACATTTAACGCAATAGCATACTCATTAAATTGACAAGCAGACAATGCAGAATCAGTGACAGTGTAAAATACATCTTGTGCAATACATTTAGCAATCAAGTTGTCATTAGTGATGAGTATGTTTTTTCTTTCAATCTCACGACTCTTAAGTTCTATTGCATGTTCATTCACCTCATTTTCCATATCTTTAAACACTACTTTCATTTCATTTATTTCGGCTTTAAGGGCAGTTTGCAACCCTTCAAAGTGTTCTTTAAGTAGATTAAAGAATGGCATGACCTCAGTTAAGTAACACCTTTTTGCATGTTCAAAACACCTTTCCCCCTCAGTAATGCCAGTTGGTGTGATTCTCTTCTTACATGTTTTCTCAAAATCAGCAAATAATTGCCAAAGCACATATAAGCTAATAAAGGTTTTGCATTCAGTGGGAAGAGACAAAGGCACCAGATTCCTAGGTGTATTGGGAGGATACACCGTTATGGACGCAACTTTTCTAATGAGGGGGGTGTTGGCCTTAAGTTTATCTTCCTTAAGTTTTTCACTATCTTGTTTCCAAAATATCTGTTCAGGTGTTAACTTCTTTTGAGGAGCAAACACAGTCAAACGATTTTCCTCATAATAATCATGGGGTTTGATTATTATTCGTCGGGCTATGCATTCGGGATCCCTCATTTTCTCATTCATTTTTTCTTTCGTTTTCTCACTTAACTCATCCTCTTCATCAGTGTAGATATGCTCAGGTTGGTCATGAATAGGCTTAATCATCACATTACCATCATATAGGGCAGGTTGAAGTACTTGCATACCCCTAAGGATGGTCGACTTTGGTTCACCTATCATGATTTTACTATGCTTATCACTCAACTTTCTGTGCTTATGAATCATTTGAGCAGTTTGTATGGTTTGATTTTGTGTGTACAACTTATCTTCAAGCTTATTTTTTAACGTCTTGAGTTTAGAGAAATCATTTAAAAGAGTTGTTTCTTTTTGTTTGAATTCTTGCTTAAGTGTTGTTACACACTTTTGTGCTTCCTGTTTTTGTTTGACAGACTGCTCTAGTTGACTTTTCAAAGAACTTAACTCTAACTTTAATGTTTCTTCTCGCACTCTAGACTCTTTAATAAGTGTACTCATTTGACCTTCTAATTTCTGCTCACGACCATTAAGCTCAAACTTAGCACGCTGTTCATACATAGCAACTTGTTCTTTATAGATGTTAAGTCTAGTGATCAAGTTATTATCAGGGATAGGCAATTGGTTCTCATGGTACACACATGCATTATCTACATTACTCGCATTGTCTAAGGCACGTACATTACTCATAGCACACACATCATTATTGACAAAGGATTCACCATTTGGTACATCAGGCAAGTTGTTGCTATTCAAATACTGTTCATATGAGACAATATTGCTATTTTCCATATCAACATCACTTGAGTCAGAAACAACCGCCTGATGTACTTCTTTGGGAATCTGATGTCCCTCGACAATATTATATGTGTCATAAATTTTTAGTACCTCAGAAATCACGGATGCATTAGAAGAACCAGCTTGACGAGATGAGGCCAGGGAAGACAAGTTAGCCATGAAGATTGTTTGAGCAGTAGGTTCATCATCCACATCAGAGTCAAATGCATCACAGTCATCTGCCTTGAAGACGTTAGGATCATTAAGTGCCAGATCCTGAACAGGTTTCTCATCCACATCTTCATCAAAAGTATTTCCTCCATCTCCTGCCAAGAACAATAACTCTTCCTCATCCAATACAGCACCATTTTCTTGAGCTTGCATTAACAGCATCTTGTCTTTGAAGTAATCTGAGTTCTGAGGACGTTTAGGTTGATTGCAGTTTCTAGCAATATGTCCAAGCCCCCCACAATTATAACACTTGATCTGTTTTCCTTGCCCCTGATTGGCATTTCCTGCTCTGTTCTGCACATAACCTCGACCCATGTTTCTACCAGCTCTCCCTTGCACATTCTGGACCACAATTTTCCCGTCCTCCACCATTGCTAGATTGCGTGGG
Source organism: Artemisia tridentata subsp. tridentata (assembly GCA_021014915.2). Lineage (NCBI taxonomy): Eukaryota > Viridiplantae > Streptophyta > Magnoliopsida > Asterales > Asteraceae > Artemisia > Artemisia tridentata. Next base: position 354,705,696 of record CP139507.1, on the reverse strand, counting down.
TTGGAAGAATTCCTTAACTGATTGTTGGTCTGAGGGAGTGATGCTTGAAACTGTTGAACCAGTAGAGATACTTGATTGGTGAGGTTGTCAATCATTTTGTCGGTCTGAGAGTAGCCTGAGTCAAGTTGTGAACTCATAGCAGGTACTTGTGAGTGAAGTTGGTGATAGCTTGGATAGGATGATGATTGGATTGTTGGTTGTACATTTGTCATGAAAGCCAGTGGGTCATTCGTAGTTGAAGGATTCAACTTTTCTCTCAGCACCCGATCATAGACAGCATGCTTCTCATGTTGTTGCAGGTAAGCATACAGCTGTTCATAGTTAGTCTCCCTTAAGCCTTTGTTGAGTTTGACAGCAGTAACAAATCTGTCCCATTCCGGAGTCATGTTGTTCACAAACTTTGAGTTAAGTTGGATGTTGGGCATAGTCATTCTGATCATTCTCATATCATTCACCAACTTATGAAATCTCACATAGTAGTCTGTGACATTTTCTCCTGGGTTCATTTTGAAATGCTCGAACTCATCATACAGCTGTGACTCACGATCTTCCTTTGTGAGTTCTGACCCTGCCAACAACATTTTAACGTTGTCCCACACAGCCTTGGCTTCAGTGTTAAAATTGATGAGCTTGTATACATCCTTTGGAAGACCTTGAATAACTATGTTGGAAGCTCTAATGTCGGCATCATACCTCTTCTTTTCTTCTTCATTAAGATCATTGTAGTTTCTAGGTCTGTCTATGCCCCAAGTTACAGTACCATCTTCACCAGTTGTAACAACGTCTCTGGTGGTACCCATCTGATAAGGTCCTTCGTCAATTGACTTAAGAATGTTAACACCATTATCTTTACCCAAGCAGTAAAGTCTAATACGTTGTGCCCAAGACTCATAATCCGTCCTATCTAGCATAGGTGGACGAGTGTCAGATCCTGCTGCCTGAATATCATCTGATGATGTACTTGATGTGGTAGCCATAGTAACTACGGGATTTTACTGATCTTGTGATTTAACCGAGAAATCGAATCTTTCGCGGGAATTTCTAAAATCACCAAGACACAAACCGCCTAGACAAACCGAGTTACACCAAAGACACAAACCGCGTACTTGCCAAAGAGACAAACCGAGTTCACACCAAAGACACAAACCGCGTACTTGCCAAAGAGACAAACCGAGTTCACACCAAAGACACAAACCGCGTATTCGCCAAATAGACAAACCGAGTTCACACCAAAGACACAAACCGCGTACTTGCCCAAGAGACAAACCGAGTTCACACCAAAGACACAAACCGCGTATTCGCCAAATAGACAAACCGAGTTCACACTAAAGACACAAACCGCGTATTCGCCAAATAGACAAACCGAGTTCACACTAAAGACACAAACCGCGTACTTGCCAAAGAGACAAACCGAGTTCACACCAAAGACACAAACCGCGTATTCGCCAAATAGACAAACCGAGTTCACACTAAAGACACAAACCGCGTACTTGCCAAAGAGACAAACCGAGTTCACACCGTAGACACAAACCGCGTACGCACCGAAGAGACAAACCGCGTTGGCTCAAATTTCCAAACCTGTCACTATCAATGCCGTTTGTCCTTTAGCCCAAACTAGTATAAAGACAAACCGAGTTCACGATGCTACACAAACCGCATTCAAGAATCGTCCAAGCAACACAAACCGCATCCAAGAACTTTTGAAAGAAAAGTACTCGAATCACCCACAAACACCACACGAGCCTTAAATCTGTGAATCCAAACACTAACTACCACTCTAATACTAATCTTAATCTAGAAAGTACAAAGAAAAACAACTTCTAATCACTAAACAAAGTACAAATTGAGATTTATGCTACTAAACAAACAAAATAAAAAAAACTTCAAAACTACAATTCGAATCCAACAAAAACCTCAAGAACTACACTAATTCGTGAATACCAACTCTCATGGACCTAACCATGGCTCTTGATACCAATTGTAGGGTATTCACAATACATGAATCACTAGTTTGAGGTTAGTTTGGATCGAACTATGTAAGAATTCTAGAGAGAAGTGGGAGCCTTTAGAGAGAGAAAGTAACTAGTGTAATATTAGCTTCAAAAGGTCCAACCCTTCCCTTGTGTGGGAAGGGGTATAAATACTACTACATATTACGTCCCTAGTGGACTGTGGAGCGAGCTGACAGTGGGGAAAGCCCCGACCCACTCCACAAATATAGATACTACTAATACTAGTACTAATAATATTAAGCTACTGATAATATTACAGATAATCCTACGAGCTATGATGAACTAATAAATACTCGGGGTGACCGAGTCTTCTGCTGAATATTCATATTCCTAACACCAAATTACTACAAATGCAAATAAAATAAAATAACAAAAATGAAAAGTGGTGAGAAACTTATGTGTAGAGAAATGTGTTTACTTAGATTTCCTTACTCCCTAACTATCTTTTACCGGTTAATTAGTGTGTATTAGTTGCGTGGATGACGGGTGTATTCCTTAATACCATTCGTGGGGTGGCGTACTTACTTCCCCAAACTCTACAAGCTCCTACTTCACTCCTATGTCGAGCCGGCTAGGAAGCTCCTAACATGGGATCACTAGAATTCGCTTGTGCATTAAATACAACCATAAAAACCTTTAGTACGCGTTTGGTTCATGTTTCTTAAGACGTTCAAGCAAGTTACCGAATAGGAAGTTAGCCAGTTTTCTTAAGCCTAACATAGATAAACAATCATCCAATACAACTAACAACACACTAACAACCAATAATCAATAGCTAGGTTTCATTAGATCTAAGCAAACACAAGATAAAATTAGCCTAACATGTTAAACAAAAGACAAGCATAAGATAGAATCAAACAACACATAGACATATTGGATGATTAATTGATAACTTATCTTTCAATGAAACATGGAAGATCTCAAGGCAAAAAGCCCTGAAAAAGTAGCTAAAATCGTCTTAGGGTTTTATCCCAAAATTCCACACACTAAGCTCTCCCCTAATGACAAAAAATTAGAAAACTATATATAGACTTTGACATCTGACGGCGTCACCTTATGCATTGTGACGCCGTCACCTCGCCGCTTTTAGGGTTCCCGGATGACCATCTTGACGCCGTCCCTCTTTAGCTCTTCAAAAATCCATTCTGGCTTATCAAGGCTTGACGCCGTCGGATCATGAACGTGACGCCGTCCCCTTATGATTTAAGCCGTGACGCCCTTGATTTAGTTAAAGCGTGACGCCGTCAGAATTCTCATGCAAACTCACTGGCCCGTCATGAGTAAATTTCACATCCAACTTTTCTTGCCAAGGCATGACGCCGTCCCATGTTAATTGTGACGCCGTCAAGAGTAACTTTTAGCCGATTCTTGAGACTTTGCCGTTTTCTTCACTTTATTGCTCCAAAAACGTCCAAAATGCCTCCTTTTCCAGATTTCTCCTCAAAAGTACCTAAAATGACAAAAGGAACGATTTAGGGCAATATTTGATCAAATAAATACGATTTCGGGCTTAAATGACCCCTTAAAAGCGGTACACTTTTCGCCTCATCAAATACCCTTACACTTGAGATTTGCTTGTCCTCAAGCAAATGCGCTTTTATTCTAATCAAAATACAAGTTAGGGGTCATTTAATGCAAACATAAAAGTAATTACAACAAATATTCGTTCCACTTCAATCATAATAAGCACGGAGATTACATACTAGCACCTCACAAGTAGTGTTTAGATACTCACATCTCTCAAGTGTCATCAAAATAAATCTCATAAATGAAAACGGAAAATATCTCTCACTACCTGTCATAGCAAATAGATTACCATAGGCTTGGGAAAGGATCGAAAACCTCCTCCACTAGGCGTAAGCACCTAAGATAAACTATCAAAGAGGGCTTTTAAATGGGTTATAACGTTAGGTGTAGGGAAAAGGAAAACACGGTTTTGTTGGATAAAGGATATTTTACTGGTGGCGAGTTAAAGATCTTGATCAATTACATGTACTATACAACGTTGCTAAGCCAAGACTAGACTCGATCTTAAGCTAATGAAAGAAAATAACAAAACATAAACATAAAATAAACATAAAATGAAACGGGATGGTAGTCCGTATGTTTTTTCTATTTTTCTTTTTTTTTTCTCATTTTTTTGTATTTTTCTTGATTTTTCGATTTTTTTTTTTTTTTTTTTTTTTTTTTTTTTTTTTTTTTTTTTTTTTGCATACACTTTTACCCTACCATCCAAAATAATACATCATAGGGGCGTTGCATCCCCTTACACTTGAACTTTTACATAACTTTACAAATAACTATTCTAATGACTCGAATTAAGATAATTGAAAAACTTGGAGTACTTTTAAAACATTTAGCACATATGGGGGTAATAAATGATGTTCTTCCCCATTACTCCATTACACTAGTACTTTACCCACGAGTCCCAATCGTCCCAAAACAATATGTACAAGGATATGACTCGACTTAGCAACCATGTAATCAACTAGATAATTAACTTGGGTTTAAACAAATGTTTGTAACAATAATGCACTAAAAATGAGTGCATACAAGGTAGGCTAAGGCGATTTGGGTGTACATTTAAGTGGGGTGTAACAAATTCTTCCTTTAAGTAAAATGCTTAAAGGTCGAAACGAAAAGATAGGCTCTGAGGGGTGTACTAGGGGTATCGTGTACTAAAAATGAGTACAACGCAAAGGGTGTGGGAGAATTACTTGACCAATGTAGCCAATGTAATTATAACAAAAACACAGGTGTAAAACAATGGGTTAATCCTAATGCCTCTTATCATGTAGTAAATCTAACTACACGAATGTAGTCTCACTTGTGGCCTTGGAATGGTCCTAACGCAAGTTCTAGAATCTAAGTGCTACCGGTACACACATCATAGCATAAATGCTTTTCCTACCAATTCTAGGGGCGAACCTCACATATTTGGGGGTGGAAAATTTTTTTAGTGGTACGGTTTTTGTGCTAGTCATATAACTCCTATCCATGAGACGCTTATTAGGATCAAAGTTTCACTCCTATATGTTGTAAAAAATTTTAAATTTGGCACTAAAATTACCTTAACAAGTATTTCTCTCAGTTTTATTACACATCTACTATTAAACAAACAAAAATCAAGCGCAATTGTATTCTCTAAAATCGTACTTTTACCCTCCCCTTACACTTAAGATGAACATTGTCCCCAATGTTCAAATGACAAATGTAAAAGCATAAAGTAAAAGAATGAAATCAAATACTCCCCTGATTCGCTCGTTGGATAATGAAATTACACGGTTAAATCTTCCTCCAAAGAGAATGTTGAAGCTCCATGACTAATGCATCGCCATAAGCTTGATTCAAAACATTTCCTTGTCCAAAATAACCTGTTGAACCTGAGAAAACAAACACGAAAACCTGCATAACATCGGCGGGATAAAATCTATATATAAGGATATAATGCTTGTGGAATGATAACTTTGCAGATTCCTGGAGATTATAAGTTGGAGATTTTAATAAAAACTTTTTATGAAAACAAAATTTTCAAAAATTTCTGGAAATTAAATCTGACGCCGTCAGGTTATAACCCCTGACGCCGTCAGAAATGACCTGACAAAAATTTTCATTTTAAGTTCCCGGAAAATTTCTGGAAAAACCTTTACCTTACTTCCTGGAAATTCTGCAAAACATCATTATGACTCGATACAAGCATTTGACTCAAACAAATACGAATATGTATGCTAACTTATTATTATTACGATTCATGTTCATTTGTGTTCTAATAAACCGATTTAGATTTCCCTTACACTTATCTTTTGCAAAATACCTTTATATGTAGTTAAGACGAAGTTAAAAACAACATAAAGCATTTTCACAAAGTACTTTTGAACATGAATCAATACTAATAAAAATTAAACACACATACGGAAACAAATAAAATCAAACAAACAAATAAATAAACACGCAAAGCAAATAAAATAAATAAAGCTTGGGTTGCCTCCCAAGAAGCGCCTTTCTTTATTAACGAGTCTTGTAGCTAGACTCAAAGTCACGTACATTACGTGACTCCATCATCGGTCACGGTTCCTAGGCCATTCTCCTTCCCGGTTTTATATTCCGGTCCTAATTTCAAACAATCCTTGTAGAAACCGAATATCCTTTCCATAACATAGTCTACTCCTTTACTTCTATCCTTATCATTCCTATAGTAGACCGCTTGTTTAAGCTCCTTCTCAACATTTGACAAGTTTTGGAATTGTTCTATCTTATATGGCATTTGGTAGCTTACTTCATCGGTCTCATCCTTAAATCTAACTATCCCTAAGGAAGGTTCATAAGTCATTCTAGAGACCTCAACAAATGGTTTTCCAAAAACCACTTGAGTTAAGGATGCATCGACTATTGGGCGGATATCTTCAACAATTACAAAGTCGGTGACATAGGTGAAGTTTCCTACATAAACCGGTAATCCCTTAACTCTTCCCGTGAAGTTACTCATCCAACCCTTGTCAGGGAACATCCTATACCCAAGCTGATTTTTCATTATCAAGTTGTAGTGGGCTCTAGTCATGATGTTTATGGGTGATCTAAGGTCGATATAAGCTTTCCACACATGTAGATGCCCTATGTTGCATGGTATGTTGAGATTAGAAGGGTCGCCTATTTCTATGATTGGTCTACCTAGGAAGTATGGTGTCTCGGGATCATCGAATAAGTTTGTATGATATGCACGCTCTTCCTTAGTGGGTAGCCTATTGAAGTAGTCCTCATCATCATCTACTTCTTCAATCTCACTTGTCCTAACTTCCTTATCAACCTCGACTTTCCTATCCTCATCCTTTGGTTCACTTTCTTCCATGCTCCTATCGATTGGTTTAATAGTGACAACGTTGACGAAGTGGACATGTTTGGATGAAGAAGGGTCTTTGACTTGGGGTCCGCTATTTGTGTTCCTAGCGTCCTTATGTGGAGGTGATAACACTTGGTTATGGAGGGCTTTCAACAAGTTGTCAATTTTATTGGTCATCTCAGTTTGTTGTTGATTGAATTCGGTCTCGAATCTAGCTATCCGAGCTTCTTGAGATGCCATAAATTGAGACATCAATCCTTCAAAGTTATTGGTACTACCATTGCCGGAAGGATTGTTGTTGAAAGTACGGTTCGAGTTGGAACCGCTTGATTGGAAATGATTAGGTGGGTTGGAAGAATTGGTTTGTTGCGAGTTTTGGTTTTGTTTCCACCTAAGGTTCGGGTGATTTTTCCATGAGGGGTTGTATGAATCACCATAAGGGTTTGGCTCGGGCTTGAAAGTGTACCACTTGTCTCCCGCTCCGTCGGTACGCGAGGATGCGTAGTCCACAAAAGCTTGTTCGGGGAGTTCCATGCAATCACGAGTGTCGTGGGGACCACTACATAATTCACATGAAGAAGTGATTTTGTTCACTTGGCTTGAAGGTTTAGGAGCCTCGTAGGATTTCATGAGAAACTTGACTTGGTCTTCAAGTTCTACGATCCTACGGTCGGAAGTGCTTGAATTGTTCAAAGGCAAAGATATTGCCTTGACCGTTTTATTCAAATCACGGGGATCACTCCAACTTTCGTTGTCATAAAGAGCAAGATCCTCTAGGAGAGCCCATGATTGTTCCGCACTTAGATCACGTAGCTTGCCACCGGCCGATTGGTCAATGGTTTGCCTTGTGGAGAGATTGATATGGTCATAGAAGATTTGGACTTGGAGCCAAAGTTCTATGCCATGGTGAGGGACTTTTTGGAGTAAGTCCTTGAATCGAGTCCATGCCTCGTAGAGAGTTTCGCCTTGATGTTGTTGGAACATCAAGATATCATTCCTTAGCTTGGTAGTTCTTCCCGGTGGGAAAAACTGAGCAAGGAAACGAGTGGTGAGATCATCCCAAGAGGTGATGGATCCTGCGGGTTGACGTTCTAGCCACTGACTAGCTTGGTCCCGCAGAGAGAATTGGAAGAGACGCAATCGGGTCGTCTCTCGAGTGGCAACATCAAGGTCTATAGAATCAACGATTTTAAGAAAGTCCTTGAGATGTTGATTAGGATCTTCAGAACGAAGTCCACGGAATGCGCATCCACTTTGCACCAACCGGATGGTGTCGGATCGCAAGGGTGTGATATTGGCTCCTTGTGTGAGCTCAATGGTGTTTCGATAGCCGTGGTGGCTAGGACGGGAATACTCTCCTAAAGTACGGGCTCTAGGAGGTGGTGGTGGTTGTTGTGGTGGTGGGTTGTGTGGGTTAAGGATATTACCATCTTCCATGATGTCGGACGGTAATGGTTACGAACAAAGACACGAAGAAAATAGATAGACTAAAGAAAACCTAGAAAAATAAAATAAAAATCTCACTAGAAAGGAATCTAGTGAGTAGACCTAATAGAAATAAAAATTCAACCTAAACAATAACTATTCCCCGGCAGCGGCGCCAAAAACTTGATGCGTGGGTTTTGCAACCTTACAACAGGTTTTACCTCTCGAGGGATCTCAAGAGGCTTACAACCCCACCAGGCAGTGTACCTGACCGATGTAGTATAGTGTAGTGGTAAGTACGGGGGATTGATCGTTCTCCACAGGGAATAGTGTTCGTTAGGTGTGAAAGGCTACTCTAATTAGGTCTAAGGGTTGAGGAAGATTCTTTTTATGTTTTTATATAATTTATAAAAGCAAGTAAAATCTCGGGTTTTGAAGGAGTGGGCGGAATTAGTTGCTAGTCAACTAACCCAAATTACTACAAATGCAAATAAAATAAAATAACAAAAATGAAAAGTGGTGAGAAACTTATGTGTAGAGAAATGTGTTTACTTAGATTTCCTTACTCCCTAACTATCTTTTACCGGTTAATTAGTGTGTATTAGTCGCGTGGATGACGGGTGTATTCCTTAATACCATTCGTGGGGTGGCGTACTTACTTCCCCAAACTCTACAAGCTCCTACTTCACTCCTATGTCGAGCCGGCTAGGAAGCTCCTAACATGGGATCACTAGAATTCGCTTGTGCATTAAATACAACCATAAAAACCTTTAGTACGCGTTTGGTTCATGTTTCTTAAGACGTTCAAGTAAGTTACCGAATAGGAAGTTAGCCAGTTTTCTTAAGCCTAACATAGATAAACAATCATCCAATACAACTAACAACACACTAACAACCAATAATCAATAGCTAGGTTTCATTAGATCTAAGCAAACACAAGATAAAATTAGCCTAACATGTTAAACAAAAGACAAGCATAAGATAGAATCAAACAACACATAGACATATTGGATGATTAATTGATAACTTATCTTTCAATGAAACATGGAAGATCTCAAGGCAAAAAGCCCTGAAAAAGTAGCTAAAATCGTCTTAGGGTTTTATCCCAAAATTCCACACACTAAGCTCTCCCCTAATGACAAAAAATTAGAAAACTATATATAGACTTTGACATCTGACGGCGTCACCTTATGCATTGTGACGCCGTCACCTCGCCGCTTTTAGGGTTCCCGGATGACCATCTTGACGCCGTCCCTCTTTAGCTCTTCAAAAATCCATTCTGGCTTATCAAGGCTTGACGCCGTCGGATCATGAACGTGACGCCGTCCCCTTATGATTTAAGCCGTGACGCCCTTGATTTAGTTAAAGCGTGACGCCGTCAGAATTCTCATGCAAACTCACTGGCCCGTCATGAGTAAATTTCACATCCAACTTTTCTTGCCAAGGCATGACGCCGTCCCATGTTAATTGTGACGCCGTCAAGAGTAACTTTTAGCCGATTCTTGAGACTTTGCCGTTTTCTTCACTTTATTGCTCCAAAAACGTCCAAAATGCCTCCTTTTCCAGATTTCTCCTCAAAAGTACCTAAAATGACAAAAGGAACGATTTAGGGCAATATTTGATCAAATAAATACGATTTCGGGCTTAAATGACCCCTTAAAAGCGGTACACTTTTCGCCTCATCAGCTATGTTGAACTTCCATACTGATTTATTAAGATAAACCGTTCATCGATCTTATTTCCAGCCTCTTTTTGGAAGACTATTACAGAATTAGCAGACACAATTCATGAAACACCTTTGATATGGCTAGTTATATTTAGAATCTGTAATTAACAAACCTGTTATAATAAAGGTGAATCCGTACCTTACTTTCTGACGATGTTTTTAGAACTTGGTAGATGCATCCAATTATAATAGATTGATCATAAGTAGGTACGGTGAGATGAGGTAAGGCAGATGATATACCTGCACATGAATGAACAGAAAAACATAAAATTGATTAAAGTAAGCAGATATGGGAAATAAAAATTTCTAAATATGGTAGTAATAGGTCAGCTGAGTCTGCATACATGTTGAATTTGGCAATGAGTGAATAATGTGATGAAATAAGCGATTGCACAAAGCTGGATAAAAGAAAAATATAAGCCACATAAGATTCAATAAACCTAAAATGCTAAGAAAGCACGAATGGTTGTTTATATATAAAAGAAATAACTGAGATAGTTACATTTGGTCATAAAGCTGTTACATACCTTATGATAAGCAAGGCTTATTGACAAATCTAGAGTTGAAGAACCTAGCAGCTGTTGGATATACAGAGTGTATTAGGACGCAAAAAAATGAAAACTCATCGAAATCAGTAAATTATAGTAGCACTTATCTTTTGCTGATCTCGTTATCAGTGGCCAATGCAGTTACTGGTTGTGACCAGGTGGGTGCATTTTATTGGTACTAACAAAAATAATAATAATTTGAGGGTGAAAGCAAGAGTGCTTATAAAGTTTAAGCAAATAAACATTGCGAACTACGATTGCGTTTTACATACCTTGAATATATGTGGCTTGTATTTAATGAGAACAACAACGATAAATGGTATACATCGTGTATCGTTATTATGGCAGGTTTGTATAAACATATTTGTAAAAATCATTCAACAACAATTTGTGGTCAACAACATGACTGAATTTTAAAAGATCAGTGGCAAATGAAATAGGATGATGCAAAAAAGTAATTTGCACGAAATCATTTGCCACACCATCCTCTTCCATTTGGCACTGATCTTCCAAAATTCCATCCTGTTCTTGATGAGCGCGAAAAAATCTCGGGACGGCAATCATATAAAAGCCGGTTATCGTTTAATATGCTTTAATTATAAAGAACTGAGAGGAAACGGAAGATGACACTGTGATGAAGTAATCTCGTTTAAATCACTTCTCACAGTGTAACCTGCTGTTTCTCATATTTGTCCAGCAATTGGGATCAACAACTGAGTAAAAGCATATGCCAAATATACAGTTTTTTTTAGGATATATATCTAGTAGTTATTAGGAGAAGTTATGCAAACAATATTTGACAGGACTCTTTCTTTATATCAAAATTAAACGACAACTATGATAAGTTTCGTGGTTGTGAAATAGGCGAAAGTGTAATTCTTTCATTTGCAAAATAAGGAAAATATTTTTTCACTTAGAAAACCTGCTATTGATATTCTAATTACGGCAAGACAAGTATATTAAAAAACCAAATAAATAAAATAAAAAACAATATTTGATTAAACCTAAGGTTGAATCTGCAAAGAGTTACCTTATATTGTGGAGAGCAGTAGACATCTTCTTTGGCCTCCTCTTTGGTTTATTGTGTTGGTATATTAAAGGAGTATATCCACCAGTTACTAGGCTCAGATTTGAAAAGAAGCAGAAACAATGGTAGGTTGCACCATGGCCGTAAAGAAATACGGTTGCATAATATTGCCATCTGGTTCTTGCCTGGCCAAGTCTTGCACACAATACTTGGCAGCCTACTTCACTTGAATCTGAATTTAGATGGCAATCATCATAGCCTTGATGGATGTTTGTTTTAATATGTTCAATGAAGAACCTAACAGATGTTGGATATACATAGTGCATTAGTAGGGAAAAAAAAGGAAAACTCATTGAAATCTGTAAATTGTAGGAGCACTTATCTTTAACGTTTGGCTTGCATTTAATCAGAACAGCGACGATAGATGGTATACATCGTGTATCATTATTATGGGAGGTTTGTGTAAACATATTTGTAAAAATCGTTCCACAACAATTGTTCGTGAACAACATGACTGAATTTGTAAAGATCAGTGGCTAATGAAATAGGATGATGCGAAAAAGTAATTTGCACCAAATCATTTGCCACACCATCCTCTTCCATTTGGCACTGATCTTTCAAAATTCCATCCTGTTGTTGATAAGCGCGAAAAAATTCCACAGCCGAAAAAGTGCAGCCCTTCGATTTGAAAAATAAGGAAAATATATTTTGAGTCCGAAAATCTGCTAAACAATATTTGATTAAGCTTAAAGTTCAATCCGCAAAGAGTTACCTTATATTGCGGACAGCAGTAGACATCTTCTTTGGCTTCCTGTTTGGTTTATTGTGTTGGTGTATTAAAGACGTATATCCACCAGTTATTAGGCTCAGATTTGAAAAGAAGCAGAAACAACGGTAGGTTGCACCATGGCTGCAAAGAAACACGGTTGCATAATATTGACATCCGGTTCTTGCCTGGCCAAGCTATGCAAACAATATTTGGCAGCCCACTTCATTCGAATCTGAATTTAGATGGCAATCATCATAGCCTTGATGGATGTTTGTTTTAATATGTTCAATGAAGAACCTAACAGCTGTTGGATACACATAGTGCATTAGTAGGGAAAAAAAGGAAAACTCATTGAAATCTGTAAATTGTAGTAGCACTTATCTTTAACATTTGGCTTGCATTTAATCAGAACAGCGACGAAAGATGGTATACATCGTGTATCGTTATTATGGGAGGTTTGTGTAAACATATTTGTAAAAATCGTTCCACAACAATTGTTCGTGAACAACATGACTGAATTTGTAAAGATCAGTGGCAAATGAAATAGGATGATGCGAAAAAGTAATTTGCACCAAATCATTTGCCACACCATCCTCTTCCATTTGGCACTGATCTTTCAAAATTCCATCCTGTTGTTGATAAGCGCGAAAAAATTCCACAGCCGAAAAAGTGCAGCCCTTCGATTTGAAAAATAATGAAAATATCTTTTGAGTCAGAAAATCTGCTAAACAATATTTGATTAAGCTTAAAGTTCAATCCGCAAAGAGTTACCTTATATTACGGAGAGCAGTAGACATCTTCTTTGGCTTCCTGTTTGGTTTATTGTGTTGGTGTATTAAAGACGTATATCCACCAGTTATTAGCCTCAGATTTGAAAAAAAACAGAAACAACGGTAGGCTGCACCATGGCTGCAAAGAAACACGGTTGCATAATATTGCCATCCGGTTCTTGCCTGGCCAAGCTATGCAAACAATATTTGGCAGCCCACTTCATTCAAATCTGAATTTAGATGGCAATCATCATAGCCTTGGTGGATGTTTGTTTTGATATGGAAAATTAGGATAAAAACTATAACTCTAACATTTTTTTAACCAATAGGTCAGTAAATGTTAAGGCATTAAAAAAAAAGATTCTGACCATAACAAAGAAAGACTATCGGCTATTTTTATTTTTTTTTGGTTTGCTGATATGAAAATATATACATAATAATTAAAAGAAACAGGAATAAAAGCGATGGTTTTAAAGATGATATGAAAAATGGAATGTCGTATGTATTTAACTATAACAGCAACCACAAATGATGTACATCGCTTGTCAATATTAGCAAATGAAAATCACCTGGCATTTTTTATTTGCTCATACTAATATTTTATGCTCTGTATCTCTGACGTTAAGCTTGTTTATACATGCTTATACCTGCAATGCGACAAAAGGTCCTGGTCAACAATACGATTTAATTCAAAAAAGATAGATGGGAAACAAAAGAGGATGGTGCGAAGAAGTAATTTGCACCAAATCACTTATCACAGGATTCTCTTTTGTTTCCCATCTATCTTTTTGAATTGTATCCTATTCATGACCAACACCTTTGGTGGAGTTGCAGGTACAAACATGCAAAAAAAAAACTTATCATCACAGATACAGAGCATCAAATGTTAGTATTAGCAAATAAAAAATACCAGCTGATTTTCAATTGCTAATATTGGCATGCGATGTACAACATTTGTCGTTGCTATTATGGTTGAATGCATATGACTTTGTTAGTATTAAATTCTTTTCTAAAACGATTGTCTAATATGTTCAATGAAAACTATAAATAAAAAAGGCAGTTATTAGGCTCAGATTTTGTAATCAAACATGCTGAAAAAGATGTATGATCAACCATCGGTGTTAGCAAAAACGGTTGCACAATAATGCCATCCAGTCATTGATATGCGAACCGGTGATCATAATCTTTCAATACTGAATCTGTTAGTTTTAGAAAATATGGTAGAATCATCATAGCCTTAGCCAAAGTGAAATAATGTTTATTATATCTATTATACATTTATGGCGCGACCCATCCAATGTTTATTACACTAATATTGTAAAATTGGAACATGGGTGAGTCAGTTTGAATGAGCAAGAGTTCCAACCATAGTTCTGAAACTCAAATACCTGTGCATATATTTTGGACTTTGCAGCGAATGCAATCGTAGAAAACAAACACGGCTGCATAATTATGCCACCTAATGTTTGTCACAGCAACTGGTATTAGCGTCATATTTTTAAACCAAACAGCCTGAAAAACAGTGTCAATGTAAACTGGTTAAAAAGGTTCAAATTCTGGCACGGCCACAAACAAACCCATCTGCATAATAGCAAATAAGTTATTACACCAGCCGATTCTTGGTCTGCCTACCTACGGATGTAAGGTTGAATGACGAACATTAGCTGACTAAAAAAAAACGGCAGTTGATCATCATAAGGCATTAATATTTTCGACCAAAACAAAATTGTCATATCCGCATACTAAATATTTTTTTAACGCAAACCATCAGTTATCTCAGCTATAAATTTTGTTAGATACGTATTCACCATGGTTGCAAGCACAACTCAAAAGTGTGCTGCCATCCGATTGTGTGAAACGACATCTACACCAAATCACCAAAATGAATAAGCCAGAGCAAAAAAACAAAAACACAACTCAAAAGTGCGCTGCCATTCGATTAAGTGAAACGATATCCACACCAAATCACCCCAATCAATAAGGCAAACCAAATAATGAAAATAGATCAACATGTTTCATTGGCTATCATAATTGCAAAACAAAAGCCACAACACTGAAAGAACACTGTCACATAAAAATATTTACGACACAAAATATCCTCTTATGGCCAATATCATTTCAGAGAAAAATTTTTACTTCCAACACAACAACAAAAAGCCGGGCAAACCAAATTCAGAGAACAACCACGATGCATAAATAGCCTCAAACCAAAAAAAATAACAATAATGAGAAAAATAATATTAATGATCAAATACAACAGTAACACAGAGAAAGCAACATCAACAATTAACTATAGTATGCAGCAGCAGCAACATTGTCATCACAACAGCAGTTGAAACCAAGGAATATTCAAAGGAAGAAGTCTAAATGAAGATAAAAAAGTCAGCTCACCAAGCAACATCAGTCTTTTGTAAATATAGGAACGTTTAGCAGCAGCTGGTAGCAGACAATATGGATCCAAACATGTTTGCGGACCACCTACACAAACATGCCTGGAAACCACTAACGAAATAGCAGTCTTGCAAAAAGAGGTCGAAACTTCATCAGGGTTGCATAGAAACCTGGTTGCATGATAGCAAATGGTCTATCATGCCATCCAGTTCTTGCCCTCGCAAGATAATGTTCAGACCTCCAAAGACCAACAACTGTAATCTGACAAAAAAAAAAAAAAAAAAAAAAAAAAAAAAGGAAAAAAAATTAAATAAAGCACAACCTGTGTAATAAAACAACAATAACACAGCACAAAACGTGAAGCAACAAATCAACAAATAACGCCACAGGAAAACCAAAACAGCTAACAAAAAAAGGAACGCTCCAACACAGTTAAATACGACAACAAATAAAGAATTATTGCAAAAAAAAAAACACAACCTAAAGTTTCAATAACACCTTATAACTAATCATTACCAGAAACAAACACATTTTCAAAAACCAATTCGCAAACACATCAAAGCGTATAAAATAGCAAACAAATATCGTAACACAACCGATTATGCTAACAACCGAACGATAACAAATAATACCCAGAAAAAGTTTAAACATCAACTGACGAAATTAACAACAACAACAACCAAAAAAGCCATTGCCAATCCTACACCAGATCCAAAAGTTTGGATATAACCAAACCACTAATTGTAGATACAACAGGTCTATAATTGTAACACCCCCGTTTTCGATATTCGCATCAGAAATATAAGTTGGGGTGCTACCTCACGGTTCACAGTCATGATAATAGAAAACGACTCGAAAAGAGACGTTTTAAATAATTTGTTATCATTCATTTATTAAAATCAGAGTTTACATGTAGAGGTCCCAGCAGGAGGTTTTGAAATACGTTATAGATGATATATTATTCATTTGAATGATAACAAAACGAAAACTCTTTTAAAAGAAAGTCCACCGCCACTCCGTGCCAAATCGTACTTCAAGTTACCTGAGATAAACATGCTTAAAAAGTAAACACAAAAGTTGAGTGAATCCATAGCGTTTAACGTTAAATCAGTTTGAACACAAGCCAGATAGAAAGTAAATCGGTTATATCGCAGTTCATTATATTGCTCTAAGCCTCATGACACGCAAAACGTTAACACGATGGACATCATAGTTATAAGCTATGACGTAAATCACTACATAATTAAACGTAGCAATTATGCCCTCGAGTAGGAGTCTGCCTGAACTCTTTATTAAACGTTTTCAAATAAAATGCATTGGGTCACTTGTCCAGCAACACAAAGGGGTTGTCAACCCAATAGATCTATTCATTATATTCGCGCTCACCCGAAAGTGATTAATGGTTCATGATAGAGGGTCTTTAAATAGGCAACAGTTAAACTTATGCAATATAAATCAGGAAAGCATACAGGAAAAATACTTGTGTTCGGTTTAGTAGCATGTATCTCCCCACAAGTTTTAGAAAAACGTATATAAAAAGTGGGACTATGAACTCACCTGATCAGTCTGGATGGAAAACAAATGAAAGAAAGTTGATAAACGTCTCCGGACAAAGAACCTGGGTTGTTATGCCAATATTTAGTAATCATTTCTAATGATTATAGTTTATTCCATTTCGTTCTGTTTTGTTGTTTGGTTGATGGTTAAATGTTTTAATTGAGCCAATATGTAGTTTCAAAAGTAAGATTTTATCTTATCTTTTATCTGTAAGTTTCGGTTTGGTTTGTTAGTTAATAAACACATTATGTTAATATTAGTTCGGAAAATAAAATAGAAAGGATGAAAATAATAGTTACGAAAAGTTACGTTTTAATCCCTAAGGTTTGGTCAAATGACAGTTTATACCCTGGACTTTTGGAAAATGACAGTTTCTACCCTTAAGTTTCAAAAATGACATTTTCTATCCTGTTTATTTGTTAATGACAGAAAATACTCTTGATAATATTTATTTACAAAATAATCCCTAAAACTTAAATTTTATAAAAAACTTACTTATGAAATATAGGACTTGGCTAGAGCTTTGGACGCGAAGAACTTGATGTGTACTAGATGATTTTACGTGTTCTTGGTTTCTAATAAAAGTCACCTAGGTCGACTTTGAAATAAACTAACTTTCATTATTTCTGAATATCATTTGATAACAAATATAAGTACTTAAAGTCGATCGGGTGAAAGTGTATCTAAGAAAATCTGGGAAATTGTTTTATGGACTAGCGATAGACCAACTTTGAAGTTGAATAACTTTTAACTCGATCAACTATTGTGAGTGATTTTTCCTTCCAAAATTAATTCACTATGTGAACTGTTATATGCCAAAAATTCAGGATTTATAGAGATTCAATAGTGGTCAAAAATTTGGTTGAAACTTAGTAGATGGGTCGACTAAATAGAAAAATAATAACTGGTAATATAAATTTTATACCAACGGTTTTGGACTGACTTCAAGACTCGATATCTTTTTGAAAAACAAATCATTTTCTGCGATTCTTCTTCCTAATTAAAGTTTGCCAAGTAAACTTCATATGTACCAAAGACCAGATTTTATCTTGGTTCCTAGGGGGTCGATCTATAGGTTGGAAGTTGGGTGCCTGGTCGAATAAAACAGAAAACATGATAACTAGTTTTTTACTTTCTATTATTAGCGATAAAGGGTGATTTTTAGAGCTCAATATCTTAACGAAAACTTGACCATTTTCAATGGTTCTTGTTCCTATATTTAGTTTGTTGGGTGAACTTAATATATACTGAAAACCAGAAATTAATAAGGTTGTTTGGGTGTCGGTTTATGGGACCAAAGTAGGGCTGTGGAGGTGATATTTGGTCGACCTAGAATACAGAAAGTTACCCGATAAGATTTTAGGGTTTTTAGGGTTCATGATTAGGGTTTTTAGACATGGTACGTTTATTTTAGATGTATATTAACATGTTTATCATATTAATGATTTGTTTAGGCAAATATTCGAAAACCTAGGGTGCGTTTGATTACTGAGTTCGAACAGAATAAAACAAAGAAATGAAAACCTAGGTTTTTAGTTATGTTTATAATTACTGGTTATGTTTTAATGCTTTTAAGAGTAAATAACAGAAGTAAAACGATAGAAGTTAGTAATGGTTGTTGCTCGCTAGGTTTTGGGATATTCGAATGGTTTGGTTTCTTGAGCTCGATGGATTTCCTCTTCTGGACTTCCTAGAATATGACTTAAGAGTGTATGTTGAGGCTGTGATTATGACAGGAGTGGGTGGGGTTTGTTGTAGTACTTGGTTCGATTTGGGTGTGAAATGAGAAGGAGATTGTGTAGCTATTTATAGAAGTGAGAAATTAGGGTTTTGTTTACTTAATGAAGGGGACATGATAAGGGAGCAAGGGCTGACAGAAAATGGAAGGTATGCCACTTGGATAGGAGGAGGAGGAGGGATGAAGGAGAGTGATGTGGCCGAATGGTGTCCATGGTTTCTATCTACCAATGAGGTTCATCCTTGAAGAAGAAGGTGTACAAGTGGAACAATTTTCAGAAGTGAATAGAGAGGCTAGGTTCAATGTTTCCTTAAGGTGAAATTCGGTTTGGTTGTGTAGTTAGGATCGAACAGGTTTTTAGTGAGGGAGTCGAATAGGGCTTTAAAGGGTAGTACAATGGGTTTAGTG
This sequence comes from Artemisia tridentata subsp. tridentata, assembly GCA_021014915.2. Lineage (NCBI taxonomy): Eukaryota > Viridiplantae > Streptophyta > Magnoliopsida > Asterales > Asteraceae > Artemisia > Artemisia tridentata. Next base: position 354,686,488 of record CP139507.1, on the reverse strand, counting down.
AGTTGTATTGAGGGTTTTGGGGAAGGGTTGATCTAGTTAGTTTATGTATTAAGATATCTTGGAAAATATTTAGGATTATTTGATTTTAGATAATTCGAATTTTGGGTAAAATAAAGAGGAAAATGCATTAGGCTTAAGAGGGTTATAATATATGCTTAATAGACTTGTATATTAATGTAGGATTTGTGAAAAATATAGGTTTAATGATTTAACAAGTTATAAAAATTAATTGTTAATTTTTATCATGTTTAAAAGTGACTAAATGGAATTTATAGTTTTTGTGCATTAGGCACTTGTACTTTGGGCTAAAAGACTTGTAAATATATTTAAGAAGTTTAGAAAATATAATTTATAAAAGTTATGCATAAATAGTTTGTACTTTGTGCTTTAAAAATAATATAAATGAGATTTTAAATAAAGGTTTTGCAAATAAATGATTTTATGCAGAAATGACTTGTACTCTAGCTTAAATAATTTGTAAACTTAATATTTTGTAAAAATATTCTAGAAATAAATTAGGGTTTGTGAAATGAATACATAAAATCACAGTTATGTGAATTTAGGGTTTTACCGGGAACAAAATAGAATTATGGTTTTTGGTGCTTTAATAACTTGTACATTAACTCAGATATGTTGTACTTTTATATTCTGAGGTTTAGTTGTTCATATTTGGTGTTGTGGTAAATTTTAGGGTTTCCTAGAAACTCTATATAGATAATGAATGTTTTGTTGGTACGTTCGTTAAGGATTTATCGTAAAATGGTAAATGGTGTTTTGTAATATTTTCATATAAATATGTTTATGAAATAAACATTAGATTCGTTAGGTTGGTTTGTGTGGGAGCACGTTTATCAGCGATGTGAGTTACGTCACATAAGATAGGAGATAAAAAAAAATTATACGTAGAAAAGGATAAATATTCTGAGTGCTAGCTTATCTTAAAGTGGGATTTTTCACAGTGGTTACAGTCACCCCCCGTTAAGGGAATCTCGTCCCGAGATTCAGTCTATGTTGGTCGAGATGTGAGGGAAAAGGTTTGAGTATCCTATCCGCATTCGATTCTGTTATCTTAGAGGCGATGGGTAGTATTTGTAGACCTCTAAAATGAAATTAGTATGAACAATTTGTTTTGTCTTAAAATTTTATTTTTAAGTGACAATTGTTATTTGAAAATCTGAAAGGTTAACTGTTCCACTTATGACATGATTCTTCCTAAATTATACATAGTTGGCCAGGCTATGCATAACTAAGGACCGAATGATGTGATATTTGGTCCAGGTATGGTGATACTTATTTTTCTTCAAAAGTTTTAGATGGTGTTCAACGTTTTGTTTTTGTAGAATAACAACATAATTATTTTTCACAACAATAAGAAAATTATTGTTCATACTACAGTGATAAGTCAGGGATTTCTAGGGTTCGAGTGGAATTCTTACGGAATAGTCAAAACTAATGTTAACCGAATTTCTAATGAGATGACAGTGTAGTGACTATGAATAGGTCAGATAAAATAGAAACGTAGATTGTGATTATTAGTGAAACATTACAAGATAAAGACTTCATACGGTAGAAAGGATAGTTGTTACACCATCGCAACTAAGGTAGAGTACAATAGGAAATAGGTTTAGGATGTTTTACGATACGATTTATTTAGCTATAACAGGAATTTCTCTTTTGTTGAAGTAGGGATGTCATTCCTTGACATTGGCGGAATCTTAACAAGTTCTCATTTCTCTGCACTACTCTTGGTTTGGCTGTGCGTTCCCATCCCCTAGCACATACGCTCTTCCGCGGGCACCGTTGTTCTGGTCGTCTTTTGACTTCGGGCACCGGCTCTTGAAATGCCCCTTTTCACCGCATCCGAAGCAAGTTACGGTTACTAGCTGTAGGTTGGCTCCTGTTGCTCTAGAGTCTTTGGTCTGATGTCCAATCCTCTGACACCTTGCACACTTAACAGTGCATGGTCCATAGTGGTGCAAAAGGCATTGACTACATGATGGTTTTCTTCCAACATAACCACTCCTCTCAGCAGGTGTGGCGGTATAGGCTTTAGCAGTCTCCTGTCGGTGATTCTATTGATGGTGGTTACGGTTGTGCTGGTAGTTGTTGTGGTGATGGGTAGTCCTTCTATCATCAAGCTTTCACTTGTGATCATCATTTCCTTGAATGGAACTTTGCTTAATTTCGCGATCCATTAACTGTTGAGCTATAGTAATCGCCTCTTCCAATGAATGAGGCTTTGACGCAATCACATTTCCCTCAATGTTTCGAGGTAGTCCTTCCGTATATTTCTCCAACATCTTCTCCAGATTAGGCACAATAGTTGGACATAGGAGAGCAAGCTCCTGAAACCTCCTGTTGTATGCCTTGAGATCCGTTCCTTTCACATCCAGTTGGTGGAACTCATCCTCCAGCTTCTTAATTTCAGTACGGGGGCAGTACTTCTTCAACATCTTCTTCTTGAGATCTTCCCAAGTCAGTTGGTGAGCTGCTTCAACACCCATAGTCTGGGTAGTCGAAGTCCACCAAGACAGGGCTTCATCCAATAAAGTTCCCGTAGCAAAAGCAACTTTGCAGTCATTGGTACACCCACATCTCACAAAGACTATTTTCGTACGTTCAAACCAATGAGCTAATTCAGTAGCTCCTTCTGTTCCCTTAAAGAAAGTTAGTTTACAGTTCATGAAGTCTTTGTAGGTGCACTTGCGAGCATTTGCTGGCTCGCTTTCTCCATTGGGTCGGCTAGTGCTTCCAGTACGAGCAAATTCTGCTGCTTGACTCTCTAATGCTGCAGCAACACTGTCTGCGACAAGCTTTCGGATAGCAGCTTGGGACATGGGTGGCTCGGGGGAAGTGCGAGGCATATTTCTATTAAAACCACAATAAAACATACGTTTATATTTTGTACATGTTAGATTATCAAAATAAAACTTATGATAATCATAAGGTCACAACATGTCCAAATATTATCATACGCGTAGGTAGGATGATCATCACTGGTCCACGTCAACCGATACCATACACAGCAAAATACAACAAAATCAAAACCACATATAGTCATAAATAACTTGCTAATTTGTTATATATAACAAAATTAGTACAAGCGTCGTATTTATGCTACATATCTCATGGTCAAGATATAGTACAAAAGCTGGTAGATATAAATCTGATTTTAGTGGCTACCAGAAACTCTTCCGAGTCAACCTTTCAGTTTGACGATCATGCTGACAAGGATTTATTCTTAATATTTATCTTGCATGTCTCCCACTATTTTTTTTTCCAAAATAGTGATCTTCGTCTGAACGGTCGTCACTTCTTCATTTTTTTTTCATTATCTCTTCTAACATCTTCAATTCGTCATAGGTATTTCTCGTCTCAGCTGCTCATGACGGTTCTCAGTCTTCTCACGATTCTCGTCCATCTTCTGCTTCATGGTCTCTGAATTCTTCAACTCTATATTTTATACCCTTGATGCATTCTTGAGACAGTTTGTCGGGATGACCTAAGCAGTCTTATTATGTTCTTCTTGCCATTCTAATCACGTCAGCAGGGTGGAAATAGTCGGTTGTCGTTCCTGTGTCGGTTGCGAGCTTTTACTCATCTCAAAAACTCGCGGTGGAATTAGGAAAGTCGGGAATAGGTAATCGGGGTAAAGTATGATATCGGACGATAATGGTCCTAATTTCTTCTCTAAGTTCGAATGGGACAGATGGGGGATAGAAACTTATAGATGATAGTGGAGGCGGAGGTAAAGATGTAGGAATCTGACGATATATATGTAGGAAAGTGGACGTGGTAGAGGTGACGGGGATGTAGATAATATCATGATGTCCGGTACTGTCGTGATATTTTTCAATATCCGAGTCCGACATAAGAGGAATAGAATGGGTAAGGAAAGGCAGGGTTCTGTAACCACCCGGTAATTATAAACATCTTACTATGCAGCTAAATAATTAGAACTAAACATATAATAGTAACGTTTCAGTGGCGTTGTGGCACGGAGGACTTTTTGGTTTAGTTTTTGTGAAAAGCGGTTATAGTCCAATGTTTGAAAACATTTGGTTCTCTATAACCATGAGCTCTGATACCACTCTGTAACACCCCCATTTTCGATATTCGCAGTGGAAATATAAGTTGGGGTGCTACCTCACGGTTCACAGTCATGATAATAGAACATGACTCGAAAAGAGACGTTTTAAATAATTTTTTGTCATTCATTTATTAAAATCAGAGTTTACATGTAGAGGTCCCAGCAGGAGGTTTCGAAATACGTTATAGATGATATACTATTCATTTGAATGATAATAAAACGGATACTCTTTTAAAAGAAAGTCCACCGCCACTCCGTGCCAAATCGTACTTCAAGTTACCTGAGATAAACATGCTTAAAAAGTAAACACAAAAGTTGAGTGAATCCATAGCGTTTAACGTTAAATCAGTTTGAACACAAGCCAGATAGAAAGTAAATCGGTTATATCGCAGTTCATTATATTGCTCTAAGCCTTATGACACGCAAAACGTTAACACGATGGACATCATAGTTATAAGCTATGACGTAAATTACTACATAATTAAATGTAGCAATTATGCCCTCGAGTAGGAGTCTGCCCGAACTCTTTATTAAACATTTTCAAATAAAATGCATTGGGTCACTTGTCCAGCAACACAAAGGGGTTGTCAACCCAATAGATCTATTCATTATATTCGCGCTCACCCGAAAGTGATTAATGGTTCATGATAGAGGGTCTTTAAATAGGCAACAGTTAAACTTATGCAATATAAATCAGGAAAGCATACAGGAAAAATACTTGTGTTCGGTTTAGTAGCATGTATCTCCCCACAAGTTTTAGAAAAACGTATATAAAAAGTGGGATTATGAACTCACCTGATCAGTCTGGATGGAAAACAAATGAAAGAAAGTTGATAAATGTCTCCGGACAAAGAACCTGGGTTGTTATGCCAATATTTAGTAATCATTTCTAATGACTATAGTTTATTCCATTTCGTTCTGTTTTGTTGTTTGGTTGATGGTTAAATGTTTTAATTGAGCCAATATGTAGTTTCAAAAGTAAGATTTTATCTTATCTTTTATCTGTAAGTTTCGGTTTGGTTTGTTAGTTAATAAACACATTATGTTAATATTAGTTCGGAAAATAAAATAGAAAGGATGAAAATAATAGTTACGAAAAGTTACGTTTTAATCCCTAAGGTTTGGTCAAATGACAGTTTATACCCTGGACTTTTGGAAAATGACAGTTTCTACCCTTAAGTTTCAAAAATGACATTTTCTATCCTGTTTATTTGTTAATGACAGAAAATACTCTTGATAATATTTATTTACAAAATAATCCCTAAAACTTAAATTTTATAAAAATCTTACTTATGAAATATAGGACTTGGCTAGAGCTTTGGACGCGAAGAACTTGATGTGTACTAGATGATTTTACGTGTTCTTGGTTTCTAATAAAAGTCACCTAGGTCGACTTTGAAATAAACTAACTTTCGTTATTTCTGAAAATCATTTGATAACAAATATAAGTACTTAAAGTCGATCGGGTGAAAGTGTATCTAAGAAAATCTGCGAAATTATTTTATGGACTAGCGATAGACCAACTTTGAAGTTGAATAACTTTTAACTCGATCAACTATTGTGAGTGATTTTTCCGTCCAAAATTAATTCACTATGTGAACTGTTATATGCCAAAAATTCAGGATTTATAGAGATTCAATAGTGGTCGAAAATTTGGTTGAAACTTAGTAGATGGGTCGACTAAATAGAAAAATAATAACTGGTAATATAAATTTTATACCAACGGTTTTGGACTGACTTCAAGACACGATATCTTTTTGAAAAACAAATCATTTTCTACGATTCTTCTTCCTAATTAAAGTTTGCCAAGTAAACTTCATATGTACCAAAGACCAGATTTTATCTTGGTTCCTAGGGGGTCGATCTATAGGTTGGAAGTTGGGTGCCTGGTCGAATAAAATAGAAAACATGATAACTAGTTTTTAACTTTCTATTATTAGCGATAAAGGGTGATTTTTAGAGCTCAATATCTTAACGAAAACTTGACCATTTTCAATGGTTCTTGTTCCTATATTTAGTTTGTTGGGTGAACTTAATATATACTGAAAACCAGAAATTAATAAGGTTGTTTGGGTGTCGGTTTATGGGACCAAAGTAGGGCTGTGCAGGTGATATTTGGTCGACCTAGAATACAGAAAGTTACCCGATAAGATTTTAGGGTTTTTGGGGCTCATGATTAGGGTTTTTAGACATGGTACGTTTATTTTAGATGTATATTAACATGTTTATCATATTAATGATTTGTTTAGGCAAATATTCGAAAACCTAGGGTGCGTTTGATTACTGAGTTCGAACAGAATAAAACAAAGAAATGAAAACCTAGGGTTTTTAGTTATGTTTATTATTAATGGTTATGTTTTAATGCTTTTAAGAGTAAATAACAGAAGTAAAACTGAATTAGAAAGGATTAGTAATACTTACTTAGGTTGTTGCTCGCTAGGGTTTTGGGATATTCGAATGGTTTGGTTTCTTGAGCTCGATGGATTTCCTCTTCTGGACTTCCTAGTTCGATTTGGGTGTGAAATGAGAAGGAGATTGTGTAGCTATTTATAGAAGTGAGAAATTAGGGTTTTGTTTACTTAATGAAGGGGACATGATAAGGGAGCAAGGGCTGACAGAAAATGGAAGGTATGCCACTTGGATAGGAGGAGGAGGAGGGATGAAGGAGAGTGATGTGGCCGAATGGTGTCCATGGTTTCTATCTACCAATGAGGTTCATCCTTGAAGAAGAAGGTGTACAAGTGGAACAATTTTCAGAAGTGAATAGAGAGGCTAGGTTCAATGTTTCCTTAAGGTGAAATTCGGTTTGGTTGTGTAGTTAGGATCGAACTGGTTTTTAGTGAGGGAGTCGAATAGGGATTTAAAGGGTAGTACAATGGGTTTAGTGAGTTGTATTGAGGGTTTTGGGGGAGGGTTGATCTAGTTAGTTTATGTATTTAGATATCTAGGAAAATATTTAGGATTATTTGATTTTAGATAATTCGAATTTTGGGTAAAATAAAGAGGAAAATGCATTAGGCTTAAGAGGGTTGTAATATATGCTTAATAGACTTGTATATTAATGTAGGATTTGAGAAAAATATAGGTTTAATGATTTAACAAGTTATAAAAATTAATTGTTAATTTTTATCATGTTTAAAAGTGACTAAATGGAATTTATAGTTTTCGTGCATTAGGCACTTGTACTTTGGGCTAAAAGACTTGTAAATATATTTAAGAAGTTTAGAAAATATAATTTATAAAAGTTATGCATAAATAGTTTGTACTTTGTGCTTTAAAAATAATATAAATGAGATTTTAAATAAAGGTTTTGCAAATAAATGATTTTATGCAGAAATGACTTGTACTCTAGCTTAAATAATTTGTAAACTTAATATTTTGTAAAAATATTCTAGAAATAAATTAGGGTTTGTGAAATGAATACATAAAATCACAGTTATGTGAATTTAGGGTTTTACCGGGAACAAAATAGAATTATGGTTTATGGTGCTTTAATAACTTGTACATTAACTCAGATATGTTGTACTTTTATATTCTGAGGTTTAGTTGTTCATATTTGGTGTTGTGGTAAATTTTAGGGTTTCCTAGAAACTCTATATAGATAATGAATGTTTTGTTGGTACGTTCGTTAAGGATTTATCGTAAAATGGTAAATGGTGTTTTGTAATATTTTCATATAAATATGTTTATGAAATAAACATTAGATTCGTTAGGTTGGTCTGTGTGGGAGCACGTTTATCAGGGATGTGAGTTACGTCACATAAGATAGGAGATAAAAAAAAAAATATACGTAGAAAAGGATAAATATTCTGAGTGCTAGCTTATCTTAAAGTGGGATTTTTCATAGTGGTTACAATAATTAACAACAACAACGCAAACAACCAACCATAATAAAAAACAGAACCTACAATGAATGACTGTATGCAGCAAAAGGTTAAACATCAACTGATGAAATTAACAACAACAACAACAACAAAAAAGCCAAACAACCAGATCTATAATGAGTTCGATCACAAAAGCTATTGGCAAACCTAAACCACATCCAAAAGTGTGGATATAACCAAACCACTAACTGTAGATACAACAACTCTATAATCAACAACAACAACACAAACAACCAAACATAACAAAAAAACAGAAATCAAAGCACCCGTTTTTTCTTTTTATCGGAAACAAAAAGCAGAACAGCTAAATTAGATCCAAAATTAGATCCAAAAGTGTGGTTATAAGCAACCTAATAACTGTAGCAAAAACAAATGGCCTAAAAAGAACCACACATTTAAAAAATTAATAAACACACTATTCATACCACTGTAGTTCCCCTCACAAATCCCTGTAGCTGGAAAATAACCCACAAAGTCGGATCGGAAAATGAAAAATAACCGTCGGGTAAAGGTATCGGAATGAACGATTCCGGATCTCAAGGAAAAGAAGGGTATGTGAGTGAAGGTCAACAGTTGGATGACCTAACAGCAACCCAATGCATAACCCAAATCCGGGCTAAAGCGGGTAGCAAAAGCTTTCCGGGCGGGTCGCGCCATAAATGTATAATAGGTATAATGTTATGAAGCAAGTGCTTTGCACTTTGTTTTCTTGGTTTTGGACTAACAATTGCAGGTATGGAGATTAAGCACAAAGGATTTACAAGTGTATTGTGTGAGCAAAAGTTGGTGGCTCAAGTTGCTGACATAATAGGTCAATGATGGACAGAGTTTGGGAATTCTTTAACAAAGGTATATACCTAAGTTAATCAGACAGTAACTGACTTAACTCACTTTCGATCATTTTATACTTTTATTAGTATAATGAGTTAGTCTAAGGACATCTGATAGTAAGAACAGCGAGCAAACATGAATCTAACACTTGTGTTAGATGTAACAACTGCCACGAGCTAGAAACCCTATCAAGAAAGCTCTTTGAATGAGTTTATTTGTACACAGGTATTTATTTATAGCTGAAAACATTGGTTCTTACACAACCAGAGGTTGCTTTAAACCGAAATCTTGATTTAGCGTCTGTCTTTACACTTAATCCCTTCAAAAATGTTGTTAGCAGTATGGTTTTTCATTAAAATCAAGTTCATACTGCTGAGTCAAATTTTTTTAAAAAGTTTGTACTGCTAGTCTTAAAATTAGTATTGGTAGGCTTAGTTTGTACTGCTGAATAGACGTTAGTACTGGTGCGAAATAACAGCTTTTTGAAACTTGTCGTTGAAAGTCAATTGAGGTTTTTACTGCTCCAATTCCTTGTTTCCAGGGTTTTTCTATTTGGATATTTTAACTTTTATTTTATTATATTAACCTTATCTTAAATAAAAATTTAACTTTTTCTTCAAGTCGGTCCAATAGAAACCCTAACAAGCTTTTAATAATATCTTAATTCACTTTCTTCTTCTACTTTCTACCCTAAAATTTCACTATTCCCACCAGTCAAATCAATTTTTACTGAAACTAAAATGACAACTTTATCTTTTGCTGACAAACACAATCAAGTAGCTTATTTGGAAGAAGCAGAGGATGACACAACTTTTCATCAGATAGTGGATCTCTTAAATAACTCTTACATAAGGTATTATGTACTTTTAAATACCACTATCTATGTCACTCACATCAAACAGTTTTGGCAAACTGCTACTGTCAAAACCTTTGAAAATGGTGACAAAGAGATTATTGCTAAAGTGGATGGCAAATTCATCACTATTATTGAATCATCCCTCAGGAGGCATCTCCATCTGAGTGATGAAAATGGTATTAGTGCTATGCCAAACACAAAAATTTTTGAAAACTTATCCAGGATGGGGTACAACACTGATTCTCAAGCTTTAACTTTTCAAAAGAGTCATTTTGCCCCTCAATAGAGATTTTTCATTCACACCACCCTTCACTGCCTTAGCCCCAAGAAAACCTCATGGGAACAGTTCAGTAGTAATATTGCTACTGCTCTCATTTGCTTGGCTACTGATAGAATTTAAAATTTTTCGAAACTTATTTTTGAAGGTATGGTTAAAAATGTTGATAGTAAATCAAAAATTTTGATGTACCCAAGGTTCATGTCACACCCCCAAAATCGGGTCCAGCGGAAGCATACATGCCACTGGGGTGCAACTCAATTGGTATCACAACACAAGTGTAAAGAACGGTTTTCACATCAATCATTTAGAATATATTTGATAAGTCAAAAGTGTTAAATTTACATTATGAAAAGTGTTGCGGAAGTTGGCCCATAAAATAAGTTAAGCGGTCCCAAATGTTTTATCAGAGTCTTCTATGACCATGCCATGCCCTGCCAAAAGCCTCCAGTAGCGTGCTATAGCTTAGTTCCTGAAAATACATGCTAAAGTGTCAACACGAGGTTGGTGAGTTCATAGAGTTTGTTATAAATAAGTTGAAAAGCGTTTAGAGAAAGTTTCCACGGCATAGGCATTGTAAATCCACTCAGTTCCAAGCCCTGCCCATTCAAGACTTGCAACCTGTGTGTTTACAACCCAATGCTAACATAAAATGATTAGGATAGATGACTTGCATACCAATGCACAATGTAATAGATGTCTTGCATACCAATGCACAATAGAATAGATGACTTGCATACCAATGCAAAACGTATTAGATGTCTTGCATACCAATGCAAAGCGTATTAGATGTCTTGCATACCAATGCAAAGCGTATTTGATAAACGAGAAAAGTAATTTAAGCATGTATCTCCCCCAAAAGTTCAAAACGTATAAAAGTAGGGGCTATGAAAACTCACCTGATGCGATAGCAACAATACTAGTAGTGAATATGCTGGAATGAGGCTCGGTCTCTAACCGCGACCTAATGTGAATGATATGATCTAAGGTAAGCAAATGAAATGATTCTACTCATGCAATTACGTATGTTAACGATACCACTCGTTAGTTTTGAAAATAACGTTTATCGTCGAAAACTACATTTTTGACGTCTCGCTAAGTCATGAACTACTTTTCGTGTAAATATGTTGAAATGATACTCTAAGATCCTCGTTTGGTGTTCTATAGTCAAATATAATAGTTTCGTCGCAAAATAACTCTTTTTATAACTTGTGAAAAATGTGGCCAAACGGCCTCGCAAAACTAGCCGCAAAATATTGCACGTTAAGAGTTAGGAATAGAACTTGACGTTTTTGAAAACCTTGTAACATGATCTCTCAGCCGTCTCCTTTGGGTTTTGGTCATACGTGACTCGATCAACGGGAAAATAGCTCGCAACATGGTGACTTGAAAGAAAACTGTTTTACACTTGTAAAATATTTTGCTATTAGAAGCTGTCAAAAATAATAAGTTTCGCCAGGTTTTCAAACGTGCATATCTTGGTCGTTATAAGTCCGTTTTCTATGTTCTTTATATCCACGGAATCGTCCTAGCATGAACTAACATAATTTCAGTAGCTCGGCTCTCCTAGATCACGTCTAACGCTTCGTTTTGTCCCTTGAAGTTCGGCAAACAGCAAGCTTATTTTCAGAAAATAGTTTTTGTGTTGTCTAACTTTAAAACTTCGTATCTCCTTCGTTATAACTCGGTTTTTATCCATTCTTTCGGCCATAGTTTCGTCTCGGAATGTATTTTCTAAATCTTTGGTCCAAAGTTACACCCTAGCCCCTGAGTTTCCCACGTTTTGCAAAATGGGACAGCAACTATATATATTGTCAAAACTTGGTTTTCTTAGTTAATAACTTGTACAAAACTTAACCAAACTACTTCAAATCAACTCCACAAATACTCAATCCTACCATACACCTTCTCAAAGGGTCATGGGGTCCTAAACATTGCTAAAAATAATGGGCTTCATGAGGATGTTAATAAAACTAGTAGATCTAGTGTTTAGAGATAGTTTAAAAGAAAAGTGGTATCATAAACATAAGTAACTTGCATTTTAAACCAACATAACTTGAAAACTCATAACCACATGGATCAAATGAAAGGAAAACATGAAAAATAAATGTTTTTGAAGTTACTTACGATGTGATGAGATTGAAGAGATTTGGATGAAAAACCTTGAGGTTTTTATTGCAAAACCCTAACAAGGATCATATATGGAACTAATCTAACACTTGTTCTTGAAAAGTTTTGGATTCCTCCTTGGTTCTTGTGGTGTGCCGTGGGAATGAGGAGAGAAAGGAGGAGAGTGTGTGAAATTTTTAGTGAAAATGAGCTAGTTTAGGCATTATATAGGCCAAGGGCATTTTGGTAATTTCAACGAAAGGGTAAAATGGTAATTTCACTAGGTTTTTGAAATATCTAGATATTTTTGAGAAAATATCTAGATATTTTAGGTTGGATACTTATCTTGACTTACGGAGTGAGTTTTGGTCCCGTTAATTGCTAACTGTAAGTCGTAAAGTCACAAAACTTAAAACCGGGTATCCTAAAATTCCTAAATTCATGAAAATGTCACGGAAGGTGGAAAACATATATTTCTCTTGTTGGTAATGTTGTTTGGACATATCGGGATGCCTAAATGATGTTTAAACCTTAAAGTAAGTCTCGGACACGGTTTCGTGATTCTTGCAGAAATTATCCGACGAGTGCCAAAATCTCGGGTTATCATTAAAATAGTTTAACTTACGAGAATATGAAATAAAAATTTTGGAATGAATAGTGCCAGTGAATAGTAAAAATGAATAGTAACTCGTGAATAGTAAATTGTCGAGGTTCGAAAAAATGGCCTGGAATTACGAGTTGTGACAGTCTCCACCCGTTAGAGGAATTCAGTCCCTGAATTCAGCTCGCTCGTTCTACGTACGCACGTTCTCATGGTCGGGTTTGATGGGGGTAAACTTTCCCATGATCGAGCATAGCCTTCAAAAGACCTCTAGGTAACCGATTTTTACTTAATCCCACAACTCATCAAACAAGAACTGTCATGGGATTAGGCTAAATCGGTTTGAGGTTGTCGATTCAAATTTAATCTCACAACTCATCAAACAAGAACTGTCATGAGATTAAACTGAATCGGCTCGGGTAACAACTTGATTTCCAGTTTGATCCTCGCAACTCATCAAACAAGAACTGTCACTTAGATCAAACTAGGAACAAGTGGTTTGAAGGAGGTCTTTTGAAAATTTGGCTCGATTATGGAATTGCTTACACTGATCAAATCAATCCGGACATAATTCCATTATAACTACTCTCAGTATTGCAAAATTCATCTCTGAGTCGAACATAGGTAGTCAGGCTATGTCCCACTGTCCCGGGTCGAATATAGATGACTAGTCTATATTCCACCGAGGTTCAATGAATTTTGGAATACTCAGCTTAGTTATAATAATACTATGTCCTTCACATGTAAAGGGTGGTTCAAAAGTCTAAGGCAGGTGATCAGGCTTGAGTTCGAAAGATGAAACTACGTAAGGAAAAAGGTGTAACGCTGTGACGTGTATGATATGTATGCACCCTTATATGTAAGACAATCACAGTAATCAACGAGAATAAGTGAGTATAATCTATCTGGCAATAAGATACAAATCTCATTAAATATGCCAGCAACAAACCACAAGTGAGGCATCAGCTTGGCAGGCAGGCACGTGGCGGTCATAGGGTTAAGTTTTCGTAAAAGTAGCTATAGTTTAGGTTTTAAAATTACCCAATTCTCTATAGCCTAGGCTCTGATACCAATCTGTCACACCCCCAAAATCGGGTCCAGCGGAAGCATACATGCCACTGGGGTGCAACTCAATTGGTATCACAACACAAGTGTAAAGAACGGTTTTCACATCAATCATTTAGAATATATTTGATAAGTCAAAAGTGTTAAATTTACATTATGAAAAGTGGTGCGGAAGTTGGCCCATAAAATAAGTTAAGCGGTCCCAAATGTTTTATCAGAGTCTTCTATGACCATGCCATGCCCTGCCAAAAGCCTCCAGTAGCGTGCTATAGCTTAGTTCCTGAAAATACATGCTAAAGTGTCAACACGAGGTTGGTGAGTTCATAGAGTTTGTTATAAATAAGTTGAAAAGCGTTTAGAGAAAGTTTCCACGGCATAGGCATTGTAAATCCACTCAGTTCCAAGCCCTGCCCATTCAAGACTTGCAACCTGTGTGTTTACAACCCAATGCTAACATAAAATGATTAGGATAGATGACTTGCATACCAATGCACAATGTAATAGATGTCTTGCATACCAATGCACAATAGAATAGATGACTTGCATGCCAATGCAAAACGTATTAGATGTCTTGCATACCAATGCAAAGCGTATTAGATGTCTTGCATACCAATGCAAAGCGTATTAGATGTCTTGCATACCAATGCAAAGCGTATTTGATAAACGAGAAAAGTAATTTAAGCATGTATCTCCCCCAAAAGTTCAAAACGTATAAAAGTAAGGGCTATGAAAACTCACCTGATGCGATAGCAACAATACTAGTAGTGAATATGCTGGAATGAGGCTCGGTCTCTAACCGCGACCTAATGTGAATGATATGATCTAAGGTAAGAAAATGAAATAATTCTACTCATGCAATTACGTATGTTAACGATACCACTCGTTAGTTTTGAAAATAACGTTTATCGTCGAAAACTACATTTTTGACGTCTCGCTAAGTCATGAACTACTTTTCGTGTAAATATGTTGAAATGATACTCTAAGATCCTCGTTTGGTGTTCTATAGTCAAATATAATAGTTTCGTCGCAAAATAACTCTTTTTATAACTTGTGAAAAATGTGGCCAAACGGCCTCGCAAAACTAGCCGCAAAATATTGCACGTTAAGAGTTAGGAATAGAACTTGACGTTTTTGAAAACCTTGTAACATGATCTCTCAGCCGTCTCCTTTGGGTTTTGGTCATACGTGACTCGATCAACGGGAAAATAGCTCGCAACATGGTGACTTGAAAGAAAACTGTTTTACACTTGTAAAATATTTTGCTATTAGAAGCTGTCAAAAATAATAAGTTTCGCCAGGTTTTCAAACGTGCATATCTTGGTCGTTATAAGTCCGTTTTCTATGTTCTTTATATCCACGGAATCGTCCTAGCATGAACTAACATAATTTCAGTAGCTCGGCTCTCCTAGATCACGTCTAACGCTTCGTTTTGTCCCTTGAAGTTCGGCAAACAGCAAGCTTTATTTTCAGAAAATAGTTTTTGTGTTGTCTAACTTTAAAACTTCGTATCTCCTTCGTTATAACTCGGTTTTTATCCATTCTTTCGGCCATAGTTTCGTCTCGGAATGTATTTTCTAAATCTTTGGTCCAAAGTTACACCCTAGCCCCTGAGTTTCCCACGTTTTGCAAAATGGGACAGCAACTATATATATTGTCAAAACTTGGTTTTCTTAGTTAATAACTTGTACAAAACTTAACCAAACTACTTCAAATCAACTCCACAAATACTCAATCCTACCATACACCTTCTCAAAGGGTCATGGGGTCCTAAACATTGCTAAAAATAATGGGCTTCATGAGGATGTTAATAAAACTAGTAGATCTAGTGTTTAGAGATAGTTTAAAAGAAAAGTGGTATCATAAACATAAGTAACTTGCATTTTAAACCAACATAACTTGAAAACTCATAACCACATGGATCAAATGAAAGGAAAACATGAAAAATAAATGTTTTTGAAGTTACTTACGATGTGATGAGATTGAAGAGATTTGGATGAAAAACCTTGAGGTTTTTATTGCAAAACCCTAACAAGGATCATATATGGAACTAATCTAACACTTGTTCTTGAAAAGTTTTGGATTCCTCCTTGGTTCTTGTGGTGTGCCGTGGGAATGAGGAGAGAAAGGAGGAGAGTGTGTGAAATTTTTAGTGAAAATGAGCTAGTTTAGGCATTATATAGGCCAAGGGCATTTTGGTAATTTCAACGAAAGGGTAAAATGGTAATTTCACTAGGTTTTTGAAATATCTAGATATTTTTGAGAAAATATCTAGATATTTTAGGTTGGATACTTATCTTGACTTACGGAGTGAGTTTTGGTCCCGTTAATTGCTAACTGTAAGTCGTAAAGTCACAAAACTTAAAACCGGGTATCCTAAAATTCCTAAATTCATGAAAATGTCACGGAAGGTGGAAAACATATATTTCTCTTGTTGGTAATGTTGTTTGGACATATCGGGATGCCTAAATGATGTTTAAACCTTAAAGTAAGTCTCGGACACGGTTTCGTGATTCTTGCAGAAATTATCCGACGAGTGCCAAAATCTCGGGTTATCATTAAAATAGTTTAACTTACGAGAATATGAAATAAAAATTTTGGAATGAATAGTGCCAGTGAATAGTAAAAATGAATAGTAACTCGTGAATAGTAAATTGTCGAGGTTCGAAAAAATGGCCTGGAATTACGAGTTGTGACAGTTCATCCAATCTATTTTGAATAAACATCAACTGCTTCCACACAAAACAATTTATCCAACCCCAAAGTTTACTCAAAAACTCTTTAGCAATATGAAAATAGCTTCAAGAGGATATGGTGGGGAAGCAGTACCACTTTTTGATACTATGATACAAGCTCAGGGTGAAGGAGCAACAAGCCCAGTTGCCTCCCATCACACACCCACACCATCAGAAGACTCATCTTCACAAGCATCTTCATCAACACATAGGACTTTATCCAGACAGGACTCTGATGTACCTTAGCACAAAGTTCCTACTCCCACAAATGTAGCAGATGAGGCTGACTTTGTCAGTATGGAAAGGGCTATTTCTACTGTCTCTGGCTTAGAAGCTGAGCAGGATAGAAGTAACATCAATAAGACCCAATCCATGGCAACACCAGCAGTACCTAGTACTCCTGGTGGAATCCCTAGCCACATGGAAACTCAGGGTGGCTCAGAAACCCATCATATGATGGATTATGAGTCTATGCCCCATGATACACCTCTCCCTGAAGGTAGCACATCAGGAAGTGTTGAGGGCAGCAAGAAACTACAAGAATTGACGGATTTATGTACAAAATTGTCTGATAAGGTGAACTCCTTGGAAGCAGAACTCAAGAGTCACAAGAAGAATTTTGGACTTATCTACACAAAGTTGGTTCTAAAGGTGAAGAAATTAGAGACAACTGTCAAGCAACTTAAAGGAAAAAGGTCAGCAAAGATGGTGGTTTTGACAAGTTCTTCTTCTAGTTCATCCAAGGTTCCAAGTTCAGATGATGGTGAGGAATCTTCCAAACAGGGGAGGAAGATTGCCCAAATTGATCAAGATCCAGATGTTTCTTTGGTTCAAGAGGAGATGAGACTCAGGGGAGGCAAGCAGATCAGTTTGATGAAGGTATTGCTACTTTTGATGAAGGTACTGCCAGTGTCCAAGGTACTGCTAGTCTTCAGAGTTTGATTGCTGTTGGATATCAAGGTACTACCAGTGCAGTTTATTCAAGGAAACCAAGATTATCAAGGGCAGATAAGGGCAAAGCTATCATGATAGAGCAAGAAGATGGCTGGAGAATTACAAGCAGAAGAAAGATTAAAGTATACTCCAGAAGAACAAAATTCAGCTATTAATGACTTATTGGAGGAGATCAGAAAGAAGCAAAATAAAAAAAAAAGTTTACAAGAAAAAGGTTCCTTCAAAAAGTGAGCAGTTAAGGTTTATGAAGAATTTCTTAAAGCACCAGGATTACTAGAAGGAGAGTTACTTCAAAGGGATGTCTAATTAAAATATTGAAAAGGCATACTTTAAAGCTTATGCAAGAATTCAAAGGCATTTGAAAGACGATAGTGCAATCATTGAGACTGAGCCCAGTAAAGGTGTGAAAAGAGGAGCAGAATTATTGGAATCTGAAGAAGCTAAGAAGCAAAGAACTGAGGAAGAATGAGTTCAAGAAGAGCCAGTTGAGGAAGAATCAACTGAGAAGGAAGAGAAAACATTGACTGATGAAGAGATACACAGTATGATAGTGGTGGTTCCTGAATCTCTCAACATTGATCCACTCCAAGCCAAACATCCAATTATTGACTGGGAAGTGTATACTGATGGAAGGATCAAGGGGTGGAAGATCATCAGGGTAGGAGGAACGACTGAATTGTACAAATTCTTTGAGGACATGATTAGATCTTTTGACAGAGATGATTTAGATAAGTTGTGGAGTCTAGTGCAAGAAAGATTTAAAACCTCAGATCCTACATATGACAAAGATAAGGAATTATGGGTAGAGTTGAAAAGGTTGTATGAACCTGATGGAGGTGAAACTATTTGGAGGTTTCAAGCTCCAATTGCAGAGATTACATGGAAATTATTTGATACTTGTAGTGTTAACAGGATTTCTACCAAAGATGGATTGGAAATTTATATGTTGGTAGAAAAAGATTATCCTCTCAGAGCAGCAGTTTTATTGGCTATGATATCAACAACACTTAAGGTTGAAGAAGGTTCAGAGATGGCAGATGAATTGGTCAGAAAGATATTTTATCTTGCAGAACAAAGAAAAGCCCAAACTAAAAGATTGACTATGTATTGTTTGGAAGATCCTCGCATCCTCATTTAATTCAGAAGAAACTTGATGATTTGGGATAAATCACAAGTTTAGGGGAGGATTGTTAGGAATTAAATGTTTTGAAGTTAGTACTGCTGAAGAATACATTAACAGTACAAACTGCTAGTGTAAGAATGAAGACTGCTGAGATATAACTAACAGTACAAACTGCTAGGTTAGTACTGTTAGTATAACAAAAGGTACTGCTGGCATGTATAACCGCTTTTGGAGACATTGTAGGAGATAAGTATGGAATATATATTTTGTATATCTTATTTAGTTAGTATTATACGGTAGAATACTTATCTTGTAAAGGACTCCTTAAGTCTATAAAAGGAGATCCTAGGTTATACGATTATATATATCAGTCATAGAGTTTTGTTAAGATTCAAGGTCTTTGTAACCCTAGTGATAACTAGATCACTCGCATTATTTAAGCAATAATATTGAATTGTTTGGTGTTAATCTCATTGTGTTCATTGTCATACATACATTATTGTTCCATTAATCAAACCAATAATCTTCTAAGTGTGGTTAAGTAGATTCCGCATACTTAACTGCATACACTCAAAGTGTCTCAAACACGTTATAAAGGAGTAACATCCTAAGTGTTTCTTCAATCCTCTCATAAACTAAGGATGGATCAACGACTCGACCTTCATGAAACCGACAGGTTTCAAGATTAACATAGGCACGAATGTAACTACCGAGTGTTGTAGGTTCATGAGAGATTTCGAGAGTATAGGTGTCGGTTAGAAGATGATCAAAATCATACTCATGAGACATTTCGGGAGTATACGTGCTTTAAAGACACGTGCCTAGTGTGTGCCTATATGTAAACCATGTGGCGGTGCGGTAATCTTGAATCTAGAACTAAAAATAATGAGATTACCCAAACGTTCCTAACTTCACTCTTGCTCAAACGAATATGTCGATAAATACAGATTAGTTATGTAATTCGATCAATATTCGTGAGATCATGTATGCATGAGATAAACATTTTTAGTTTGTATCAACAATGCATGAAAAATGTTTGATGATCCTAGTTTCGTGAAATTTTTCAAAAATAATGGAATTGGGGTGTTTGGCGACTTCAATGTTATGGCGCCAAAAGTTTTAAGTTTGAAAGACATTAGTGTTAATGACTCCTAATCCTAATTACAAGTATCCTAGACATGATTCCTCTTAAACCTACTTAATCTAACAAGGTTTGAACCAAAATATGTGATCTAAGTGGGTTTATGCAAATCCTATGTTAAGGGAATCATGAAGGTTATACATTGTCTAATCCTAGTCCTAATTTCATAGAGACTCAATCAAAATTGAAAAACCCAAAGTCGATTTTATGCATAAGAACAAACCCTAGACTCAAATTATAAAGAAATTAAAGTTAGTTTACTTAAAATTGATGTGGTAGTGATTGATATTCTTTAAATGCAGTGCCTCGATCTTGATTGAGAAGAGTGTAATTGGATTTGGGTGTAGTATTCGGTTTTGACAGCACAAGGAAAGTATGTATTTTGTTTTGAATGAATATGCAGAGGGAAAGAGAAAGAAAAACGTGTCTATCAGACGCACGGTACCATGGTACCACTAATGTTTAGTGGTGTCGTGCCACTTTAGTGGAGCCGTGTACTTCTGAGACTAATTTTTGTTCCATTTTGATTTTTGACGAATTAATCTTACTTAATCAGTAAGACTTTTTGACGCGATAGGAGAGTTATACCTAATAAACTCTTTTAACGGAAACGACTACGCTAGACGACAAGAAATGACTTTAGTATTTTTGAGGAAATACATAGGTAGTCATTAGAGCGATATGAGGTATGACTTTAGATATTTCCAATGAAATAGATAGTCATAAACTCTTTCACGAGATGAATCCATTGGGATTTGAACGTTGAAGCTAGACGTGAAAGGATGACTTTGTTATTTCCAAGGAAATACGCAAATAGTCATTTGGAGGGATGTGAAGAATGACTTAATATTTCTAGTGAAATATTAGAAAGCCATGAGACGAGACATAAGAGATGACTTCGATATTTCCAGTGAAATATTCAAGTAGTCATACGAGGGATGTGAGGGATGACTTAATATTTCCAGTGAAATATTTAAAAAGTCATGAGACGAGACACAAGAAATGACTTCAATATTTCCAGTGAAATATTTAAAAAGTCATGAGATGAGATATGAGAGATGACTTCAATATTTCTAGTGAAATATTTAAGTAGTCATAAGAGGGATTTAAAGAACGTATTTGAACACGTGGGAATAGTGAAATTCACGGAATGTGTTCCATCATTCCTAGACCTAGACGAAGAAAGGTAGAGGATTCTTGTTTGAGGGGTTTGGTTAGGATATCGACGA
This sequence comes from Artemisia tridentata subsp. tridentata, assembly GCA_021014915.2. Taxonomy (NCBI): domain Eukaryota; kingdom Viridiplantae; phylum Streptophyta; class Magnoliopsida; order Asterales; family Asteraceae; genus Artemisia; species Artemisia tridentata. Next base: position 354,665,596 of record CP139507.1, on the reverse strand, counting down.
TATTGTCCTTTGAGGGAACCTTTTCAATAGAAATGTTTCCTCCTTGGGCATTATCGCGACGGAGGAGATGACATACTTCAATGTGCTTCGTACATGAGCATTCCACGGGGTTCTTGGTCAAGTTAATTTGCACCTCGGTTGTCGCACTTAATAGGAATGTCGTTGAGATGGATGTCGCAGTCGCTTAGAGCTTGTTTCATCCATAGTGCTTGTTGTAATGCCTTTCCGGCGCTTACGTATTCGGCTTCGGTCGTGGAGATAGCAAGAGTCGTTTGTTTCTTGGAGAACCAAGAAGTTTGACAACAACCCATGAAGGTACAAACAACACTCTTACTTTTTCGATCCACATTATCTCCCGCATTATCATAGTTGGTATAGACAATAGTTTCTACACCAATCCCCTTGAGATAGTACAATCCCCAAGTGTATAGTGCCTTTTATGCATCGAAAGATACATTTAACCGCTTCAAGGTAAGAAGTTTTGGGATCCTTCCTACAAGCGAGCACAAGGGCAGACACTAGACATGATATTGTGCCTACTTGCCGTTAGGTAGAGTAAACTACCTATCATGTCCCTAACCTAGCACTATTCGCGTACTCACCTTCATCGTCTCTTGTGAGATTCGTCTCCGCGGACATAGGCTTACTTATTTGTTTAAGATATTTCTAAATTAAATTTCTTTTATATATTTGAAGATAGTATCTTCTTAAATCGATGTATACCAAATATATATATATATATATATTGGTATACATCGATTTAAGAAGATACTATCTTCAAATAATGTTATATGGGGACAAGGGAAGAAACTTGATTCGCTCATCATGCTTATCTCAAACTTGTCACGCATGATCTTTGAACGATCATTGTACATTTCTGGACAAGTTGAGTCTAATATAATTGTCATCGACAAATATTTGAGCAATGATGGGATGTGAATTTCGTTTCTTTGTGAAAAGCGCGTTGTTAACCATTTTCATGGTATATTCATGTTTATGTAAGAGATCCTTTAATATGTCGTACCAAGCTTAGGAGGCTTGTTTAAGATTATAAGTGCTTTCTTGAGTTTATAAACATGATATGGTTTTTATGGATCAACAAGTCCTGGAGGTTGTATTACATATACCTCCTTGTTGACAAAACCATTTGGGGATTCACTTTTCACGTCCATTATGTTAGTGCTTACAAAGTTAGATTCTAAGAACACTACATGCTCAATATATCTAATAGTAAGGGGGTTTTGAGAAAGCGTACCTTAGCCTAAGGTGTTGCCTTTTAAACTAGGAGACGTGACTACCTTTGTTGTAAGCTAAGTAAGATGAAACAAGACTTGATTTTCCGTGATGAGATTAGTGCAATCACTAATCATACTCTATTCGTCGGACTCCAAGTCGATTCACAACCATATCTATCTAGCAAGACAGAAGCTCAAACATTTGGTCCCCAATATCTCATGGGTCCAAATTTGTTAGTGTTAAACATCCCATGCATTTGTTGCATTTGGTTAGGATGTTGGAATGGAGGACAAATTTCCCATGGTAAGTAACTTTGTAGTTGATGGTTATTCCAAGTTACGGGATAGTTACTTGGATAACTTTGTCTTCTAAAGTTACCTCTCGGTAGATGAGTTCTTGACCGAGGTTTGGGAACATTTGTTTTTCTAGGTAGAGGAGTCTTTGATCTAATATCGGGTTTTACAAAACCAAGCCCGAGGTTTGACAAAGGTTTGTAAAACTGTTGATGCAAATAGTGTCCTAAAAACGTTATTTATATCTTTCGATAACTTCACATTTTGAAGATGACAAAATGTGAAAACACTTTACGTTAAAATTAACGTAAACAAGTTTTTAGTCGAAAGATCTCATTTCTACGCAAATCACTCTAGGTATGCACAAACAAATTTACAACATGACAAATGATCAGAGAAGTGAATTTGTGTTTAAAAGTTCACACTTTTAATGTGACAAAACATTTTTTTTCAAAAATACACCTTACAAGTTATTTTTGAATTATTAAGAAATGTTTTATTTGAAAAATAAGTTTAAAAATCATAACAGCTATATTTCCTCCAAAATCAGCTCCAAACTTCCCCAAATAAACTTTCACCACTAAAGACAAAAAGAGGAGCGTTTTTGTCTGGCACGGTACCACTAAATTTAGTGGTACCGTGTCACCATAATGGCTAGATTATTTCTGTGATGAGGCGAAAAGTGTACCGCTTTTAAGGGGTCATTTAAGCCCTAAATCGTATTTATTTGATCAAATATTGCCCTAAATCGTTCCTTTTGTCATTTTAGGTACTTTTGAGGAGAAATCTGGAAAAGGAGGCATTTTGGACGTTTTTGGAGCATAAAAGTGAAGAAAACGACAAAGTCTCAAAATCGGCTAAAAGTTACTCTTGACGGCGTCACAATTAACTCTGGACGGCGTCATGCTTTGGCAAGAAAAAGTGGACGTGAAATTTACTCATGATAGGCCAGTGAAAATAGCATGTGAATTCTGACGGCGTCACGCTTTAACTTGATCAAGGGCGTCACGGCTTAAATCATAAGGGGACGGCGTCACGTTCACGAGCTGACGGCGTCAAGCCTTGATAAGCCAGAATGGATTTTTGAAGAGCTAAAGAGGGACGGCGTCAAGAAGGTCATCCGGGAACCCTAGAAGCGGCGAGGTGACGGCGTCACAATCCATAAGGTGACGCCGTCAGATCCAAAAGTCTATATATAGTTTTCTAATTTTTTGTCATTAGAGGGGGCTTAGTGTGTGGAATTTTGGGAGAAAACCCTAAGACGATTTTAGCATCTTTTTCAAGGTTTTTTGCCTTGAGATCTTCCATGTTACATTGAAAGATAAGTTATCAATTAATCATTCAATATGTCTATGTGTTGTTTGATTCTATCTTATTCTTGTCTTTTGTTTAACATGTTAGGCTAATTTTATCTTGTGTTTGCTTAGATCTAATGAAACCTAGCTATTGATTATTGGTTATTAGTGTGTTGTTAGTTGTATTGGATGATTGTTTATCTATGTTAGGCTTAAGAAAACTGGCTAACTTCCTATTCGGTAACTTGCTTGAACGTCTTAAGAAACATGAACCAAACGCGTACTTAAGGTTTTTATGGTTGTATTTAATGCACAAGCGAATTCTAGTGATCCCATGTTAGGAGCTTCCTAGCTGGCTCGACATAGGAGTGAAGTAGGAGCTTGTAGAGTTGGGGAAGTAAGTACGCCACCCCACGAATGGTATTAAGGAATACACCCGTCATCCACGCGACTAATACACACTAATTAACCGGTAAAAGATAGTTAGGGAGTAAGGAAATCTAAGTAAACACATTTCTCTACACACAAGTTTCTCACCACATTTCCATTTTTTGTTATTTATTTTACTTGCATTCGTAGTAATTTGGGTTAGTTGACTAGCAACTAATTCCGCCCACTCCTTCAAAACCGAGATTTTACTTGCTTTCATAAAAATATAAAAACATAAAAAAGAATCTTCCTCAACCCTTAGACCTAATTAGAGTAGTCTTTCACACCTAACGAACACTATTCCCTGTGGAGAACGATCAATCCCCCGTACTTACCACTACACTATACTACATCGGTCAGGTACACTGCCTGGTGGGGTTGTAAGCCTCTTGAGATCCCTCGAGAGGTAAAACCTGTTGTAAGGTTGCAAAACCCACGCATCAAGTTTTTGGCGCCGCTGCCGGGGAATAGTTATTGTTTAGGTTGAATTTTTATTTCTATTAGGTCTACTCACTAGATTCCTTTCTAGTGAGATTTTTATTTTATTTTTTCTAGGTTTTCTTTAGTCTATCTTATTTCTTTGTACTTTTGTTTGTGATACCTTCCACTTACCTCATGAGTAACATTGGTCATTTGATCCCTGTTATTCGTGTTTTTCGCCGTGCAAATTTTCAACTACCCGTTCCCGCCCCCATAGTAGCAAACAACAACCTTTCACCCGACCACCACTTTGGTAACAATTCTGAGATGGAGGAGTCTGACCATGAGAATGACTATGTTAGTCCATTTTACTACTCAGACTCCGATGAGGATATCGGTAATGGAGAAGTAGTTAACGAGGAATGGGGAAAAGAGGAAATTGATCCCTTTAAGTATGTTGACCCTAGGACTAAGATCGAAAAGGATAGCCTCTTTAACATGCAATTTCCGTGTAAGATTGGTTATCATGATTTTTATGCTTATCTTAACTCATCTTTGCCTATGAACATTATCTCTCGCGCTAATTATAATAAAATCATGGTAGATGAGCTAGAATATCAAGGTGATAACATCGTTGCTAGGACTAAGCCACTACACGTATTCGTTGGAAGTTTTGTGTATTTGGTGGATTTTATGGTTATGGAGAACTTAGGAGAATTCATTGATAACAAATTAACCCAAGTCATTTTTAGGGAACCCTTCAAAAGGTTGACCAACCTAGACGAAAAACTTGTGGACGGGTTAATTACATTCTCGGATGGGGATGAAGATTTTGTCTATCAAATGCCCCGAGCACATCCTAGGTTTAAGAACTACCCCATTGAATCTTGCAATAGAATTATGCCTATCGACTTGTTAAGTGAGAATGATAAGAGGAAGGGGCTCAAATATCCACATGAGAAAAATAAAAGATACTATCATGGATGTTTGGAGCTAAATGATGAATACAAGAAAGATGAGGCAACAATTAGATGGCTCACACTCGGGTACGTGAGCATAAGCGATACTAGGTAGCGTGACTTTGAGTCTAGCTACAAGACTCGTTAATAAAGAAAAGCGCTTCTTGGGAGGCAACCCAAGCTTTATTTGTTTTATTTGCTTTGTGTGTTTATTTATTTGCTTGTTTGATTTTATTTTCCGTATGTATGTTTAATTTTTATCATTATTGATTCATGTTCAAAACTAATTTGTGAAAATGCTTTATTTTGTTTTTAACTTCGTCTTAACTACATATAAAGGTATTTTGCAAAAGTTAAGTGTAAGGGAAATCTAAATCGGTTTATTAGAACACAAATTAACATGAATCGTAATAATAATAAATTAACATACATATTAGTGTTTGTTTGAGTCAAATGCTTGTATCGAGTTATAATGATGTTTTGCAGGATTTCCAGGAAGTAAGGTAAAGGTTTTTCCAGAAATTTTCCGAAAACTTAAAATGAAAATTTTTGTCAGGTCATTTCTGACGGCGTCAAGGTTTATAACCTGATGGCGTCAGATTTAATTTTCAGAAATTTTTGAAAGTTTTGTTTTTAAAAAATTTTTTATTAAAATCTCCAACTTATAATCTCCAGGAATCTGCAAAGTTATCATTCCACAAGCATTATATCCTTATATATAGATTTTATCCCGCCGATGTTATGCAGGTTTTCGTGTTTGTTTTCTCAGGTTTAACAGGTTATTTTGGACAAGGAGATGTTTTTGAATCAAGCTTTTGGCGATGCATTAGTCATGGAGCTTCAACATTCTCTTTGGAGGAAGATCTAACCGTGTAATTTCACTATCCACCGAGCGAATCAGGGGAGTATTTGATTTCATTCTTTTACTTTATGCTTTTACATCTTGTTATTTGAACATTGGGGACAATGTTCATCTTAAGTGTAAGGGGGGGGGGGGTAAAAGTACGATTTTAGAGAATGCCATTGCGCTTGATTTTTGTTTGTTTAATAGTAGACGTGTAATAAAACTGAGAGAAATACTTGTTAGGGTAATTTTAGTGCAAAATTTAAAATTTTTTACAACATATAGGAGTGAAACTTTGATCTTAATGAGCGTCTCATGGATAGGAGTTATATGACTAGCACAAAAACCGTACCACTAAAAAAATTTTCCACCCCAAATATGTGAGGTTCGCCCCTAGAATTGGTAGGAAAAGCATTTATGCTATGATGTGTGTACCGGTAGCACTTAGATTCTAGAACTTGCGTTAGGACCATTCCGAGGCCACAAGTGAGACTACATTCGTGTAGTTAGATTTACTACATGATAAGAGGCATTAGGATTAACCCATTGTTTTACACCTGTGTTTTTGTTATAATTACATTGGCTACATTGGTCAAGTAATTCTCCCACACCCTTTGCGTTGTACTTATTTTTAGTACACGATACCCCTAGTACACCCCTCAGAGCCTATCTTTTCGTTTCGACCTTTAAGCATTTTACTTAAAGGAAGAATTTGTTACACCCCACTAAAATGTACACCCAAATCGCCTTAGCCTACCTTGTATGCACTCATTTTTAGTGCATTATTGTTACAACATATGTTTAAACCCAAGTTAATTATCTAGTTGATTACACGGTTGCTAAGTCGAGTCATATCCTTGTACATATTGTTTTGGGACGATTGGGACTCATGGGTAAAGTACTAGTGTAATGGAGTAATGGGGAAGAACAACATTATTACCCCCATATGTGCTAAATGTTTTAAAAGTACTCCAAGTTTTTCAATTATCTTAATTCGAGTCATTAGATTAGTTATTTGTAAAGTTATGTAAAAGTTCAAGTGTAAGGGGAATGCAATGCCCCTATGATGTATTATTTTGGATGGTAGGGCAAGAGTGTATGCAAAAAAAAAAAAAAAAAAAAAAAAAAAAAAAAAAAAAAAAAAAAATCGAAAAATCAAGAAAAATACAAAAAAATGAGAAAAAGAAAAATAGAAAAAACATACGGACTACCATCCCGTTTCATTTTACGTTTGTTTTATGTTTGTTTTTGTTTTTGTTATTTCGTTTCTAGCTTAAGATCGAGTCTAGTCTTGGCTTAGCAACATTGTATAGTACATGTAATTGATCAAGATCTTTAACTCGCCACCAGTAAAATATCCCGTATCCAACAAAACCGTGTTTTCCTTTTCCCTACACCTAACGTTATAACCCATTTAAAAGCCCTCTTTGATAGTTTATCTTTGGTGCTTACGCCTAGTGGAGGAGGTTTTCGATCCTTTCCCCAAGCCTATGGTAATCTATTTGCTATGACAGGTAGTGAGAGATATTATCCGTTTTCATTTATGAGATTTATTTTGATGACACTTGAGAGATGTGAGTATCTAAACACTACTTGTGAGGTGCTAGTATGTAATCTCCGTGCTTATTATGATTAAAGTGGAACGATTATTTGTTGTAATTACTTTTATGTTTGCATTAAATGACCCCTAACTTGTATTTTGATTAGAATAAAAGCGCATTTGCTTGAGGACAAGCAAATCTCAAGTGTAAGGGTATTTGATGAGGCGAAAAGTGTACCGCTTTTAAGGGGTCATTTAAGCCCTAAATCGTATTTATTTGATCAAATATTGCCCTAAATCGTTCCTTTTGTCATTTTAGGTACTTTTGAGGAGAAATCTGGAAAAGGAGGCATTTTGGACGTTTTTGGAGCATAAAAGTGAAGAAAACGACAAAGTCTCAAAAATCGGCTAAAAGTTACTCTTGACGGCGTCACAATTAACTCTGGACGGCGTCATGCTTTGGCAAGAAAAAGTGGACGTGAAATTTACTCATGATAGGCCAGTGAAAATAGCATGTGAATTCTGACGGCATCACGCTTTAACTTGATCAAGGGCGTCACGGCTTAAATCATAAGGGGACGGCGTCACGTTCACGAGCTGACGGCGTCAAGCCTTGATAAGCCAGAATGGATTTTTGAAGAGCTAAAGAGGGACGGCGTCAAGAAGGTCATCCGGGAACCCTAGAAGCGGCGAGGTGACGGCGTCACAATCCATAAGGTGACGCCGTCAGATCCAAAAGTCTATATATAGTTTTCTAATTTTTTGTCATTAGAGGGGGCTTAGTGTGTGGAATTTTGGGAGAAAACCCTAAGACGATTTTAGCATCTTTTTCAAGGTTTTTTGCCTTGAGATCTTCCATGTTACATTGAAAGATAAGTTATCAATTAATCATTCAATATGTCTATGTGTTGTTTGATTCTATCTTATTCTTGTCTTTTGTTTAACATGTTAGGCTAATTTTATCTTGTGTTTGCTTAGATCTAATGAAACCTAGCTATTGATTATTGGTTATTAGTGTGTTGTTAGTTGTATTGGATGATTGTTTATCTATGTTAGGCTTAAGAAAACTGGCTAACTTCCTATTCGGTAACTTGCTTGAACGTCTTAAGAAACATGAACCAAACGCGTACTAAAGGTTTTTATGGTTGTATTTAATGCACAAGCGAATTCTAGTGATCCCATGTTAGGAGCTTCCTAGCCGGCTCGACATAGGAGTGAAGTAGGAGCTTGTAGAGTTGGGGAAGTAAGTACGCCACCCCACGAATGGTATTAAGGAATACACCCGTCATCCACGCGACTAATACACACTAATTAACCGGTAAAAGATAGTTAGGGAGTAAGGAAATCTAAGTAAACACATTTCTCTACACACAAGTTTCTCACCACATTTCCATTTTTTGTTATTTATTTTACTTGCATTCGTAGTAATTTGGGTTAGTTGACTAGCAACTAATTCTGCCCACTCCTTCAAAACCGAGATTTTACTTGCTTTCATAAAAATATAAAAACATAAAAAAGAATCTTCCTCAACCCTTAGACCTAATTAGAGTAGTCTTTCACACCTAACGAACACTATTCCCTGTGGAGAACGATCAATCCCCCGTACTTACCACTACACTATACTACATCGGTCAGGTACACTGCCTGGTGGGGTTGTAAGCCTCTTGAGATCCCTCGAGAGGTAAAACCTGTTGTAAGGTTGCAAAACCCACGCATCACCATAATGGCTAGATTATTTCTGCCTATAAATACCAGCCCTCTTCACAGTTTTGGGACATTATTTTTTACACACAACTTTCTGAGTTCAATACTCTCACCACATCTTTTTTTTCCTTGATCATTTAGTTTAGTTTTCTTTTGTTTAAAGAGTGATTCAATCATCCAACCAACTGATCACCTTCATTCCTCTACTAGTGCAAGAGAAGAACACAAGGTATCAAAGAAGATACAAAGTGTTGTAGTTGTAGTTAGTGCACTTGTAACATTTGTTACACACTTGTTGTATTCTAGCATACATCAAGTTCATTTTTCTTTTGAGAGTTTGTGAGAGTAGATCATTGTGATCTTGTAGAGATATTGAATATCTCTTGTAGCCTGTGAGCTTGTACGTTGATCAAGTTGATCAAAGGTAGAGTGGGTAGATAGAGTCAAGTGAGAGTTGATCATTGGGATCTTGTTGAGATCTTGGAGATCTCTAGTAACTTGTGGGCTAGTGTGTTGATCAAGTGGATCGGGTAGATTGGGTAGATCGAGTCAAGTGTGTTGATTCTGTGAAGTAGAAAGGACCGTGTAGATCGTGGTAGATTGGTACTAGCTAAGATTAGTGTGACATTTCGTAATTTCATGTCACTAATTTTTCAAAAGTGTTAAATACTTCAAAAGCTTGGTTTCTAGAGTTTCTCCAAGAAGTTTTTAAAGGTTTTGAAGATGTACTCAAGGCTGTAAATTCAAGTTTTTCAAAGAAGATTTAAAGTGTTCTTGGTGTCTTGGAAGCTAGAGTTTCTTCTTTGGTGTTCTTGGTCTCTTGGGTTTTCTTGGTTTTCTTGTTGTCTTCTTGTTCTTCATCTTTTGTAAGGAACCCACACTCACATTTTCTTTTGTATCTCTACTGATATGTCATGTAAATTATAAATTTTTTATGTCACATAAGTTATTGATGCTTAAATATGCTTGGTACATGTTAAAAATTACAAGAAAACACTAAAAAGGACTTATTCTGAAAACACTATTCTGATCAAGGGTAAAAACATAATTAACTGGACGAAACAGTAGACCATGGACCTAAACTAAAAATATGTAGTTGTAGATCTATATCTTGTGGTCATTTCCATGTGTGGTGATTCCCGTGACGACACCCGATGATTAAACTAAAAATGTTTTCGTAAAACATGTCATATTCTGAGTAACAGATTTTAAACCTATATAAGTCATTTTTTTGTACATGACCAACTGTTGTTCAAAACATAAAAGTTGTAGATAACATTTCAACTTAAATGTAGCCAAAAGAATGGGGTCGATTGGACTTGTAGAAATCTAGATATCGCACTTTTCGCTTGACTATGTAATATTAGAAACTTCTGAAGTGAATAATATGGGTAAATGGGTAACTTTGCTACTGTATTGTAATTTTTGACTTAGTGGGACCCACAAAACTTGTTAGTACAGATGAATACCTTTCCGGGGATATAAAGAACTTAATTTTTTGACTTACGGTTTGCAAGTAACGGATTTTTGAAAGAGAACAAGTTATTAAAATTTCCATCAGCATTAGGATAAAAGTATAAAAATGTTTACACTTTATAAAAATTGGACCTTTAAGTATATTGTTGAACCATCTAATATAATTTGAACCTTTAGACTTAATTTGAACTTTTTGATTAAAATTGAACCCTTTGTCTAAAGTGAACCCTTAGACTTAAATTGGACCCTTAATACTTATTTTGGACTTAAGGATAAAAATAGACATAAAACTTGAAATATTGTAAGAAATACATTTTATATTTGTAAATCATTTTTAAATGCAAAATTAAATCTTGATACTTATTTAAACTTTATGTACCAAGCATAATTGAGATGTAACTTATATAACATATAGTAATGATTGTATCATTATTCTTAGAAGCTAAGACACGCGTATATATTCTAGGTTGCTCGTAAGATTCTTGCGGTTTATTCTTTGCTACTTCATTTTGATTGTTCACTTTGCTAATCGGTGAGGTCATAGCCCCACTTTAATTCTTAAACTGTTTATAAACCCATTGGGGGAGATACATGCTAGTTTTACAAACTGAATACAAGTAGTTTTTGGTATGCTGGACCCGATTACATGATTATAGTTTATTGAGTTGCTTTTGCCATTAAAGTCCCTCACATCATGGACCGTTAATTACATACGTGGTAAACGCTAGTATTATGAATATGCATATTTGGCTTGACTAGCCTGTCCGGATGAGTCGCGCTCATAATCAACGGACATATAATATTGAGAAAATTGAAGGTAAGTTGGCAATCCTTACCTTGGGGGCACAAACTAGGTCAAGGTGCGGTTTCATGAGCTCGATGCTATAATCATATCTTATTACCCGACTTGTATTTGTTACATGTCAACTTATGAACAATACTTGTATTCAACTTATTATTTATTAAACTCTATGGATTCACTCAACCTTTGTGTTGACTTTTTAGCATGTTTATCTCAGGTTCGCAAAGTGTTAAATGCTTGGATGGGCGTGCAAGGACATGGATGGATGGACACGTGTTATTTCAAATGAGAACTTTGTTTAAAAACATCTTTAAATTATTTTGATGTTTTCTATGATTACAACTTCGATCCACAAATAACACCCAATTAAGTCTTCCGCTGTAAAACAAGTCTTCCGCTGTAAAACATGATTTTTGGGGGTGTTATAGATTGGTACCAGAGCATAAGTTATAGTGAACTAGGTCGTTTTCTTTTTTTAAAACCTAGACTATAACCTTTAACTTTTCAAAAGTCATGAGTTCCATCATCTTGTCCGATATCCATGCGCGCCTACTTCCTAAATTTTCTATTACTCTATTGAGTATATATCTTTATTAATTATACTAAGGATAATTATAGGAGCACTATAATTATTTCTTAACTTGTCCAATAATCCACGAAAGTATCACTTCTTATGTATGTAAGCTTTTTCAAACTAAACTTCCTTGGTGTATTATATGCTATTCGTGAGCATTGTAAATTTCCATCCGTAAATTTATACACATCTTCAAGTTATATCAGACATTGTAGGTGATTACAATGATCTCTCTTATTTATCAGACATTGTTGTGATGACAATGGTCTCTCTTATTTATCAGACATTGTAGATGATTACAATGGTCTCTCTTATTTATCAGACATTGTAGGTGATTACAATGGTCTCTCTTATTTATCAGACATTGTAGGTGATTACAATGATCTCTCTTATTTCTCATACATTGTTGTGATTACAATGGTCTCTAAACTCTTTCATAACCGTATGTAATATCATTTCATAAAACATCGAAACATGTTCCAGCTTATCAATTTCTACTGGTTGTCTTACTCCCCGTGAAGTCACCACTCATATAAAAACAACCCCTTTTGGAGTTTGATTTTCTAGTCACATTGGTGTAAGATTTGAAGCCCTAGAGTACAAGTAATTTTTCCTAACCTTTCCTTTTCATCAAAACCCTTTATACTTTGATTTATTTATAGCAGTTTCTAGGATAGATTAAACAACTCTTGCATGAATTATGTTGGAAGAATTGACCAAGTCTTCAAAGGAATATAAGAGTTAGATAGGTGATTAGGTTTGATTGAGTTGTGAAATGCATGAGTTGCTAGCAACATTTTGATTACTAGTCTTGCTTCCATTTTTGTTTTACTTTTGTAATCACCTCAAACTTTCTTTAAAAATGACTTTGTTTCCTGGACATATTAATATTTGATCCACTTAAGAGTTTTTCATAATTGGTTTCTATATATGGACCACAAAACCTAGCTTAGGAGCACTAGAAAGACACGACTTTGAAAGGTAAATCTGTCCAAATTAGTATCTGTTGGAAAATGACTTACCCATTTTACCTCAGTAAGTTTTGAACCTAAAATAAAAATATAAGGATGCAGATCTATGTCTCAGGGTCATTTTTCCAAAAATCTCATTTCCTAATTCATCCCGATGATTTTTGGAGAAAATCCACACTAAAACTTGTCCCGAAGTTTCCCCTCAGTTTTCTAAGGCCAAAAACTCCTAGATTTAAGCATTTATACTACCTGGTCCTTTTGAATTAAATTTAGCCAAGACATTAAGAAAACTTCTCCAATTGGATTCATGCCCATAGGACCTGTAGATAAAAAGATACACCCATTTTGCTAATCTTATTTGAATGCTGGAAGCAACTGCATAGAGACACATGGGTAAATTAGTAATTTCACCCATGTTCTGAGATTCTCAGCTAAGTGAGGCCTAGATTTTCATATAGAAAAGAGTCATATCTTTCTAAGCATATAAAGTTCATAATTATAGCCTTCACAGTTTAGAAATGGCGACCCGATTAGTGCGGCAGTTTTATAAAATTTTCCATCAGCTTTTTGACTTAAGCCATATAAGTATTATACCTTAATCCCTGAGTGGACTCGAATGATAAGATAACCAGTGAAATTGACAACCTACACCGAATTTCAATATCATCGAAAGGAAGTAAATAAAGTAGCATATATATTGCTTCGTAATCCACTGTTTTGAACTCTTCCAGTTGATGGGAGTATGACTTTAAATTTGTTACCTCGGATCGTGCCGTCTCTTGACACTTACCTTTGAAACGTGATTGACTAACGTCTCATTCTTTTTCTCGTTACTTATGATTATGAAGAATAGCATTTGGTGCTGTTTTTATTGTGTTTAGTGTCGGCAATATATAAGTAGGATGATTTATAATCATCTTATTGAAATGGATTGGGACGCCTCTTCATTTGAATAAGAAAATTATAAACCGCCGAACCATAAAGTTTATAATCCCTTACGTACATGGATTGGGACGCCTCTTTATGTAAGTGACGAATTATAAATGAGTGGGCTTATGTGTATCCGCCATAGCGTGCGTACGAATCATTCTTTGGGCTATGAACTCCTCTCGACTCGTAAATTGTTATGTGGATTTTTCCGATTTTGTATCGACCACCGCGAGCTTGATAAGCTAATTGTAATGTACTATCATCCGCTTTCAAGAATTGACTACTTGTTAGAATTCTTCAACTCATTCCCTCTTGTTCATTGAACATATTTGATGCTTTGGCTTTTGATCATTTAACTCTCGTTGGAAACCTCGACGATGACTTGTCTATATCGTCATCTCTTCACCATTAAACCATACGGAGATTAGGAAGAATTGAGCGCCGAGACGTCGCTCTCTTAAGGAGTGTGTACTGTGACATTTCGTAATTTCATGTCACTAATTTTTCTATTTTAATTACCTAACTATTTCATTTTTATTATTTTTTTTTATATATAATTAACTTCGTCGGAAGTTATCCGCGTACGACATAACACGTTCAATTATTCAACCGACACTAGACTATGTCCAGTCTACTTTTTTTTTATACACTTTTGGTTCCTTACAATCCTATTTTAAAAGTCACTTTTCATTTTTTCCATTTTTACGTAAACCTTGTACTTTTTACGTCTTACGCGATTAAAACCTTCGTTTTTGGGTTTTAATTATAATTATACTCTCCGATAAATTCACCACTCATCTAAATTACTAAAATACATTATGATAACAAATTTTAATATTTTTGGAAGTTTTTATATTTTTACGCTACCCGGTATTGCGTTACGTGTCTTAAAAACCCTACGTTTAAAATACCGGGGATCAAAATACTTCTTTAACACCACTATATCCTATCATAACTAAAAATTCTGCATTTCTCTTGCCCTCCTCTTGTTATTCACGCCTCATATCCCACCTCAATCCACACTTGTCCAAAGTAAGGACAAGTGTTAGATTAAATCTTCCAATACACTAGATATCTCTCAAAATCTCCTCATTGTTCTTATCACCCATGCAAATTCTCACTAAAACTTCAAAAATCTGCTCATTCCTCCCATTTAGACGTGGGTTGTCAAGCTCAAAAACACAAAAATATTGTGTTAATCCTATCAAAGTTAATGCAAGAATGAAGGCCTTGTGGTGCTACCATTGTTCTTGATTTGTTTCTTCTTTAAAAGCTTGGTTTCTAGAGTTTCTCCAAGAAGTTTTTAAAGGTTTTGAAGATGTACTCAAGGCTGTAAATTCAAGTTTTTCAAAGAAGATTTAAAGTGTTCTTGGTGTCTTGGAAGCTGGAGTTTCTTCTTTGGTGTTCTTGGTCTCTTGGGTTTTCTTGGTTTTCTTGTTGTCATCTTGTTCTTCATCTTTTGTAACGAACCCACACTCACATTTTCTTTTGTATCTCTACTGATATGTCATGTAAATTATGTATTTTGTATGTCATATAAGTTATTGATGCTTAAATATGCTTGGTACATGTTAAAAATTACAAGAAAACACTAAAAAGGACTTATTCTGAAAACACTATTCTGATCAAGGGTAAAAACGTAATTAACTGGACGAAACAGTAGATCATGGACCTAAAATAAAAATATATAGTTGTAGATCTATGTCTTGTGGTCATTTCCATGTGTGGTGATTCCCGTGACGACATCCGATGATTAAACTAAAAATGTTTTCGTGAAACATGTCATATTCTGAGTAACAGATTTTAAACCTATATAAGTCATTTTTTTTGTACATGACCAACTGTTGCTCAAAACATAAAAGTTGTAGATAACATTTCAACTTAAATGTGGCCAAAAGAATGGGGTCGATTGGACTTGTAGAAATCTAGATATCGCACTTTTCGTGGGACTGTTGTAATATTAGAAACCTCTGAAGTGAATAATATGGGTAAATGGGTAACTTTGCTACTGTATTGTAATTTTTGACTTAGTGGGACCCACAAAACTTGTTAGTACAGATGAATACCTTTCCGGGGATATAAAGAACTTAATTTTTTGACTTACGGTTTGCAAGTAACGGATTTTTGAAAGTGAACAAGTTATTAAAATTTCCATCAGCATTAGGATAAAAGTATAAAAATGTTTACACTTTATAAAAATTGGACCTTTAAGTATATTGTTGAACCATCTAATATAATTTGAACCTTTAGAATTAATTTGAACTTTTTGACTAAAATTGAACCCTTTGTCTAAAGTGAACCCTTAGACTTAAATTGGACCCTTAATACTTATTTTGGACATAAGGATAAAAATAGACATAAAACTTGAAATATTGTAAGAAATATATTTTATATTTGTAAATCATTTTTAAATGCCAAATTAAATCTTGATACTTATTTAAACTTTATGTACCAAGCATAATTGAGATGTAACTTATATAACATATAGTAATGATTGTATCATTATTCTTAGAAGCTAAGACACGCGTATATATTCTAGGTTGCTCGTAAGATTCTTGCGGTTTATTCTTTGCTACTTCATTTTGATCGTTCACTTTGCTAATCGGTGAGTTCATAGCCCCACTTTAATTCTTAAACTGTTTATAAACCCATTGGGGGAGATACATGCTAGTTTTACAAACTGAATACAAGTAGTTTTTGGTATGCTGGACCCGATTACATGATTATAGTTTATTGAGTTGCTTTTGCCATTAAAGTCCCTCACATCATGGACCGTTAATTACATACGTGGTAAACGCTAGTATTATGAATATGCATATTTGGCTTGACTAGCCTGTCCGGATGAGTCGCGCTCATAATCAACGGACATATAATATTGAGAAAATTGAAGGTAAGTTGGCAATCCTTACCTCGGGGGCACAAACTAGGTCAAGGTGCGGTTTCATGAGCTCGATGCTATAATCATATCTTATTACCCGACTTGTATTTGTTACATGTCAACTTATGAATAATGCTTGTATTCAACTTATTATTTATTAAACTCTATGGATTCACTCAACCTTTGTGTTGACTTTTTAGCATGTTTATCTCAGGTTCGCAAAGTGTTAAATGCTTGGATGGGCGTGCAAGGACATGGATCGATGGACACGTGTTATTTCACATTCGATGGAACTCAAAAACTTATATTGTGTCTAAATTATGAACCTTTTGGACTCTTGTCCTATTTAAAACTTTTGGGACCTAAATTCGTTAAACTCTGATTATATCAAATGAGAACTTTGTTTAAAAATATTTTAAATTATTTTGATGTTTTCTATGATTACAACTTCGATCCACAAATAACACCCAATTAAGTCTTCCGCTGTAAAACAAGTTTTCCGCTGTAAAACATGATTTTTGGGGGTGTTAAAATTAGTACTCGAAATCTAGCTTAGTGTCAGAAATTAGGATAAGCGACGTTGTATGGTTTTCTCCGCCTAAAGGGAGCTTTGTTGACATAGTGCTTGAAACTCTCGAGTGTGGTACTCGTGGAGTGGAGTAGGGCGAAGAAGAGCTTCGTGACCGAACCACTATAAATCTCTTTGTCCCGGTTTGATCTTTCCATCTCTTTTCTTTACATTCATTATTTACATTAGATGGTATAGTTTAGTATTCATATTGGTGTTGATTGATTACACATAAGATTCGAATCAAAGTTTTTCAAAAGTAAAGTTTTGAAACAAATTAAAAACTGGTAAAACTATTCAACCCCCCATTCTAGTTTTCCACAATTGGTAACAGAGCCAGGTTAGTCAAGATTTTAAAGTAAATTGTATTTTAAAACTTGAATCGATCAATGGATTCCGACAAATATCAAGAAGGGCAATCTATGCAAAGACCACCACTATTCGAAACCGATTGTTTTATATATTGGAAAACAAGATTCGAAACGTATGTGCAATCAAAAGACATTGATCTTTGGCATATTATTACCGAGGGTGACTTTCAACCGATTCAAAAGAATCAGGAAACTAAAAGGGATGAAATACTTCCATATAATAAACAAAGTGATGAACTTAAAAGAAAATTAGCCAAAAATTATGAGGCTAAAATGATGATTTAGAATGCTTTGCTGAAAAAGGAATTTGAAAGAATTTTCATGTGTAATACGACAAAAGATATTTGGAAAACTTTGTTAGTCACTCACCAAGGTAATAATCAAGTCAAAGAGAATAAGATAGATATTCTTGTGCAACAATATGAACAATTTTCCATTTTAGAAGATGAATCTATTGATAATGCTTTTGCTAGATTTAATACTATTATTACTAGTCTTAAAGCTCTTGATGAAGGTTATTCTAGCAAGAATTATGTTAGAAAGTTTCTTAGGGCCTTACATCCCAAATGGAGAGCAAAGGTCACTGCCATTGAAGAGTCAAAGGACTTGGCGACACTATCTCTTGATGAACTAATAGGAAACTTGAAGGTTCATGAGATGATAATCAAGAAAGACTCCGATATAGTCAAAGGCAAAAGCGAGAGAGTTAGATCTCTAGCATTGAAAGCTAAAAAGGAGTCAAGTGATGAGGAATGTTCGAATTCCGATAGTGAAGATGAAGAGTATGCATTAGCCGTTAGAGACTTTAAAATGTTCTTTAGGAGAAGAGGTAGGTTCATTAGGAAACCTCGTCAGGATAAGAAGTCGTCACAAAAGAACCGAGATGAGAAGAAAGGAAAAAGTGATAGGAGATGTTTTAGATGCGGAGATTCTGATCACCTCATAGGAGAATGTCCTAAACCACCAAAAACCAACAACCAAAGAGCTTTCGTTGGAGGCTCTTGGAGTGATAGCGGTGAAGAAGAAGAGAAGAAGCCCAACGACGAAACATGTCTAATGGCTCAGGCTTCAAATGAGGTACATTCTGATTCTTCTTATTATAGTAATGATAATTCATAAATAGATGATAACATACTATATGATGAATATAATAAACTATGTGAAGTTCTTAAATTTTAGGTAGAAACAAAACACTAAAATTAAAATTTCATGAACTCGAAGTGCAAGTTTTAGAACTAAATGATCAAGTAAAAAGACTTGAGAAAAATAAAGAAATAGATGTAGGATGTAGGTCATGCATATGTCTTCGAGTAGAAAATGAAAAACTCAAAGAAAATGCATTAAGGATCTTTAATTTTGAAGAAGGAACAAAGGCACTTAATGATATGCTTGAAAACATTAGGTTTAGTGAACATGCCAGTGCAGGCTTAGGATTTGACACAAACCAAGCTTCTACAATTGATACTAAACAAGTAAAATTTGTAAAGTCTGGAGAATCTAAAATATCATATGACGACACCTCTAAAGGTACAGACGGCACCACTAAAATTAGTGGTACCGTGGTACCGTCGGGTGCTAAAGTCAAATCTGGGTCAATTTTAAAAAATAACTTAAGTCCTAAATTAAGTCACGTAGTTATTAATAATGTAGAAGTACCTATTGCTAGTAAAAAGGAAGTCAAAATTTTTTACAAACCCTTGTCAACGCCGGACTTGGTTTTGTAAAACCTGATATTAGATCAAATACTCCTTCACCTAGAAGAACAAATGTTCCTAAACCTCAGTCAAGAACTCCTCTACCAAGAGGTAACTTTAGAAGACAAAGTTATCCAAGTAACTTTCCCGTAACTTGGAATAACCGTCAACCACAAAGTTACTTACCATGGGAAATGTGTCCTCCATTCCAACATCCCAACCAAATGCGACAAATGCATGGGATGTTTAACACTAACAACTTTGGACCTATGAGATATTGGGGACCAAATGTTTGAGCTTCTGTCTTGCTAGATAGATATGGTTGTGAAGCAACTTGAAGTCTGACGAATGGAGTATGATTAGTGATTTCACTAATCCTGGTGAGGCAAAGTCAAGTCTTGTCTTATCTTGCTTAGCTTTCAAAAAAGGTAGTCTAGTCTTCTAGTTTTAAGGGCATGTCAAGCATGTAGTGCTCTTAGAATCTAACTTAGTAGGCACTAACATAATGGACGTGAAAAGTGCATCCCCAAATGGTTTTGTCAACAAGGAGGTATATGTAGTACAACCTCCAGGATTTGTTGATCCATAAAAACCATATCATGTTTATAAACTCAAGAAAGCATTATATGTTCTTAAACAAGCCTCTTAAGCTTGGTAAGACATATTAAAGGCTCTCTTACATAAACATGAATATACCATGAAAATGGTTGACAACATGCTTTTTACAATGAAACAAAATTCACATCCCATCATGACTCAAATATTTGTCGAAGAGAATTATATCAAATTCAACTTGTCCAGAAATGTACAATGATCGCTCAAAGATCATGCGTGACAAGTTTGAGATGAGCATGATGAGTGGATTAAGTTTCTGTCCTAGCCCTCATATTATATTACTTGAAGATAGTATCTTCTTAAATCTAATTATACTAAAGTATATATATATATATATATATATATATATATATATATATATATATATATATATATATATATATATATATATATATATATATATATATATATATATATATATATATATGCATAAGACATTTAGCTTAGAACAATCTTAATCGATATAAACGCCCATGTCTGCGGAAATGAATCTCACAAGAGACGATGAAGGTGAGTGCGCGGATAGTACTAGGTTAGGGGCATGATAGGTAATTTATTTTACCTAACGGCAAGTAGGCCTGATATCATGTCTAGTGCATGCCCTTGTGCTCGCTTGTAAGAAGGATCTCAAAACCTTTTACCTTAAAGCGATTAAGCATATCTTCGGATGCATTAAAGGCACTATACACTTGGGATTGTAATATCTCAAGGGGATTGGTGTAGAAACTATTGTCTATACCAACTCTGATATTGCGGGAGATAATGTGGATTGAAAAAGTAAGAGTGATGTTTGTACCTTCATGGGTTTTTGTCTAACTTCTTGGTTCTCCAAGAAACAAATAACTCTTGCTATCTCCACGACCTAAGCCGAATATGTAAGCGTCAGAAAGGCATGACAACAAGCACTATGGATGAAACAAGCTCTAATCGACTGCGACATCCATCTCAACGACATACCTATGAAGTGCGACAATCGAGGTGCAAATTGACTTGACCAAGAACCCCGTGGATTGCTCATGTATGAAGCACATCGAAGTACGTCATCTCCTCCGTCGCGATAATGTCCAAAGAGGAATCATTTTCTTAGAAAAGTTTCACTCAAAGGACAACATCATCGATATTCCAACCAAACCTCTCAAACGAGAATCCTCTAACTATCTTCGTCTAGATCTTGGATTGATGGAACACATTCCGTGAATTTGACAATTCCCATGTGTTCAAATACGTCCTTCACATCCCTCTTATGACTATTTAAATATTTCACTGGGAATATCAAAGTCATTCCTTACGTCTCATCTCATGACTTGCTGAATATTTCACTTGAAATATTACGTCATCCCTCATATCCTTCTTATGACCATTCGAATATTTCACTGGAAATATTGAAGTCATTTCTTACGTCTAGCTTCATGACTTGTCAAGTCATTTTTTTCATTTCTCTCATTACTATTTAAATATTTCATTGGAAATATTGAAGTCATCCTTTACGTCTCGTCATATGACTTTTAGATATTTCACTGAAAATATTAAGTCATCCCTTACATCTCGTCTCATGACTTTTAAATATTTCACTGGAAATATTAAGTCATCCTTCACGTTCCTCGAATGATTACTTAAATATTTCACTGGAAATATTAAAGTCATTCCTCTTATTCCTCCAATGACTACTTATGCATTTCCTCGGAAATACTAAAGTCATTTCTTGTCAACCCACCTAGTCGTTTCCATTAAAAGAGTTTATTAGGTATAAACTCTTCCCTCACATCAAAAAGTCTTACTAATTAAGTAAGATTAATTCGTCAAAATTCAAAATGGAACAAAAATGGGTTACAGACATGCACGGCTCCACTAAAGTGGCACGGCACCACTAAACATTAGTGTTGGGTTCGTCAGTACCCAAGAATACTTAAAACAAGATTTGAACACAAATTAACCAAGTGTTAACTTAAACCGAGAACAATTCAAGTCACTGAGAGAACAGTCTCTTAGTGAGTCATCTTCAGTATGCTTAAGGCGAATTCAAGAAGAAGGATTCACTTCTCAGGAAGGCGGTACTCCCTGAGTAGAACTTAAGCCGAAGAAGAAGATGATGGTTCAGTGAGTGTTGGACAAGAACTCACTGAACCCCAGTCTCCTCAACAACATTAAAGTGATTGAAGACTGAGGAATCAATGCCTGAAGAATAGGCGGGAACAAAAGGGAAGGATCTGAGAAGATAAAAGTGTCAGACCAAACACTCTTATCTTTTCTGACACCAACCTTCCCTATTGCGGCTAAAAGTCATGGAGTGTCAGCCAACAACTCTCAAAGTCTTATTAGCCCATTCCTATTGGTTCTTGGAAATGACAATTACTGTTTGTAATTGTCAGACACGCTACCTCAACAACTTGTATTATTTTAATCACTTATACTTAGATTACTTGTGTATAAATAGATCAGATGGAGAGAAGTTAAGTGTGCTTTGTATATTGAAAGCTTAGAACTTTTACAAAGTAACTTCTCTTCTACAAAGAGTATACAACTCACTGAGATAGTGATTGCGTGGTTTTGTAACCTTACAACAGGTTTTACCTCTCGAGGGATCTCAAGAGGCTTACAACCCCACCAGGCAGTGTACCTGACCGATGTAGTATAGTGTAGTGGTAAGTACGGGGGATTGATCGTTCTCCACAGGGAATAGTGTTCGTTAGGTATGAAAGGCAACTCTAATTAGGTCTAAGGGTTGAGGAAGATTCTTTTTATGTTTTTATAGTTTTTATGAAAGCAAGTAAAATCTCGGGTTTGAAAGAGTGGGCGGAATTAGTTGCTAGTCAACTAACACAAATTACTACGAATGCAATAAAATTAAATAACTGAAAATAAAATGTGGTGAGAAACTTATGTGTAGAGAAATGTGTTTACTTAGATTTCCTTACTCCCTAACTATCTTTTACCGGTTAATTAGTGTGTATTAGTTGCGTGGATGACGGGTGTATTCCTTAATACCATTCGTGGGGTGGCGTACTTACTTCCCCAACTCTACAAGCTCCTACTTCACTCCTATGTCGAGCCGGCTAGGAAGCTCCTAACATGGGATCACTAGAATTCGCTTGTGCATTAAATACAACCATAAAAACCTTTAGTACGCGTTTGGTTCATGTTTCTTAAGACGTTCAAGCAAGTTACCGAATAGGAAGTTAGCCAGTTTTCTTAAGCCTAACATAGATAAACAATCATCCAATACAACTAATAACACATTAACAACCAATAATCAATAGCTAGGTTTCATTAGATCTAAGCAAACACAAGATAAATTTAGCCTAACATGTTAAACAAAAGACAAGAATAAGATAGAATCAAACAACACATAGACATATTGAATGATTAATTGATAACTTATCTTTCAATGAAACATGGAAGATCTCAAGGCAAAAAGCCCTGAAAAAGTAGCTAAATTCGTCTTAGGGTTTTCTCCCAAAATTCCACACACTAAGCTCTCTCTAATGACAAAAAATTAGAAAACTATATATAGATTTTTGGATCTGACGGCGTCACCTTATGGAGTGTGACGCCGTCACCTCGCCGCTTTTAGGGTTCCCGGATGACCTTCTTGACGCCGTCCCTCTTTAGCTCTTCAAAAATCCATTCTGGCTTATCAAGGCTTGACGCCGTCCAACCATGAACGTGACGCCGTCCCCTTATGATTTAAGCCGTGACGCCCTTGATCAAGTTAAAGCGTGACGCCGTCAGAATTCACATGCTATTTTCACTGGCCCGTCATGAGTAAATTTCACGTCCAACTTTTCTTGCCAAGGCATGACGCCGTCTAGAGTAAATCTTGACGCCGTCAAGAGTAACTTTTAGCCGATTCTTGAGACTTTGCCGTTTTCTTCACTTTAATGCTCCAAAAATGTCCAAAATGCCTCCTTTTCCAGATTTCTCCTCAAAAGTACCTAAAATGACAAAAGGAACGATTTAGGGCAATATTTGATCAAATAAATACGATTTCGGGCTTAAATGACCCCTTAAAAGCGGTACACTTTTCGCTTCATCAAATACCCTTACACTTGAGATTTGCTTGTCCTCAAGCAAATGCGCTTTTATTCTAATCAAAATACAAGTTAGGGGTCATTTAATGCTAACATAAAAGTAATTACAACAAATATTCGTTCCACTTCAATCATAATAAGAACGGAGATTATAAACTAGCACCTCACAAGTAGTGTTTAGATACTCACATCTCTCAAGTGTCATCAAAATAAATCTCATAAATGAAAACGGATAATATCTCTCACTACCTGTCATAGCAAATAGATTACCATAGGCTTGGGAAAGGATCGAAAACCTCCTCCACTAGGCGTAAGCACCAAAGATAAACTATCAAAGAGGGCTTTTAAATGGGCTATAACGTTAGGTGTAGGGAAAAGGAAAACACGGTTTTGTTGGATAAAGGATATTTTACTGGTGGCGAGTTAAAAATCTTGATCAATTACATGTACTATACAATGTTGCTAAGCCAAGACTAGACTCGATCTTAAGCTAGTGATAAAATAACAAAAACATAAAATAAACATAAAATAAAACGGGATGGTAGTCCGTATGTTTTTTCTATTTTTTCATTTTCTCATTTTTTTGTATTTTTCTTGATTTTTTTTTTTTTTTTTTTTTTTTTTTTTTTTTTTTGACATACACTTTTGCCCTACCATCCAAAATAATACATCATAGGGGCATTGCATCCCCTTACACTTGAACTTTTACATAACTTTACAATTAACTAATCTAATGACTCGAATTAAGATAATTGAAAGACTTGGAGTACTTTTAAAACATTTAGCACATATGGGGGTAATAAATGATGTTCTTCCCCATTACTCCATTACACTAGTACTTTACCCATGAGTCCCAATCGTCCCAAAACAATATGTACAAGGATATGACTCGACTTAGCAACCATGTAATCAACTAGATAATTAACTTGGGTTTAAACAAATGTTGTCACAATAATGCACTAAAAATGAGTGCATACAAGGTAGGCTAAGGCGATTTGGGTGTAAATTTTAGTGGGGTGTAACAAATTCTTCCTTTAAGTAAAATGCTTAAAGGTTGAAACAAAAAGATAGGCTCTGAGGGGTGTACTAGGGGTATCGTGTACTAAAAATGAGTACAACGCAAAGGGTGTGGGAGAATTACTTGACCAATGTAGCCAATGTAATTATAACAAAAACACAGGTGTGAAACAATGGGTTAATCCTAATCCTCTTATCATGTAGTAAATCTAACTACACGAATGTAGTCTCACTTGTGGCCTCGGAATGGTCCTAACGCAAGTTCTAGAATCTAAGTGCTACCGGTACACACATCATAGCATAAATGCTTTTCCTACCAATTCTAGGGGTGAACCTCACATATTTGGGGGTGGAAAATTTTTTAGTGGGACGGTTTTTGTGCTAGTCATATAACTCCTATCCATGAGACGCTCATTAAGATCAAAGTGTCACTCCTATATGTTGTAAAAAATTTTAAATTTGGCACTAAAATTGCCCTAACAAGTATTTATCCCAGTTTTATTACACATCTACCATTAAACAAACAAAAATCAAGCGCAATGGTATTCTCTAAAATCGTACTTTTACCCTCCCCTTACACTTAAGATGAACATTGTCCCCAATGTTCAAATAACAAGATGTAAAAGCATAAAGTAAAAGAATGAAATCAAATACTCCCCTGATTCGTTCGGTGGATAATGAAATTACACGGTTAAATCTTCCTCCAAAGAGAATGTTGAAGCTCCATGACTAATGCATCGCCATAAGCTTGATTCCACATACATCTCCTTGTCCAAAATAACCTGTTAAACCTGAGAAAACAAACACGAAAACCTGCATAACATCGGCGGGAAAAATCTATATATAAAGATATAATGCTTGTGGAATGATAATTTTGCAGATTCCTGGAGATTATAAGTTGGAGATTTTAATAAAAACTTTTTTTTAAAAACAAAACTTTCAAAAATTTCTGGAAATTAAATCTGACGCCGTCAGGTTATAACCCCTGACGCCGTCAGAAATGACCTGACAAAAATTTTCATTTTTAGTTTTCGGAAAATTTCTGGAAAAACCTTTACCTTACTTCCTGGAAATCCTGCAAAACATCATTATGACTCGATACAAGCATTTGACTCAAACAAATACTAATATGTATGCTAATTTATTATTATTACGATTCATGTTAATTTGTGTTCTAATAAACCGATTTAGATTTCCCTTACACTTATCTTTTGCAAATTACCTTTATATGTAGTTAAGACGAAGTTAAAAACAACATAAAGCATTTTCACAAATTAGTTTTGAACATGAATCAATAATGATAAAAACTACACACACATACGGAAACAAATAAAATCAAACAAACAAATAAATAAACACACAAAGCAAATAAAACAAATAAAGCTTGGGTTGCCTCCCAAGAAGCGCTTTTCTTTATTAACGAGTCTTGTAGCTAGACTCAAAGTCACGCTACCCTATATAAGTGAGCTCGTCATCGAGGACGTCTTTAGGGTTAAGCTTGGATTGAAGTTTCCTATTGGTCCGCTTAGTACGATATATCTTTTCAAACTTCTCTCCATCCGGGTCATACAATGTCATCTTAATATGCCATGACCCATCTCCATCTTTGGGTGGTTTATCCCAATTCCACTTATGATCATCTTCCTCACAAATCCACTTATTCATTCCTAGGTTAATTGGCAAAACTCCTAGGAAATCAATCATCCTTCTAAAAACTAGAGGGTCTTCAAATGGATCCAATTCGGTGTCCCTAGCCAAGAGTTGTTCTACCGTATGTGTTCGGTTAACAAAGTCCTCTTCTAGGTAAAATGGGCGTTGGGGTCCTATGAAGCCTTTATCTATCCAAGGTCAATATCTAGATGGTCTCCTATTTAATTCTAACCAATGAGGTGTCGGTTCCCCACTAGTGTCATAGGCATGTTTCTTAACATCATAGACTGACCAAGTATCTCCTTCTCCTACCGCTATCTTGGATTCCTTACAATCAATCATAGCAATAGCGGTCGCCAAAAATCCTCTACCTATCAACAAGGGGCATGTAGGGTCGCTAACCATATCAAGGACGTGGAAATCGGCTAAAATGGTTAGTTTTCCAATGTGCACTAACACGTCCTTAACTACTCCAACCGGGTAAGCAACACTTCCATCCGCTAAGCCTATTATCACCTCGGTTTCTTCAAGTTTTCCTAGTTTTAGAGAGGTGTAGAGAGGTAACGGAAGTAGGTTAAGGCTTGAACCAAGATCGGCTAATGTGTCATAAGCCTCCGAATTACCGACCTTGCAAAGTAGAACAAATAAGCCCGGATCATCTAACTTCTTAGGTAGTTTGTTTTGAACGAAGGCGGTCCCTTTTTCGCCTAATTTGAGCTTCTTCTCATCCAACACATCAACAACCGGACTTTCAAGGTGGAGCTCCTTGAATTCTTCGTCAAGGTTTTGAGTGGGAGGTGTTTCAACTATGTTGTTGACCAATTTGGATGTCATAACTTCTTGGTCATTTGGAACGACTTGGGTTTGTTTGAAACACGTGCTCATGGAATTGACCGAATAATATTGTGGACAAGAACTAGGGGACGAAACCGATGAAATAGCGTTGACGTTCAGTTTCGGGTTCTTGACCGTGTTGCTAGGGAGTGCTCCCATTTCTCGGTCATTGAGGGCTTTCAACAAGGTGTCAATCTTATCGGTCATCTCGCTTTGTTTTTGTTTGAAATCGGCTTCAAACTTGGCTAAACGAGCTTCTTGAGATGCCATGAATTGGGACATCAATCCTTCAAAGTTATTGGTACTACCATTGCCGGAAGGATTGTTGTCGAAAGTACGGTTCGAGTTGGAACCGCTTGATTGGAAACGATTAGGTGGGTTGGAAGAATTGGTTTGTTGTGAGTTTTGGTTTTGTTTCCACCTAAGGTTCGGGTGATTTTTCCATGAGGGGTTGTATGAATCACCATAATGGTTTGGCTCGGGTTTGAAAGTGTACCACTTGTCTCCCGCTCCGTCGGTACGCGAGGATGCGTAGTCCACAAAAGCTTGTTCGGGGAGTTCCATGCAATCACGAGTGTCGTGGGGACCACTACATAATTCACATGAAGAAGTGATTTTGTTCACTTGGCTTGAAGGTTTAGGAGCCTCGTAGGATTTCATGAGAAACTTGACTTGGTCTTCAAGTTCTATGATCCTACGGTCGGAAGTGCTTGAATTGTTCGAAGGCAAAGATATTGCCTTGACCGTTTTATTCAAATCACGGGGATCACTCCAACTTTCGTTGTCATAAAGAGCAAGATCCTCTAGCAGAGCCCATGATTGTTCCGCACTTAGATCACGTAGCTTGCCACCGGCCGATTGGTCAATGGTTTGCCTCGTGGAGAGATTGATATGGTCATAGAAGATTTGGACTTGGAGCCAAAGTTCTATGCCATGGTGGGGGACTTTTTGGAGTAAGTCCTTGAATCGAGTCCATGCCTCGTAGAGAGTTTCGCCTTGACGTTGTTGGAACATCAAGATATCATTCCTTAGCTTAGTAGTTCTTCCTGGTGGGAAAAACTGAGCAAGGAAACGAGTGGTGAGATCATCCCAAGAGGTGATGGATCCTGCGGGTTGACGTTCTAGCCACTGACTAGCTTGGTCCCGCAAAGAGAATTGGAAGAGACGCAATCGGGTCGTCTCTCGAGTGGCAACATCAAGGTCTATAGAATCAACGATTTTAAGAAAGTCCTTGAGATGTTGATTAGGATCTTCAGAACGAAGTCCATGGAATGCGCATCCGCTTTGCACCAACCGGATGGTGTTGGATCGCAAGGGTGTGATATTGGCTCCTTGAGTGAGCTCAATGGTGTTTCGATAGCCATGGTGGCTAGGACGGGAATACTCTCCTAAAGTACGGGCTCTAGGAGGTGGTGGTGGTTGTTGTGGTGGTGGGTTGTGGGGGTTAAGGATATTACCATCTTCCATGATGTCGGACGGTAATGGTTACGAACAAAGACACGAAGAAAATAGATAGACTAAAGAAAATCTAGAAAAATAAAATAAAAATCTCACTAGAAAGGAATCTAGTGAGTAGACCTAATAGAAATAAAAATTCAACCTAAACAATAACTATTCCCCGGCAGCGGCGCCAAAAACTTGATTGCGTGGTTTTGTAACCTTACAACAGGTTTTACCTCTCGAGGGATCTCAAGAGGCTTACAACCCCACCAGGCAGTGTACCTGACCGATGTAGTATAGTGTAGTGGTAAGTACGGGGGATTGATCGTTCTCCACAGGGAATAGTGTTCGTTAGGTATGAAAGGCTACTCTAATTAGGTCTAAGGGTTGAGGAAGATTCTTTTTATGTTTTTATAGTTTTTATGAAAGCAAGTAAAATCTCGGGTTTGAAAGAGTGGGCGGAATTAGTTGCTAGTCAACTAACACAAATTACTACGAATGCAATAAAATTAAATAACTGAAAATAAAATGTGGTGAGAAACTTATGTGTAGAGAAATGTGTTTACTTAGATTTCCTTACTCCCTAACTATCTTTTACCGGTTAATTAGTGTGTATTAGTTGCGTGGATGACGGGTGTATTCCTTAATACCATTCGTGGGGTGGCGTACTTACTTCCCCAACTCTACAAGCTCCTACTTCACTCCTATGTCGAGCCGGCTAGGAAGCTCCTAACATGGGATCACTAGAATTCGCTTGTGCATTAAATACAACCATAAAAACCTTTAGTACGCGTTTGGTTCATGTTTCTTAAGACGTTCAAGCAAGTTACCGAATAGGAAGTTAGCCAGTTTTCTTAAGCCTAACATAGATAAACAATCATCCAATACAACTAATAACACATTAACAACCAATAATCAATAGCTAGGTTTCATTAGATCTAAGCAAACACAAGATAAATTTAGCCTAACATGTTAAACAAAAGACAAGAATAAGATAGAATCAAACAACACATAGACATATTGAATGATTAATTGATAACTTATCTTTCAATGAAACATGGAAGATCTCAAGGCAAAAAGCCCTGAAAAAGTAGCTAAATTCGTCTTAGGGTTTTCTCCCAAAATTCCACACACTAAGCTCTCTCTAATGACAAAAAATTAGAAAACTATATATAGATTTTTGGATCTGACGGCGTCACCTTATGGAGTGTGACGCCGTCACCTCGCCGCTTTTAGGGTTCCCGGATGACCTTCTTGACGCCGTCCCTCTTTAGCTCTTCAAAAATCCATTCTGGCTTATCAAGGCTTGACGCCGTCCAACCATGAACGTGACGCCGTCCCCTTATGATTTAAGCCGTGACGCCCTTGATCAAGTTAAAGCGTGACGCCGTCAGAATTCACATGCTATTTTCACTGGCCCGTCATGAGTAAATTTCACGTCCAACTTTTCTTGCCAAGGCATGACGCCGTCTAGAGTAAATCTTGACGCCGTCAAGAGTAACTTTTAGCCGATTCTTGAGACTTTGCCGTTTTCTTCACTTTAATGCTCCAAAAACGTCCAAAATGCCTCCTTTTCCAGATTTCTCCTCAAAAGTACCTAAAATGACAAAAGGAACGATTTAGGGCAATATTTGATCAAATAAATACGATTTCGGGCTTAAATGACCCCTTAAAAGCGGTACACTTTTCGCTTCATCAGATAGCTCAGTGGGTATATTGTTACCACTCAAGCAAAACTTGAGTTTCGATAAGAGACACCATAAACCCTTGTCTATTCAATCCCAAGTGTTTGTTCCGCAAAACACTTGGGTAATAGATTCTTGGAATTATTTCTAATAATAATTTAAACGTTGAAAAATATTGTGTTTTTTATATTCATGTATTATAACTGTTAGAAATATTCTTTGCATTGATCTCAGTCATAAGCTCACTTAGTTTAACTTAATTGTTATTTACTAGGTGTGCTAAGGGAACAACAATTAGTGGTACCGTGGTACCGTGTATCTGATGAAACCCGTTTTCTTCCCTCTTTCCCTCTTTCCCTCTACACATTCATTCAAAACAAAATACCTACTTCTCTTTTGCTGTCAAAATCGAACACCACACCCAAATCCTACTACACTCTTGTGAATCAAGATCGAGGCATTGCACTTAAAGAATATCAATCACTACAACATCAATTGTAAGTTAATTAACCTTGATTTCTTTCTAATTTGAGTCTAGGGTTTGTTCTTATGCATAAAATCGAATTGGGGCTTTTCAGTTTTGATTGAACTTTTATGCAATTAGGACTAGGATTAGACAATGTATAACTTACATGACTCCCTAATCATTGGATTTGCATAAACCCACTTATATCATATATATTAGTCCGAATTTTATCATTTAAATCGGATTAAGATTAAATATTTTTAGTGGAATCATGTCTATGATACTTAAAGTTGAAGTAGGAATCATTAACACCCAAGCTTTTCAACTTTAAGATTTTTGGCGCCAAGTTGACGCATTTGCCAAACACCCCAATTCCATTATTTTTTGAAAAATTTCACACATCTAGGATCATGAAATATTTTCCGTGCATTGTTGATGCAAACTAAAAATGTTTTTGCATGCATACATGATCTCACAAATATTGATCAAATTACATAACTCACGTGTATTCTTCGACATACTTGATTGAGCAAAAGTGAAGTTAAGAGCGTTTGGATAATCTCATTATTTTTGTTTTAGAGTGGAGATTACCACACCTCCACATTGTTTGCATTTAGGTGCACACACACTAGAAATGTGATCATCAAAATGCAATAAGTTAATATATGCATACTTATATTTTTGTAGGTAACAATGCCTCGTACCGATTATCAAGATACCAAATCTTACATCCCTTATCTTATTGATGACAAAACATTTCCGATGAGCAAAAAGCTTATCTCCTTAGAGTCCAACATCGATATATATACGAAGGTCGTGTAGTCGATGCTTATTTTGTTCCTTTGAATGGCATCCAAGTATACTTTCCTACTATCCAATTTGATTGTTTATATAAAATAAATGATCAAATTTTTCCTCGTTTTATTCTCGAATTCTACAATCGTGTTCGTACCTTCAATGATCTTGAAGGTAATGTCTTTCTTGATTTTTAGATTCAAAATGAACAAATCATTTTATCCATCACCGAACTTGGGGACATTTTAGGTGTTCCTTCCCATGGTCAATGTGCATACAAAGAAGACCATTCCTTAGAGTCACTTCACTATCACCTTGAAAGTGAAGGTCCATATTGTACCGAAGTTCCCGAACTTCAAAGCATAAAACAACACGTCCAAATCCCTCGAGTCGCCAACACGCACCAAAAATGTGATGGTTCCATAGTTCATCTCGACCCCAATCACATCTATCTCAAAGAACTCCTTCCCGATCTCTAAAGTTGGGAACTCTTTCGGCGTGAAAATGTTTTGTGTCTTGTGGGCAACCGAGATCATGTTCCGGCAAGTCTTGCCCATATGCTCTATTTCCTTAGTAACGAGGAGCCGTACAACCTCGCATACTACATGGCAAAAAGAATGGCAAACATTCACAGTCGGTCCGATAAGCTCATGACATATGGTATGTTGCTTACTCATCTCTTTCGGTGGGTTATGGCAAATTACCCACATCTTAATAATGGCGACTACTTTCTTGTCAATCCCATTATGAAACCTCTTGGTGGACAACAACGTCACACAAAGCAACGTAGTGACAAAGGTTCTAAACGTGGTCGTAAATCCACCTCCGATGCTACTTTCTCCTCTTACTCCTTCGATCATGGATCGTCATCTTACCCTATGGATGAGGATGATGAAGAAGTGAACGAAGAAGGAACTTCTCATGCTCGTACTCCTTCTCCCGACACTTTCTTTCGTAACCTTGACACGTCATCGTTCACACCAACAACCGACCTTCCTTATAACAGCACCAATTTAAGTGCAGTGATGAGAAGGCAAACAACAATGTACAACCGACAAGTGTCCATGCATGAGCAAACGATCAGGGGGTTCAAGTCTATTGGAAAAGCACTCAATGGGATCGAGAACAAGATTAAGAAGTTGGGGAAGTCAAGAGATTAGACAATACTAACTTAATTAGTATTACTAACTCAAGTAGTATTAAACTATTACTAATGGGGTCCTGGCTACAGCCATTTAACATAAACAAGTTTGAATTAACTTAGTATTTCTAACTTGCCATGGGTTACTTTGGTTAATTAATTAAGCTTAATGCTTGATTATAGTTATGAACTTTATCTAGTTCATATCTTTTATTTTACATTTTTCTTGCATGTACTAGATGATCAAATTACTTGATATGATGCATGCTTAATAGTAGCCTAATTCTATACAATCACATGTTCTTGTATGTTGCTAGTTGTGGATAGTGTTAGGAAAACTATGTGATTATTCTTTAGTGAATTAATGCAATAGGATTTGCTGCAAATAGTACCCCTAGGATTACCCATTTAGGTAGCCTAAATCCTACAGAACTGGTAAAAATATCAACTGCAGGCCACGGTTCCACTAAATAGGGCATGACACCACTAAATTTAGTGGTACCATGGGTGATTTAGTGGTATCGTCCCTTGGGTAGACGTTTTTAACTGTTTGCTTTCACTTTTTGACTTTCTTTCCCTTGGAATCTGCCAACTTGTGTTGATTCCAACATTCCCAATTCCCTAAATTCACTATCCTCTCCATCCTTGTATGCTTTGATTTGGCTATTTAAGCCCTTATCATGCATTGATCTTCCTCACCATTCCACATTCATCATAAACTTACCATGTCTTCTACCATGGCTACCACCTCTCACAAAGCAAAGAAACCTAGGCTAAACATAAAACCACCCAATGAGATACTTCTAATTGATCTTACATTGGATGATGATAAAGATGTTCACACACCACTACCCTCAACCAATTCAACCGCATCAATCTCTACACCTTTGGCTCCATCAAAAGCCACTTTAACCAAGCCTACCTCATCATCATCTTCCACCATTAGGGCTACCACACCTTTACCTCCACCTAGTCCTCCTCAACCATTAGCACTAACCTTCACCCTATCACCAACAACTCCTTTTGAGCTTGGGTCCAACAAATCATCATCTTTCGCCTCTCCATCACCACAACCACTAATGGGTCATCCCATTTTTTATCCTTTAGAGCCACATAGCTTGAGTTGTGCATGTTGTCATCACAACCAAAACCTCATCTTCAACCTTAGGGATGAGTTAAACTTTATGTTCTCCTACCTTGAACACCTCCTCACACCACCACAAGGACCCATCATACCACCTCCTCTACCAACCAATAGCCCAAACAACTAAACATCTTCTTGTTTAGTTTCCAAAATAAAAACTTAGGATCCCTTTTGTCATTGAAGCAAATCTTAGGGCCTCATATCACTTAAGATTTGTATGTGCTTCTTGTAGATTGTTTTTCTTTTTATGTTATAGTCATACTCATGTATGACATTTCTTTTTTGGAAAACTAAAGGAGGGGTTGAATAGTTTTTACCGTTTAAAATTAATTTGCTTTGTTACGTATTGTGATTTCAAAGTAAAGTAAACTTAACAAGCAATATAAGTAAGTAAGTAAAGATAAGAAAGATCAAACCACATAACACAGTCGTTTATAGTGGTTCGGCTACAAGGACTCTCTTCCTTGTCCTACTCCACTCCTCGAGCCTCTAACTAGAGAGTTTATCTTCACTAAGAAACAAGCTCCCTTCTAGGCGGAGAAAACCTTTACACGTCGCTTAATATTTTTCCGGTACTAAACTAAACACCGAGTTCTTTACAAGGGTACAACCACTCCCGTTGGTTCTTTCACAAGGGTACAACCACTCCCGTTGATTCTTTACAAGGGTACAACCACTCCCGATCACTCTATATGTTTTAAGGACTAAACCACTAACCATACACTACTGTATGAATGATACTAACTATGATGAGTGACTAATACAAGAACACACAGACTCTATGTTAGAAGGAAGACAACACATTGTTACTCCTTATATTTTGAGATCTTTTTTGCTACAAAAGGAAGGATCTATAAAATGTTAGTAAGCTAAGGGTTAGTGATATGCAAATGAATGATTATGTATTTTAAGCTATATGAGTGATGAATTGGCCAAATGATTAGCTTGCTATTTATAGGCAAGGATGATGAACAGTCCACGGATCCGGCGGATCCCTCAAAAAGGATCCGTCCGTGTACCACTTTGGTACCGCCGTGTCAGGACAGCTAAGAGATCTCCAAATCTTTCCAAATCTTTCCATATCTTTCCATATCTTCAAATGTCAACTCTTTGACTTGAAGATCTAAACAAAATATCACAAAATCTTACCAAGATTGTGTAGATGATGCATGCCATGATGTCATCTTAATATTTAACTAATAAAGTTTCCATTTTAAGAAATAAACATGTAAACTTGTAAATGTCATTTCTAGAAAACTTGTGATGTGAAAATGTGTTTGTAAGATGCTTATCACTATAAATGTAAAAGACTTAATCTTATTTATGCTTTGCTTAAAGATAAACTTTGTAATTGTCATTAACAAAACTAAGCAAAGATCGTAAAATATAAATAACGTTTTTAGGACGATATTTGTATTAACAATCTCCCCCTTTTTGTTGATGACAAAACATAAAGTGTATTTTTAAGTAGAGAGCTTAAATAAGGGATGAGTCTTTTAAAAATATAGATTAAGTTAGTTTATGCAAGTTTTAAAATCTATTTTGAGCAAAAATGTATGTACTGTGATGTTTCACAGTTAATGCAAACTTAATCCTATCTCCCCCTTTTTGTCTAAACAAAAAGAAGATATGCGTAGTGGAATGCGATTTTGAGAACTTTAAAGCTCCCCCCTGATTTATACTCCCCCTAAATGGAGTAACAAGGATATGATGTATGAACCTACAAAATAAATTGTTAGAATATGCTATGCTCCTCTTTGATGTATACTCCCCATTGCTAGAGTACCAACGTATACATTTCAAGAGTATGCTATGATGAATGCTCCTACAAAACAAATGGTTAGACTATGATATGCTCCTCCTTGATGTATACTCCCCATTGCTAGAGTATCAACGTATACGTTTCAAGGATGAGAAATGCTAAAAATGATGAGTTAGTATATGATATACTCCCCCTCGATCTATACTCCCCGTTGTTAGGGTACCAACATATATGAATCAAGGTTGAGAAAAGCTACAAAAAAAAGTTAGTTACTTCAATCAAGAAGCAATATGCATATGCAATGGTCAACCAAGAAAGGTCAACCCATTTGACTTCTAGAAAGTCAAAATTTAAGTGTCTGATCAAATTTTTGTACCTAATGTACATTTGATCAATGCAATATGTGGAGTTTAAAACAACCACACAATGATGTTAATATTCTAAAATGAAATAATATGCTTAATGTTGATCACTCACAAGCATAAACACATAACAATAATCCATTGAAAATATGTGACAAAAGTCACAAAAATGATGTTACATTACAACAATAAAGATAAATTCTAAAAAGTCAAATACTACAACATCATCCTAAAAAGTTCCTATAAGAGGAAACTAACAAGGCTCCTATTGAGGAGGATGAGAGATTGCATTGAGACGCTCGAGGACATGGTTTAAGACGAACCTCATCTCATTTTGGAGCTCATGGACCAAAATGTTGGTCCTTTGGGCCAAGTGAGCCGTTCTCTCACAATGTGAGCAATCATGACTCGAAAAACTGGGAGGAAGAGTAGTCTCAAGGTTTTATGGTGGTGGTGGCGATTGGTTGTTGTTGTTGGATGGTTGTTGTTGTTGTTGGTTTGATGATGGTGGAGTTGGGATGGAGTTCATCAAGATGGTTTGGAGATCCATTGCTTCATTAAGGCGAGATCCAACCATATTAGAGAGAGAGTAGAGGCGGGTGAGTTCCTCACTAATCTCTTCTCGGGTTTGTAGTAGATTGATCCACATTGCCTCATCAATAGCAACTAGTGTGGATGTGGGTGATAAAGGTTGTGTTTGAGGTTGAGGTGGTGGTACATCATGGTATAGAGGACCATGGATATCCGGGTAAACCGGATGAAAAAGCATGGGTTGTTGACCTTCAAAGGTCATGGGTAGAGGATTGGTTGACCTTGGTGGAAGGTCTTCCAAGTCATCAAGGTATGGATGTGGTGATGAAGGTGGAGTCCTAAATAGCTTCATTGGTTGTAGTTTGGGTGATTTGGGGGTGATGGTGATTTAACAGGCTGTGATGGAGCCAGTGGTGGAGTAGTGGCTGTTGGAGTAATGGTTGGTGGTGGTGTATGTATAACAACATTGGATGGTGTTGGAGTGGAGAGTGTGAGGAAATTCTCACTTGCAATGGGTGATGAGATATTTAGAGGAGATGATTCCTCTGATGATGAGTTTGCTAAGTTGATGAAACAACATGGTTTAACACTAATGCGGGCTGTTCGTTTTGGAGGTCTAGAGGTGGAAGAAGTGTCTGACTTAGTCATGGTTAAGTATGATAGCTAAGATGTACAGGAGAGAAAATGGTTGTTGTGTGAGTTTAGTGATGATCCTAAAGCACTAATTTATAGGCAGAAGGTTTGTGAGTCTGTGTGTTTGGATTGGAAGTGAATCCAATGGAGAATGTTGGTTTCTAATGATTTGGAACAAAAAATTAAGCTTGTCACATCCTAAGGTCAATCCATTGAAATGGAGTTGAGTGATATGAGAAGGATTTGCAGTAAATGCAAGGAGATAGTGGAAATTTTGATGATAAGATGTTTTCACGGATTTGACGGATCCCTAAAAAGGGTTCCGTGCATGTATAGGAAAGGTAACTCAGAAGAAAATTTTGAAAATTCAAATTTTCGTGGGAAATTCAGTTCCTAATGTTCTAAGAGTTTCCTAAAGCATTCTAAGGAGTTTAATGACCAGTGATCATAATCTAAAGAAAGCTACAACCAAGAATCTAAGTTTCGGGATGAGTCAGGAATTTTTGAAAAGTGACTGTTGTACCCACGGATCTAATCGACAACAAAGGCGGAGCCAAAGTTGGGGATCCGACGGATCCGTGGGTCCTAGACTGGCGGAACCAAGTCTAACACTAGGCGGATCCAATTTTTGGGATCTGCCGGTTCCGTCGTCCAAATGTGCTAATTCTTTAGAGAGAACTATACAAATTTCGCGTTTTCCGACCAAAACCCGAAATTTCTCCTATAACATATGTAATAGCTAATATATAGTATAAATATACTAAATATAGATATTCTAACACACGTTTGCATATAAAGAAATCCGATCATCATAATCTACCATATATGGAGTTAAGCCAAACAAGGGCTTAAACACGGAAAATTGATAACACGAAGTGTTATCGACCTGAAAATATCAGTTAGAACATATTCAAGACAAGTACTACCATAGTAAGTTAAGAACCATACATGGTTAACACATAATTGTCAAATAATGTCTAGACCCAAACACTCCTTCTACTTGAACTTCTTACTCAACTTCTTGTACCCCTTGTGAAGTTTCATTTTCCAGCGCCCCAAGTTCTTCATCATCCCCTTGGTTTGCTTGAACTCCGGTGACTCATTAGCAATTGGTGTAAGTTGATGCAAATATTCCGGTGGAGGAATCCTAGAGTTTGGCAATCCGTCTTCGTCACTCATTGATGATGATGATGATGATGATGA
Source organism: Artemisia tridentata subsp. tridentata (assembly GCA_021014915.2). Lineage (NCBI taxonomy): Eukaryota > Viridiplantae > Streptophyta > Magnoliopsida > Asterales > Asteraceae > Artemisia > Artemisia tridentata. The sequence continues at coordinate 354,627,306 of CP139507.1, read as the reverse complement.
TGTTTGAGCACGAGGACGTTTTCCCTTGTCAACCGCTACCCTAAAGTCGCTCAAGGGAACGAAGGTGTGTTGGATTTCATCATAATCGGGGACAGAACCTAGGGCATTTCTAGGAATGGGTGCAAAAGCTCTATAGAGACGAGTTAAAAGCATTCCATAAGGCATTGACATGTTACCTTGAATCAGAATATCGGCCATTCGTTTGGCGATATAGTATGCAAGGTTGAAAGGTTGACGGGTGGACACACTATACATCATGTAACATAGACAAGCATTGACGTGATCTCGGTTTCCTACCGTGCTAATGACATTAGCTCTCAAAAATTCTTCCAACTTCCTAAACTCGGGCTTGAGTTCATTTAGCTCCATAGCAAATGGATCTCTAGCAACTTATTTACCTCGATACATCCTAGTGGGGTTGTTCCTAGGATAGAAGAGGTGTTCCCTTATTGTTTCTTTGTTGGTTAAAGGAGTGGCATATGGTGCCGTTCTAGCAAAGTTGGATTCTAAGATGGATAATGACCACTTATCCGAGTATACACATGTTCCTTGATTAGGAACTCCTAAGACCTCACCAAATTGATCTAGGGGAATATTAAACAAGGTTCCATTGACACTAAAGTGAATGCTCATAAGACCATTGTCACTTGAACTAAGACCTATGGTGGCATAAAACTCAAGAATGAACCTAGGTACTAGAGTCTCATCAATATCTAGGAGACCATCAAAATGAATTGCGGCTAGTTGCTCGCGGAGATTGGTGTCCTCAGAGAATGAGGGGTCTACTACCCTACCCTCATGAACGTAATGCTTTTCTAGTGCCTTAAAGATGTTGACTTGGGCATCGGTTAGACCCTTGGTTTTGTGATGTTTGGGAAGGTAATTGAGAGTCTTTTTGTGATCGTAATTGGTTGCGGGAGGCATAGTTATCCTAGACACGAAAAATATATAGTTTAGTTAAAATTATCAAAAGTGTATATATATATATATATATATATATATGTGTGTGTGTGTGAGGTGCGGTTATCTCGACTCATTTTGATGCATGAAAATTATGTTTATGCAAGTTTTATGATAAAATAAGAGATAACCCAAACGCTCCTACTTCAATGTAGCTACGATTGAATGTACCCGAAAATACATATTAATTATGTATTCCCTTTAGCATTCAAAAACGCTTTCTCTTTCTTAGCGCTCCGCCCCCCCTTGTATAGTAAGGGGAACTTGGTTGCGCGGCTTTCTCTTATACTTATAGGGGTCTATTTTCTCTTACTTGACTCAGCTTGACCTAAGACACATTATGCAAGTGATGCTTAAAACATAACATTTTTGTATTTGTATGAACAACGTCCAAAAACCGTTTTTCCTAGTCGTGAGAAGATTTTAGCAAAAAAAAATTTCTCACGGGGTTTTTTTTATGAATGATGACAATGTACTACAAGATGCAATTCCTAACTATGAAAAACATGATTTGTTATGCAATTTAGAAAGTATGCTTCATGATTTTTCAAAAATTATGCATAACCCCAAGTTTTGGTTTTGTGCATGAAATAGAAATCCTAGACGCAGATCAGGAGTGTAATCATGTTAAGGATACTTACAGTGATGATTTGAGCACAATTTGGTTGTGGAAGATAGCCTAATTTTTGAATGTGGTGAATAGTGGGTCGTATTTCCAGTGGGTGATATGTTTTGGAGTGAATGATGAATAGTATAGGAGATTATTTAATATAAAAACCTGATCTCCATGTGACGGATCCGGCGGATCCCAAACAAGGGTTCCGCCCTTGTTGTCGTTTGGATCCGCAGGATCAGAACATGGTTTTGGCTGTTGCCGTGTTTTGGTTAATCTAAGGTTTGAGCTAACGTTAATTCTACTCACTAGGTTCCATTAATCCTAAACCAAGTCTAAGATAGTTGAATGGTTCTCTCTTGAGAGGTTTTGTAAGGATATCGGCAATGTTGTCCTCTGAGGAAACTTTCTCAATTGAGATGTTTCCCTTCTGAACATTGTCACGAAGGAAGTGATGACGTATTTCTATGTGTTTGGTTCTAGCGTGTTGGACTGGGTTTTTACTAAGATCTATAGCTCCTTTGGTGTCACAAAGAATGGGGATGTCGTTGAGTACAATTCCGTAGTCGACGAGAGCTTCTTTCATCCACAGTGCTTGTTGGCAAGCTTTTCATGCTGACACATACTCGGCTTTGATTGTTGAGATGGCGAGGGCTGTTTGTTTCTTAGCAAACCATGAGGTGAGACAATGTCCTACAAAAGTACAAATACTGCTTGTACTTTTCCTATCAACATAGTCACCGGCATGGTCTGAGTCGGCATACACTATGGTTTCTACACCTGTCCCTTTGGGATACCATAATCCTAAATGTGTAGTACCTTTAATGTATCTAAATATCCGTTTAACAGATTCAAGATGGGATGTTTTGGGATCTTCTTGAAAGCGTGCACATAGGCAAACACTAAACATAATGTCTGGTCTACTAGCCGTTAGGTAGAGTAAACTACCAATCATGCCTCTATATTTAGTGCTATCTATGGATTCACTTTCATCATCCTTGGTGAGTTTGGTTTCGGAAGACATTGGTGTTTTCATGGGTTTAGAATCTTCAAGACCAAACTTCTTAAGCATATCCTTGATATACTTTGATTGGTTGAAGAATATCCCATCTTCTAATTGTTTTATTTGGAGACCTAAAAAAAAGTTTAGTTCCCCCATCATACTCATTTCAAACTCGTCATGCATGATTTTTGAGAAATCGTCGCATAACTCTTGACAAGTTGATCCGAATATAATGCCATCCACATATATCTGGACGATGATAATATGTGATCCCTTTTTCTTGGTAAAGAGAGTGTTGTCTACTAGGCCCATGGTGTACTTATGGTCAACTAGGAAGGTCTTAAGTCAATCATACCAGGCTTTTGGTGCTTGCTTAAGTTTGTATAATGCTTTCTTAAGTTTGTAGACATGATTAGGTTTTTCAAAATTGGCAAAGCCGGGAGGTTGTGCTACATATACCTCTTCATTTATGAAACCATTTAGAAATGCACTTTTGACATCCATTTGAAATAACTTAAAGTCATATGCACATGCATATGCAAGTAATATCCTAATAGACTCAAGTCTAGCTACGGGAGCAAAAGTCTCATCATAATCTATACCCTCTTGTTGATTATAGCCTTGGGCTACTAACCTAGCTTTGTTTCTAGACACAATGCCATTTTCATCCATTTTATTTCTAAAAACCCATTTAGTACCTATTATGGTTTGATTTTTAGGTTGTGGAACTAATGTCCATACGCCATTTCTAACAAATTGATTTAATTCTTCTTACATCGCAATGACCCAAGATTCATCTTTTATTGCTTCATTAACATTTTTAGGTTCTATAGTTGAAACAAAACAAAAGAAATTACTTGCATTTTGGGCTTTAGACCTTAATGTTCTTTTGTTAAGTTTTCCTATGACGTTTTCTAATGGATGACTTTTTGCTTCTTTGATGTTGACTAAATCTCTTTTTACTAGTTCATCTTCTTTATCATTTTCAACGTTTTCCTGATTATCAACCATTTGGTTTTCAACTAAGTCATCATCTACCAAAGGTGATGTCTTAGAGGGAGGTGGACTTTCATCGAATGTAACATTCAATGATTCCTCGACTCTTGAGGTTTCCTTGTTTAAAACTATGTATGCTTTACTAGTTTGTGAATATCCTAGAAATACACCTTCATACGACTTTGGGTCGAATTTGGTGAGATATTCCTTTGTGTTTAAAATGAAGCACTTGCTTCCAAACACTCTAAAATACCCTAAAGTAGGATTTTTGCCTCTATATAACTCATATGGAGTCTTTCCCAAGAATGGTCTAATTAGAACTCAATTTAGAATATATGTAGATGTATCTACAGCGTGGCACCAAAACTTTTGAGGTATGTTTTGTTCATTCAACATGGTTCTACTCATTTCCTGAATGGTTCTATTTTTGCGTTCTACTACACCGTTAGATTGAGGGGCTCGAAGAGCCGAGAAATTATGAGTTATGCCATTGGCATCACAAAAGGCTCCGAATTGGAATTCGTTATCGAATTCACGACCATGGTCAGTTCTAATTGATACTATGTTACTTCCTGTTTGATTTTGAATTTTCTTACTTAAGATTTCAAATTTATCAAACGCTTCGTTTTTAGTTTTTAGAAACTTAGTCCATGTATACCTAGAATAATCATCTACTATAACCAAAGTATAGAAGTTTCCCCCGTAACTTTCTATAGCGGATGGACCAAACAAATCCATATGTAATAATTCTAGACACCTAGATGTTGACACCATGTTTTTAGCCTTATGGCTATTATGAACTTGTTTTCCTATTTTGCAAGCATCGCAAAAGTGTTGGTCATATTTCAACTTGGGCAGGTTCCTAACGAGTTCCTTAGAAGATAAGGATTGAATTAATCTCATATTAGCATGACCTAAGCGTCGATGCCATAGAGTTGAGTTTTCGTCCAGGTAGGTAAGACAAAGCTTGTCTTTAGGTGTTTTGTCGAGTTTCATAACGTAAATGTTATTCTTCAAAACACCTTTTCCTACAGTTATGACATCCTTAAGTATTTTACTTCCATTTTCACTGAAAAGGACGTTATACTTTTTGCGGCATAATTGGCTAATACTAAGCAAGTTAAATCCTAAGTTATCTACATGAGCAACATCATCAATAGTGAGTGAGTCATGAGAAATCGTACCTTTTCCGATGATTTTACTTTTAAACTTGCTACCTAATGTGACATTACCTCCGTCGTACACTTGGTAGTCTGAGAAAAGGCTTCTGTTTCCCGTCATGTGCCTTGAGCACCCACTATCTTTGATCCATTCATCAGGTTCAAGTTCAACCTTTAAGCACACCTAAGTTCAAGAAAGACTCAAGCGTTTGGTCCCCAATATTTCATGGGTCCGTTTGGGTTAAACATAACATTATCATGATTCATGTATGAAAATGGTGGACACATGTTCCATGGCATGAAGTTGGGACCTAGAAAGTTTCTAGACATGTTTTGGTTCCAATTTCTTTGATAATGATGTTGCGAGTTAAAGTTACTCTTTGGAAATGGGTGTTTGGGAAAACTAGTTTTTGGTGCTTGTTGAACTGTTTTGACTCTATACTCATTTCTAACTTGATCTTTTCCTATAGACACTGATGGTTTTTGTTTATTATCAGTTGTACTAGTACTAGGTTTTCTAGTGACTCTAACGAATTCAGTACGGTCAGTTTTAAGAATCTTCTGTTTACTTTCTGTACTGGCGGATCCTTTTGGCACAACTGGCGGATCCAAACTTTTGGATCCGTCAGATCCGTCAGCTTCAGACTTAGTTGGAACAGTTTCCTTTCTTTCACTGTTTGTTTCTCGAACTTACCTAAGCTTCCTAGTTTCATAAAACCTAATCCGGTTTTATCATTAGGTAGTTTTTGTATTTTCATTATTTCATCTGCACAACTTATGTTTTTATCAAACTTTCTAAACTTAGAGTTTTGCTTGATAAGTTCTTCCTGTGTTGACTTAAGTGTTTCTAGTTCTAACTTAAGCTCCTAACATGACACACATGTTTCTGTAACACTTTTACCCTTTTTAATTCTTATCTCCTTTTCTTTTAACCAATGAACTTCGTTTTCTAAAAGTGTTGTTTCGGTTTTTAAGAATTTGTTTTTGTTTATGATTTTAAGGGTAATTTCACACAGTTTGTTATATTCTACTTCTAAGGTTTCATCATCTATAGAGGAGTATGATGAGTCAGAATGTACCTCTTCTGTGTCGTGAGCCATGAGAGCAACTTCGTCTTTCTTAGGCTCGTCATTATCTCCTTCACTATCACTCCAAGCTCCACTGACGAAGGCTCTTTGAGACTTGTCCTTTGGAAGCATTGGACATTCTCCTATCAAGTGACTAGAATCACCACACCTATAACACTACCTATATACCTTTCTATCATCACGGCCTTTTCGAGAGGATTTCTTTTCTTCACGAGGTGGTCTGACGAACTTTCCTCGTCTCCTGAAGAATTTCTTGAAATCTCTAACCGCCATGGCATATTCTTCATCATCGCTACTAGGACAAGACTCTTCATCACTTGACTCTTCTCTAGCTTTCAAGGCAATGGACTTCATTTTCTCCTTTTTGCCTTTAACTATTTCAAAGTCTTTTTCCATCACCATTTCGTGAACTATGAGGTTTCCTATGAGCTCATCCAGTGTCATACTTGAAAGATCCTTAGGTTCTTCAATAGCTGTCACCTTTGCTCTCCACTTCGGGTGGAGTGCTCTTAGAAATTTTCTGACAAAATTCTTACTGGAAAAAGATTCATCAAGTACTTTAAGTGATGTAATGATAGTATTAAACCTAGAAAAAGCACTATCAATGGTCTCATCTTCAGAGATAACAAATTGTTCATATTGTTGAACAAGAAGATCAATTTTGTTATCTTTGACTTGTGAGTTCCCTTGATGAGTGATGATAAGTGATTGCCAAATATCTTTAGCCGTTTTACACATGAAAACTCTTTCATATTCCTTTTTAGGTAAAGCATTGTAAAGCATCATTTTGGCTTCATTATTTTTGGCAATCAATTTCTTTTGTTCATCACTGTGACGAATAAAAGAGTTACCTATATCCCGACCACCTGAAATATCACTACTTATGGGTTTGTAATCACCTTCTACAATAATATACCACAGATCTATGTCTTTTGACTTCACATATGTCTCATAGCGATTTTTCCAATATATGGAACAATTTGGTTCAAATAGTGGTGGTCTTTGCATAGATTGCCCTTCTTTAAAGTTTTCAAAATCCATGATCGTTTCAAGTTTTTAAAATACAATATATTTTGAAAATCTTGAGTAACACCACTCTGGTACCAATTGTGGAAAACTAGAAGGGGGTTGAATAGTTTTTACCGTTTAAAATTAATTCGCTTTGTTACGTATTGTGATTTCAAAGTAAAGTAAACTAAACAAGCAATATAAGTAAGTAAGTAAAGATAAGAAAGATCAAACCACAAAACACAATCGTTTATAGTGGTTCGGCTACAAGGACTCTCTTCCTTGTCCTACTCCACTCCTCAAGCCTCTAACTCGAGAGTTTATCTTCACTAAGAAACAAGCTCCCTACTAGGCGGAGAAAACCTTTACACGTCGCTTAATATTTTTCCGGTACTAAGCTAAACACCGAGTTCTTTACATGGGTACAACAACTCCCGTTGGTTCTTTCACAAGGGTACAACCACTCCCGTTGGTTCTTTACAAGGGTACAACCATTCCCGATCACTCTATATGTTTTAAATACTAAAACGCTAACCAAACACTACTGTATGAATGATACTAACTATGATGTGTAACTAATACAAGAACACACAGACTCTATGTTAGAAGGAAGATAACACACTGTTACTCCTTATATGTTGAGATCTTCTTTGCTACAAAAGGAAGAATCTATAAAATGTTAGTAAGCTAAGGGTTAGTGATATGCAAATGAATGAGTATGTATTTTAAGCTGTATGAGTGATGAATTGGCCAAATGATCAGCTTGCTATTTATAGGCAAGGCTGATGAATAGTCCACGGATCCGGCGGATCCCTCAAAAAGGATCCGTCCGTGTACCACTTTGGTACCGCCGTGTCAGGCCAGCTAAGAGATCTCCAAATCTTTCCAAATCTTGCCATATCTTTCCATATCTTCAAATGTCAACTCTTTGGCTTGAAGATCTAAACAAAATATCACAAAATCTTACCAAGATTGTATAGATGATGCATGCCATGATGTCATCCTAATATTTAACTAATAAAGTTTCCATTTTAAGAAATAAACAAGTAAACTAGTATATGTCATTTCTAGAAAACTTGTGATGTGAAAATGTGTTTGTAAGATGCTTATCAATATAAATGTAAAAGACTTAATCTTATTTATGCTTTGCTTAAAGATAAACTTTGTAATTGTCATTAACAAAACTAAGCAAAGATCGTAAAATATAAATAACGTTTTTAGGACGATATTTGTATTAACATCTTTTAATGAATGGATGGGCATGTTATGTGGTTGTTTATTTTTGGTGTTTGGCTACTTGGCCAATCTTTTTGTTTGTGGTTGGATATTTGTCATAATTGCTACATGTTAGATATTGTATAATTGTCATCTAACTTTGTTTTTTAGCAAGAATCATTGCTCGATTCCTTGGTGTCCTCCAAACGAGGGGGAGTATACATCAAGAGGGAGCCTTAGCAACCTTTTTGCTTTGACAAAAAGGGGGAGAAATGGGATATAAACTCATTAAAAACTTGTTAAAATTAATTTTAACTTAAAATGAGTTTAGGTTTTGTCATCATCAAAAAAGAGGAGATTGTTGATGCAAATAATGTCCTAAAAACGTTATTTATATCTTTTGATAACTTCACGTTTTGAGGATGACAAAATGTGAAAACACTTTACGTTAAAATTAACGCAAACAAGTTTTTAGTCGAAAGATCCCATTTCTACGTAAATCACTCTAGGTATGCACAAACAAATTTACAACTTGACAAATGATCAAAGAAGTGAATTTGTGTTTAAAACTTCACATTTTTAATGTGACAAAATATTTTTTTCAAAAATACACCTTACAAGTTATTTTTGAATTATTAAGAAATGTTTTATTAGAAAAATAAGTTTAAATATCATAACAGCTATTTTTCAACCAAAATCAGCTCCAAACTTCTCCAAATAAAATTTTACCACTAAAGACAAAAAGATGAGCATTTTTGTCTAGCACGGTACCACTAAATTTAGTGGTCAGGTACCACTAAATTTAGTGGTACCGTGGGTGATTTAGTGGTACCGTGTCCCCATAACGGCTAGATTCTTTCTGCCTATAAATACCAGCCCTCTTCATAGTTTTTGGGCATCCTTTTTCACACACAACTTTCTGAGTTCAATACTCTCACCACATCTTTTCTCCTTGATCATTTAGTTTAGTTTTCTTTTGTTTAAAGAGTGATACACTCATCCAACCAAGTGATCACCTTCATTCCTCTACTAGTGCAAGAGAAGAACACATAGTATAAAAGAAGATACAAAGTGTTGTAGTTGTAGTTAGTGCACTTGCAACATTTGTTGCACACTTTTTGTTTTCTAGCATACATCATGTTTATTTTTCTTTTGAGAGTTTGTGAGAGTAGATTATTGTGATCTTGTAGAGATATTGAATATCTCTTGCAGCTTGTGAGCTTGTGAGTTGATCAAGTTGATCAAAGGTAGAGTGGGTAGATAGAGTCAAGTGAGAGTTGATCATTGTGATCTTGTTGAGATCTTGGAGATCTCTAGTAGCTTGTGGGCTAGTGTGTTGATCAAGTGGATCAAGGGTAGATCGGGTAGATCGAGTCAAGTGTGTTGATTGTGTGAAGTAGAAAGGATCGTGTAGATCGTGGTAGATTGGCACTAGCTAAGATTGGTACTCGAGATCTAGCTTTTTGTCAAAAATTAGGATAAGCGACGTTGTATGGTTTTCTCCGCCTGAAGGAAGCTTTAATGACATAGTGCTTGAAACTCTCAAGTGTGGTACTCGGGGATTGGAGTAGGGCGAAGAAGAGCTTCGTAACCGAACCACTATAAATCTCTTCGTCCCGGTTTGATCTTTCCATCTCTTTTCTTTACATTCATTATTTACATTAGATAGTATAGTTTAGTGTTCATATTGGTGTTGATTGATTACACATAAGATTCGAATCAAAGTTTTTCAAAAGTGAAGTTTTGAAACAAATTAAAAACCGGTAAAACTATTCAACCCCCCCCTTCTAGTTTTCTAAAAAAACTTTTGACTTCCTTTTCACTAGCAATAGGAACTTCAACATTTTTAACAACTATGTGACTCGGTTTAGGACTTAAGTTATTTTTTAAAATCGACCCTGTTTTGACTTTAGCACCAGAAGGTACCACGGTACCACTAATTTTAGTGATGCCGTCTATGCCTTTAACGGTATTGTCCTCTGCTATTTCAGATTCTCCAGACTTTACAAATTTTACTTGTTTAGTATCACTTGTAGAAGCTTTGTTAGGGTCAAATCCTAAGCCCGCTCCGGCATTTTCTCTATACCTAACGTTTTCAAGCATGTCATTAAGTGTCTTTGTTCCTTTTTCAAACTTAATGATTATTAACGCATTTTCTTTGAGTTTTTCATTTTCAACTTGAAGACATATGCATGACCTACATCCAACATCTACTTCTTTATTTTTCTCAAATTTTTTTACTTGGTCTTTTAGTTCTAAAATTTGCACTTCGAGTTCATGCAATGTTGCTTTTAGTGTTTTGTTTCTAGTTATGATTTTAGAACTTACTTCACATAGCTTATTATATTCATCATATAGTCTATTATCGTCTATTGACGAATTATCATCACTATAATATGAAGAGTCGGAATGTACCTCATTTGAAGCTTGAACCATTAGACATATTTCGTTGTTGGGCTTCTTCTCTTCTTCTTCACCACTATCACTCCAAGAGCCTCCTATGAAAGCTCTTTGGTTGTTGGTTCTCGGTGGTTTAGGACATTCTCCTATGAGATGATTGGAATGTCCGCATCTAAAACATTTCCTATCACTCTTTCCTTTCTTCTCATCTTGGTTCTTTTATGATGACTTCTTTTCATCACGAGGTTGTCTAACGAACCTACCTCTTCTCCTAAAGAACTTCTTAAAATCTCTAATGGCTAGTGCATATTCTTCGTCTTCACTATCGAAATTCAAACTTTCCACATCACTAGACTCCTTTTTGGCTTTCAATGCTAGAGATCTAACTCTCTCGCTTTTGCCTTTGACTATGTCGGAGTCTTTCTTGATTATCATTTCATGAACCTTCAAGTTTCCTATTAGTTCATCAAGTGATAATGTCGCCAAGTTCTTTGACACTTCAATGGCAGTGACCTTTGCTCTCCATTTGGGATGTAGAGCCCTAAGAAACTTCCTAACATAATTCTTGCTAGAATAACCTTCATCAAGAGCTTTAACACTAGTAATAATAGTATTAAATCTAGCAAAAGCATTATCAATAGATTCATCTTCCGGAATGGAAAATTGTTCATATTGTTGCACAAGAAGATCTATCTTGTTCTCTTTGACTTGATTATTACCTTGGTGAGTGACTAACAAACTTTTCCAAATTTATTTTGCCGTGTTACACATAAAAATTCATTCAAATTCCTTTTTCGGCAAAGCATTATAAATCATCATTTTAGCCTCATCATTTTTGGCTAGTTTTCTTTTAAAGTTATCACTTTGTTTACTATAAGGAACTATTTAATCCCTTTTAGTTTCCGGATTCTTTTCAATCATTTGAAAGTCACCCTTGTTAATAATATGCCAAAGATCAATGTCTTTTGATTTCACATACGTTTCGAATCTTGTTTTCCAATATATAAAAAAATCGGTTTCAAAAAGTTGTGGTCTTTGCATAGATTGCCCTTCCTGATATTTGTCAAATCCATTGATCGATTCAAGTTTTAAAATACAATTTATTTTAAAATCTTGCCTAACCTGTCTCTGATACTAATTGTAGAAAACTAGAAGGGGGGTTGAATAGTTTTACCGGTTTTTAATTCGTTTTAAATCTTTACTTGTGAAAAACTTTGATTCGATTCTTTTGTGAAATCAATCAACACGAATATGAACACTAAACAATACTAACTAATATAAACAATAAATATAAAGAGAAGAGATGAAAAGATCAAACCGGGACAAAGAGATTTATAGTGGTTCCGTCACGAAGCTCTTCTTCGCCCTACCCCACTCCCCGAGTACCACACTCGAGAGTTCTAAGCACTATGTCAACAAAAGCTCCCTTCAGGCGGAGAAAACCATACAACGTCGCTTATCCTTATTTTTGATACTAAGGTAAATGTCGAGTACTAATCTTAGCTAGTACAAATCTACCACGATCCACACGATCCTTACTAATTCACACAATCAACACACTTGACTCAATATACCCGATCTACCCTTGATCCACTTGATCAATACATAAGCCCACAAGCTACAAGAGATCTCCAAGATCTCAACAAGATCACAGTGATCTACTCTCACTTGACTCGTTCTACTCGATCTACCCTTGATCTACTTGATCAACTCACAAGCTTACAATCTACAAGAGATCTCCAAGATCTCAACAAAATCACAATGATCTACTCTCACAAACTACTCAAAAGAAAAATGAACTTGGTGTACGCTAGGAAACAACAAGTATGTAACAAGTGTTAGATGTGCACTAAAACTACAACACTTTGTATCTTCTTTGATACCTTGTGTTCTTCTCTTGCACCAGTAGAGGAATGAAGGTGATCACTTGGTTGGATGATTGGATCACTCTTTAAACAAAAGAAAACTAAACTAAATGATCAAGAAGAAAAGATGTGATAAGAGTTTTAAACTCAGAAAGTTGTGTGTGAAAAAGGACGCCCAAAAACTGTGAAGAGGGCTGGTATGTATAGGCAGAAGAAATCTAACCGTTATAAGGACACGGTAGTGGTACCGTGCCAGACAAGGACGCTCCAATTTTTTTTTTTAGTGGTGAAAGTTTATTTGGGGAAGTTTGGAGCTGATTTGGGGGGAAATATAGCTGTTATGATTTTTAAACTTATTTTTCCAATAAAACATTTCTTCATAATTCAAAAATTACTTGTAAGGTATATTTTTGAAAAAATGTTTTGTCACATTAAAAATGTGAAGTTTGAAACACAAATTCATTTCTGTGATCATCTGTCAAGTTGTAACTTTGTTTGTTCATACCTAGAGTTATTTACGTAAAAAGGGGATATTTCGACTAAAAACTTGTTTACGTTAATTTTAACGTAAAGTGTTTTCACATTTTGTTATCATCAAAACGTGAAGTTATCGAAAGATATAAATAACGTTTTTAGAACATTATTTGCATCAACAAATACGTACCCTGGTATGCCACAGCTCACCATTCATCTCCAGCTCAGCTTTACACTCTCACCCAGCATACTCAGACTACTCCACCCATCAGACGTCGGGCTTCTTATAGGAGAGTCTGTGGACGTCGCATCCAGCTATCATCTGTGTTATCCTCACCACTCAGGAGGACCCGTTATGGTTACCCGGGTACCTCTACTTCACCATCATCTCAGTCACCTATGTCATCTCCAGATCATTCCCATCCCCGTCAGAGATTACGGAAGTCTATTCAGTCTTACTCTAATGAGGATGAGGATCCAGTGGAGGATCCAGAGCAGGTTCAGGTAGAGCCCACACCAGCAGTGACAGCACCCATCGAGCACGCTCCTGTTTGTGCCTGTGTTGACAGGGACAGAGAGGCACCGAGGGATCCAGATCAGGTGATGATGCCACGGGATGGCAAGGGCATCATGGAGAATGTACGGGGGGTATTTGAGGTAGGCCAAAGCTCTAGGGCTGCCCAGATACAGGATTTGAGTGATAGCCAGTGGATTGACATTACTTGTGATACCAGCATAGGTATGCGTGCAGCTAGTCCGGATTACACTCCATCATCTCCTTCGTTTGTGCCACCTCTATCTCCGCTTCCATCACCAGTGGTTTTCTCTTCTACCAGCCGAGCTCGAGGAACCCACTATCATGGAGCAGGTATGGATTCAACTGGAAAACCATGCCAGTTTACTTGATGTGTACTCAGATCAGATTGAGAGGTTAGAGTAGCCTGGCCGCATTCAGACTGTTGAGAGGAGGATTAGGACAGTGGACAGGGCTGCCTGTGTGTTGTTTGAGGAGATGTATTCTGACAGACGTGTGATGATTGGCCTGAGAGCCAGATAAGATGCATTGGAGAGGTTACACGGTAGTGAGCTCAGGGATTTGGTCTTTAGGGCTATTGGTTTGGGCAGAGGCCAGACCAGGATTCAGAGGATGTTGAAGAGAGCTCGAGGCACTAATCGCGCTCAGTGGCAGAAGATTATAACTGTAGAGTATATGATCAGTGCTGTGTTGAGAGAGAACTAGGAGCTGAGACACCATGTGGATCAGTTGGAGGCTGCTATTGGAGGGATGACTACAGCATTCGAGCAGCTACGCCTTGAGCGTGACCGAGCTTAGATTGGTTTTAGTAGATGATGTATTCCATTAAACTGATGAGTTATCACTTAATAGTCCATCACTAACTATTAGCCTTGCTTGTAATTTTGTGAACTTCTATTCCATTCGATATATATATATATATATATATATATATATATAACAAGCTTGGTTTTTCTATTCAATTGTTCGTTTCCTCTATGGTTGACTTTATTCTTGCATCCTGTTTGTGATATCCATATATTCATATGACACCTTTCTTCTATAATCGAGATCTCATTTATCGTCATCTTCTTGTGATGCAGATAAATAGCACCCAAGCGAAAGTCAACAAGAGTCACACGAGGACTAACTGCTAACACACCTACCCCAGCAAGAGCAGTGTGAGGCAGGACTGCTGGGAATGCCGCCCTAGCAAAAGCCACGCAGGGCAGAGTTGCTGAGAACGCCGCCCCAACCAGGACCGCAGCAAACCCACCTATGGTGAATCAAGCAACTCTAGATCAACTCGTCAATGATCGTGTGGCGGGCCGCACTCGCCGCCACAAACAACTTAACCACCAACACTGGAACGTCAAGGCCAGTAACCAACAGACGTGGTTGCACTTACTCTGAATTCTGAAAGATCATGGTTGGAGGTTTCGGAGGAACAGAGGGTGCCGTTGGCTTCACTAGGTGGTTTGAAAAGCTGCAAACCGTGTTTCGCATCAATGGTTGTAACGATGACGACAGGGTCAAGTATGCATCTTTCACTTTCATGGATGCCGCTTTGACCTGGTGGAACAACTACATGAAATCTGCCAACATGGATATTGCTTATGCTATGCCGTGGGATGACTTCAAGGAGTTAGTGCTTAGGAAATATTGCCCACGAAATGAGGTCAAGAAGTTGGAAATAGAATTTTGGAACTTGAATGTGCATAATAACAACATGGCTTCTTACAACCAGAGATTCCAGGAACTGGCTTTGCTATGTCCTGAGATGGTTCAGACTAAGACGAGGTTGATTGAGAGGTACATTGGAGGTTTGCCAAAGTCCATAAGAGGTGATGTGACTACCTCAAGGTCTGCAGATCTCCATGAGACCATGGAAATAGCCAACAAGTTGATGGACCTGGAATTGGAGGATGTCCCAAAAAAGAGCACTGACAACAAGAGAAAGTGGGAAGACCACTCGAAGGGTAGCAACAGCAACTTTCAAAACAAGAGGCAGGAAGTGGCAAAAGCTTATGTAGCAGGTTCAAGGGACAAGAGGGGGTATGATAGGAATGCACCTTTTTGCAACCGCTATAAGCTACATCACAAGGGACAGTATACGGTAAAGTGTCACAACTTTCAGAGAGTGGGACATTTCGCAAAGAATTGCAGGTCAAGACCCCTAGCCACCGTTCAAGCAGCACCACCCAACAACCGCAGGGCGGAAGTCACCTACTATGGATGCGGTGAGAAGGGTCAATATCGAAATGAGTGCAACAAACCCAGAAACCAAGGAAATGGTGGTGGTCATGGTAACCAGGGAGCAGTAGTTAACAATGGGAACCAAGGCAACGGAGGAGGAGCCCATGGAAGAGTTTATGCTATGGGCAGAAGGGAAGCCCAGGATGACCCGACCTTGGTGATGGGTACATTTTTTTTTAAATAATCGCTATGCATCAATATTATTCGATACGGGAGCAGATAGAAGTTTTGTGTCGACTTAGTTCTTTAATTGATATTGCTCTAACCACCTTAGACAATGTCTTCGACGTAGAATTAACTAAAAGGAACTTAGAAATGGTAGATACCATTATAAGAGGCTGCACTCTAAACTTGTTAAACCACCAATTCAACATCGACCTCATGCTAGTAGAGTTGGTTAGTTTTGACATCATCATAGGGATAGATTGGCTATCGAAATATCATGTCATCATCATCTGTGATGAAAAGATCATCAGAGTACCCTACGAGAACGAGTTTCTAATAATAGAAGGAGATCGGAGCGATCGTGCACGCTCATCAAGATTGAGAATCATCTCGCGTACGAAGGTGCAGAAGTGCATCGAGAAAAGATGCCACCTCTTTCTTGCTCATGTTACTGAAAAGAAAGAGAAGGAGCACAGAGAGAAACAATTGGAAGATGTGCCAGTCGTGAGGGATTTCCCGGAAGTTTTTCCAGAAGAACTACCTGGACTCCCACCGGCCAGAAAGATCGAATTTCAAATCGATCTAGTGCCAGGAGCCGCGCCTGTAGCGCGAGAACCCTATCGATTAGCACCAACGGAGTTGCAGGAGTTGTCTGATCAGTTGGCTGAACTATCAGGGAGAGGTTTCATCAAACCGAGTTCTTCGCCTTGGGGAGCTTCGGTTCTGTTTGTTAAGAAGAAGGATGGATCCTTCAGGATGTGTATCGACTATCGGGAGCTAAATAAGCTAACTATCAAGAATCGATACCCACTCCCGAGAATCGACGATCTATTCGATCAACTACAGGGTTCATCAGTTTACTCCAAGATTGACCTGAGATCAGGTTATCATCAACTCCGAGTCCGGGAAGAGGATATCCCGAAGACTGCCTTCAGAACCCGATATGGCCATTACGAATTCCAAGTTATGTCATTCGGCTTGACTAACGCACCAGCCGTATTCATGGACCTCATGAATCGGGTGTGTAAGCCGTACTTAGATAAATTCGTAATTGTATTCATTGACGACATCCTGATATATCTAAGAATGAGAAAGAGCACGAGGAACACCTCAAGCTAATCTTGGGATTATTGAAGAAGGAGGAGCTATATGCCAAGTTTTAGTAGTGTGAATTCTGGATATCAACTGTGCAGTTTCTGGGCCACGTGATCGATAGTCAAGGCATTCACATGGATCCCGCAAAGATCGAGTCAATAAAGGATTGGGCAACACCCACAACACCCACCGAAATTCGCCAATTCTTAGGACTTGCCAGTTGCTACCGTAGGTTCATTGAAGGTTTCTCCAAGATAGCGAAGCTTTGACTAAACAGACACAGAAGAATGTGAAATATGACCAGGGAGATAAGGAGGAAAAAGCTTTTCAACTCCTTAAGGAAAAATTGTGTAGTTTACCTATTTTAGCCTTACCTGAGGGTAGTGAAGACTTTGTTGTTTATTGCGATGCTTCACACAAAGGTTTAGGAGCCGTGTTAATGCTGAGAGAGAAGGTGATAGCATATGCTTCTCGACAACTGAAAACCCATAAGAAGAACTACACAACCCATGACCTAGAGTTAGGATCAGTTGTGTTTTCACTTAGAATTTGGAGACACTATCTCTATGGCACGAAATGCGTGGTGTATACCGACCACAAAAGCCTAAAACACATATTGAACCAGAAGGAGCTGAACATGAGGTAGCGCCGATGGTTGGAATTGCTTAGCGACTATGATGGTGGGTTTTGCGACCTTACAACAGGTTTTACCTCTCGAGGGATCTCAAGAGGCTTACAACCCCACCAGGCAGTGTACCTGACCGATGTAGTATAGTGTAGTGGTAAGTACGGGGGATTGATCGTTCTCCACAGGGAATAGTGTTCGTTAGGTGTGAAAGGCTACTCTAATTAGGTCTAAGGGTTGAGGAAGATTCTTTTTATGTTTTTATAATTTTATGAAAGCAAGTAAAATCTCGGGTTTTGAAGGAGTGGGCGGAATTAGTTGCTAGTCAACTAACCCAAATTACTACAAATGCAAATAAAATAAAATAACAAAAATGAAAAGTGGTGAGAAACTTATGTGTAGAGAAATGTGTTTACTTAGATTTCCTTACTCCCTAACTATCTTTTACCGATTAATTAGTGTGTATTAGTCGCGTGGATGACGGGTGTATTCCTTAATACCATTCGTGGGGTGGCGTACTTACTTCCCCAAACTCTACAAGCTCCTACTTCACTCCTATGTCGAGCCGGCTAGGAAGCTCCTAACATGGGATCACTAGAATTCGCTTGTGCATTAAATACAACCATAAAAACCTTTAGTACGCGTTTGGTTCATGTTTCTTAAGACGTTCAAGCAAGTTACCGAATAGGAAGTTAGCCAGTTTTCTTAAGCCTAACATAGATAAACAATCATCCAATACAACTAATAACACACTAACAACCAATAATCAATAGATAGGTTTCATTAGATCTAAGCAAACACAAGATAAAATTAGCCTAACATGTTAAACAAAAGACAAGCATAAGATAGAATCAAACAACACATAGACATATTGAATGATTAATTGATAACTTATCTTTCAATGAAACATGGAAGATCTCAAGGCAAAAAGCCCTGAAAAAGTAGCTAAAATCGTCTTAGGGTTTTATCCCAAAATTCCACACACTAAGCTCTCCTTTAATGACAAAAAATTAGAAAACTATATATAGACTTTGACATCTGACGGCGTCACCTTATGCATTGTGACGCCGTCACCTCGCCGCTTTTAGGGTTCCCGGATGACCATCTTGACGCCGTCCCTCTTTAGCTCTTCAAAAATCCATTCTGGCTTATCAAGGCTTGACGCCGTCGGATCCTGAACGTGACGCCGTCCCCTTATGATTTAAGCCGTGACGCCCTTGATTTAGTTAAAGCGTGACGCCGTCAGAATTCTCATGCAAACTCACTGGCCCGTCATGAGTAAATTTCACATCCAACTTTTCTTGCCAAGGCATGACGCCGTCCCATGTTAATTGTGACGCCGTCAAGAGTAACTTTTAGCCGATTCTTGAGACTTTGTCGTTTTCTTCACTTTAATGCTCCAAAAACGTCCAAAATGCCTCCTTTTCCAGATTTCTCCTCAAAAGTACCTAAAATGACAAAAGGAACGATTTAGGGCAATATTTGATCAAATAAATACGATTTCGGGCTTAAATGACCCCTTAAAAGCGGTACACTTTTCGCCTCATCAAATACCCTTACACTTGAGATTTGCTTGTCCTCAAGCAAATGCGCTTTTATTCCAATCAAAATACAAGTTAGGGGTCATTTAATGCAAACATAAAAGTAATTACAACAAATAATCGTTCCACTTCAATCATAATAAGCACGGAGATTATATACTAGCACCTCACAAGTAGTGTTTAGATACTCACATCTCTCAAGTGTCATCAAAATAAATCTCATAAATGAAAACGGAAAATATCTCTCACTACCTGTCATAGCAAATAGATTACCATAGGCTTGGGAAAGGATCGAAAACCTCCTCCACTAGGCGTAAGCACCTAAGATAAACTATCAAAGAGGGCTTTTAAATGGGTTATAACGTTAGGTGTAGGGAAAAGGAAAACACGGTTTTGTTGGATACGGGATATTTTACTGGTGGCGAGTTAAAGATCTTGATCAATTACATGTACTATACAATGTTGCTAAGCCAAGACTAGACTCGATCTTAAGCTAGAAACAAAATAACATAAACATAAAATAAACATAAAATAAAACGGGATGGTAGTCCGTATGTTTTTTCTATTTTTCTTTTTCTCATTTTTTTGTATTTTTCTTGATTTTTTCGATTTTTTTTTTTTTTTTTTTTTTTTTTTTTTTTTTTTTTTTTTTTTTTTTTTTTTGCATACACTTTTACCCTACCATCCAAAATAATACATCATAGGGGCGTTGCATCCCCTTACACTTGAACTTTTACATAACTTTACAAATACTAATCTAATGACTCGAATTAAGATAATTGAAAAACTTGGAGTACTTTTAAAACATTTAGCACATATGGGGGTAATAAATGATGTTCTTCCCCATTACTCCATTACACTAGTACTTTACCCATGAGTCCCAATCGTCCCAAAACAATATGTACAAGGATATGACTCGACTTAGCAACCATGTAATCAACTAGATAATTAACTTGGGTTTAAACAAATGTTGTCACAATAATGCACTAAAAATGAGTGCATACAAGGTAGGCTAAGGCGATTTGGGTGTACATTTAAGTGGGGTGTAACAAATTCTTCCTTTAAGTAAAATGCTTAAAGGTCGAAACGAAAAGATAGGCTCTGAGGGGTGTACTAGGGGTATCGTGTACTAAAAATGAGTACAACGCAAAGGGTGTGGGAGAATTACTTGACCAATGTAGCCAAAGTAATTATAACAAAAACACAGGTGTAAAACATGGGTTAATCCTAATGCCTCTTATCATGTAGTAAATCTAACTACACGAATGTAGTCTCACTTGTGGCCTCGGAATGGTCCTAACGCAAGTTCTAGAATCTAAGTGCTACCGGTACACACATCATAGCATAAATGTTTTTCCTACCAATTCTAGGGGCGAACCTCACATATTTGGGGGTGGAAAATTTTTTAGTGGTACGGTTTTTGTGCTAGTCATATAACTCCTATCCGTGAGACGCTCATTAAGATCAAAGTTTCACTCCTATATGTTGTAAAAAATTTTAAATTTGGCACTAAAATTACCTTAACAAGTATTTCTCTCAGTTTTATTACACATCTACCATCAAACAAACAAAAATCAAGCGCAATTGTATTCTCTAAAATCGTACTTTTACCCTCCCCTTACACTTAAGATGAACATTGTCCCCAATGTTCAAATAACAAGATGTAAAAGAATAAAGTAAAAGAATGAAATCAAATACTCCCCTGATTCGCTCGTTGGATAATGAATTTACACGGTTAAATCTTCCTCCAAAGAGAATGTTGAAGCTCCATGACTAATGCATCGCCATAAGCTTGATTCAAAACATTTCCTTGTCCAAAATAACCTGTTGAACCTGAGAAAACAAACACGAAAACCTGCATAACATCGGCGGGATAAAATCTATATATAAGGATATAATGCTTGTGGAATGATAACTTTGCAGATTCCTGGAGATTATAAGTTGGAGATTTTAATAAAAAATTTTTATGAAAACAAAATTTTCAAAAATTTCTGGAAATTAAATCTGACGCCGTCAGGTTATAACCCCTGACGCCGTCAGAAATGACCTGACAAAAATTTTCGTTTTAAGTTTCCGGAAAATTTCTGGAAAAACCTTTAACTTACTTCCTGGAAATCCTGCAAAACATCATTATGACTCGATACAAGCATTTGACTCAAACAAACACGAATATGTATGTTAATTTATTATTATTACGATTCATGTTAATTTGTGTTCTAATAAACCGATTTAGATTTCCCTTACACTTATCTTTTGCAAAATACCTTTATATGTAGTTAAGACGAAGTTAAAAACAACATAAAGCATTTTCACAATTTTAGTCTTGAACATGAATCAATAAGAATAAAAATTAAACACACATACGGAAACAAATAAAACAAGCACACAAACAAATGATCACACAAAGCAAATAAAATAAATAAAGCTTGGGTTGCCTCCCAAGAAGCGCCTTTCTTTATTAACGAGTCTTGTAGCTAGACTCAAAGTCACGTACATTACGTGATTCCATCATTCATAATGACGTATCCCTGATAGATATGATCCTTGTTATCAGGGTGGTGGTGTCTCAATCGCTCGACATTCGCGGTCACTTCACCTCCTCCTTTGCTGGTCAAGCTTACTATCCCATCTTGGTGTAAACTTTTAATTATGAATGGTCCGTACCACCAGGGACTTGGTTCATTAGTAGGTGCTTCAGTTGCTGAATGCCTTAGGAGCACTAAGTCCCCTTTTGTAAATTCAACGGGGTTATTGGTTTGCTCATCAGCCTCAATGTAATTGTTATTTCCACCTTTACATTCTCTAATCTCATTTTCCATATAACTCTTAATCCTCGCCTCCCATGCAAGAATTTTCTCTCGAACATTACCACGGATTATATTGGGGTTAGCCTCCATCTTCTTCTGCAGAGCAACATCTCGTATATGTCGTGGGATCGTTGGGAAGTTTATTGTTTTCTTCCCCTTCTTCATTTGGATGGTGCTATTTTCGTAATTGATTTGTGCTCTAGTGGTAGCGAGAAAGGGTGCCCCAAGGATTATTGGCATATTCATATCATTTCTCTCAATGATCATGAAGTCGACCGGATACAGGAATCCGGCAACGTTGACCAATACATCTTCTGCAATTCCTAACGGGTACTCATAAGAATGTTTCGCAAAGGAGAGTTTAGTATGGGTGATGGATGGCAACTCATTGGTTAACTGGACATAAACGGATAAAGGCATCAAATTTACGTCGGAACCTTGGTCAGCTATCGCATCCAGATACTTATGTTTTCCAATGCTGCATGGTATTTCAAAGACCCCGTAGAATTTCTGCTTTTCCACTAACTTTTGTCCTATGAGGCATTCATACAATTGCCCACCGGGTAATGTGTCAGATTTGTCATCCGGTTCCACCTTCTTGGACTCCTTGTTGGGTAGATGAGTACGTCGATAGTTTCTCACCCAATCGTTTATGGTCTCCTTGTTTATTTCGTGCTTCAAGTAATGCTTCACTTGTTGTGATACTGGCGGTTCAACCAATTGGCGCTCCTCAGAGGGCGCCTCCTCTCCCTTGTCGGAATCGCATTTGTAAGCATTGGTGTTTCCCTTATTAAGTGGGATGAGGTCAATTTTGTTAACTTCCATAGTTATGGATTTTCCTCTTCCATCATTTCCGCCCTCTTGGACGACGGAGGTGGCCTTGACAAATTCAGTGTTAGGAACATCAGCGTCATTCCTCACCAACACTTTTTCAGGGACTTTAGTATTTGTGTATTCTTTCAAAAGATTCATCATCTCCGCCATTTTCTCTTCCATTTCCTCCTTTTGTTTGTAGACGGCTTCCTCAAATTTAGCCAACCGTTCGGAGTGTTTCGACATGTACTCTCTCATTCGAGCTTCGAATGTTGGACTGAGTTCCTGAGGTGGTGAGTTGGGTGGAGCGTGCTTATGGAAGGGTTTAGTATTTTCCCTACGGGGTGATTCGGACAATGGTATTTGCTTAACGCTTAAGACTGAGTTAATTGTTGCTTTTTGTGGACTTAAGGGTCTCTTTTGCTTTTCCATAAGATATGCAACCCTTTTCTCAAGTTCACTAACGCTTTCCTCAGTGATTTGATTGGCTGTATCGGGCGAAGAATATGTCATGACTGCCGAGCGCACGTCGTGGGAGACTTGCCACAGTTCATCATCGTCGGATGCAAGCTCATCAATGATCTCCCATGATTCCTCGGCGCTTTTGTCGCGCAATCTGCCCCCGGCGGCTCGATCGATGGCACGCTTGGTGTGGTAATCAACATGGTCATAGAAGATTTGGATTTGAAGCCATAGATTTATGCCATGATGAGGGACTTTTTGAAGTAAGTCCTTGAATCGAATCCATGCCCGTAGAGGGTTTCGCCTCGACGTTGTTCAAACATCAAGATATCCTTCCTTAGCTTGGTAGTTCTCCCCGGTGGGAAAAACTGAGCAAGGAAACGAGTGGTGAGATCATCCCAAGAGGTGATGGATCCTGCGGGTTGACGTTCTAGCCACTGACTAGCTTGGTCCCGCAGAGAGAATTGGAAGAGACGCAATCGGGTCGTCTCTCGAGTGGCAACATCAAGGTCTATAGAATCAACGATTTTAAGAAAGTCCTTGAGATGTTGATTAGGATCTTCAGAACGAAGTCCATGGAATGCGCATCCGCTTTGCACCAACCGGATGGTGTCGGATCGCAAGGGTGTGATATTGGCTCCTTGTGTGAGCTCAATGGTGTTTCGATAGCCGTGGTGGCTAGGACGGGAATACTCTCCTAAAGTACGGGCTCTAGGAGGTGGTGGTGGTTGTTGTGGTGGTGGGTTGTGTGGGTTAAGGATATTACCATCTTCCATGATGTCGGACGGTAATGGTTACGAACAAAGACACGAAGAAAATAGATAGACTAAAGAAAACCTAGAAAAATAAAATAAAAAATCTCACTAGAAAGGAATCTAGTGAGTAGACCTAATAGAAATAAAAATTCAACCTAAACAATAACTACTCCCCGGCAACGGCGCCAAAAACTTGATGCGTGGGTTTTGCGACCTTACAACAGGTTTTACCTCTCGAGGGATCTCAAGAGGCTTACAACCCCACCAGGCAGTGTACCTGACCGATGTAGTATAGTGTAGTGGTAAGTACGGGGGATTGATCGTTCTCCACAGGGAATAGTGTTCGTTAGGTGTGAAAGGCTACTCTAATTAGGTCTAAGGGTTGAGGAAGATTCTTTTTATGTTTTTATAATTTTATGAAAGCAAGTAAAATCTCGGGTTTTGAAGGAGTGGGCGGAATTAGTTGCTAGTCAACTAACCCAAATTACTACAAATGCAAATAAAATAAAATAACAAAAATGAAAAGTGGGGAGAAACTTATGTGTAGAGAAATGTGTTTACTTAGATTTCCTTACTCCCTAACTATCTTTTACCGGTTAATTAGTGTGTATTAGTCGCGTGGATGACGGGTGTATTCCTTAATACCATTCGTGGGGTGGCGTACTTACTTCCCCAAACTCTACAAGCTCCTACTTCACTCCTATGTCGAGCCGGCTAGGAAGCTCCTAACATGGGATCACTAGAATTCGCTTGTGCATTAAATACAACCATAAAAACCTTTAGTACGCGTTTGGTTCATGTTTCTTAAGACGTTCAAGCAAGTTACCGAATAGGAAGTTAGCCAGTTTTCTTAAGCCTAACATAGATAAACAATCATCCAATACAACTAATAACACACTAACAACCAATAATCAATAGATAGGTTTCATTAGATCTAAGCAAACACAAGATAAAATTAGCCTAACATGTTAAACAAAAGACAAGCATAAGATAGAATCAAACAACACATAGACATATTGAATGATTAATTGATAACTTATCTTTCAATGAAACATGGAAGATCTCAAGGCAAAAAGCCCTGAAAAAGTAGCTAAAATCGTCTTAGGGTTTTATCCCAAAATTCCACACACTAAGCTCTCCTTTAATGACAAAAAATTAGAAAACTATATATAGACTTTGACATCTGACGGCGTCACCTTATGCATTGTGACGCCGTCACCTCGCCGCTTTTAGGGTTCCTGGATGACCATCTTGACGCCGTCCCTCTTTAGCTCTTCAAAAATCCATTCTGGCTTATCAAGGCTTGACGCCGTCGGATCCTGAACGTGACGCCGTCCCCTTATGATTTAAGCCGTGACGCCCTTGATTTAGTTAAAGCGTGACGCCGTCAGAATTCTCATGCAAACTCACTGGCCCGTCATGAGTAAATTTCACATCCAACTTTTCTTGCCAAGGCATGACGCCGTCCCATGTTAATTGTGACGCCGTCAAGAGTAACTTTTAGCCGATTCTTGAGACTTTGCCGTTTTCTTCACTTTAATGCTCCAAAAACGTCCAAAATGCCTCCTTTTCCAGATTTCTCCTCAAAAGTACCTAAAATGACAAAAGGAACGATTTAGGGCAATATTTGATCAAATAAATACGATTTCGGGCTTAAATGACCCCTTAAAAGCGGTACACTTTTCGCCTCATCAGACTATGATTGTGAGATCCGTTACAACCCAGGCAAGGAAAACATGGTTGCCGATGCACTGAGCAGAATAGAGAGAATCAAACCCCTCAGAATCAGATCGTTAGGAATGACGATCAGTTCGCCGCTTCTAGCGAAAATTCATGAGGCTCAGGTCGAGGCACTCAAAGAAGAAAACCGACCGCGTGAGAAGATTTACGGAATGCCAGAGAGTGAGAATGGCTTCGTAAAGAGATCCGGTGGAGTTTTGTGTTATGGGGACAGGAGTTGGATACCGCTATACGGAGGAATTCGTGATTTGATCATGCATGAATCCTACAAATCCAAATACTCCATCGACCCAGGATCCGACAAGATGTACTTGGATTTGAAGAAACTATATTGGTGGCCAAACATGAAGGCCGGTATAGCTGAGTACGTCAGTAAATGTTTAACGGGTTCAAAAGTTAAGACTGAACACCAGAGACCATCCGGTCTACTTGTACAACCTGAAATTCCAGAATGGAAATAGGAGCGCACCACTATGGATTTTATCACCAAGCTGCCTAAGACATTGAGCGATTATGACACAATCTAGGTGATCGTTGGTCGTCTCACTAAATCCGCTTATTTCCTCCCTATAAAGGAGAATGATAGCATGGACAAACTTGCACGACTGTGTATGAAGGAAATTGTCGCACGGCATGGTGTACCTGTTTCTATCATCTCTGATCGAGACAGTCATTTCATGTCTAACTTCTGGAAGTCGCTCTAGGACGCATTGGGAACCGACCTCGACATGAGTACATCTTATCATCCTCAGGCTGATGGTCAGAGTGAAAGGACCATTCAGACGTTAGAGGACATGCTTAGAGCCTGTGTGATTGACTTCGGGAACGGCTGGGATAGGCATTTGCCATTAGCCGAGTTTTTCTATGATAACAGCTACCACACTAGCATCACAGCTGCACCATATAAAGCACTTTATGGTCGTAAGTGCAGATCGCCAATATGTTGGGCTGAAGTCGGAGAAAGTCAACTTACCAGACCAGACCTAGTCCACGAGACTACTGAAAAGATTGTGCAGATCAAGAGCCGAATGCAAGCGGCTCGTGACCGTCAAAAGAGCTATGCCGACAAAAGGCGAAAACCCCTTGAGTTCCAAGTGGGTGCTAAAGTGATGTTAAAGGTCTCGTCGTGGAAAGGCGTGATAAGATTTGGTAAATGTGGGAAGTTGAACCCTCGTTATACTGGACCTTTTGAGATTCTTGCCAGGATCGGGCCGGTAGCCTATCGACTCGAATTGCCGTCCAAACTCAGCGTTGTACATGCCGTTTTTCATGTCAGCAACTTGAAAAAGTGCTTATCTGACGATAACGCTGCCATTCCCTTGGATGAGATTCATCTTGACGAGAAACTGAATTTCATCGAGGAACCGATTGAAATCATGGACTGGGAAGTTAAAAGACAAAATCAGAGTCGTATGCCAATTGTGAAGGTCCGTTAGAACTCTTGCAGAGGTCCCGAATACACTTGGGAGCGAGAGGATCAAATCAAGCAAAAATATCCTCATCTTTTTTCGAACTCATCTAGTAACGCATTAGCTGGGGAGACTATGAAAAATGTTAATTTTCACACTTTAAGTAAATAACAAATATTTATTTATTATTTTTATGCCAAGCATTTCTATGTGCAATTGCATGTTTCTGAGCATTTCTGAGCATTTTTGGGAGCTATCCTGCATACTGTAGCTTACAGTCACTGCTGAAAAAGTTTATTTTTGCTAGTAAGCGTAAATTATTCTATTTCTGATAGTTACTGACGAGTTTCGTAATTAACTGAGAAGCTTTCTCGTATTTACTGAAAAGCAACCCCACACGCGAACCGACAGCACAGTATATATGGTAGCAGTCAAATAAATGCATTTTTGAGAAAATAATAATTTTTTATTATTATTCTGACAAAAACGTCAATAAAAACTTTATTTTGCGTGTACGTGTCCAAAAAGTCAAACCGGGAGTTTATGGTAACATTTAAGATTATACCGACACACGATACACCAACGAGGAACAAAACTATTTACCTCCCTTGCTCCTTGTCCTTTGCCGCCACCTCACACACCAAAACAATTAATTTTTATATTAATATATGCATTAGTGGGTGATGATACATTAGGATTTGTTTTTTATACCCTAATTGTTACACACATTCTATCATACACACATTTTTATCTATCTAACTTACCTAGATCATTTTTCCCTTCCAAGAACCCTCAAACTCATGGCCTAACATTACATTTCAAGATCAACAAAAATCTAGTGAAGTTTGAACAAATCGGGGTGTACTTTCAAGTGTTTTGGGTTAATCGGAACGTGTCTTGAGTAAATTTGGTGCAATTTGGAGTGTTCTTGGGTTTTTCTACCACACGACTTCTTTCAAAACTTTGTAAGAATCTTCAAAACTTGTTCAATCTTGTTCATTATATGTTCTTGTGATGTTTAAAAGTGTTACCAAGTGCTTATTATGTATGTTTTTCTAAAATGAAAAAGCTAGGGTTTGATATATAATTTATGAGTGCTCGACTTTTTAGTGATTTTTATACAAGTTATGTTATTTCTTGCTTGTGTGGTAAATCTTGTTGCTTGTGGTATTAGTTTGATGATACAAATGTGATTAGTGCTAATTACGCGAGTTTAAGACAAAATATACACTTGTATGTGTATATATATATATATATATATATATATATATATATAAATCGGCACACTTTTGAAAGGAATAATTATTGGGGTTTTGAAAAACATAAAATTTTGACTCTAGTGGTGAAACGGTGAAATTAGTGCTTAATAGCTTATTTTGGATAGCTTATTGTGTTTTGGCTTATTTGGGTTAAAAAGGGTCGTATGACACATATTGGGCCGAGCCCAATATGTTTTGGCCTTGGTTGACCATTTGACTTAATGGCTTATTTATAAGTGCTTATTTGGCTTATTAAAAATTGTTACGAAAACTATTCGGACTAAAAGGGCTAAAAGGTTTAAAGCTAATTTTGGGCTTATGAAGGTCTCGACACCAAATAGGCCAAGCCCATGTGGTTTCGACCTTAGTTTGACTTTTTGATCAAATGGCTTATTTGATATACTAAATTGATTTTTAGAAACTTAACAATATATATATATATATATATCGTAACTTAAAAAGGTTAAACGACTTTTGGGCTAAACTTGGACTTTTGGGCCCAATATGGACTTTTCGGCCCAATAAATATTTCGGATGACAAAAATGAGTTTTGAGCATTTTTCGACCTTTTATAAATACTTGGACTTATTAAAACATTATATATCGATTAAAGCCATTTTGGACTAGTTTTGACACCTTAAGCCCAATAAGACAAATAAATGGGCTTTTCAACCCAAAATTGTGGTTGTTGACTTACGCATTTTGCGACGACAAGCACTAAGCACGGAGGTTCCGTCGCACGTATTTTCACCGTATACTTTCACCATGAGCCATCACCAAAGAGTCTTATACGATAAACTATTTTGAAATGTACCTTACAACACAGCAAGCAAGAAATACACGAGCACTGGACACACGTAAACTTTTCAATTGAGTTAAAACCTTTAAAACACAAATATTTCGCTAAGACTTACCATACTGATCTAGGTCGCATGTCGGAGCGGTTGCACTGTGTATTTGTTGACTAGCAGATTACTATTGTTATTAAGGTGAGTTTAAAGCCCCATTTTTATACGTGTTGTTTTTATAAACCTTGGGGTGAGAAACATGCAAAACTGCTTTCATGGACCAAATTGAACTTTGTTTTTATACACACTTGTATGCCGATAACCTAAGTATGCTTGAATCCCATTGCGCCCACTATCATCAACCGTCAATTCCTGCTGGAAAGCTCGTATGATATAAATAGATCTATTGAAGGGACTCCCCCGTTCGGTTGGCCCGGTAGGTCAACGCGAACGTATACCATGTCGAAATTTGCCGAGTGTCTGGGGATTAACACTCGCGGGCACCCTTTATTTGCTACGCCAGCTTGGCATGTTGTTTGTCTAGTTTCAGTTGGATGAGCTTAGTGTTTGCATACCGAATTAGTGTGATTGCTGAATTATTTGCTATGGTCCATATGTGCTTATTTACTTTAAACCTATGAACTCACCAGCATTATCTGACTTTTAGCATGTTTTCTCAGGTATTTGAGAATGTGTTTACTGAAGGCAGGGCATGGCAATGGTCATAAGTTTGTTGGAAATGTTTTTGCTTGTGCGTTGAACTCTGAATTTGGGACCAATTTGTTAAATGGGCTTCATTTTAATTGAATTGAACTTGATGTATGACAATTTAACTTTGGAAATGTAAACTATTTTAAAAACGGATTTTAATCCGTTCTCTCTATATCTTTGCGTAGTGATTATCAATTTAGTAGCACCCAAACATGTATGCTTCCACAAATCTAGATTTTGGGGGTGTTACAAAAGGACTTGTCCTAGACGGGTAATAACATCAAGCTGGTCTAACCAGTGATGTAAGCGTGTCTCGAATAGGACTTGTCTGAGTATAGTGTACCATTTCGAGAGATTTTCTTTGAATGTGACCAAGACGGGTAATAATTTCAAGCTAGTCTAACTAGTGATGTAAGCGTGTCTCGAATCGGTCATGTTCATTGAAAATCAATCAATTCAAAAGTGCAAACTCCACCCAACATGTGCAAATTTATCTTAAAAACTTATGAGCACATGTGAAGGGGGAGTATTTCAGAAAAAGTAAAACTCTCAAGGTGTTAACAAAATATGTTTTATAATCATAAACACTTTGAGAGATTTTCAAATGAATGGTTTATGGCAACATAGGATAGTCATGGAGTTATAAGGTGACTAAGGTTAGGAAATACGTCCTATGATCCGCGAGAACCGAATGGATCTACCCATGGAAAATATCAATAGCTTAGTACTAGAAAGTCCTTATGTATGATTGAAAAAGGAGAAAAGAAATGAAAGGAGAAAGAAGGGGTTGAAGAATTAAAAAGAAAAGTTATGAAAAAGGGTGAAAAGAAATAGCCCTCCAAATGATCAACCCTAGGGCAGAAACCGGGTTCAATTCATATGCTACTGGTAGTTACAAAGTTGACACCGGTATTGAAGACAAAGACGTCATGGACCCAGTGATGCACTGCACTTAACCTTCTATCCACTCAAGTATCTCTTAAAAGATGCTTGTTTCATTTCTCACAGAGAACCTTTCCTAATCTATCGACCGTTCACTCCGAAATGTGTTGATATTGAAAAGGAGGCAATCTGCTCCATGCCTCTGATGACTTATAATAAAAGCGCACTAAATCGAGTCTAGAGCCGCGAGATGCATCAAAAGATCTCTTAGGAACACTTAATACATTCCATCTCCACATGCTCGTACCTACATCAGAAAGTCATTCAAAGTTCAAAGACAATTCTCCTCAAAGATCGAAGTAAACGTTCAAAAGTCAATGATCAAAGGTAAAGAATGTGTGGAAAACTAGAAGGGGGTTGAATAGTTTTACCGTTTTAAAATTCTTTTGCTTTGAATACTTAGCGTGATTTCAACTAATGCAAATAGTAAACAATATATAACATGCAAGTAAAGAAAGAAACGATCAAACCACAACACGATTGTTTATAGTGGTTCGGTCTACAAGGACTCTCTTCCTTGCCCTACTCCACTCCTTAAGCCTCTAACTCGAGAGTTTTTCTTCACTAAGAAACAAGCTCCCTTCTCGGCGGAGAAAACTTTTACAAATGTCATTTACACTTTTTCCGGTACAAAGCTAAATACCGAGTTCTTTTACAAGGGCACAACCACTCCCAATACTCTATGTATTTTGAGGACTAAAATACTAACCGATCACTACAGAGGTATATGATTGTTTGGTACAAAAAATAACAATGATGTGTGAAAAACAATAAATTCACACTATGACTAACTAACAAGTCTTGCAATGCTTTGTTGAAGCTTGTGATGCTTTGATCTTCTTGCTACAAAAAAAATATCACTAACAATGAAACATGAAATATGAATGGGATAGAAATGAATGAAAGAATGTATGATGTTGTTTATGCTTATGAGTGATGAGAAAACATGAATGTGTGGCTTGCTATTTATAGGCCAACTGCCTCAACAAGCCACGGATGAGACGGATCCAATTTGAGGAATCCGTTCGTGTATGAGTTTGGTTCCGTGGGAACCTGACAGCAAATCTTCAAAAATGTTCACCAAATCTAACCAAGATATTTCCATATCTTATCATTGAGTAAGGATCTAAGCAAGATATACATATGATCTTCAAAATCTCCTAAAGATTTCAAAGTGATGCATGCCATGATGTCATAGTACATTTTCCAAATTTAGAATTAAAATGTATATGAATGTAACTTGTAAAATGTATATGAATATGTAACATGTATAATGTATATGAATATGTAACATGTAGATGATTTTATGTGTTTATGAAAAGCTTGTGACTATATATGTAAAAGACTTAACTATATTTATGCTTTGCTAAAAATAAAATTTATAATTGTCATTAACAAAATATAGCAAAGATCGTAAAATATAAATAACGTTTTTTAGACGATATTTGTATTAACAATCTCCCCCTTTTTGGTAAGGATAAAACATAAAGTTTATTTCTAAGCAATGAAATAAATAGAGTTCAAGTCTTTTAAAAATATAGATTAAACTAGTTTTATGCAATTTTGAAATCAATTTCGGCATTTTAAACTGTATAGAACATGTGATGTATGAGTTTAATATAACCTCCCCCTTTTTGTCGAAACGAAAAGAAGAAATGCGTAGCGGAATGTAGTGCAAGCCCTTGGTCAATACTACCCTTAGTTGGGGTGCCAAGTATAATGATGCATGGATTTTGAGTGTTTGATTAGCTCCCCCTTGGACAATACTCCCCCTAGTTAGGGTACCAAGTATATGATGCATGATTTAAGAATGCTACAAAACAAAGGTTAGTGCCTGATTAGCTCCCCCTTGAACAATACTCCCCCTAGTTAGGGTGCCAAGTATAATGATGCATGAATAATGAGTGCTACAAAATAAAGGTTAGTTGATAAATAGTTCAAACCAACCAAGTATAATGATGCATGAATAATGAGAGCTACAAAACAAAGTTTAGTTGATAAGTAGTTCAAACCAACCATATAATGCACAATAAGTGATCACAATCAACACATAAACATCAACAAACATCTTTCATTAGAAAATTATTTGTTACAAAAGTCACAAATTTTTGGCTATAATGGAGATGCTACAAAGGAAATAAATAGAAAATAACTTAGAAAGAAAAAGAGTCCTAGAATAAAAATCCAAAAAAAAAAACCTAAGATATAAAGCTCCTATTGTGAGCATCTATTGAGGAGGGTGAGAAAGAGCGTTGAGGCGCTCGAGGATGTGGTTTAAGATGAACCAAAATGTTGGTTCGTTGAGTGAGATGAGCGGTTCGTTCGCACATGGGGCAACCATTGCGAGGGAAGTTTGGTGGTAGGGTAGGTTCGTTTGTTGGTGGTGGTGGTGGTTGAACATAAGTTGATTCGTGGCTGGTATTTGGTGGAGACATGATGGATGAAAGCAACGTGGATTGTAGATCCATTACTTCATTGAGGTGAGAATCCACCATGTTTGAAAAGGCATAGAGGCGGTCAAGTTCCTCATTGATTTGACTTTGAGTTTGTGGAGGTTCAACCCACATTGACTCGTCAATGCCTTGAAGTGTGGAGGTTGGTGAGAAAGGTTGAGGTTGAGGTTGTTGAGGTGGTGGAGCTTGATCTCCGTATAGAGGGCCATGAATTTCCCTATAAATAGGGTGGAAGAGTAATGGTTGTTGTTGTGAAGGTTCAAAAGGCAATGTGGATTGGTGGATCTTGGAGGTAGCACTTCCACGGTTTCTAGGTAGGGGTGAGGAGAGGTTGGTGGTGTGGCAAACAACTTTATAGGTTGGAGTTTTGGAGATCTCGGAGGTGATGGTGATTTGGGTATTTGAGATGGTGCGGGAGGTGGTGTGGTGGTCACTGGTGTTTTGGTTGGTGGTGGAGTTGTTATGATTATTGGTAAAGGTGTTGGAGTTGACAAGGTGAGGAAATTTTCATCATTGATTGGAGATGAGATGTTTAGTGGTGATGAGTCTGATGAAGATGAGTTGAGATTTACAAAGCAACATGGTCTTACACTCATTCTGGCAGTTCTTCTGTGTGGTCTAGATGGTGATGAGGAGTTGTTTGACTTTGTCATTGTGAAGAAAGTGGTTGAGATATGCAGAAATGCTACTAGAAATGTTGGTGAAGGTGTGAGAAATGATCATCCTAAAGGTTCCAATTTATAGAATCCAAGATTTGTGGAAGAGTATGTTTGGATTTGATGTTAAACCATACAAAAATGGTGGTTTCTAATGATTTGGAAGTGGAAGGGAAGGTTGTCAAATCATCAAAGTCAATCCAATGGAATTGAGTTGAGTGAAATGAAGAAGATATGTAGTTAATGCATGGTGGTGAGTGGAAAATCTTATGATGTGACTGATCCACGGATGGCAAGGAACCATTTTGAGGGATCCTTGCTTTGTGGAGAAAGGTAACTTGAGTGGAATTTTGAAATTTCAAGTTTTGGTGGGAAATTGTTTTCCTATTGGTATAACTAAGCTAAGATGATCTAAATATGAAGGAATATCAGTTAAAGAATTCTAATAATAAGAATGAGTGAGCTAGAGTGCGGGATGAAACAAAAATTTAAATAAATAAATAATTAAATAAATAATAATAATAAATAAATAAATAAAAAAACTAGCTGTTAAATGGCGGAACCAAAAATTTGAACGGACGGAACCAATCCGCTGATCAAAAAAAGTAAACAGAGGCATTTGTTAAGCCCCCGAACCCCATTCGAATCCCGTATATTTTCCTAAAACATGTGTAATTAATTAGTTGTGATTGAACGATAACAATAAAACAGGTATTAACACATGTAAGCATATAGATCAAACCGGGGCTAATGATATTACTAATAATGTGAATTATGCCAAACAGTGGCTTAAGGATAGAAAATTGATAACATCATAATGTTATCTCCCTGCATGGCAATGTTAGTTCACATAATTGTTCAACGATAAGTTATCATCCTACGATTATAAAAATACATCACACATCATTGTTAGAAACAATTGTACCAAACACTGATGAAACCTTACATTGCCTATCTAGTTTCTTGTTTATCTTTGTTGAGAATCTCCCGATGTACTTGAACATCCCTCTCGTTTGCTTGAATTCTTCCAATTGATTGTCAATGGCCGAAAGTTGTTGCATGTATTCTAGAGGTGGATGCCTAGAATTTGGAAGTCCATCATCCTCGTTCATAGATGATGAGGATGAGGAAGTAGGTGTATGAGGACATTTTCCTTGTGTTTAAGCTACTCTCTTATCACTTAAAGGTACAAATATGTGGTTACCAAGGGAGTAGTCGGGACAAAAACCTCTAGCGTTTGGTGGGATAGGTGCAAAGGCTCTAAAAAGACGGGTGAGAAGCATCCCGTATGGAAGAGCGGTGGTTCCTAACATTGGTATGTCCGCCATCCTTTTGGCGACATAGTAGGCAAGGTTGATGATTTGACAAGCTATAAAGCATGTAGCATAGGCAAGCATTGATATGGTCACGATTTCCTATGGTGCATAAGACATTGGCTCTAAGAATTTCTTCTCACTTTTTGAATTGTGGCCTAAGTTCATTTAGCTCCATGCCAAACGGGTCTCGGTTGAATTCATTTCCTTGTCGGGTTGTTCTAGTGTTGGCGGTTCTAGGAAGGAAGAGATGGTCTCGGATTATCTATTTTTTTTACTAAAGGAGTATCGTATGGAGGCATACGATCAACAATAGAATCAAGGGTTGATAAAGACTATTTATCCAAGTAAAGGCAAGTACCTTCACACGGAATTCCAAGGACTTCCGCAAATTGACTTAGAGGAATATTGAAGTCACTATGATTGACTTTTAATTGGATAGAGACGAGACCATAATCATTTGTGGTGAGGATGACACTAGCATAAAACTCTAATACAAATCTAGGTCATATTGGTTCGTTAATGTCCAAGAGGCCATCAATGTGAATGGTCGCTAGTTCTTGGTGAATATTGGTTCCTTCTAGAAAGGAAGGGTCTATGGTTCTACCCTCGTGAACATATCTTTTCTCAAGGGCCTTAAAGATTTTCACTTGTGCCGATGTAAGTCCCTTAGTTTTATGGTGTTTTGAAAGGTAGTTTAGGGTATCCTTGTGGTCGTAGAAGGTCGCGGGAGGCATTATTGATCCTAGATACAAAAATTACATAGTTTAGTTAAAACTAACGAGAGTTCAGATATAATGTTCTAGTGTGTGCCTATATGAGGACAATGTGGAGGTGTAGTTATCTCGACTCTTTGTATAAAAATTTCATTTAGCAAATTTTATAACAAAACGAGAGATAACCTAAACGCTCCTAATTCAATGTAGCTTCGATTGAATGTACCCAAAAATACATATTAGTTATGTATTTCCTTTAGCATTCAAGAGACATTATGCAAATGATGTTTTAAACATAACGTTTTTATTTGTATGAACAATGTGATAAATCATTTTTCCTAATAGTGAGAAGCTTTTTACAAAAAATTTGACATGGGGTTTTTGGTAAATTATGATAATGTCTTACAATATGCAATTCGGGAAACATGATTAGTTATGCAATTTAGCAAATGTGCTTCATGATTTTTTAAAAGATGCATAATCCACAAGTTTTGGTTTTGTGCAAGAAATAGAAACCCTAGACTCAGATCAGGAGTGTAAATATAATTGGGAAACTTACAGTGTGGATTAGAGCACAAATTTGTTGAAGGAGAATGCCTAAATTCTGAGAATGATGTGCTATGGGGCGAGTTTGAGTTACTTGTGTGTTGTGGGAATGAGAAAAGGAGTGTTTGTTTAATATATTTAAAAACCAACCCAGGAACCTACAGATAGGGCGGAACCAAATATTTGGTTCCGTCCTTTGTATCGAATGGTTCCTTGGGACCAGTTTTGGGTTTTGGTCATTTTTGTCGTGTTTGGTTAAGCTAAGGTTCAAGCTAAGGTTTTATCTGCAAGTTTGGTTCCATTAGTCCTAAACCAAGTCTAAGAAGATTAAATGGTTCTCTCTTAAGAGGTTTTGTTAGGATATGGGCAATGTTGTCTTCTAAGGATACTTTCTCTATTGAGATGTTTCCTTTTTGAACATTGTCACGAAAAAAGTGATGACGGATTTCTATGTGTTTGGTTCGAGCATGTTGAACTGGATTCTTACTAAGATCGATAGCTCCTTTGTTGTCTCAAAGAATAGGGACGTCATTGAGTTGAACTCCATAGTCGACGAGAGGTTGTTTCATCCACAGAGCTTGTTGACATGCTTTTCCTGTTGACACGTACTCGGCTTCTGTTGTTGAGATTGTTAGAGCCGTTTATTTCTTTGCAAACCATGAGGTAAGAAAATGCCCAACAAAAGTACAAATACCACTTGTACTTTTTCTATCGACATAGTCACCAGCATGGTCCGAGTCGGCATACACTATGGTTTCAACACCCGTTCCTTTGGGATACCATAATCCTAAGTGTGCAGTACCTTTAATTTATCTAAATATTCGTTTTACGGCTTCAAGATGGGATGTTTTAGGATCTTCTTGAATGCGAGCATATAGACAAACACTAAACATAATGTCGGGTCTACTAGCCGTGAGAGAGAGTAGACTACCATTCATTCCTCTATATTTAGTGCTATCTACGGATTCACCTTCTTCATCCTTGGTGAGTTTAGTTTCCGAGGACATAGGTGTTTTCATAGGTTTAGAGTCTTCAAGACTAAATTTCTTAAGCATATCTTTTATGTATTTAGATTGGTTAAAGAATATCTCATCTTCTAATTGTTTTATTTGAAGACCTAAGAAAAAGTTTAGTTCTCCCATCATACTCATTTCAAACTCGTCATGCATGATTTTTGAGAAATCCTCGCATAACTCTTGACAAGTTGATCCGAATATGATGTCATCCACATATATTTGAACAATGATAATATGTGATCCTTTTTTCTTAGTGAAGAGAGTGTTGTCTACTAGTCCCAAGGTATACTTATGTTCAACTAAGAATGTTTTAAGTCGATCATACCATGCTTTTAGTGCTTGCTTAAGTCCGTATAAAGCCTTTTTAAGTTTGCAGACATGATTTGGTTTTTCAAAATCGGCAAAGTCGGGAGGTTGTGCGACATACATTTCCTCTTTTATGAAACCATTAAGAAATGCACTTTTGACATCCATTTGAAAAAGTTTAAAGTCATGTGCACATGCATATGTGTCACAACTTGTAATTTCAGGCCCTTTTTCAAGTTTTGAAATTTCACTATTCTTCTCGGGAATTACTATTCATGGGTTACTATTCACTGATCACTATTCATCATTTTTGAGGTCGGTTTGAGACTTTGAGAAGTCGTCAAAAATTTTACTATTCACAAAACACTATTCATTCCCGGAGGAAAATCACTATTCATGGGCATCATTTATCATGTCGTAAACTAGATTTACGGGTATTCAAATGCGCGTAACCAGTTAGGTTTAGCTGCGTATTCATGCATCATCAGTAAGGACACATCATACAGACTAGAGTAGTCTGCATATCATCAGTAGCATCATTATCATATTAAGTCATGCACGCGTTTGTGTGTTTTTCATTTACGTATGTTCGTTTATTTGTTAAACGTTACCACTCAGTCATTACTACTAACATTATACCCAATACTCCCGACTATGATCCTAATATATTTTCATGTTAATTTTACTGATATAAAAGTTATATTATTAATTTACCCGGTGTTTTTAAACCAATTGCTATATTTTCCGTTAGGAGCTTATAACTCCGTCGGTTTTCGATATTTCAATCCGATAATCATTCTAACACCCGATTCTTGCAAGGAATATGATTTTACTATTTTTATAACTTCATCGTATTTTATTTTAACTCGTCACGATTTATTTTCAGATAACCCGGTACACGATAACACCTAATGTATACACTAAAACACTAATACTTGTAAATTGAGGGGACAAGAGATTTAATTAGCTATGATATTTTCTTCTTTTCTTCCAAAGTGCCGCCCCCCCCCCCCTAACCCCCCTAAAGCCTTCCACATCACTTGATTAGTAACATTTCAATTAATGCAAGGAATATATTTTTTGGGATTTAATTTCCATAACACATACTCTTCCACTACCAACTAGCTAAATAGATTAAATCCTCTCATCTTTTTCTCTCATTTGGATCGGCCACACCTCAAGAACAAAGAAGATCACCATAATTTTTCACAAGATCAAGAGTTTATAGTTCCTTTATGCTCCTAGTTAAAGATTTGCACTAAAAACCCCAAAGTCTTTAAGCATTTTTCTTCCAAAATCCATCAATACTTCAAGTAAGTGTTTCATATGATTTTTCAACATCTCATCCTTTCATTTGATCTATTTTGTGATGTATTTTCAAGTATTAGTTGTTAATCATGCAAGAACTTATGTTATATATACCATATTTCACAAAAATAATCACTAACAATAGATCTACAAAGTTTTATTAATATTCTCTTGAAACCCACCATGGTTGGTGATGTTTAGGATCCCATGACACCTTGAGAAGGTGTATGGTAGGATTAGAGTAGTTGTGGTGTTGAAAGGAAGTGGTATGATCAAGCCTTGAACCATAAAAATGAGTTTTAACAAGAATAGAAAAGGGTCTGTCCAAAAACGTGAGATCTTCAAATTTCAGTAAACATTGAACCATTTTGTCCTTCATATTTAGAAAATACTTTCAAAAATGAAACCGTGGCCGCTTGAATCACTAAAAACCGACTTATAACGAAGGAGATATGATTTTTACAAGTTAGACGATGAAAACTAATTTTCTGAAAATAAGCTTGTTGTTTGCCGAATTTCAAAGAATCAAACGAGGCATTAGACGTGATCTAGACGACCCGACCTACTGAGATTATGTTAGTTCATGTTAATACGAAGTCGTGGATATAAAGAACGTAGTAAACGAGCTTATAACGACCAAGATATACATGTTTGAAAACCCAACGAACCATGTCTATTTTGACAGCACTAATAGAAATATATTTTCTAAGTGTGAATCTAGTATTTTGCAAGTCATAACATTGATAGCCAATTATATAATTGATCAAGACGTATTTGGTCAAAAGTTAAACATAACGACATTTAGATTATGTTGCAAGGTTTTCAAAAACGTCAAGTTGGACCACTAACACTTAACGTACAATATTTCACGACTAGTTTTACGAGGCCATTTGGGCATATTTTCACAAGTAATGAAAAGTGTTATTTTGCGACGAAAACATTATGTTTGCCGATAGAACACCAAAAGAGGATCACGGAGTATTGTTTCAGCATAATTACACGGGAAGTGTTTATTAACTTAACGAGACGTCAAAAATGTATTTTTCGACGATGAACGTTATTTTCAAAACAAACGAGTGGTATCGATAACATACGTATTTGCATGTGTAGCATCATTTCATTGCTTACATTAAATCATACCATCATATTAGGTCGCGGTTGGAGACAGAGCCTCATTTCAGCATATCCACTTTTGTCATTGTAGCTATCGCATCAGCTGAGTTTCATAGCCCCTCCTTTTACTTGTTTTGTAACTGTTTTGGGGGAGAATACATGCTTGTTTTTAATTAAACTCATGCTTGTTTTACGTGACACGTAATTTGTCTTTCAAATATTATTGATTGGCCAAAATACTTTGCTTGTTACTCGAAAGTATTTTGTGTTTACATTTTTCATCCATGATTATTTTCTTATGGACACTAGTACATTAAGCTATTTCATATTACATATGTTATGACCCGTTAAGCGCGAATATTGTGGATAGATCTATTAGGATTGAACTCCCTGTCCGAGTGGTGTTCCCCACCTGACTGTTAAGTTAAACGGACGCATAATCATTTAAGGAACCCTGAATGTCCTAGGTGTACATCTACCAAAAACTTTGAATGTCCGGGTGGTTTCCCCACTTGATTGATATGCCAAACGTGTTGTGGTTTCCCCACTGACTGATATGCCAAACGTGTTGTGGTTTCCCCACTAGCTGATATGCCAAACGTATTGTGGTTTCCCCGCTGGCTGAGATGTCAAATGTATTGGGGTTTCCCCACTGGCTGATATGTCAAACGTATTGTGGTTTCCCCACTTGACTGCGATGTCAAACGTATTGTGGTTTTCCCACTTGACTGATATTTCAAACGGACTGTGGTTTCCCCACTTGACTATTATGTCAAAAGTATGCCCAAAGTAGAATCTTAAGGCTTCGGTGTCATGAAGTTTAGTTGTCAATAACTATATATATATTGGGAATATATTGTTCATTTAACATTTGTGGTCCATAAATCATTTGACGTTCACATAAACCAGATCTTATTTAGCAGTGGATTGTAAACACACAGGTTGCAAGTCTTGTATGGGCGGGGCTCGGAACTGGGTGGATTTATAACGCCTTTGCTGGGAAATCTTCATTTAAATGCGTTACATTTTACACTAAACTCTATGAACTCACCAACCTCGTGTTGACACTTTAGCATGTATTTTCAAGTATTAAGCAATAACACGCTACTGGAGGTTTTTGGCAGGGTATGGCATGGTCATAGGAGACTCTGATAAACATTTGGGACCGTTTAACTTATTTAAAGGCCTATTTCCGCACTACTTTTCATAATGTAAATTTAACACTTTTGCTAATGAGTTTCATTCTAAACGATTGAGATAAAAATCGTTCTTTGTACCTGTGTTGTGATACCAATTGAGTTGCACCCCAGCGACGTGTATGCTTCCGCTGGACCCGATTTCTGGGGGTGTGACAGATTGGTATCAGAGCCTTGGCTATAGAGAACTGGGTGATTTTAAAACCTAGACTATAGCTACATTTACAAAAACTTAACCCTATGACCGCCACGTGCCTGCCTGCCAAACTG
Organism: Artemisia tridentata subsp. tridentata; assembly: GCA_021014915.2. Classification (NCBI taxonomy): domain Eukaryota; kingdom Viridiplantae; phylum Streptophyta; class Magnoliopsida; order Asterales; family Asteraceae; genus Artemisia; species Artemisia tridentata. The sequence goes on along the minus strand of CP139507.1, from coordinate 354,585,749 downwards.
ATGCCTCATTTGTGGTTTGTTGCTGACATATGTGATGAGATTTGTATCTCATTATCAGATAAATTATACTTACTTATTCTCGTTGATTTCTATAGTTGTCTTTCATATAAGAATGCTCACATATCATACACGTCTCAGCATTACGCCTTTTCCTTGCGTAGTTTCATCATTCGACCTCGAGTTTGGTCACTTACCTTAGCCCTTCAGAACGTCTTTTCAAATGTGAAGGACATAGTATTAGTATAACTGAGCTGAGTATTTCAAAATTCATTGAACCTCGGTGGAATATAGACTGGTCATCTATATTCGACCCGGGACAGTGGGACATAGGCTAACCACCTATGTCCGACTCAGAGATGAATTTTGCAATACTGGGAATAGTTATAATAGAATTATGTCCAGATTGATTCTCTACCCAATTTCTAAAGGTTTCATTCATGTGTGTGTACTCAATCGTTGCAAGAACATTCACATCTACATCACCTCGTGAACCGCCGCCTAGAAGCATGCCAGCTAACCATAACACTACCTCAAGCTTTCATTTTATGACAAGCCACATTATGGCACCTACACCTAGGAAACGTCTTATTTACGTATCACTCTTCTTTTCTTGTTTTGAAGAATCATGCCACCCAAGAGAGCTACTACTACTATGACACCAGCTGAGATCAGGAAGCTTGTTGCCGACAGTATAGAGGCAGCACTAGTAGTTGAAAAAGAGGTCGTAGCTGCACGGGCTGCTGCAGCTGCTGCTGAAGCTGCTTCTCAGGCAGAGACGACAGAAGCAACCAGGCTTGCTAATGGTACTAATGGGCGTAAATGTAAGCACAAGGACTTTAAAAGTGGTGATCCCAAAAAATTCAAAGGCACTGAAGGAGCCACCGCTATGATTCGTTGGTTTGAAAAGACAGAATCTATATTTCTTTTATGCAATTGCCAGAGGAGGACAAGGTACAGTTTGCTACCAGTACACTTGTTGAGGAAGTGATGTCATGGTGGAATTCATATGCAAAGCCCATAGGAATGGAAAATGCTCACAAGCTTACGTGGGATGAGTTCAAGAAATTGCTGACTAAGAAGTTCTGTCCACGCACTGAAATAAAGAAGTTGGAAACAGAGTTTTATGAGCTAGTAACAGCAGGTGATGATATCGAGGCATATATCAGGAGGTTTCAGGAGTTGGCGGTGCTATGTCCAACTTTGGTTCCCGATAATGAGAAGCTGCCAGAAAATTTCATTGGTGGACTACCTCACAGCATCCGCGGAGATGTGATTTCTTTTGACCCACAAACTCTAGACGAAGCTATCAGGATATCTCAAAATCTTATGGCTCAGGTGATAAAGAATGGAACCATTGTCAACAACAATGATCATAACAACAACAACAGCAACAACGAAAACAAGAGGAAAAGGGATGACAACCAAAGGAAAGATCAAGTTCAACAGTCAAACGAAGGACAAGAAGTGGTTAGAGCCTATGCTGCAGGACCGCGTACAAAGAAAATATATACTGGAAATTTACCCTACTGCAACACGTGTAATCTCCATCACCTAGGTCATTGCAGTGAACCGTGTGGGGTGTGCAAGAAGCGGGGTCATCAAACCAAGGACTATAGGAAGCCCGCAAATCAGAGAATCCCGGGGAGTTGCTTCAAATGTGGAAACTTAGGACACTTCAGAAAGGACTGCCCAGAGCTAAGGAACAAGAAAACCAAAACCTAAACACTCTAGTGTTGTATTTCTTTTGTGTTTCACTTTACGTTCTATCGTATAAGTTTCATGTACTATTACGAATTCCTGTCTAATGAATGTTTCATCTTTTATCACCGCAATGCAACTCAAATATCCACATCATTTCACCAAATCCACCCTAGAGACCAACATTAACTAAATTTAGGGACTGAATTCCTTTAACGGGTGAAGAATGTCACAACTCGTAATTTTAGGCCCTTTTTCAAGTTTTGAAATTTCACTATTCATCTCGGGAATTACTATTCATGGGTTACTATTCACCGATTACTATTCATCATTTCACTATTCATCGTTTTTGAGGTCGGTTTGAGACTTTGAAAAGTCGTCAAAAATTATACTATTCACAAAACACTATTCATTCCCGGAGGAAAATCACTATTCATGGACATCATTCATCATGTCGTAAACTAGATTTACGGGTATTCAAATGCGCGTAACCAGTTAGGTTTAGCTGCGTATTCATGCATCATCAGTAAGGACACATCATACAGACTAGAGTAGTCTGCATATCATCAGTAGCATCATTATCATATTAAGTCATGCACGCGTTTGTGTGTTTTTTATTTACATATGTTCGTTTATTTGTTAAACGTTACCACTCAGTCATTACTACTAATATTATACCCAATACTCCCGACTATGATCCTAATATATTTTCATGTTAATTTTAATGATATAAAAGTTATATTATTAATTTACCCGGTGTTTTTAAACCAATTGCTATATTTTCCGTTAGGAGCTTATAACTCCGTCGGTTTGCGATATTTTAATCCGATAATCATTCTAACACCCGATTCTTGCAAGGAATATGATTTTACAATTTTTACAACTTCGTCGTATTTTATTTCAACTCGTCACGATTTATTTTCAGTTAACCCGGTACACGATAACACCTAATGTATACACTAAAACACTAATACTTGTAAATTGAGGGGACAAGAGATTTAATTAGCTATGATATTTTCTTCTTTTCTTCCAAAGTGCCCCCCCCCCCCTAACCCCCCTAAAGCCTTCCACATCACTTGATTAGTAACATTTCAATTAATGCAAGGAATATATTTTTTGGGATTTAATTTCCATAACACATACTCTTCCACTACCAACTAGCTAAATAGATTAAATCCTCTCATCTTTTTCTCTCATTTGGATCGGCCACACCTCAAGAACAAAGAAGATCACCATAATTTTTCACAAGATCAAGAGTTTATAGTTCCTTTATGCTCATAGTTAAAGATTTGCACTAAAAACCCCAAAGTCTTTAAGCATTTTTCTTCCAAAATCCATCAATACTTCAAGTAAGTGTTCATATGATTTTTCAACATCTCATCCTTTCATTTGATCTATTTTGTGATGTATTTTCAAGTATTAGTTGTTAATCATGCAAGAACTTATGTTATATATACCATATTTCACACAAATAATCACTAACAATAGATCTACAAAGTTTTATTAATATTCTCTTGAAACCCACCGTGGTTGGTGATGTTTAGGATCCCATGACACCTTGAGAAGGTGTATGGTAGGATTAGAGTAGTTGTGGTGTTGAAAGGAAGTGGTATGATCAAGCCTTGAACCATAAAAATGAGTTTTAACAAGAATAGAAAAGGGTCTGTCCAAAAACGTGAGATCTTCAAATTTCAGTAAACATTGAACCATTTTGGCCTTCATATTTAGAAAATACTTTCAAAAATGAAACTGTGGCCGCTTGAATCACTAAAAACCGACTTATAACGAAGGAGATATGATTTTTACAATTTAGACGACGAAAACTAATTTTCTGAAAATAAGCTTGCTGTTTGCCGAATTTCAAAGAACCAAACGAGGCATTAGACGTGATCTAGACGACCCGACCTACTGAGATTATGTTAGTTCATGTTAATACGAAGCCGTGGATATAAAGAACGTAGTAAACGAGCTTATAACGACCAAGATATACATGTTTGAAAACCCAACGAACCATGTCTATTTTTGACAGCACTAATAGAAATATATTTTCTAAGTGTGAATCTAGTATTTTGCAAGTCATAACATTGATAGCCGATTATATAATTGATCGAAACGTATTTGGTCAAAAGTTAAACATAACGACATTTAGATTATGTTGCAAGGTTTTCAAAAACGTCAAGTTGGACCACTAACACTTAACGTACAATATTTCACGACTAGTTTTACGAGGCCATTTGGGCATATTTTCACAAGTAATGAAAAGTGTTATTTTGCGACGAAAACATTATGTTTGCCGATAGAACACCAAAAGAGGATCACGGAGTATTGTTTCAGCATAATTACACGGGAAGTGTTTATTAACTTAACGAGACGTCAAAAATGTATTTTTCGACGATGAACGTTATTTTCAAAACAAACGAGTGGTATCGATAACATACGTATTTGCATGTGTAGCATCATTTCATTGCTTACATTAGATCATACCATCATATTAGGTCGCAGTTGGAGACAGAGCCTCATTTCAGCATATCCACTTTTGTCATTGTAGCTATCGCATCAGCTGAGTTTCATAGCCCCTCCTTTTACTTGTTTTGTAACTGTTTTGGGGGAGAATACATGCTTGTTTTTAATTAAACTCATGCTTGTTTTACGTGACACGTAATTTGTCTTTCAAATATTATTGATTGGCCAAAATACTTTGCTTGTTACTCGAAAGTATTTTGTGTTTACATTTTTCATCCATGATTATTTTCTTATGGACACTAGTACATTAAGCTATTTCATATTACATATGTTATGACCCGTTAAGCGCGAATATTGTGGATAGATCTATTAGGATTGAACTCCCTGTCCAAGTGGTGTTCCCCACCTGACTGTTAAGTCAAACGGATGCATAATCATTTAAGGAACCCTGAATGTCCTAGGTGTACATCTACCAAAAACTTTGAATGTCCGGGTGGTTTCCCCACTTGATTGATATGCCAAACGTGTTGTGGTTTCCCACTGACTGATATGCCAAACGTGTTGTGGTTTCCCCACTAGCTGATATGCCAAACGTATTGTGGTTTCCCCGCTGGCTGAGATGTCAAACGTATTGTGGTTTCCCCACTGGCTGATATGTCAAACGTATTGTGGTTTCCCCACTTGACTGCGATGTCAAACGTATTGTGGTTTTCCCACTTGACTGATATTTCAAACGGACTGTGGTTTCCCCACTTGACTGTTATGTCAAAAGTATGCCCAAAGTAGAATCTTAAGGCTTCGGTGTCATGAAGTTTAGTTGTCAATAACTATATATATATATTGGGAATATATTGTTCATTTAACATTTGTGGTCCATAAATCATTTGACGTTCACATAAACCAGATCTTATTTAGCAGTGGATTGTAAACACACAGGTTGCAAGTCTTGTATGGGCGGGGCTCGGAACTGGGTGGATTTATAACGCCTTTGCTGGGAAATCTTCATTTAAATGCGTTACATTTTACACTAAACTCTATGAACTCACCAACCTCGTGTTGACACTTTAGCATGTATTTTCAAGTATTAAGCAATAACACGCTACTGGAGGTTTTTGGCAGGGTATGGCATGGTCATAGGAGACTCTGATAAACATTTGGGACCGTTTAACTTATTTAAAGGCCTATTTCCGCACTACTTTTCATAATGTAAATTTAACACTTTTGCTAATGAGTTTCATTCTAAACGATTGAGATAAAAATCGTTCTTTGTACCTGTGTTGTGATACCAATTGAGTTGCACCCCAGCGACGTGTATGCTTCCGCTGGACCCGATTTCTGGGGGTGTGACAGATTGGTATCAGAGCCTTGGCTATAGAGAACTGGGTGATTTTAAAACCTAGACTATAGCTACATTTACAAAAACTTAACCCTATGACCGCCACGTGCCTGCCTGCCAAACTGATGCCTCATTTGTGGTTTGTTGCTGACATATGTGATGAGATTTGTATCTCATTATCAGATAAATTATACTTACTTATTCTCGTTGATTTCTATAGTTGTCTTTCATATAAGAATGCTCACATATCATACACGTCTCAGCATTACGCCTTTTCCTTGCGTAGTTTCATCATTCGAACTCGAGTTTGGTCACTTACCTTAGCCCTTCAGAACGTCTTTTCAAATGTGAAGGACATAGTATTAGTATAACTGAGCTGAGTATTTCAAAATTCATTGAACCTCGGTGGAATATAGACTGGTCATCTATATTCGACCCGGGACAGTGGGACATAGGCTAACCACCTATGTCCGACTCAGAGATGAATTTTGCAATACTGGGAATAGTTATAATAGAATTATGTCCAGATTGATTCTCTACCCAATTTCTAAAGGTTTCATTCATGTGTGTGTACTCAATCGTTGAAGAACATTCACATCTACATCACCTCGTGAACCGCCGCCTAGAAGCATGCCAGCTAAGCATAACACTACCTCAAGCTTTCATTTTATGACAAGCCACATTATGGCACCTGCACCTAGGAAACGTCTTATTTACGTATCACTCTTCTTTTCTTGTGTTGAAGAATCATGCCACCCAAGAGAGCTACTACTACTATGACACCAGCTGAGATCAAGAAGCTTGTTGCCGACAGTATAGAGGCAGCACTAGTAGTTGAAAAAGAGGCCGTAACTGCACGGGCTGCTACAGCTGCTGCTGAAGCCGCTTCTCAGGCAAAGACGGCAGAAGCAACCAGGCTTGCTAATGGTACTAATGGGCGTAAATGTAAGCACAAGGACCTTAAAAGTGGTGATCCCAAAAAATTCAAAGGCACTGAAGGAGCCACCGCTATGATTCGTTGGTTTGAAAAGACAGAATCTATATTTCTTTTATGCAATTGCCAGAGGAGGACAAGGTACAGTTTGCTACCAGTACACTTGTTGAGGAAGCGATGTCATGGTGGAATTCATATGCAAAGCCCATAGGAATGGAAAATGCTCACAAGCTTACGTGGGATGAATTCAAGAAATTGCTGACTAAGAAGTTCTGTCCACGCACTGAAATAAAGAAGTTGGAAACAGAGTTTTATGAGCTAGTAACAGCAGGTGATGATATCGAGGCATATATCAGGAGGTTTCAGGAGTTGGCGGTGCTATGTCCAACTTTGGTTCCCGATAATGAGAAGCTGCCAGAAAATTTCATTGGTGGACTACCTCACAGCATCCGCGGAGATGTGATTTCTTTTGACCCACAAACTCTAGATGAAGCTATCAGGATATCTCAAAATCTTATGGCTCAGGTGATAAAGAATGGAACCATTGTCAACAACAATGATCATAACAACAACAATAGCAACAACGAAAACAAGAGGAAAAGGGATGACAACCAAAGGAAAGATCAAGTTCAACAGTCAAACGAAGGACAAGAAGTGGTTAGAGCCTATGCTGCAGGACCGCGTACAAAGAAAATATATACTGGAAATTTACCCTACTGCAACACGTGTAATCTCCATCACCTAGGTCATTGCAGTGAACCGTGTGGGGTGTGCAAGAAGCGGGGTCATCAAACCAAGGACTATAGGAAGCCCGCAAATCAGAGAATCCCGGGGAGTTGCTTCAAATGTGGAAACTTAGGACACTTCAGAAAGGACTGCCCAGAGCTAAGGAACAAGAAAACCAAAACCTAAACACTCTAGTGTTGTATTTCTTTTGTGTTTCACTTTACGTTCTATCGTATAAGTTTCATGTACTACTACGAATTCCTGTCTAATGAATGTTTCATCTTTTATCACCGCAATGCAACTCAAATATCCACATCATTTCACCAAATCCACCCCTTAGAGACCAACATTAACTAAATTTAGGGACTGAATTCCTTTAACGGGTGAAGAATGTCACAACTCGTAATTTTAGGCCCTTTTTCAAGTTTTGAAATTTCACTATTCATCTCAGGAATTACTATTCATGGGTTACTATTCACCGATTACTATTCATCATTTCACTATTCATCATTTTGTAGGTCGGTTTGAGACTTTGAAAAGTCGACAAAAATTATACTATTCACAAAACACTATTCATTCCCGGTGGAAAATCACTATTCATGGGCATCATTCATCATGTCGTAAACTAGATTTACGGGTATTCAAATGCGCGTAACCAGTTAGGTTTAGCTGCGTATTCATGCATCATCAGTAAGGACACATCATACAGACTAGAGTAGTCTGCATATCATCAGTAGCATCATTATCATATTAAGTCATGCACGCGTTTGTGTGTTTTTCATTTACATATGTTCGTTTATTTGTTAAACGTTACCACTCAGTCATTACTACTAATATTATACCCAATACTCCCGACTATGATCCTAATATATTTTCATGTTAATTTTAATGATATAAAAGTTATATTATTAATTTACCCGGTGTTTTTAAACCAATTGCTATATTTTCCGTTAGGAGCTTATAACTCCGTCGGTTTGCGATATTTCAATCCGATAATCATTCTAACACCCGATTCTTGCAAGAAATATGATTTTACAATTTTTACAACTTCGTCGTATTTTATTTCAACTCGTCACGATTTATTTTTAGTTAACCCGGTACACGATAACACCTAATGTATACACTAAAACACTAATACTTGTAAATTGAGGGGACAAGAGATTTAATTAGCTATGATATTTTCTTCTTTTCTTCCAAAGTGCCCCCCCCCCCCCCAACCCCCCTAAAGCCTTCCACATCCCTTGATTAGTAACATTTCAATTAATGCAAGGAATATATTTTTTGGGATTTAATTTCCATAACACATACTCTTCCACTACCAACTAGCTAAATAGATTAAATCCTCTCATCTTTTTCTCTCATTTGGATCGGCCACACCTCAAGAACAAAGAAGATCACCATAATTTTTCACAAGATCAAGAGTTTATAGTTCCTTTATGCTCATAGTTAAAGATTTGCACTAAAAACCCCAAAGTCTTTAAGCATTTTTCTTCCAAAATCCATCAATACTTCAAGTAAGTGTTCATATGATTTTTCAACATCTCATCCTTTCATTTGATCTATTTTGTGATGTATTTTCAAGTATTAGTTGTTAATCATGCAAGAACTTATGTTATATATACCATATTTCACAAAAATAATCACTAACAATAGATCTACAAAGTTTTATTAATATTCTCTTGAAACCCACCATGGTTGGTGATGTTTAGGACCCCATGACACCTTGAGAAGGTGTATGGTAGGATTAGAGTAGTTGTGGTGTTGAAAGGAAGTGGTATGATCAAGCCTTGAACCATAAAAATGAGTTTTAACAAGAATAGAAAAGGGTCTGTCCAAAAACGTGAGATCTTGAAATTTCAGTAAACATTGAACCATTTTGGCCTTCATATTTAGAAAATACTTTCAAAAATGAAACTGTGGCCGCTTGAATCACTAAAAACCGACTTATAACGAAGGAGATATGATTTTTACAAGTTAGACGACGAAAACTAATTTTCTGAAAATAAGCTTGCTGTTTGCCGAATTTCAAAGAACCAAACGAGGCATTAGACGTGATCTAGACGACCCGACCTACTGAGATTATGTTAGTTCATGTTAATACGAAGCCGTGGATATAAAGAACGTAGTAAACGAGCTTATAACGACCAAGATATACATGTTTGAAAACCCAACGAACCATGTCTAAGTTTTGACAGCACTAATAGAAATATATTTTCTAAGTGTGAATCTAGTATTTTGCAAGTCATAACATTGATAGCCGATTATATAATTGATCGAGACGTATTTGGTCAAAAGTTAAACATAACGACATTTAGATTATGTTGCAAGGTTTTCAAAAACGTCAAGTTGGACCACTAACACTTAACGTACAATATTTCACGACTAGTTTTACGAGGCCATTTGGGCATATTTTCACAAGTAATGAAAAGTGTTATTTTGCGACGAAAACATTATGTTTGCCGATAGAACACCAAAAGAGGATCACGGAGTATTGTTTCAGCATAATTACACGGGAAGTGTTTATTAACTTAACGAGACGTCAAAAATGTATTTTTCGACGATGAACGTTATTTTCAAAACAAACGAGTGGTATCGATAACATACGTATTTGCATGTGTAGCATCATTTCATTGCTTACATTAGATCATACCATCATATTAGGTCGCGGTTGGAGACAGAGCCTCATTTCAGCATATCCAGTTTTGTCATTGTAGCTATCGCATCAGCTGAGTTTCATAGCCCCTCCTTTTACTTGTTTTGTAACTGTTTTGGGGGAGAATACATGCTTGTTTTTAATTAAACTCATGCTTGTTTTACGTGACACGTAATTTGTCTTTCAAATATTATTGATTGGCAAAAATACTTTGCTTGTTACTCGAAAGTGTTTTGTGTTTACATTTTTCATCCATGATTATTTTCTTATGGACACTAGTACATTAAGCTATTTCATATTACATATGTTATGACCCGTTAAGCGCGAATATTGTGGATAGATCTATTAGGATTGAACTCCCTGTCCGAGTGGTGTTCCCCACCTGACTGTTAAGTCAAACGGACGCATAATCATTTAAGGAACCCTGAATGTCCTAGGTGTACATCTACCAAAAACTTTGAATGTCCGGGTGGTTTCCCCACTTGATTGATATGCCAAACGTGTTGTGGTTTCCCCACTGACTGATATGCCAAACGTGTTGTGGTTTCCCCACTAGCTGATATGCCAAACGTATTGTGGTTTCCCCGCTGGCTGAGATGTCAAACGTATTGTGGTTTCCCCACTGGCTGATATGTCAAACGTATTGTGGTTTCCCCACTTGACTGCGATGTCAAACGTATTGTGGTTTTCCCACTTGACTGATATTTCAAACAGACTGTGGTTTCCCCACTTGACTGTTATGTCAAAAGTATGCCCAAAGTAGAATCTTAAGGCTTCGGTGTCATGAAGTTTAGTTGTCAATAACTCTATATATATTGGGAATATATTGTTCATTTAACATTTGTGGTCCATAAATCATTTGACGTTCACATAAACCAGATCTTATTTAGCAGTGGATTGTAAACACACAGGTTGCAAGTCTTGTATGGGCGGGGCTTGGAACTGGGTGGATATATAACGCCTTTGCTGGAAAATCTTCATTTAAATGCATTACATTTTACACTAAACTCTATGAACTCACCAACCTTGTGTTGACACTTTAGCATGTATTTTCAGGTATTAAGCAATAGCACGCTACTGGAGGTTTTTGGCAGGGCATGGCATGGTCATAGGAGACTCTGATAAACATTTGGGACCCTTTAACTTATTTAAAGGCCTATTTCTGCACTACTTTTCATAATGTAAATTTAACACTTTTGCTAATGAGTTTCATTCTAAACGATTGAGATAAAAACCGTTCTTTGTACTTGTGTTGTGATACCAATTGAGTTGCACCCCAGCGACGTGTATGCTTTCGCTGGACCCGATTTCTGAGGGTGTGACAATATGCAAGTAATATTCTAATTGACTTGATCCAAGCAACCGGAGAAAAAGTTTCATCGTAGTCAATGCCTTCTTGTTGATTAAAGCCTTGAGCTACTAGCCTAGCTTTGTTTCTAGACAGTAAACAATTTTCATCCATTTTATTTCTAAAGACCCATTTTGTTCCAATTATGGTTTGACATTTTGGCTGAGGAACTAATGTCCAAACATCATTTCTAACAAATTGGTTTAATTCTTCTTGCATTGCTATTCCCAAGATTCATCTTTTATAGCCTCATTTATATTTTTAGGCTCAATGGTTGAAATGAAACAAAAGAAATTACTTTGATTTTGAACTTTTGATCTTAAGGTTCTTTCATTGATTTCTCCTATGACATTATCTAATGGATGACTTTTAGATTTTTAACATTGACTATTTCTTTGTTTAATTATTCATCTTCCTTGTCATTGTCTAGACTCTCTTGGTTTTCAACCATTTGACTTTCAACTAAGTCATCATCTACAAAAGGTGATGTCTTAGAGGGAGGTGCACATTCGTCAAATGTTACATTTAACAATTCCTCGACTTTTAAGGTTTCTTTGTTCCAAACAATATAGGCTTTACTATTTTGAGAATATCCAAGGAACACACCTTCATAAGACTTTGGGTCAGATTTGGTGAGGTAATCCTTAGTGTTTAGAATGAAGCACTTGCTTTCAAAAACTCTAAAGTATCCTAATGTTGGCATTTTGCCTCTATATAGTTCATATGGAGTTTTATTCAAAAATGGTCTTATTAAAACTCTATTTAAGATATAGGTAGATGTGTCAACGGCGTTACACCAGAATTTTTGTGGTATGTTTTGTTCATTAGGCATTGTTCTACTCATTTCTTGGAGAGCTCGGTATTTATGTTCTACTACACCGTTTGACTGAGGAGTATGAGGAGCTGAAAAGTTATGTGTTATGCCATTAGCATCACAAAAAACTCCAAATTGAGTTTCATTATCAAATTCACGACCGTGATCTGTTCTAATTGACACAATGCTACTTCCTAGTTGATTTTGAATTTTGTTACTAAGAATTTCAAATTTATCAAAAGCTTCATTTTTACTTTTCAAAATTTTTGTCCAAGTGTATCTTGAATAATCATCTACTATGACCAAAGTGTAGAAGCTTCCTCCATAACTTTGTATAGCGGATGGACCAAATAAATCCATATGCAAAAGTTCTAGACACCTAGATGTGGACACCATATTTTTAGCCTTATGGCTATTATGAACTTGTTTCCCAATTTTGCAAGCATCACAAAAGTGTTGGTCATATTTCAACTTGGGTAGGTTCCTAACGAGTTCCTTAGATGATAGAGATTAGATGAGTCTCATATTGGTGTGGCCTAAGCGTCTACGCCAAAGCGTTGAGTTGTTGTCTAGAGAGGTGAGGCAAAGTTTATCTTTAGATGTTTTATCTATTTTCATAACGTATACGTTATTTTTCAAAACACCTTTACCTATGGTTATACCGTCTTTTAGTATTTTACTTCCATTTTCACTAAAAATGACGTCATACTTTTTATGACATAGTTGGCTAATGCTAAGTAAGTTCAATCCTAGGTTATCAACATTAGCAACATCATCAATAGAGAGAGAGTCATGAGAGATATTACCTTTTCCAATGATTTTGCTTTTTAGCTTGCTACCAAAAGTAACATTACCTCCGTCATATTCTTGGTAGGTTGAGAAAAGGCTCTTGTTTCCCGTCATATGCCTTGAACACCCGCTATCTTTTATCCACTCGTCTGGTTCCAAACCGACTTTCAAGCATACCTAAGTTATAGAAAAACTCAAGCATTTGGTCCCCAATATCTCATGGGTCCATTTGGGTTAAACATCCCATTAACTTGATTCATGTATGGGAATGGTGGATATGGGTTCCATGGCATGTAGTTGGGAATTTGATAATTCCTAGGAAAGTTTGGGTTCCAACTATTTTGATGATAAGGTTGTGTGTTGTAGTTGCTTTTTGGAAAGGGGCGTTTGGGAATAGTCGTCCTAGGTCTTTGTTGAGTAGTTTTAGCTCTAAATTCATTTTTAGCTTGTCCTACTCCTATAGTAACAGTTGGTTTTTTTTTATTTACATTTGAACTAGTATTACGTTTCCATGTGACTTTAACGAACTTTGTACGAGCTGAGGTGCAAGCTTTCTGTTCAGCAACAGTTCCTACGGATCCCTTGTCCACTACTGGCGGAACCAAGGATTTGGTTCCGTCTGATCCGTGGGTTTCTGAGACTGTTGGAACAGTTTCTTGTACTTTCACGGCTTGTTTCTTTAGACTACTTAAATATCCTAATTTCATAAAACCTAGTCCAGTTTTATCATGTGGTAATATTTGAATTTTCATTATCTCATCTACACAACTAATATTTTAATCAAACCTTTTGAATTTATAGTTTTGTTTGATAAGTGCATCCTGTGTGATTTTAAGTTTCTCTAATTCAAGTCTAAGCTGTTGACATGATATACATACCTCGTCAATAGCTTTACACTTTTCTAATCATTTAGCTTTTTCTTTTAACACATAAACTTCATTTTCTAAAAATTCCTTTTTGGTTTTTAAAAACTTATTTTTGTTTATGATTTTAAAGCTAAGTTCACAGAGTTTGTTATATTCTATTTGCCTGGTGTCATCATCAATATAAGAATAAGATGAGTCAGAGTGTACCTCGTTTGAGTCATGAGCCATAAGAGCAACTTCGTCATTCTTAAGCTCTTCGTCATCATCTTCACTGTCACTCCAAGCACCACTTACAAAAGCTCTTTGAGTTTTGTTCTTGGGTGGCTTGGGATAATCTCCTATTAGATGACTTGTATCTCCACATCTAAAACATTTCCTTTCCCCTTTTCCTTTCTTGTCATCACGATCCTTTCGAAGGGATTTCTTGTCTTCTCGAGGTTGTCTTACGAACTTTCCTCGTCTTCTAAAGAACTTCTTGAAATCTCTTACAGCCATGGCATATTCTTCATCTTCGCTACCCGAACTAGACACTTCATCATCACTTGAATCTACTCTAGCTTTTAAGGCAATGGATTTGACTTCTCCTTTTTACCCTTAATTATTTCTCAATCTTTTTCCATTACCATCTCATGAACTTTGAGATTTCCGATTAGCTCGTCAAGTGACATGCTTGAAAGATCCTTGGATTCTTCAATGGCCATCACCTTTGCTCTCCACTTCGGATGGAGTGCTCTAAGGAATTTCCTGACAAAGAACTTACTACAAAAAGATTCATCAAGTGCTTTAAGAGAAGTAATGACAGTATTAAACCTAGCAAATGCACTATCAATGGTCTCATCTTCAGGGATAACAAATTGTTCATATTGTTGAACAAGAATATCAATTTTGTTATCCTTGACTTGTGAGTTTCCTTGATGAGTGATAATTAAAGATTTCCAAATTTCTTTTGCGGTTTTACACATAAAGACTCTTTCATATTCTTTTCAAGGTAAAGCATTGTAAAGCATCATTTGAGCCTCATTATTTTTGGCAATCAACTTCTTTTGCTCATCACTATGACGAGTAAGTGAAGTATCTTCATCCCAACCACTTGATATATCTTTTATTATAGCTTTATGATCACCTTCTATAATAATATACCATAGATCTATGTCTTTTGATTTCACATAAGTTTCAAAGCGGTTTTTCCAATATATAAAACCATTTGGTTCAAATAGTGGTGGCCTTTGCATAGATTGCCCTTCTTTAAAGTTTTTAAAATCCATGGATCATTCCAAGTTTTAAAATACAATATATTTTAAAAATCTTGAGTAACGTAGCTCTGATACCAATTGTGGAAAACTAGACGGGGGGTTGAATAGTTTTACCGTTTTAAAATTCTTTTGCTTTGAATACTTAACGTGATTTCAACTAATGCAAATAGTAAACAATATATAACATGCAAGTAAAGAAAGAAATGATCAAACCACAACACAATTGTTTATAGTGGTTCGGTCTACAAGGACTCTCTTCCTTGCCCTACTCTACTCCTCGAGCCTCTAACTTAAGTGTTTTTCTTCACTAAGAAACAAGCTCCCTTATCGGCGGAGAAAACCTTTACAAACGTCGCTTACACTTTTTCCGGTACAAAGCTAAATACCGAGTTCTTGTACAAGGGCACAACCACTCCCGATACTGTATGTATTTTGAGGACTAAAATACTAACCGATCACAACAGAGGTATATGATTTTTTGGTACAAACAATGATGTGTGAAGAACAAAAAATTCACACTATGACTAACTAACAAGTCTTGCAACGCTTTGTTGAAGCTTATGATGCTTGATCTTCTTGCTACAAAGAAAGATCACTAACAATGAAATATGAAATATGAATGGGTTAGAAATGAATGAAAGAATGTATGATGTTGTTTATGCTTATGAGTGATGAGAAAACATGAATGTGTGGCTTTCTATTTATTGGCCAACTGCCTCAACAAGCCACGGATGGGACGGATCCAATTTGAGGGATCCGTCCGTGTATGAGTTTGGTTCCGTGGGAACCTGACAGCAAATCTTCAAAAATCTTCACCAAATCTAACCAAGATATTTCCATATCTTATCATTGAGTGAGGATCTAAGCAAGATATACATATGATCTTCAAAATCTCCTAAAGATTTCAAAGTAATGCATGACATGATGTCATAGTACATTTTCCAAATTTAGAATTAAAATGTATATGAATGTAACTTGTAAAATGTATATGAATATGTAACATGTATAATGTATATGAATATGTAACATGTAGATGATGTTATGTGTTTATGAAAAGCTTGTGACTATATATGTAAAAGACTTAACTTTATTTACGCTTTGCTAAAGATAAAGTTTATAATTGTCATTAACAAAATATAGCAAAGATTGTAAAATATAAATAACATTTTTAGACGATATTTGTATTAACAGAATGAGAATCACTTGAAGTATAAAGATCAAAGTCAAAGGAAGTGTGAGCATGGTGGAAAAGATGTAAAGACACCTGAGACTAAGACGTTGATGAAAGGCAGACAACAACATTATCATATCACACATAACAAGATCAAAGAACAAAGATACGAAAGACGTCAATGCCAAAGAATCAAAAAAGACGTCAAGCAACCTGTGATGACCAACCCTTAGGGGGAGATTGTTGGGAATACGTGTAACTAGTATAAAAGTCTTGGTCATAAACATATGTAATAGGTTGCTTTAGTAATAGGGCCTTTATGTTTATTCTTAATGTTAGGTCCATGAAAATGGCCCATGGGCCTTATGTTTAAGTTAGACGTATGGATGGAAGCTAAGGGGTGTTACCCTAGTCTTCCACTCCTATATATAGACATGTAAACATACTCTTTTATTATTGGTTATTTCACATAGTCTCTAAACCTTTGTCAATTTATGTGTGTGATATAATCGGCCATTCTAACTCTCTCGATCTCATCTCTCTCTCTTTAATATACTTGTGTTCTACTATTATGGTGACCTAACAAACCTACACAGTACAAACTCACTACAACATTCGATGATTTTCGAGAGGACTTTATGAGGCATTCGGTGGGGACATGTCCCCGCCAATAACTTTCAGCGGGGACAAGTCCCCGCCGAAAAGTCCCCTGCTAACTCCATCTCGCTGAAGCTTTTGGCGGGGACATTTTTGACTTTTCGCGAGGACACGTGGGACCCGCAGCCTTTGGCCTAGTCAAACAATGTCCAGCGTGGCAAAACTTTTGGCCGGGACATGTCCCCGCTAAAAGGCTCAACCATATAAAAATTGTTGAATCTTTTGGCGGGGACGCGTCCCCGCCCAAAGTGTCTGACCCATTTTGCAGCATATTGCTGCAAAATGGGTAATTTCCAAATTTTTTCGATGAAAAATCTACAATAACCCAACCTGTGTTACAACCAGAAACATGCTACAACATCACAAAATATGCTACAACACCACAAATGGTTCAAATTCGCTAAACATAATATTATAAATTAGAAATTTGCCAAACGGTTCAAAAAACGTGATCCCTAAAACATGATCTTCTACAAAGCTATCCATAACCTATCCCCAAATGGTCCAAAAGTATACGCATAATCCATTTAGCGGGGATCAAAAACCGTGATCCCTAAAAGATGACTTCTTGATGTCCCCCTCTTTGCCTAGCTCAAAACTGATCTTTACCAGACGACCTTCATCTGACACCTTCTTCTTGAGTTTCGTGTTCTTTGTTGGACCACACACTGTAGTTGCCTAAAAAGCAGTGCAGTTAACCCCGGTTGTTTCAGTCCCACCATGCGTTGCAAAACATAGTTCCTAAACAAAATAATGATCAGAATATTAATAATCACGCTCGTAAAGACAACAAAAATGCCTATTTTTTATTTATTTTATATATAAATAGACGCATACGCGAGGAAACTTTGTTAATAATAAACACATAAAGACAAAACAGATCTTCATTTGTAAATATATATTTAGTGAAACAAATCCAAATGAAACAATATTAATAATCACTCGGCGTAAAGACAAGAATAGCATTTCTATTTTCAAAATTTAGAGATACGAACCTGAAAGGATCTTGAGCTAGGTGCATGCACCACGAGAGTGTTCCACACATGCTTGAAGCACACGACATCCAGTTCTATCCATTGCTACTTTATAGCACTCATGTGCTATTTCATTGAGAATAGGCTGCCAAAGGGACATGGATGACAGAAACTATTAGTAACTTTTGCAAATTTTGGAAATACTTATTAAAAGCGATTATTTGACTATGCCTTAAAACTTTAAATAAACATAATTGTAGACAGTCAAATAAGTTATTCATTTATAGACAGAAACAAATCAAAACAGCATCCCACATTGCACTATATTAATCACAACTCATTATACAAAAATTATGTGCTTCAACTTATTTTAAAAAACACAAGTAGTTGCAATAAGCAATCCCAAACATCCCCTAAGCCAACACAACCTGCATCTACAAACTATGTACAAAACTTGTTACATAAAGACCATGTTAACAATGTTCTTTCAAAGGCGCACAAATTGAGCACTAGTATCATTTTATATTTACAATAACATACCCGCACTAACATTTCTACAAAATAGATATAAGCATCAAACAGTATTAACAAATGTAAATACTCAATATAAATGTACCTTGTTAAGATCACAATGGTAGTTAACCAAACAATACTGAATAACATGATGACCAATTTGATCAGTAGCCAACGCAACAGCACCACAACGTAAAGCATTCACTACCAACATAACCTGAGTCGGGTCACTCGAATTTTCTAACAGCCTTTGCACTGCTCTTGTCCTATAAAATCATCAACAACACATATATCCTTAAAAAACATAAATACTATACAATAAGAAAAGACAACAGGGTGTACAGGATTGCCTGCACCAAATAAGGTTTAGTTATAAGTCCGCCACTGTCCACACACCCATGTGGACTCATACACACTAGCTATAAATAGTTTTAATAAACTAATCTAGACAAAATTAGTTCAATTTAGCATACCCATGTGGACTCATACACACTAGCAATATACCAAAAACGTAGAAGTATCATTAAATCCAAGGCAAGTCAAGTAAAGCTAAACCTTTGTCTCGGTGGAAAATGCGGTTCTCGGCTATCTCGGCTTGTTCACGGCTGCAAAAAAAATTACACAAAAATGAAAAAATTAATAAAAATACAAAAACACACATACAATCAATTCTTATTAACAAAAAATCACAATAACCTTGAACTATTAGCAAACATTAAAAAAATTAACGAATATCAAAAAATTAACAAAAAATTACCTAGGTTTGTAAACGAAAGGAAGAAGGAGGTGAGAAAAAGAAAGAATTAAACGGGAGAGAGGAGAAAGAGATGTGCACAGTGGTGCGAGTTGTGCGGTGAAGTAGTGGTGGTGAAGTAGTGGCGCTGTGGTGTAGTGGTGGTGTTGGGAACACGTCTTAGCTTATCAAATATTGATCATATTATGTAATAGGTTGCTTAGGCCTTTATGTTAGTTATCAAGGTACGGCCTGTGCAGAAGGCCCATGGGCCGTGGCCTTTTATCTAATTGTTATTTAGGGCAACGCCCATAATTGTGTAGAACTCTATAAATACCCCTCCCATTGAAGGAAATGGTGTTGGTTAATGTTTAGTTCATTTGTCATTAGTATTGTGTTTAACCTACATCTCTTTCTCTCTCTAATATTCTCTCTCTAAACAAGTAACCTTATGTGATAAACTTGAGACAAAAACAAGTGGTATCAAGAGCCAAACAAGGATCTAGGGGTGTGTTTTTAAGAATTTCGTTACTGTTCATCCGTTTTTTCCGAGTAACAAACAGTTTCTTCGAGTTAGAAGAACTGTTTTCCGAGTAAGGCTGTTAATTCCTTCGAGCTAGAAGGTTTTTCCGAGTAAGGGTTTTAGTTTCTTCGAGTTAGAAGGAAAATTCTGAGTTAGGTCTTAAAATCTTCGAGCAAGAAGAGAAATTCCGAGTTAGTATTCTAATATCTTCGAGTTAGAAGATTAATTCCAAGATCCTTCGAGTTAGTAAGGTTTTTCCGAGTAAGGAAAAAATTTCGATTAAGGTGATTATTTCCGAGTAAGGTAATAATTTCCGAGTAAGGATCATTCCTTCGAGCAAGAGAAGTATTTCCGAGTTAGGAACTTTTAACCGAGTAAGGATAAAACCGAGTAAGGATTCTTAAAAAAATTCGAGTAAGGCAAAAATTCCGAGTTAGGATTGTTAAAACTTTGAGTAAGGCAGAAATTCCAAGTAAGGAATTTATTTTAAACTCTCTTCGAGTTTGAAATAAACTTCGAGTAAGGATTCTTAAACAACATTTCGAGTTAGGTGAAATTTTTGAGTAAAAAAAAATTCAATTTTTACGCAAAATTTAATTTTTAAGAGTGACTAAACGTTCAATTTTTACGCAAAATTCAAATTTTGGTATAACGGTGAAAATTTTGGCCCAAAATTCAAATTTTTAGGTCAAAAATTCGAATTTTTACGGTGAAATTTGGCGTCAAAATCTTTAAAACTCAAATTTTTCTAGTAACCTTAGAATTGCATTTTATAGTGTATTTCAAATTCTGGGAGAGAAATTTTTCAAATTCAATTTTTGGAGGGAAATAAGAAATCACTATTTCGACCTTGTGTGTGACATATCAACTTTACACATTTTAGTTTGATTCTTCCGATTCCATCGCAACAATCACGGGGGAGAGAAAATGTATCAATCAAGGTCGCAAATGAATGAACAGATGTCACAAATATCCAAACCTTAACTAACAACAAACACAACTCCTATATCATTGAAACGATCCAATATCAACTTTATCACACACCGAAATTAAATGGAATCAAGTTCACAAGAGAGTAAGATGCCTCAAGTTGTGCAAAAAGCTATTCATTCAAAGGAAAATTGTTTATCACATTTTGAATCAGTTAAGCTTCAATGTATGGCCCTCTCAGAAGCAAGGTTACCATTATGGGATAGACCGTTTCATCGAGCTTTTGAAACACTCTTCGGATCTGAAATCGACTTTACAACCTTCAAAAGGAAACTCTTGGACAACATATGTCTAATAGAGAAGCAAATTGAACAAGGAAGTGACTGCATAGTAGCATATCGAGCGCTCAAGACGCAGTTAAAATGGTTTCTCTACTTAGATTTTAAAGTGCTCAAAAATTCTTCAGATTATGTATCAGCAAGCAAAATATGGAGAGAATGCATCATTAGTTACCTTGAAGTTGAATCTTTTAGAGATCAGTTGCTTAATCTAATGAACATACTGGAACTGGTGCTTACTACAAGATCACTTCATCTGAGGGAGATGCTGGAAAAGAAGAAAGAGTCAAATGAAAAAGAATTGGAAGGGAGAGAGTTAAAAAAACGAACGGGAAAGAATCAAAATGGAGATGCAGATACAAGCGGGAACTACCAATGAGGAAGGGACATCAGATGATAATTTAGGTTACAAGGGTCATAATGCATTATCAGAACAGCATAATCGAAAAAACAGTCAAGGGAATGATTCGGATACTGATGGGAAACTCAACTGTAAGGATGATTTGAAGACTACAGCTGCTGATGTCGGACCTTCACATTGTAAAGATACATTGTTTAAGGTACATCAATCAACTGATGATATCAATATATTTGATAATGTGTTTGCTTATGAGACACAAAGTCATGGACAGCCTGAGTACATTAACGACACATATGCGGTGAATCAGGATGATTGAAATATTACTCTTAAGACTCCACATATGGATCCTAATGGAGGTACGGTTGAACATGACAATGTGAATCATGATCAAAAATGTGCTTCAAATGCTTTATTAATCAAAAATATTCAAAACGAAGTTGTTTGATGTAATAAGCTAAATCGTGAACTAAAAGCACAAATACGTCGTTAACTGAAAAGCTCGAGAATTATAGTAAACATATAAATTCTTTTGAAACACAAACTAATCGTAAATACAACTTTGAAGTGGAAAATGGGATGTTGAGACACGAAAATGAGAGAATTTTAAAAGAGTCAAGCGACATCCAAGAGAAACTGAAACGTCAAATATTCTTTCTTGAACAAAATTTTCAAAGATGTCAAGCACAAAGCATTGACTTTGAGCTAGCTTTACAACACAATCTGGAAAAGCAGTCACTTGAAAACCCTTGGATGTCAAAACTTGAACAACTTGATGATGAAAACGTGTCAATGAAGTGTCAAATTTCAAAATACAAAAAAGAAATTGAGTATTTGAAACTGGTTTACAAAAATCTGTTTGATTCAATCAAAAGTTCACGAGTTCAACATAAAATTCAAACATGAAACAAAAAGAGACTGAAGATTTGAAGTCTCAATTGTCTGAATTCGCCGTTAAAAAGTTTGAAAATGGTATGAAAAAGATTGTATCAATGAAAATGAAAAAGGTTGAGTCTCAAATCACAAAAGTTTCCTTTCCAAATCCCCTGGTCAATTCTAATACTCCATATTTTGAAAAGGAAAAGGGGGAGAAAATATATCTTTTTGAAAATGAAGGTGAAAATGAAAATCATGTGCTTCAAACAAAAGTGATTGAGCTTGAAACATTTTTAGCTCAACAAACTAACGATTTTGAGGATGCCAATACTGACTTTTTCAAAAAAACGACAACATTCGAGAATTATTTTGAAAGACTTGAAAAAGAAAATTTTGAGTTCGAACGGATATTGGCTCGTAAAACGGATGATTCTAAAGCCGAAAAAGATCAACTTTTGAAACAAATTGCCTCTTTAGAATCAAAATTGGCATCCCAAGATTATCTTTCTTTTCAAAAAGATTACAGTGATTTGAGAACTTCATACAATGCTTTAAAAGTGAAGTTTGATTCTCTTAACCGATCAAAGGGAAAAGCTCATATTTCAAATTTTTCAACACCAGAAGTGAGTGTTTCGAAGAAGGTTTGCACGGGTGAATCTTCAAAACCATTTTCGAAAAAGGTTTCCCAGTTTACAACCTATTCTTTGCAAAAAGGAAGGAAGTTTTCGAAGAAACCAAGTTTTTCTGAAACACTTACTTCTCAAAAGTTCTCAAATCCAAATGCTTCAAAAGAAAAGACTCAAGTTTTTCAAAATCCACACTCTTGTTTTACACCGGTAAAGCAAGTGTGGAGACCAAAGCAAATTCATTCAAAACCTTTCAAATATTCATTAACAGAATTACTTTCGCTGCAACATAAGAATGACTCTGCTTTGAACATTCAAAATACTGGAAGGTTTCCATTCATCACAAAAACAAATCTTCAAAGAGAACCCATGAGGTTCAACTCTAGATGGAAATCTTCTACTTCAGATTTTAAAACTCCAAGAGAAACACCGGGTTTCTCAAACTATTTTTGTAAAACCCGAAATATTTGAACCTTATAATTTGCACCATTTGAATTATAACCTAAAGTATGGAATAAATAATGTATCATTTGAAATATATATATTAAAACTAATAATTCAAAATCTCAACTTAATACACAAAATCAATAATAAAATCCTAAGTACTAATTCTTAGCCACCTCCATTTCGTGGGGTCTTTTGATTTTCAAAAGATGATCACGTGATATCTTTCAAGAAAATAGGAGATTTCATGCCTCTTTGACCTTATCAACCCTACACGTTATTACCAAATACAAGACACGCTCTGCCTTTTTGTTTCTTCTCACAAATCGTATATCAACCCACTCATTTTTTTTTCCCTATTTCACACCGATCCAAAGCACACATATTCACCTTCATTTACTGTCAAGAAAAGGAAGAGCAGATCGTGGGTGTGTTCACTTCGAAGAAGGGTATCGTGTTCGGAAGGAGCTTGAGTCGTGGTCTTCTTCTTGTTTCGTTGTGTTTAGTCTCGTAGGTATTCGACCTCCCTTTTCTTTTTTCTTTCTCTCATGCATGAACATTACGACTTACATGAATATATACGTATAAGCTAAATCAAAACATATATTACGGTCGCGCGAAGTGGGTCTCATCATCAGTAATACATATGACATAATAATACCCAACATAAAATCGTGAATCTATAAATAATATACGTGTCGACCTATTTTGTTTCGAAGTTTTCGAATGCGGTTTGATATACATATTGATGTAAAATGAATAAGAACATACATGCATATTTACGTAAATGAGAGTGTGTTGAAGTGTGATTTTGATGCGAAGTTCGTGTGGTTTTGGACACGTTAATTCCATGTTGGAGTGGCTGGGAGTTGGGTGTCGTATGGGCGTGTCTAAAACCTGTTAAACATGTTACTATGGTCGTGGTAAACTGGTGTTAGTTCGTGTTGTTGCTGCCCCGTTTGAAACCCTCGCATGTCCTTCTTTTGCCTCGCATAAGTGAGCTATGTCCTAGCTGGTCTTGCCTATTTTGGTCTCGTCATTCATGGGTTGTGTCTCGTAATTGTGGCTGTCAAAAAAAAAAAGGTGTGATCGTACGTGAGTTTTGGGTGGGTCGAATAACGTTAATGACACGTTTGCAAACTATTTTGAAAGGGAGTATAAGGTGTGGAATGGGTTGCATTTTTGCATGAGAATGGGTAGAACAATGGTTTCTGTTCGTGTACATGTGCATGAATGTGGTGGTCATAATTTAAAAAGCACATATAAACATATTTTGAAAGAAAGTAGTAAAACACGAGTTTGACTGAGTAATATTTGGAGTCAAAAAGGGTTGTGATTTGGGTTGTGGTTGTTCGAAAATGGGTTAGCATGGGTGAGGGTAGAGTCATGAATATGTCGGTGTATTAAAAGTATGTCGAATAGAGTGTGTTGTTTTCGAGCTTAAACATTAACACCCCCAAAAATGTGGTATTGCGGAAGCGTTCGGGTCCTGGGGTGCTACGAAATCAATATACAGCGCAGAGTGATATAGAACAATACCATAATTAAAATTTAAAGAAACAATACATTAATACAACATTGTTTTAGCCAACAACGGCATTTGAAACATAAAGGTTTGTTTCCAAAAGATAACATTTTTATTTCATCCAACTAAACATGACAGATGAAGACTCCTTAGTGCTAATGTCTTCATAAAATACACTAACCGACGATCACCTGAAATGCATGAGAAAACGGGTCAACTATGAAAATAGTTGGTGAGTATACAGGTTTTATCCAAAAGAAGTCCAAAGTTTTGAGAAAAAGTCCATTTGGTAGAGACCGTGTCAAACCATTCAGTTACAAGTCCTGCCCATACAAGACTTGTAACCTATAGTTTCACAACCATTATAGTCAAACACACATGTTCATTATGTTCACATTAAGGACTAAGTATATAATAATGTATGCGGCAAAGCCCCTAAAATAAATAATATGCATTCCGTAGACAGGGGAATGAGAGGCTGGCCGACCTCTAATAGCGCTATCCATACTACCTATTGCTCCGCACAAGGGAGCCATACGAACGGTACGTCTAAATTGGAGTGCGAACGGCAAACCAATCGGGGACTAACAATGCGGATGTACAAACGGTACATCATACCAACTATTATATACTAATTATATCAAGCCTGCTCCGCAGACATGGGAGACTAAAATTTAAGTGCGTACGGCACGTCAATAGTTCAAAACAAGTCAGAAGCTCAAACAATATTTTAAAGTTCAAAGTCAAGAGTTCAGGTAAAAATATATGTCATAAGTTCAAATAAAAAAAAATTAAGTCATGCATTCCACCCCAAATAAGTAAAGCGGTAAAAAGGGGGCTGTGAATACTCACCTCGGCATAAAGCAGTCAGATAAAGCAATAGTTCAGATAAAGTTCAGCACCAACACGCGACCTAGATTAGTAAGGTTGTTTTAGTTCACAGACTAAGTTTAAGACTTAAGTTCAAAAGTTTTTAAAGAGTTTTTGTTATCGTTGCTGGTGTGGCAACATTTAAGTTTAAAACTATGTTTTTAACATTTGTAGTTATTGGCTCATCGGAGTGTACAAACGTACAACAGAATAGAATAGTGATTCTTCGAATTTGACAAAGATCATAAACTACGCACGAAGGATAATACTATTGAACGTCGACGTGAACAACATATAGGATTGTTGGCGTTTAAATTAATGTACGTGTGTTTATATACATATATAGGTATATATGAGTCCTTTATTATAAAAAAATTGCCTTTGAAAATAATAAATCTTTGTGTTAACAAGGTATAAGGTTTACAAAAAGAAAACCATCTTAAATCAATTTTAATCATATATATTCAAGTTAACGAACGAGCTTAAATTCTCATTTGGCTATATATATATATATATATATATATATATATATATATATATATATATATATATATATATAT
Source organism: Artemisia tridentata subsp. tridentata (assembly GCA_021014915.2). Taxonomy (NCBI): domain Eukaryota; kingdom Viridiplantae; phylum Streptophyta; class Magnoliopsida; order Asterales; family Asteraceae; genus Artemisia; species Artemisia tridentata. The sequence goes on along the minus strand of CP139507.1, from coordinate 354,559,771 downwards.
ATATATATATATATATATATATATATATATATATATATATATATATATATATATAACGATTTACTATTCATTCTAGTAGAGAAACATTTTTAATTATCTATATGAAAAAAAAATGTTGCGTTGTCTAAATATATAAATAAATGTAGCAAACGTGTTTAGCAGTGTTTTTATTTTAAATAGATCGTGGAGTTAAAATATAAGATTGTCACGTTTTATTAGTTAATGATTTGTGACGACGGCTTTATATTTGAAGCGAGTATACGTAACACGATTTCGTGTCGAGAGTGGGCTGTGGCCCAAGGAATAAATTTCTCGAGTGGGCTTATTAAAATTAACAGAATTCAATTTTTAGCTTGACTTGGACTATGAAGGATCGGTAAATGATGTGGGACGTTTGATGGGCTGCGGCCCAAACAGGAACACCACCAGACTAGCCCAATGAGCTGAGTGAGCGTGCACTGTTATCGCAAATCCAAACAGAAAGAGAAAGAAAAGAACTTGTGTTTCAAAAATATAGGTTCCAATATCAGTATCCACTCTCAGTATCATAAAAATTGCACAACAAGTTTCAATGCGCCAAAATGACTTAGAACTAGTTTTCTCGCAGCCAAGAGTGGCTGGAAAAGAACACGACTCGGGGAATTTGTGAGGGCATTAACGACACAATCTTACGAAGGGGCTAAACTCTAGCTATCGAGGAGTTAGGCACTCGTTTAAGGGTTCTTTGAGACCATTCTGTACTGAGCAAACAAGCACCCAACGGGGTGGTTTTTACCCAGACATTACAATGCCTATAAGGACTCGACTGCATTCTTGCAATCGAACATGACAACAAGATTTATGACTTTTGAACACTGATATACACATACTTTGCAGCCTATTTCAAGTGTAAATAAGGTACTAACAGCTTTCGAGCACAACCCAACGAGTCCGAGTACCACTCGAAACTCAACTCAAGCACAAGTTCGAGTATAACACAGCCGATGCTAGTGTATGCCGGACTATAACTCGAGTACAAATCAAATCCTACAACTCAGTTTTTGACCTTCCTAAATTACTACTCGATCTAGAACACAAAGAAATCAACACTTCTATAAATGAGCCGAATCAATTACAATTTATTTTCAAGTTTAGAGTTTTTCAGATTTGAGTATGGTCATACCAATACGAAACCAAACAAGAATAATGATTCCACAAGATGAACACCCCGTCATGAATAGCACCGTATCAAGATTTCGAGCCAACACTAGATTCTAATTTATGTTATCAGTTTCAAAAGTCTTTTTACCACACCACAACCAAAAATGAATCGACAATATTTTGACAAACGAAAAACTCATAACAATCACAAAATATTAAATCATTCGAGAGTTCGAGAACAAGATAACAAGGATAAAGATTAAACCTTACAACAATAGAGTCGGTTTAACGAGGAGACCAAGGAAATCAATAACCCAAATCCGATTCCATGCAAGCAATCCCACCACAGCTCTTCTTGTATTCTTGTGTGTTGTTTGAGTTGTGGTAGCCTGTGGATTGATTTGGGTATAAAAGGATTTAAAACAAGGAAGGTTTGATTCCATAATCCTCGTTATCAGTCAAACCCTAGCCAATAATAGGTACTGTCCTTCTTATCTTCGTCATCATCTTGGCGATATGCGTTGACTTCAAGGGTTTAGACAAGAGAGGACCAGACTGATCAGCCTCAGTGATGCCAGAGCCCGTTTTTGTAGTTTTGTTGTCATTGATGCAGGACCAGATCTGATTTTTCTTCAGAATGTAGGGATGGAGGCGCAGAAGAGAAAGAGGGAGAGAGATGTGTGGGGTGAAGAGGATTAAACTGTTTTATGTATCTGTACCTCAATATATTTGTCTTTGGTTTTAATTTAATTTTTAATTAAAAGTGTAGGTATAAAATAAAGTGAGGGTAAGTTAAATAAAAGTGAGTGTTAAGCTAATAGGTTTAAGTGTGCCCCGTTTTTCGCTGAGCTCCGTTTTAGTTATTGTCTTCCGGGTTATCGTGAGCACGAAGAGTATTATTTATGAACGCGTTTTTATAATAGCAATATGAAAACAAAATTATGGATTTTAGATAACAATTATTGGACTTATGACGTTACTAGGATTTGTGTCGGTACGCGTGTGGTGTAGTTTTTAGGAAAAATGAGATAACCTCTCGTTTTTAAATTTTTAAACATCAGTAACTGTCAGAAGATATTTAATTTGTAATATTTGTCAAAAATAAATATATGAACGATTAAAATAATAGTCTGAAAAATTGCGGGTTGTTATATAAACTAAGTTGGATATACGTTTAATATGTTCTTTCTTTTCTTTTTTAATTGTGTAAGACGTAAATGGGTCATTTTAGAATGAAATTACATTTTAAACCCTACGCTTTCAGAAATGGCATAATGAACCCTAAACTATGATAAATCGTCACTTTTAACCATATACTTTGATCATTGTCATGATAGACTCTAGAAATTGCTAAAATGCCATTTAAAAAGACTCTAATAAAATAATTGTTATTAAGACATTCATTAAAACCTAATTAAATGTCTAAGAAAACCCCAATTTAATTCATTAATGGAATTAATTACGTTCTTAAACCCTAAACTATAACATCGATCATATTAATTCTTAAAGTTTATTTAATTGACATTTATCTAAAAATCATTAATTCGGGAAACTTACTAAATATGGAAACTTACTAATTATGGCAAGTTACTAAGAATAGAAAGTTTCTAAAAATAGAAAGAAACCTAAATCATGTAATCTGATTAAAACGAGCGTATAAGTAACACGTGATTATTAATTGTTAGGTTCGGTGAAGATGGAGTGACCTTTCCATTCCTCTGTGACCCATCTTTTACTTGGTTGTTCCACTGAATAAGGTACAGATATTCTACCCTTTTTCAGTAAGGGTGCTTTCACTCTAATGACTTGATCTTGATATTTGATTCGTTATAAAATTCACTTAATCCATTGTTATGATCCCCTGTACTTTGATTCATTCGTTTGATATGCTTCGCTGGTATGATGATCCATTTGACATTCGTTCATTATGATCCTTGTGACATAATACTTGATATAATTCGTTCGTTACCCTGTGATATGAGTATTCGAATCACTTGATACTTTGAAGGTTCATTTAATTTTGTAACTGAATGTGAAAACCTTTCTTAATTATATCATGGAAATGTTTTGAGAAAAACTATTTTAAAATGATGTTTATGAACGATGCGATACCACTTTTATATGGAATTTTACTAAACTTTTATGAAAACTACTTTTAAAGACTACCTTTATGAAAACCGTTATTAAAGATCATTTTTATGAAAATCATTTGATAAAGATTTCTTTAAATGAACCATTTGATTATGAACCTTCGATTATGAACCTTTGACGATGAACCTTTGATACTTTGATGACTTAGACATTTGACTTTGATATGATTTGACTTTTGACCCTTCAGTTTGATACCCGAGCCAAGTTCGTTTCCTAGCCATGAAGGTAACATGGTCGTGTCATTGATGCACCAATGGCATGACTCTAGTGTGGTTGAGTGATGTTCCACACCGTCCTATTTTATTATTATATGCGCGCTTTATATTTATTATGGCCAATATTATTGTTCGGGGGCGTATGGATGCATCCTAGGTTCGGTTCGTATTTAGTGGATTTAACATGATATGATATTATATGATATGTTCGGTGATTGATGCATGGGTGCAATCCACGTCTTTCACAAGTTCGGGAGCTAGCTACTCCATGGTTACTATGATATTTGATTTGATTTGTTTGGGCTCGTGGTAGATTACTGACCTTTCCTTACTTTTGATATTCATTTGTTTATATCTTATGTTTTTCCCAATGCACCATACTTTATATGTTCGTTCCTTATCTTTTGGTTTCTTTATATATATCTGTTCACTGGGCTTTTCAAGCTCAGCCGCATTTCTTTTCCTGCGGCAGGTTTTAGTAGGAAGCTGGGTTATTAGTGGAGAGTACTTTTGGACTTAGAAGACTACACTTTGATAGCTATTCTGGATTAGAGACGACTAGAAGTGTTTACATTTTCAGACTTAGTAATTTATTGTTGTTCCCATCTGTAACCTAGTACTTCAGATTTTTCATTTGTAACCTTTGAGATTCATTTGTATTATTTAAGTCATATGCTTGTGTTTGCTTTGATATGTCACCATAACGTAATACTTCTACCCTTATCGGGTTGGGGTGTTACAATTTTCAATGGAAAAAGAGTTTTAAATCCCCATTGATTCCACGAGTGTTATTTCAAAATGAAACACCGGTTTTCAGTCCTCGTTGGAATTCAACATCTTTAAATCAGATTGACACAACTTACAAATGGATTTCAAAATTTAGTAAACCCGTTAGCGCCGTGCTTAAATGGGTTCCCAAGGTTGTTGTCTAATCTAAACTTTAAATGACTTCTTAGTACTTCAGCTAAGGACTCGTACTTCAACATAACGACTTGTACACTCATTACAGTGTACAACTCGGGTTTCAAAGAAAGGAAAGTGCTTTGCTAAACCATTCTTTAAAACCAAGCGTGCACTTATCCTAAAAACTTCTTAATCTTGAGCAAAATTTATTCAAAAATTTTCAAAAGGTTTTTCAAAACTTTTCAAAATTTTGCTCAAGATTTTCATATCTTTACTCCCCTATTCGCTCCAAAGTTTTAAAATGTCAAAACGTATGCTAGTTTTGAGGGGGAGTATTTCAGGGTATAACGTTTTAGTTATCTTGAAGCAAAATTTATTCAAGAATTTTTCAAACTGAAATTTCTAAATCTTTCAGAATTTTGCTTCAAGAAGAATCATTCCCTCAAACTTTAAAATGTTTAAAATTCTCAAAACAAATGCGAGTTTTGAGGGGGAGTATTTCCAAAACAAAAAATGTTCCATCAAAATCATGCTTAATGGCTTGCGCATACATAACAGTGCACAACCCGTTCTTGTAATGAAAAGACCCTGAGGTACGCTTCAGTGCCTCAATCCTAATCAAAGGAGCGAAAGCTTCTTACTTTTGAGTAGAATTAACCAGAATTTTTCAAAGTTTTTTAAAATTCTACTCAAAAGAACAAGTATTCCCTTGTTAAGGGGGAGTACTTGAAATACAATCTTTGTTCAAATCATAAAAGTTCTTGTCGTCTATTCTTCCCATAAACCTCAAACAGCATATTTTAATCAAATGTTTTTTAAAAACAACATGATTATGCTATTTTTGAGGGGGAGAATAAAGAAGTGATTAAAATATGGTAATAACAAGTTGGAATCTCGTTTGAGCTCGACTCAGAATTGAACCCTCGAATTGACGATATCATAAGTCAGTAGTCGAAAAGACATGTCCGGGACGGGTAATAATTTCAAGGCGATTTATTCGGTGATGTAAACGTGTCCCGCAAAGGACTTGTCTGAGTAGAATGTACCGATTTCGAGAGATTTTCTTTGAATATGATCTGGACGGGTAATAATTTCAAGCTAGTTCTACTAGTGATGTAAACGTGTCTCGCAATGATCATGTTCATTGAAAATCAATCAATTCTAAAAGTGCTGACTCTACCCGACATGTGCAAATTTATTTTAAACACTTATGAGCACATGTTAAGTGAGAGCATTTCTGAAAATGCAAAACTCTCAGAGTGTTAACAAAATATGTTTTTACAATCGTAAACACTTTGAGAGATTTTCAAAAGGGTTGGTTTATGTCAACAATAGGATAGTCATGGAGATATAAGGTGACTAAGGTTAAGAAAAACCGTCCTATGATCCACCAGAGCCGGAGGGATCTACCCAAGGACAATACCAATAGTTTAGAACTAGAAAGTCCTAGGTATGATGAAAAAAGGAGAAAAGAAATGAAAGGAGAATGAAGGGGTTGAAGAATGAAAAAGAAAAGTAAAGAAAAGTGTGAAAAGAAATAGCCCTCCATTTGTTCAACCTTAGGGCAGAAACCGAGTTCAATACATATGCTACTGGTTGTTACTACGATAACTCCGGTATTGAAGATTAATCCGTCATAGACCCAGTGATGCACTGCACTAAACCTTCTAGCCACTCAGGTGTCTCTCAAAAGACACTTGTTTCATTTCACACGGAGAACCCTTCGTTATCTATCGACCTCTCACTCCGAGATATGTTGATATTGAAAAGGAGGCACTCTGCTCCATGCCTCTGATGACCAAAAATAAGCACGTGATTGAGTCTAGAGCCACGAGATACATCAAAGATTTCTTAGGTACACTTAGCATTTTTACACTGGTTGCTCAACAAAAGGTCACCAGTTGTAAATTATAAGAGTGTCCTACGCAGGTCTTAGTAATCTGCCGAGAACATTCATGAGAGGATTTACATATTGTGATTTTCAGTGATTGAATGGAAATCCTGCCAGGGTCAACATCTAACAGCCCTGACAACAGGTCACTTCGGTAATCCCCTGTGGATCTACGCTTAGTGGTTCCAAATGGTCTATAGTCATGGAGTGATACTTCGGTATACTTCAGCGACTCATCTGAATCATTGATACACTTCGGTGAATCTTCTGGTTCAGGAACGGCCTTGGGTAGGATTAGAGAAAGTCTTCACACTATGCTATTGACGATCTCGAAGTCCGAATCTGTAAGTGCCGGATGATTTATTGCTAACTGTTTACTTGCAGGAAATCATGGAGACCGGAAGTTCCACTGCCACCATTTCATCATGCTCATATCCCAATGAGAAGTCAAAGATCAAGCAGAACAACATTTCACAAGTCAAAGATCGAAGCTTATGAAGTAATAATTACTTGACACATGAAGAACAAAAGTCAGAAGACATATGAGCATGGTGGAAAAGACGCAAAGACACTATAATTAAAGAATGTTGGTGGAAGACAGATCCTTACCTTACCATATCACTTAATCAAGAACAAAGAACAAAGATCCAAATGACGTTGAAGCCAACGAAGCAAAGATGACGTCAAGCAACCTGGACGACCAATACTTAGGGGGAGATTGTTGGGAACACGTCTTAGCTTATCAAGTATTGATCATATTGTGTAATAGGTTGCTTAGGCCTTTATGTTAGTTATCAAGGTACGGCCTGTGTAGAAGGCCTATGGGCCGTGGCCTTTTATCTAATTGTTAATTAGGGCAACGCGCATAATTGTGTAGAACTCTATAAATACCCCTCCCATTGAAGGAAAGGGTGTTGGTTAATGTTCAGTTCATTTTTCATTAGTATTGTGTTTAACCTACCTCTCTTTCTCTCTCTAATATTCTCTCTCTAGACAAGTAACCTTGTGTGATAAACTTGAGACCTAACAGGTGGGGGTGCTATGTTGTAGTGGAGATCGATCTAGAGGATAGAGATAAAATTTAGTTGATTTTTTTTTTAAGTGTGATTTACAGGTATGTTTTTTGTGATTACATTTGGTGGGGACATGTCCCCGCTAAAAGAAATTTTGTTTTTTAGCTAGCCTTTTGGCGGCGACATGTCCCCGCTAAAAGTTTTATTTTTTGCCAAAAACTTTGGCGGGATAAAGTAAATGTGAGGAGGGAAAAATTAAAAATTTGGTGAAATCTTTTAGCGGGGACATGTCCTCGCCAAAATGCATTTTATTATAAAAAAAAAAAAAAAAAAAAAAAAAAAAAAAAAAAAAAAAAAAAAAAAAAACCTCTTTTAAATCATTTTAATTATGTTAAATCACTATTAAATCATTTAAATTTAATTTAAATATTTTCTAAATCATCTTTAATTAATTTAAAACTTTTTAAAATTATTTACATTATTTTTAACTAAGTTAAATCATTTATACTTAATTTAAATAATTTATAATTATTTTTAAATCATTTTAATTAAGTTATACATCAGATGTTAAACGATTAAGTTGAGATGATCTGTTTATACATAACATGTTAAAAGAATGAGTCGAGATGATATGGTTATACATGAGATGTTAAACGAATGAGTCGAGATGATACGGTTATACATGAGATGTTAAACGAATGAGTCGAGATGATATGGTTATACATAACATGTTAAACGAATGATTCGAGATGATATCGTTATACATGAGATGTGAAACGAATTATTCGAGATTATATGGTTATACATGAGATGTTAAGCGAATGAGTCGAGATAATATGGTTATACATGAGATTTTAAACGAATGATTCGAGATGATATCGTTATACATGAGATTTTAAACGAATGAGTCGAGATGATATGGTTATACATGAGATGTTAAACGAATGAGTCGAGATGATATGGTTATACATGAGATGTTAAACGAATGATTCGAGATGATATCGTTATACATGAGATGTTAAACGAATGAGTCGAGATTATATCGTTATACATGAGATGTTAAACGAAAGAGTCTAGATGATATCGTTATACATGAGATGTTAAACGAATGAGTCGTGATGATATTGTTATACATAACAGGTTAAAGGAATGAGTCGAGATGATATCATTATACATAACATGTTAAATGAATGAATCGAGATGATCTCTTTATACATGAGATGTTAAATGAATGAGTCGAGATGATATGGTTATACATGAGATGTTAAACGAATGATTCGAGATAATATGGTTATACGCGAGATGTTAAACGAATGAGTCGAGATGATATGGTTATACATGATATGTTAAAGGAATGATTCGAGATGATATGGTTATACATGAGATGTTAACCGAATGAGTTGAGATGATATGGCTATACATGAGATGTTAAACGAATGATTCGAGATGATATCGTTATACATGAGATGTTAACGAATGAGTCGAGATGATATCGTTATACATGAGATGTTAAACTAAAGAGTCTAGATGATATCGTTATACATGAGATGTTAAATGAATGGGTCGAGATGATATTGTTATACATACCAGGTTAAACGAATGTGTCGAAAAGATATCGTTATACATAACATGTTAAACGAAAGAGTCGAGATGATCTTGTTATACATGAGATGTTAAACGAATGAGTCGAGATTTTATCGCTATACATGAGATGTTAAACGAATGAGTCGAGATGATATGGTTATACATGAGATGTTAAACAAATGATTCGAGATAATATGGTTATACGTGAAATGTTAAACGAATAAGTCGAGATGATATGGTTATACATGAGATGTTATACGAATGGTTCGAGCTGATATCGTTATACATGAGATATTAAACGAATGAGTCGAGATGATAACGTTATACATGAGATGTTAAACGAAAGAGTCTAGATGATATCGTTATATATGAGATGTTAAACGAATGAGTCGAGATGATATCGTTATATATAACAGGTTAAACGAATGAGTCGAGATGATATTGTTATACATGAGATGTTAAACGAATGAGTCGAGATGATATTGTTATACACAACATGTTTAACAAATGAGTCGAGATGATATGGTTATACATGAGATGTTAAACGAATGATTCAAGATAATATGGTTATAGATGAGATGTTAAACGAATAAGTCAAGATGATATGGTTATACATGAGATGTCAAACGAATGATTCGAGATAATGTCGTTATACATGAGATGTTAAACGAATGAGTCGAGATGATATCGTTATACATGAGATGTTAAACTAATGAGTCTAGATGATATCGTTATACATGAGATGTTAAACGAATGAGTCGAGATGATATTGTTATACATAACATGTTAAACAAATGAGTCGAGATGATATCGTTATATATGAGATGTTAAACAATGAGTCGAGATGATATTGTTATACATGAGATGTTAAACGAATGAGTCGAGATGATATCGTTATACATGAGATGTTAAACGAATGAGTCGAGATGATATGGTTATACACAGCTGATTCATCTGCCCTATTTCACGACCTTTATGATGACCTGGACAATCTTAGTTTGGAGTAATTTGTAAGCTTTAATGTTTGAACTTTTATAGATCTGTAATGTAATTCGTACGCTTTAATGTTGGACGTTTATCGATTTTTAATGTAATTCCCTATGCTTTAATTAATTTCTAAACTTTAATCGATTAATTTGTAACGACGTAATTCGTACGCTTTAATGTTTGAACGTTTATCGATTTGTAATTCGTACGCTTTAAAATCATTTATAATTAGTTTAAATCATTTTTAATTAATTTAAATAATTTTTAATAAATTTAAATGATTTTTAACTTATTTAAATCATTTAAAAATAAAGTAAAAAAAAATTAAATATCGCACTTTCGGCGTGGACATGTCTTTCGTTTCGTCGTCTAATACAAAAATTAATTTAAATTGTTTATTTTTAATTGAAATCATTTTAAAATCATTTATAATCAGTTTAAATCATTTTAATTAATTTAAATAAATTTTAATAATTTTAATTGATTTTTAACTTAATTAAATCGTTTATAAATAAAATCAATTTTTTATATATTTCCACTTTCGGCGGGGACATGTCCCCGCCAAAAGGTCGAAATCTATTCAAAAAAGGTTGGAGGGAAAAAAACGCGTTAACAATTAGCTAGCGAGGGAGAATAAGAAAATTTGGTCAAACTTTGGCAACCTTTTGGCGGGGACATGTCATCACCAAAAGTTTGCGTTGAATTTCTCCTACTCGGTCAGCCATTTGGTGTGCCAGGTCAACATTGTTTTTGTCGCTTAGCGACTTTCGGCGGGGACAAGGGCGTCCCCGCCAAAAGTATGGTCGCCCGTCCTCTCTTTTGTTGTAGTACTAGCAAATCCACAACGACTAAATAGATAACAATAGACAATATCATCAGTTGATACATAAAACATTTCTTGAAAGCTTCCGAAGATCCTCGATTTTTTATGTGTGATACACAGATTTTACTTTGAGGCCAATGATTTTAGACATCACTGTTTCAAATATAACACCTACAAGTGCATTTACAGATCGGGATTTGTTTCTCGAAAAACTGCTTATTGTGTTCTAGTAGTTAACAGTATGTAGCTACAAGAACTAGGCATTTGTCTATGCTCTTAAAGTTTTTCCCTTTCATTGTTGATTGATATATCATTATAATGTGGCTCCACGAATTCGGACCATTATAACTTTTGTATGCTTCCACACTTGTAAAGAGTATGTGCGGTAAGAAAAAGGTGAGGGCGAGAATCATTGCATGTGTTACAGAATGCACAAGCCAAATGAGCATCAATATCGCAAGAATGAAGCTTGTCTTGATTTTTCAGTTTTCCACGTATCACACGCCATAAAACGAAAGCGTTGCTGGGAATGCATTTAGTAAACCATACCAAGTGATACCCTGGGACTTGCATTCCTTCAGACTTCAGGCCTACTATTAAGCCGTACATTACTAACCGAGAAATTGGTAATCTTACAATCTTTATGTTAGCTTTTATAAAAGTGATGGTCATTTACGTTTTATATTTTGTAATGTGTCGTTGTATTTATTAAGTAAAAGTAGTCTATGGGCTTGGACCTAATCTAATAGGCTAAATATTGTGTATCAAAGAGTCCATGTAAAAGCCCATCACAAGCCCAAGCCCATCCATATAAAAAAACTATAAATAGAACCTCCTACCCTCATTTGGGAGGTTGGAGTTCTAAGGGGTGCTTGAGGCTAGTGAAGAGTGTGTGCTTAATGAAATATGCTTTGTCTCTCTACTCTCTCTCTCTAGATCTTATCTTATCTTGTGCTTTAATGTTTATTAGTGTGTGTGATAAGGATTGATCAGGGTTCCTACAAGTGGTATCAGAGCCAAACATAGATCTAGGATTATATTCGATTATTCTCACGTTACTGTGTCACTTTACATTTTCTTTGTCACGTTACTGTTCTAATTTGCTTTGCTTCATTTGCATTATTTTTTATTTTTCATCGAACCAACTTTGCTTCTATAATTTTTGGTTTCTTCTGCCAACTTTCATCAAAGCAAGAACATAGTCGAAGCAGCAACAAGATAATCGAACGAGCAGCAGTATAGTCGAACGACAACATTGATCGAAGCAACTTTGTGATCGAACAACCTCATCGAACGAGCAAGGTCATCGAAGGGAGCAATATAGTCGAACGAGGAGGTTTCATCGAACGAGTTTATTGATCGAACGAGCATATAGTCGAAGGAACCAAAGTTGATCGAACGAGCATCTCATCGAACAAGCAACTTCATCGAACAAGCAACTTCATCGAACGATATAAGAGTAGTCGAACGAGAAAGGTCATCGAACGAGCAAGGTCATCGAACGAGCAATATTCATCAAATGAACAAGGTCAGTCGAACGAGCAAAAGGGTAGTCGAGTTAGACTTACTCTTCCAATTGATCGAACGAACAAGTTGATCGAACGAGTAACCTTTATCGAACGAGCTCTTAGTCGAACAAACTAGGTAGTCGAACGAGTCATTTGATCGAACAACAAAATTTGTAGTCGAACCATCACCTTGATCGAACGAGTTAGTCGAACGAGCAATTTAGTCGAACGAGAAGGATAGTCGAACGACCAGATTGTTAGTCGAACGAGTTAACTAGTCGAACGAACTTAAAATTTCATCGAACCATTTTTTTCTCATCGAACCAGTTAGCTAGTCGAACGACTTCTCTTGATCTAACAACTTCACATTGATCGAACGACTTCACCTTGATCGAACGAGGTAATCGAACAATAACTTTAATCGAACGACTCACCTAGTCGAACGCAACTTTCATCAAAACAACTTCTTTGATCGAACCAGTTTTTCATCGAACCATACCTTGATCGAACAAGACCCTCATCGAACCAAACCTTTGATCGAACCATAACTTTGATCGAACCAGTCTTTGATCGAACCAAGGTTAGTCGAACAAGTTTTTCATCGAAGCTTCTGTGATCGAAGGAGCACTCTAGTCGAGCCAACAACTCTAGTCAAAGCGTACTAATTAGTGAGTACATGTTTGAATGAAGCGTACTAATTAGTGAGTTTGACGTGAGTTTTGACGAGAGTTTGTCGTGAATATAACTTTGTGAATTTTTGACGTGAGCTTCTTGCATGTGAAGTGTATTATTCAAGTTTGCTTGAGATGTGTGGTTCAAATATATAATACGTGTGGTTTGTTTGCTTTTATAGTGAGTTGGCTAAAGCTTTTATATTCCGTTGCTTTTGACGTGTGAATGAGCTCTTGACGTGTCACATTCAAATTAAACGTGTGAATTAGCTCTTGACGTGTCTCATACAAATTAGACGTGTGAATTAGAAAGCTTGCAAGTTCATTCTTTTAAGTTTACATGTGCTTCTGACGTGTGAAGTAACGTGTTCATTTGTTGAGTTTCCTCTAATATTTTTTTAACATACTTTTTCTTTTGACGTGAGGTTGGTTCTACGTTGTATAATGAGACGAGTTTTTGTTTTAAGTTAGTGGTATTAAAAAAAAAATCAACTTGTCTGCTGCTTTTTGTTATATTTTATTTGCTGTGTTTGTCGTTTGCATTTGCATGAGAGTTTGTAGTGGTTTATCAAGTTTCTCAACGACTCTTCAAGGACAACGATAAAGGACTTAAACCAAACTCAACTCGTGAACCTTAAACCAACATCAATAACAACTCCTAGATCTTTGCATCGATCCAACATCAACCTTATCACATACCGAAATTGAATGGAATCAAGTTCTCAAGCGGTAAAGATGCCTCAAATTGTGCCATACGCTATTCACTCAAAAGAAAATTGTCTAGCACACTTTAAATAAGTTAAGAGTCAATGTGAGGCAATCTCAGAAGCAAGGTTACCATTAGGGAATCCATATCCATTTCGTCGAGTTTTTGCAAAACTCTTCGGATCTGAAATGGATTATTCAACCTTTAGAAGGACACTCCTACATAACTTGTTTCACATAGAGAACCAAATTGAACAAGGAAGTGAATGCAAAGAAGCATATCAAGCGCTCAAGACGCATTTTAAATGGTTTCTCGACTTAGATTTCAGAGCGATAAAAAGGTCTCCAGATTATGAATCAACAAGCCGAATATGGAGTGAATGCGTCACTAGATACCTGGAAGTTGAAACGTTTAGAAATCAATTGCTTAGTCAAATGAGCACACTGGAATTGGTGCTTACTTCAAGATCACTTCATCTGAGAGAGATACTGGAAAAGAAGAAAGTGGATGAACGGGAAAGAATTGAAATGGAGAAGCAGAAACGGGAAATTGAAAGAGAAAGGTTATTAAAGGAAGCAGAGGGAAATGAAAAAGAGGCAGACAAAGAGGAACACACGGTCAATGCGGGAACAACAACAGATGCTAGCTTGGTTTTCACGAAAAGAGACACATCCTCAAAACATTATGTTGAAAGCAACACTCCAAGGAATGATTCGGATGCTGATGGTACAGACAGAAATGAAGTTGTTTGGGATACCGAGGATGATCAGATCAGACCTGCACCTGACAAAGTGACATTGGCTACGGTACAACATTCAAACGATAATGATAATGTTGTTGTGTTCGATAATGTGTTTGCTCATGACAAGACATATCCTGCGCATCCTGAGTCCATAAGTGACACATATGTGGTTGAACGGTTTGATAGTAATATCACTCCCACAACTCCAGATATGGATCCTAATGGAGGAGAGCCTGCCCAGGATGGATCTTCTTATGAACAAGATCGTGCTTTCTTTACTTCATTAATCGAAAATTTCAAAAATGAACTTGAAAAGTGCAAAGAGGACAATCGCAAAGCTAAGCAAACCAACGTCTTATTATCCAAAGAGCTTGAGGAATTTAAAGAAATAACAAAAAGCAAAAACATTGAAATCTCAAACCTGAAATCTCAAGCTCGAAAATTAAATGAAGATGTTCTCACACCAATCTTAAAACGAAATAAAGAACTTCAAGTTGAGTGTAGCGATGCCCTGTCACGTGAAAAACTTTCCATTCAAAAATTGGATAGAAATATGGGCCCCGCTAACACAAGGATCCAAGAGCTTTTAAAAGAGAACGTTGAATTAAAAATGAGATACTCAATGCTTCAGGAAAGTACGTCAAATATTAAGATTGTTAATTCAAAACTTGAGAATGAAAATCAAGAGGTGTTAAAACGTGCAAACAATCTTGAAGAAAAACTTCGAAAAACAGACCAAAGTGCTCAAACTCTTCACATGATGATTCCTAAAGCTGAGAAAGTTCATAAAGGAAAATCAGGAATTGGTTTTGAAAATACAGATCAGGTGGAACATAAATTTTTGCTGACTGATGCTCTGTTCATGTCTGAAGAAGATGAAAAATTGGCAGAGGAAAAACGCTTAAAAGCCAAAAAAGGAAAAAGCCCACTCTCGTACCAAGGCTTTGTGTATGGTTGTATACAATTGTCAGAAATACCAAAACCACCTTTAAAAAGAAAAGACACAAATGTGAAAAGATTTTTTAAAGAAGTTCAACTTGCTACTTATGATGCTAATTTATGGCAAAATAAAGCAAGGAAACAGTTTTGTAATCTTAAAAATCACATTGAGCACACGTTAAAGGTCATTTGGTCGAAACAACAATACACCAATAGTGACTAAAATCGTCTCATGTCATCAGACGCTTGGCTAAAAAGGGAAGTCTGTAAGCTTTTAAAAGATGAGATTGAACCTCTTGTGAAAAATATCAACTTAAGTTTTGAATACTTTGAAAAATTCCTTGTCACTGAAATGAGAGAAGATTTAAAGTACGTCCATTCTCTTGAAGACGAATTTGATGAAAAATGCTTAAATCTTGATATCCAAAAAGAATTTTTCACAAATCAAATTGAGTCACTTAAGTCGGTATCTGTCTGCCATGAGCATGAGAATGTGGATTTTTTGAAATCTGAAAATCTTTGTTTCAAAAGGAAAATCACTGAACTTTCAAAAGAAGCGGCTGAAGTCAAAGAAGAATTGTCAAAAAGAACTGCTCAGTTTGAGAAAGATTTAACAAAACTTGAAGCACAAAGTATTTCTTTCCAACTCAAACTGCAGGAACAAAAAGCATCTTCTGAAAACTCTTTGACAACAGTGCTTAAAGAAAAGGAAAAGATTTTTGAAGAAAATTGTGATGATGCCAAAATCAAGTTTGATTTGGATGAACTTGATACAAAAAACATTGAATTGGAACATGCTGTGGCATCATTACAAAAAGAAAATGAGCATTTGAAACAGACTTACAAAAACCTGTTTGATTCAATCAAACGTTCACGGGTTCAGTGTAACACCCGTTCCCCAGGTGTTGGGACCCCACCCTAGATGAAAGTGGGTAAAGAACTTATGTGATTGGTTGGTCAACAAAGCTACATGGAAGTCAAACCCGATAGTTAAACTAATAGTCAAAGTATGATTAACATAGTGATATGGAATATGATGAATAAACTAGAAGGACCTAAGTTGCCAAGTGTTAATTATGTGTTATAAGTTAGTTGTGGTTAAAATAGAAGGAATGAGACTTGAGGGACTAATTATATCAAAGGGCCAAAGTCCACACCTAACTAGTTATATCTAGTTATTTCTAGATGAGTCTTGCATTAATGAGGTATGTGAGAAGGCCGGTTTTCTAGTAAGAAGAAAAGGAGGGAAATTAGCTAGGTAATGATCTATGAAGAAGAAAGTGAAGATCAAGTGTCTATAGCCTTCCCTTAGTGATGATCATCACAAGTAAGTAATTCATTGTCTTGCTTTAGTAAAGTTATAGATGAGAAGAAAAGTGGGAAATCATCATATGATATGGGTATGATCATATGATGATTTGGTTAGTAAGATGAGTATGTTTTGATGGGTTTTGATAACCCTTGTTTATGTATTTGAGTATTATGTGAGTAGGTTTTAATTATGATGGATGATGATGATGAGGATGGAAGACCATAATGATGATGATGATATTGATGTTATGTAGCTTGGATTGAGGTAAGTAAACCGGTATAATGTAAAGTTATAATGATTTCTATGCATTATGTGTTATGTGGCTAATATGTTAAAGTTATGGTTGTTAGTATAATGGTAGTATGTGTAAGAGATTATAAGGTTAGAGGATGTGTTAGTATGAGTGGATTAAGGGAAAGGAAATGTTAAGGCTTATGTGGTCAAGGTATGTGTTATGTTCAATGTCATTGGATTAATGGTTGTGTAATGTGTAATGTATTGAATGAGGTATAATGTTAAGTTATATCCGTTTTACTTACTAAGCATTCGTGCTTACGGTTTAAGTGTTCAATGTTTTGTAGGCTCATATATGATGCTATGGCTTGGAAGAGAGCAAGGCTTGGGTTATAGCTTAAGGATACGGAAGTGGATTGGAAATAATAAGCATTAGGAGCTAGGTAGAATGCCGAGCTCGAGTCATGGTTGTATCCCCGAGAGTCTCTTTTATGAGTCGTATAATGTGTGTCAAAGTCGGGTAACGGTTTGGAAGTCTAACGATGGGTCAAAGTGTGTTTTATGTGTTTTTGAGTAAAGTCTAAAGGGGCGTTTGGTTTATGTGTAAACGTACCCATTTTGAGTAGTAAACGGGTCAAGTATCCTTGAAACATGTTTGATATGTTAAATAAATGAAGTTGGTCAAGTTAGATGTGAAACGGAAGTGGTATAAGTGGTTTGTTGTGAAAATGGGTCAAAATGGGTTATTTGCATAACCCGTCTCATTTGTAAAAGTACCCCTTCGGGGTGTTAATCGGTAAATGTTTTTGTATGAAAATAAACTATTGGACATACTAAAGGATTCTGGAAAGTTTCGTCAAGTTTCGAGTCCGGGAGGTCGGGTTTCTGAGCGGGCCTGGCGAAAATGCAAAATTGGGACAGTAGGTCTGTCCAGATTTGCTGGACAGAGAAGATACGGCGCATCTCCTTGTTGAGATATGGCATATCAGGTGATACGGCGCATCTCCTTTTTGAGATACGACGCATCTATCCACAGTCCAGGTTTGGCAGTTTTCAAAAAATCATATCTTTTTATCCGTAAGTCGAAATAGGTCGTGCCACCTATCGTTTCGAAGGTAATTGAGTCTAGTTTCATTTAAAAATAGTCTCAAGGGATAAAAGTTTATAGATTTTTGTCAGTGGTCAAAAGAGTAAGCAGATGTCCGTTAAAGTGAGTCGATTCCGCGTAAAAAGTTTTAAATTTTGGTCTAAACGGGCACGGGGCGTTACATTCAGACTCAAAAATCAATCACGAAAAAAAAAGAGACTGATGTTTTGAAGTCTCAATTGTCTGAATTCGCTGACAAAAAGTTTGAAAAGGTTTTGCAAAAGATTGAATCAATGAAGAGGAAAAAGGGTGAGTCTCAAATCACAAAAGTTTCCTTTCCAAATCCCCTATTTGAGTATAATACCACAGATTTTGAAAAGGAAAAGGAAAATGAAAATAATGTGCTTCAAAAGAAAGTGATTGAGCTTGAAACGCTTTTAGCTCAACAAACAAACGATTTTGAGGATGCCAAAACTGATCTTTTCAACAAAACGACCAAATTCGAAAAATATTTTGAAAGACTTGAAAAAGAAAATATTGAGTCCGAACGGAAATTGGCTCGTAAAACGGATGATTCAAAAGCTGAAAAAGATCAATTTTTGGAACAAATTACCTCTTTGGAATCTAAATTGGCATCTCAAGATCAAGTTCAAAAGGAATACAGTGATTTGAGAACTTCATACAATGCTTTAAGAGTCAAGTTTGAGTCTCTTAACCAATCAAAAGGAAAAGCTCCTATTTCAAATCTTTCAACACCAGAAGTGAGTGTTTCAAAGAAGGTTTACACGGGTGAATCTTCAAAACCATTTTCGAAAAAGGTTTCCCAGTTTACAACCTACTCTTTGCAAAAAGGAAGGATGTTTTCGAAGAAATCAAGTTTTTCTGAAACACTCACTCCTCAAAAGCTTTCAAGGTCAAATACTTCAAATGGAAAGAATCAAGCTTTTCAAACTCCACACTCTCGTTTTACACCGGTAAAGCAAGTGTGGAGACCAAAGCTAAGTCATTCAAAACCTTTCAAATATTCAACATCCGAACTGCTTTCGCTGCAACATAAGAATGACTCTGCTTTGATAATTCCAAATTCGGGAAGGTTTCCATTCATCTCAAAAATGAATTTTCGAAATGAAACACTGGGTTTCAAAAATGGATGGAAAACTTCTTCTTCATGTTTTAAAACTCCAAGAGAGACACCGGGTTTCTCAAACAACTTTCACAAGAAAAAGAGTTTTAAATCACCGTTGATTCCACGAGTGCTATTTCAAAATGAAACACCGGTTTTCAGTCCTCGTTGGAATTCAACTTCTTTGAATCGGATTGACACAACTTACAAATGGATTTCAAAATATGGTAAACACGTTGGCGCCGTGCTTAAATGGGTTCCCAAGGTTGTTGTCTAATCCTAAAAACCATGATGGCTTTCGTACACTTCAGTACGAAACCCGCGCTTAACCTAATGGCTTCTGAACACATCAGTTCAGGACCCGTGCTTTCAAGAAAGGAAAGTGCTTAATCAAAAACTTTTCGAGCACTTATCCTAAAAATCTCTATGGCTTGTAAGTATTTCAGCTTACAACCCGCGCTTAACCATTATGGCTTATGCACACATAACAGTGCATAACCCGTTTTTCAAAGAAAGGACCCTGTTGTATGTTTCATTACAACAATCCTAACAAGAAGAGAAGTTTTCATGAAATTGTTATTCAAACTTCTTAATCTTAAGCAAAATTTTATTCAAAATTTATCAAAAGGTTTTTCAAAACTTTTAAAAATTTTGCTTAA
Organism: Artemisia tridentata subsp. tridentata; assembly: GCA_021014915.2. Lineage (NCBI taxonomy): Eukaryota > Viridiplantae > Streptophyta > Magnoliopsida > Asterales > Asteraceae > Artemisia > Artemisia tridentata. The sequence continues at coordinate 354,540,083 of CP139507.1, read as the reverse complement.
GATTTTCAAATATTTACTCCCCAGTTCGCTCCAAAGTTTAAAAATATCAAAACCTATGCAAGGTTTGAGGGGGAGTAATTCAAAACATCTTTGTTCCAAAAAGTTCATGCAAAACCGTTTCTCCCTAATAGCTTTCTAAAAACAATGATTTTAATCAAACGGTATCAAAAATACCATTGAAATGCTATTTTTGAAGGGGAGAAATGTGATTAAAATGTGATCGTGAGTCGAGCTCTGCAAAAAGACTCAAGTTATTACCCTCGAATTGACGAAAAATTAAATGTCAGAAATCGAAAAGACTTGTCCGGGACGGGTAATAATTTCAAGCTGGTTATCCAGTAATGTAAACGTGTCTCGCAAAGGACTAGTCTGAGTAGAATGTACCAATTCGAGAGATGATCATTGAATATGACCGGGACGGGTAATAATTTCAAGCTAGTCCAACTAGTGATTTAAACGTGTCTCGCGAAGGTCATGTTCAATGAAAATCGATCATTTCAAATGTGCGAACTCTACCCAACATGTGCAAATTTTATATAAAAAATGCATGAGCACATGTGAAGGGGGAGTATTTCAGAAAATGCAAAACTCTCGAAGTGCTATCTAAAATGTGTTTACTCATAAACACTTTGAGAGATTTTCACAAGGTTTTATGGCAAATCTAGGATAGTCAAGAAGTTATAAGGTGAATAAGGTTAGGAAAAACCGTCCTATGATCCGCCAGAGCCGGAGGGATCTACCCAAGGACAATTCCAATAGATTAGAATTAGAAGTCCTTAGGTATGATTGAAAAAGGAGTAAATGAGAAAGGGAAAGAAGGGGTTGAAGAATTAAAAAGAAAAGTTGAATGAAAGGGTGAAAAGAAATAGCCCTCCATGAAAACTTAGGGCAGAAACCGGGTCAATACATCTGCTATCGGTTATCACAAGTTGATACTGATATTGAAGACAAGACGTCATGGACCCAGTGACGCGTTGCACCACCCCTCCTAGCCACTCAGATATCTCTTAAAAGATATTCGTTTCATTTCTCACGGAGAACACTACATAATCTATCGGCCTCTCATTCCGAGATGTGTTGATATTGAAAAGGTGGCACTCTGCTCCATGCCTCCGACGACTAAAAACCAAAACGCACATTATAGAGTCTAGAGCCATGAGATTCATCAAAATATCTCGTTAGGAACACTTCCAAAATGATACACTTGTGTTCGCCAAAAAGAGCACAAGTTGTAAGAGTCTTAATGAGATCCAAGGATCTTGCCATTCATATCATTGATGGTTACGTGCTTCAAACGGTCTACAGTCGTGGGGTGATCTCCAGCGACTCACTGAATCGTGGGTGCACTTCGGTGTGTCCGTGTAAGCCCTCTTGGAGGTATCCGGTTCAGAACGGCCTAGGGAAGGATTAGAGAAAGTCTTCACACTATGCTATTGACAATCTCAAAGTCCCAACCTGTAAGCGCTGGATGATTATTACTAACGGTTTTATGCAGCTACCTATAAACATCCATTAACCATCACCACATACATCATTCATCTTCACCTCAGCATACTCATACTTATGAAGAACATCTCCAACAAAGCTCAAGTGTAAAAGTTCAGGACAAGAAGATCAAGTTAAAGACAAAGTGAAAAGACAAAGTCAAGAAGCTAATCAAGATGTCGAGAACAAGTTCATATGATGAAAGATTATGGGGAGATTGTTAGCATAAGTATAATGTCCAAGATGTATGAGTATGTTGGAGGTCACGACGCATCATCACATGAAGATGTTGATCAAGGCAAGAACAACCTCAAAGTCGATTCTTTGAAGATCACATAATATGAAGGAATGATGAAACAAAGACTGCTATACAACGACACACAAAGCTCAAGACAATGAAGTCTAAAGATCTAATCATATGAAGCATCATTTGAATGACCATCCTTTAGGGGGAGATTGTTAGCTTTTATAAAAGTGATGGTCATTTACGTTTTATATTTTGTAATGTGTCGTTGTATTTATTAAGTAAATGTAGTCTATGGGCTTGGACCTAATCTAATAGGCTAAATATTGTGTATCAAAGAGTCCATGTAAAAGCCCATCACAAGCCCAAGCCCATCCATATAAAAAAAACTATAAATAGAACCTCCCACCCTCATTTGGGAGGTTGGAGTTCTAAGGGGTGCTTGAGGCTAGTGAAGAGTGTGTGCTTAATGAAATATACTTTGTCTCTCTACTATCTCTCTAGATCATATCTTATCTTGTGCTTTAATGTTTATTATTGTGTGTGATAAATCAGGGTTCCTACACGTTATATATATACCAAATAGCAAAATCCAGCGTTTCATTAGTTAAGGTATGAGTCATAATTAGTTGGAGCCATGCATGTTTGTCTAACCATTCTTAAGGCCATTGATCTGTGTGATAAACATTTGAAAAAAGTAAGTTGTGTCAGGAAAAACAGATCACATAATAGATTTTGCAATTTTACTTTTATTTTTAGAAAACGTTAACGGTGCGTTTAGTTGGAGGAAAACACCTTTGTTTTTCACAAAATATTTTGTAAAAAACAAGGAAAACAGATATCACGTTCAAATTAGCGTTTTCCAATAAAATATTTTCCAAAACACAAAATTTCTATTTCCAACCCTAATAAAGAAAACAAGAAAACATTTTTTTTTTTTTCCCGTTTTCTTATTTCCTATTTCTACTCTATTTCCCTAACAACATAATCAGACACTCCAGCCATACCCTAACGCCAAACACCAACCTCCCACAGCCCACATCAGCCATCACCACCCTCGCCGGCATCGCTCCAGCCTTTTTTTACGTTTTCGTCCGATTCTTTACGTTTTCATACCATTTTTTGCGTTTTCGTCCGATTCTTTACGTTTTCATACCATTTTTTGCGTTTTCGTCCGATTCTTTACGTTTTCATCCGATTCTTTACGTTTTCATATGTTTTTTTACGTCTTCGTCTGAATTTTTACGTTTTCGTCCGATTCTTTACGTTTTCGTCAGATTCTTTACGTTTTCGTCCGACTTTTTACGTTTTCGTCAGATTCTTTACTTTTTCATCTGTTTTTTTACGTTTTCGTCTCAATTTTTACGTTTTCGTCCGATTCTTTACTTTTACGTCCAATTCTTTACGTTTTCGTTCGATTCTTTACGTTTTCGTCCCATTCTTTACGTTTTAGTCTGTTTTTTTACGTTTTCATCCGACTTTTTACGTTTTCGTCCGATTCTTTACGTTTTAGTCTTTTTTTTACGCTTTCGTCTGAATTTTTACGTTTTCGTCCAATTTTTTACGTTTTTGTCCGATTCTTTACGTTTTCATCCCATTTTTTGCGTTTTCGTCCGATTCTTTACGTTTTCGTCCGATTCTTTACGTTTTCGTCCGATTTTTTACGTTTTTGTCCTATTCTTTATGTTTTCATCTGTTTTTTTTACGTCTTCGTCTTAATTTTTACGTTTTCGTCCGATTCTTTACGTTTTCGTCCGATTCTTTACGTTTTCCGTCAGATTCTTTACGTTTTCGTCTGACTTTTTTACGTTTTCGTCAGATTCTTTACATTTTCTTCTGTTTTTTTACGTTTTTGTCTCAATTTTTACGTTTTCGGCCGATTCTTTACTTTTTCGGCCAATTCTTTACGTTTTCGTTTGATTCTTTACGTTTTCGTTCGATTCTTTACGTTTTCGTCCGATTCTTTACGGTTTAGTCTGTTTTTTTATGTTTTCGTCCGACTTTTTACGTTTTCGTCAGATTCTTTACGTTTTCTTCTGTTTTTTTACGTTTTTGTCTCAATTTTTACGTTTTCGGCCGATTCTTTACTTTTTCGTCCAATTCTTTACGTTTTCGTTTGATTCTTTACGTTTTCGTTCGATTCTTTACGTTTTCGTCCGATTCTTTACGGTTTAGTCTGTTTTTTTATGTTTTCGTCCGACTTTTTACGTTTTCGTCCGATTCTTTACGTTTTAGTCTGTTTTTTTACGTTTTCGTCCGAATTTTTACGTTTTCGTCCAATTTTTTACGTTTTCGTCCGATTCTTTATGTTTTAGTCTTTATTTTACGTTCTCGCCTGAATTTTTACGTTTTCGTCCGTCTCCTAATGTTTTTGTACGATTCTTTACGTTTTCGTCTGATTCTTTAGGTTTTCGTCTTTTTTTACATTTTTTTAGGTTTCGTCTGGCGAAAACATAAAAAACAGACGAAAACGTAAAAAGAAGAAGAAAAAGTAAAAAAGTGAACAAAACGTAAAAAAACAGACGAAAACGTAAAAAATGGATGAAAACGTAAAAAAAGGGATGAAAACACTATAATTTAGAAAACGTAAAAAGTTAAAAAACGGACGAACGTAAAAACGTAAAAGAGGGACGAAACAAATAAAAGGGCACAAAACGTAAAAAAGAATGAAAATGTAAAAAACAGACGAAAACGTAAAATTGATGAAAACTTTAAAAAACAGACGAAAACGTAAAAAAACGGACGAAAACGTAAAAAGACATACGAAAACGTAAAAATTCAGACCAAAACGTAAAAAAACAGACGAAAACGTAAAGTATCGGATGAAAACATAAAGAATCGGACGAAAACGTAAAGAATCGGACAAAAACGTAAAGAATCGACGAAAACGTAAAATTCGAGAAAACTAAGAATCGGACGAAACGTAAAAAATCGGACGAAAACGTAAAGAATCGGACGAAAAATTGACGAAACGTAAAGAATCGGACGAAAACGTAAAAATTGGATGAAAACCTAAAAAATCAGACAAAAACGTAAAAAAACGGACGAAAACGTTAAAAAACCTACGAAAACGTTAAAACGGACGAAAATGTAAAAAATCGGACGAAAACGTAAAGAATAGGACGAAAGCGTAAAAAAGTGGACAAAAACGTAAAAAACAGACGAAAAGGTAAAGAAAAAAAAACATTTTTTAGTTATTTTACGTTTTCGAATTATAGTCGCTTGAAGATTTTTTCATGTTATTTAATGTTATATTTTACTTTTTTAATTCTTTATTTTCTCGTATTATATTTTTTTAGTTATTTTATAATTTAGTTGGTTAGTTTATAACATTTGTTTTTGTGTTTTGAAGATGTTTTTATAATATTACAAAAATGAATAGAGAATTGAGATAGAAAACAACAACACTTAAACATGTTTTCTAGTTTTGCAAAATGGAAAACACAAACACATGTTTCTCAAACTAAACGCGTTTTCTAAATTTTCCATTGTTTTGTGGAAATAAAACTCCCCTCCCTTTTCCTATAAAACAAGAAATAAGAAATGAAAGAAAATGTTTTCCAACTAAACGCCACCTAAAGTTTCATTACTGGTGTTCTTACTTAAATTTCTAGTTTTAGAATTGTGTTAGGGTAAAATAAGTGAAGAAGATTAAAGAGATAAATACTCCTAATAGATAATACATGTGACAAAAATATAAATCAAAAGAATATAGTCAAAATGTGTAGCATTACTTTTTTGTTTTAGCGCAACTTGTCCGTCGATCCGGATACAGCTGCCATATGATTAACATGATTACGGTATTATAATAAGTTGCCTAAAGACCCGACTAGTTTGAAGCTTAATAATTAAAATTTAAAAAAGATAAACATCAGAAATCAATTGTTGCCCTTCACCTGACCCAGAATAATTTATTTTTAGATACTACCATTTTTATTTATTATATTATAAGGTAACACCAAAATCATGTCTATTCTAAATTTGTGCCGAGCATAATAAATATTTTAACCAACCGAATATATTTTGGTCCAGTCTTTCATCCATCTCTTTCCTTATATTTGTTTTTCGATCGGGTACAATCTTATGCAAAGCATGTTAATATGTCTTGTTGGACCGGACCGCGCCAGCCTAACTTAGCATATTTTGTTCCGGTCTTCGGTTCGGTGTTTTGGCCAACACAATATTCGGTCTTGTCCAGTTTTTGGATCGTGATCCACCCTATTGTAAATCGTGGCACAATTCCGTATGATTTTGAAGAGAACGTTTGTTGTCCCAAAATTATCACAAGTATACGATTAATCTAGAGAGAGGGAGAGTAAGGTGAACACACATATTAGAGCACTTGGTATCATGACCTCGGGTCATGCCATAACTCAGCGCTACGTCAGCGTCACATCAGCTTTAACATTTTAACTTTAACTCACAAAAAACATCTCTTATCATAACTCAACCATAATCAACATTTTGGGGCCCACTTTTCTTTAAAAAATAAAATTTACAAATTCAACCCTTTAACTAATATTTTCATTCATAACATCACCTCATAAATAATAATACATTCATTAAAGTCTATTACAATTAATAACATACGAAATTTAAAAACATACGGAAAACATACAAATTACAAATACTTATTCATCGTCTTCGGAATCTTCTTGCTCTTGTTGTTGTCGTTCAAGATGTTTTTGCCAAACATGTTCCATAAGGTCTTGTTGGAGACTAGTATGCGTTTCTCTGTCACTTTCTTTTGCCTTTCGACGATGGACAGCACATCTGTCAACCCACGTATCTTTCCTCATATGTGGTACCGGATTCACCCACATTTCGCCATACTCACGTATTGCAAATTTTTGATCTTTTAAAATCATGTTATGCAAAATAATACAAGAATACATGATTCTACTTATCTTGGTAACTTCGTATTCACCCATAAGGACACTTCATAAGAACACCTATACTCATTCGACCCGTAGCATCGGGTGCTTGGGTAAAGAATTCAAAATGACTTGGAAGAGGATCAGAAGTATAAGATTCAATACCTTTGACTATTTCTAGAAATAGTTTTCGGCTCATACGAAATCTTCTTCGAAAATTCGCGTTCGAATACTTACAACCTTGAATGAAATAGTCGTTCCTCAAACGTTCTTCGGCAATCTCACGTTCACGGTAGATATGGTTACGGCTCACACGAGGTCGAGCTGCTTCTTGTTCTAACTGTTGGTGATATTTGTACGTGCCCACCATAAAGTAAAAGTCAGTTTCGTCATCTACATCAGACCAACTTTTATATTCTTTGTCACTTTGATTCGGATCCATTGTGAAAGACCAAGTTTTTTATCTTTGTTAGAAAGGAAGTATATGTATATGAGTTTGAGTTGTGGAACTGTGAAAAAAAGTTATGTATTAGTTGGTTATTTATATTGGTTTATTAAATTATTATTATTTTATTATTATTATTATTATTATTATTATTATTATTATTATTATTTTTTTTTTTGCATATAGCCGTTATGTAACGTCTAGGGCCAAATATGCAAACCTTTTTTTTTTTTTTTTTTTTTTTTTTTGAAATTCAAAGATATAGACGTTGGAGGGTGATCGGCCCCAAACAGTCAACTTAAATCAACCACGGATGTGGTCAAATAAAGTCAAACAATCTAGGGCACAATACAATTTACCAAGGAGTACAGAATATTCCCGGGTCGTTAAGTCCCAGCGAGGTGTGAATTCTGAAATAAAACGAATCTGTGATCGGGTGATAATTGAACGGAAAAGGTTGTGAGTTATTAAACTAAGGAAATATAAAAGGAAATAGCTTAAACAAGCTATAAGAACAAGTACGTGAAAGCAAAATACTTAGAAACGTTTAAAATCTAAAAACTCGTACGTTTAAATTTAAATAAACGTAAACGTACGAAATAAAACGCGAGTTTTAAGAAATAAAAAGCCTACGGATATGAAAATTATATTTTTACAAACCTAATAATAAAAGAAAATTATTGGAAAATTAAAATTATTTATTTGACTTATTAATTAATTATTATTAATTAAAAACTATTTAATAATTATTTAAACTAATTAAAATTCTAATAAATACTAAAAGATCAAATAAAAATCTGAAAATTTTTCTATAAATACTTTAAAGTAATAAAAAGATAAGAAAATTATAAAAATGAAAATTACTTAATTAAAATTTAAAAAAATAAATTCTATTAAATAGAAGCTATCACTTTATTTCTATTTTTGATTTTCTTAAGGCCTAAAAATATTTTTATATTTTTCCTAGATTACAAATGAAAAAAGAAAATTATGAAAATTGGATTTATATTTTTCTGATTATTTTTCTATTTATTATGATTTAATTACTATTTTAAACTATTATTGAATTAATATAAATACTAAATAAACTAAGAAAAATCTGAAACTTTTTACAGAATTATTAAATAAATACAGGAACCTAAGAAAATTATAAAAACACTAAGTGCTTAAGTAAAATAAGCTAATAAGCAATAAGCTTCTTAAATAGAAGCTATCACTTTTCTAATATTAGGTTTTTCGGGATTTTTAATTTACAAAACTATTAAACTACTGAAAATAACAAACTTTAACAAAGACAAAACTTATGGAACTTAATAATAAGCAGTTTGGACACAAAAAGCTAAAACAGTTGACTAATGTTGACCAAACTAGGAAATAAGCTTAAATGAGCTTATGTGGGGTCCACAATGATGGATTATAGTACAAATCAGTTAAGTGGACAGCAATAAGCAAGAAACAATGAACAAAGTTTACTAAATAAGCCACAAGCTCAAAATAAGCACTTTGAACTTGTTGATTGTACACAGTTCTGGGACAGAACTTGTAGGGGCAATTTAGCTAGGGGCAAATGAGCTTAAGCTCAAAACAAGCTTGGAATAAGCTTATCACCTGGGAGAGCTATGTAAAGAACCAAAAGTTACCCTGTGGGGCCTACTAATGAATCCTGTGGGGCCCACAGAAGTTGGGTGAGTGAAACAAGTCTGGGTAGTGCAGGGGAAAAGCAGGCCTAAGGGGCAACTTTCAAGGCTATTTTTAAGCTAGTAAATAAGCTAAAACCTAAGATACCAGATATTACACTTAAACCTTATTATATGAACTTAACAAAAAACCAAAAATCATACCTAGTGCTTAACTGAATAAGCCAGGAAGAAGCCCAGATCAGCAGTCTTTGGACCTGCAGGCCTCAAAACACACTGAGGTGTGCTGAGGTTGTGTAGATGGTGCAAATGCAAGGAAAAACTTACCAGGATATCTAAGTTACTCTTATTATGATCAAAAAGACTTAGGAATGCCAAAAATAATAGCCAAATAAGCTCACAGCTTATTTTGGCTTATTTGCTATTTTAAGAACATAAAAACTGCACAGCATGTACATAACTACTAAATTGATCATTTTAACTTAATAGGCTTAATAAATATCTTATATAACTTATTTTAATAATTAAGATTAAAGTTGGTGATCTTGCAATTGTACAGTAAAAAGCTAAATTTATCCTTGGATTAAGCTTAACCCAAACACCCTTTTTCAAGGCTGTTTTGAGATTTTTAAAACAAAACAAGTTCTATTAAGCTAAAATTGGTAAAGGATGACTAATTAACTATATTTATCATTAATAAGCAAGAAAAAATATAATAAGCATAAAATAAGCTCAGCTACAGTAACCATTGACCAGAGTTGACCAACTTTGACTTTGATTGACTTTTGGAATTAAGGACCCAGAAACTTAGAATATGTTTGAAACAGCTTTAATAAGCTCAAAAGAGCTTATTTAATCAAAAGAACAGCTTAAAACTTAAAAACTTTAAGAAGATCAAAATGGCGGGAAATTTAGTTATCACATGAAAGCTTAAATTGATCTAATTAATTGATTGTTTTACAACTGAAACGACTTAAATTATTCAAAAACAACAAAACCCAGATGAAAAATTACAACTAAATTAAACTACGACATGAAAATTAAAACTACACTACACTAACTCCTACTACTTTTTTCTCTCTGCTTCTTTGCCTTTTTAAGCTTCCAAAATATCTCTCTTGTCACTTTGAAGCTATCCCAGCTGTCCAATTAACTCAATTCAATCTTAGCCTTCCACTTGTGTTTGGCGGGAAAAACTATTTTGGCTGTTTCTTGTCGACATAGCTCAATTGGGGACAATTTGATATTTTAGGCTAAAAGGTTTAGTGGAATGATGAAGTGGAGGGGAGTGGTTAGTGACTGGGGTGGACAGGTGTGGTGGTGGTTTTGGTTTTGTGGTTTGGCGGGGTGAGTGTGAGGGTGATGAAGTTTGACCGAGGGTCAAACTCTGGTATTAAATACCAGAGTTAGTTGGATCCGGGTTTAGTGAAATGGGCTTGTGGGCTTATTTATTTAAGGGTCCGGTTGGATGTATTTTGGATTGGATTTGGATTATGATTTAATAAAGGGTCCATTTGGTTTATTTAAGTAACAAGGACCAATTATGTAATTTGCTGAAAATTAAGGACCATAAATGCCAAACTTCAAAACTATCTCCAAGGACTGAAACTGCCAAGTGTCAATAGTTCAAGGACCAATTTAGATAATTTTCCAATTTTAAAAACCAGGGACTTGTTTTGACAACTTTTGAAACTTCAGGGACCTTTTATGTCACTTTTTAAAAATTGAAGGACCAGAATTGCAATTTCTTTAAAACTTTCATCCAAGGACCAATATTGTAAAATTCAAATAGTTTAGGGACCTTGAATGATATTTTTAATACCAGGGACTATTTTTGCCAATTTCTGAAAGTCAAAGGACTGAAATTGACAATTATGCAAAATATGTTCGTTTTTAATTGTTTTTGAACATTTTGCACTTGCAACACATAAAAACACAATCAAATGATATTTTCTGTATTTTGAAGCATATTTGCATGTTTTTAAATGTTTTTGTAGTCTAAATGTGACAGAAATGATGAGTATTTAGACACTCATCAATCCCCCACACTAAACTATTGCTAGTCCCTAGCAATCTTTTATGAAGTTTTAATGGATTTTAAGTCTCTTTACCAAAAGCCATCACTTCTGGAGTAGCCAAATGTTTCAGTTCAAGTAAGAACTATGGTACACTGATAACCATATGATTTTGAGCAAATCATCAGCTGTCAACGGATTTGATTCGTCTTTACCAAAAGCCGTTTGCTTCTGGACTAGTCAACTCTTAGATAAATTATCAATTTTATCTTTGGTGAGCTGATTACCAATTATGGTTTTTCCACTGCCTTTACCACAAGCCATAACCTTGCGGGCTAGCCAACTCTTCACTTATAAGGATATGGTGAGTTGAATACCATACAATTTTGGGCAAATTGCAAGCCATAAACGGATTTGATATATCTTTACCCAGAGCCGTTTGCTCCGGGATTAGCCAATCCTTAAGTGGGTTAGACATGGCGGACTGATAACCATTTATTGAGTTCTAAGTGAGAAAAAATTTTAAAATTTTGGCCAAAATGGGGGTACTGGGGCACTAAAAGGTACATATGTGAACAAATTCGCCAGAATTCCCCCCCACACTTAGAACTGAATATTGCCCTCAATATTCAAAGAACCGGTTGTTAAACCAACACTTAGAACGTAAAAGGGAAATACTGAATAGCCATTATTTTTATATACATATTTATTTTATTTTTATTTAATTTGCATTTAAGCCGTTAAGGCATGCAAATTCCCTCTATTTTTTTTTTTTTTTTTTTTAGACTTGAAATGTACATATATACAACATGTGGGGAATCTCCCCCACACTTAGGTGGGACATGGGTGAAAACCCATATGGTGAGCTAATTTTTTTTTTGTTCACCGAGTCACTAGCTTGACTCGACCCCGCATTCATTTGTTCTTGGGGAAGCATGTGGAACAAAAAATCTCCATCGGACTTTCGTTCAAGATGTTTGGATAAAAACTGAATTTCATGAAAGTTCCACACCGATGAGATATACACAGAGATCCGGCTCATAAATGATAAATGAAAATGCCGGGATCAAAGATAGTGTCTTCATTCCCAAAGGAGTGAAGAACAGGAGAAGTCACCGTGTAGGTGAAGAAAAGAAAGAAAGTCATGATAAAAATCATGACTAACTCATTATCATAAGAAGGAGAATTCATGCTTTCAGTATCATGAATCTCGTCATTTAAGCTCAGATGATCAAGACATATTCTGGGTGGGAGGGATGGAATTTTTATTTTAATCAAATTCTCAGTGTTGAGAACATCTCCCTCCGGAATACAAAAATTTTCATTGTCAAGATCAAAGTAGAAGTTATCATACTCCGACGGAGATATGATATGAGTGAGTTCATCGGAGAACTCCTCAAAGGTGAATGAATCATATTCGGATTTGATGTGAGTGAGTTCATCAGCGAACTCCTCAAATGTAAATGATTCATAATCGGGGAGAGAATTATGAGAATGAGAAGTGGTGTTGCCACTAATTTTCTCTCCCATATGATCAAAATGGAAGGCTTCAATTTCCGGAATAGAATCATCGGAAAATATGTCACTATCCTTTATGGGGATAGGAGATGAAATGGATTTTTCTTTGAAAGCCTCGATTTTAGAAACGAGAAGACTGACATTCAATAATGTTGCTCGAAGAGCTTCATCTTTGATTTCAGTGTCAATTTCTTCATTATTCTCTTCTTCTAAGCTGACTAGCTTAGAAGGTAATTCTTCCACATAAATGATGTCTCCACAAGATAACGAATCGTCATCATTAGAATCGGAGAACATCTCAACATGATCTTTTGGGAAGATAAGAGGAGGAGGGATATCACACAAATGCTCGAGAATTCCCTGTGACTCTCTTGGGATTGGGACAAGGTTCTCGACACTAGACTTTATGAATACGTCTGATTCCTTTGCAGGAATTGTGTCAAGATGCTCATCCCCCATACTTAGAGAGTGAGTGTGAACCTCGGGTGTGATAGCAGTTGTTTGAGATGGAATCTCAACTGCTGGGATATCAACTGATGAACTTGATGAATCTTTATAGAATTGAAGGATATCAAGTGTATCTTCATCATCACTGTCATCAGGAATAAAACAGAACTGAGAGCTAGATCTGGCTGCTTTTTCTTTTGCAATTGATTCCCTAACAGCTTTTTCAAAGGCATCATGGGAATCTATTTTAGCAACCTGATCTTCAGTCAATAATTCCGCCATGGATTTCTCATGTGAATTTAGAATTAATGAAAATTGCGGGGGTGGGGATCTGTCAAAACCAGAAGGTTGACATTGATTATCATCATGAGGACCCCCACAATATACACAAGAAAAACTGGGAGCATTCTTAAATGTTTTTTTATTAAACTCCTCAGCTCTTTTCACTAACTCTAGAAGCTCTAGATAAGTGTCTTGATGGGTTTGCTGAGGAGTTTGAGTTATTTGGCACTGTGGAGGTTGGTCGTGATATGGATCGTCATAATTGTTACAAGGAAATGGATTCCCTGTTTGACAATCGGAGCTAAAATGTGGACCTCCACAGTACTCGCAAGAAAAGTTCGGTGTATTTTGATACGATGCATCATTGAGATTTGGACAATATGATACTTGCTCGTATGAATGTGATGGGTAATTGGAGAAATTTGAAGGGTCGTTGAATGAGTTCGGATCAGGATCATAAGAAAATGAATTCCTCGAACCACAAAACAAACAACTTCCGTTTCGAATATCATTACCACATTGTTCACATGTACACCAACGACATGGCAAACCGAAAAGCGACTCACCACAACCGACACAAGGAATAAAATCCGGAGGTGGGACAAGTGGAGTGCTCTGAGAGCTAGGAATTTCCACCACTTCCGTTATGGACTCTGGTTCTTGTTTTTGATAAACGTGAAGATTAGGCAAGTTATTCTTTTCAGTCACTGTTCTAAGTTCTGTACGTTTGCTTGACAAACTTTTAACCGTAAATCCTGAAAGGTTAGGATCGATTCTCGACGGTTTGTCATTAATAGCACGTATCTCGGGCTGTGGAGGGTAGTAGGAAGGACTTTGAGAATCCTTGAGAGACTCTTTAGTGGATAATTCACACCAATAACAAGATCCACGATCCTTTGGGGCATGCTTTCCACACCGCTCACACGCACACTTAGAACAACGATGGCTGTCAATCAACGGGCTTTTACAATCAAAACATTTGTACCCGAGAGACGCCATAGAAGAAAGGTATAAGAAGTTTAGAATCAAATGGATAGAGGGTAAAGGGATAAAGAATCAAAAAGGGTAAGAGGGTAAAGATGAATATTTTTGGGTTTTTTGTGTTCGTTGAAAACTTGAATAAAAATGTTTTTGGTAACCGTTTAGTCAAACGAATTAACTTCACGATTATTTTTAGTTTTTATATGAAAATAAGGAAATATGAACAAAGATGGTAAATATACAATGGGTGTATATTCAACAATCACTAATACTTCAAATTCGTTCAACGCAGCACACCTCCCCGGCAGCGGCGCCAAAATTTGATCGGCCCCAAACAGTCAACTTAAATCAACCACGGATGTGGTCAAATAAAGTCAAACAATCTAGGGCACAATACAATTTACCAAGGAGCACAGAATATTCCCGGGTCGTTAAGTCCCAGCGAGGTGTGAATTCTGAAATAAAACGAATCTGTGATCGGGTGATAATTGAACGGAAAAGGTTGTGAGTTATTAAACTAAGGAAATATAAAAGGAAATAGCTTAAACAAGCTATAAGAACAAGTACGTGAAAGCAAAATACTTAGAAACGTTTAAAATCTAAAAACTCGTACGTTTAAATTTAAATAAACGTAAACGTACGAAATAAAACGCGAGTTTTAAGAAATAAAAAGCCTACGGATATGAAAATTATATTTTTACAAACCTAATAATAAAAGAAAATTATTGGAAAATTAAAATTATTTATTTGACTTATTAATTAATTATTATTAATTAAAAACTATTTAATAATTATTTAAACTAATTAAAATTCTAATAAATACTAAAAGATCAAATAAAAATCTGAAAATTTTTCTATAAATACTTTAAAGTAATAAAAAGATAAGAAAATTATAAAAATGAAAATTACTTAATTAAAATTTAAAAAAATAAATTCTATTAAATAGAAGCTATCACTTTATTTCTATTTTTGATTTTCTTAAGGCCTAAAAATATTTTTATATTTTTCCTAGATTACAAATGAAAAAAGAAAATTATGAAAATTGGATTTATATTTTTCTGATTATTTTTCTATTTATTATGATTTAATTACTATTTTAAACTATTATTGAATTAATATAAATACTAAATAAACTAAGAAAAATCTGAAACTTTTTATAGAATTATTAAATAAATACAGGAACCTAAGAAAATTATAAAAACACTAAGTGCTTAAGTAAAATAAGCTAATAAGCAATAAGCTTCTTAAATAGAAGCTATCACTTTTCTAATATTAGGTTTTTCTGGATTTTTAATTTACAAAACTATTAAACTACTGAAAATAACAAACTTTAACAAAGACAAAACTTATGGAACTTAATAATAAGCAGTTTGGACACAAAAAGCTAAAACAGTTGACTAATGTTGACCAAACTAGGAAATAAGCTTAAATGAGCTTATGTGGGGTCCACAATGATGGATTATAGTACAAATCAGTTAAGTGGACAGCAATAAGCAAGAAACAATGAACAAAGTTTACTAAATAAGCCACAAGCTCAAAATAAGCACTTTGAACTTGTTGATTGTACACAGTTCTGGGACAGAACTTGTAGGGGCAATTTAGCTAGGGGCAAATGAGCTTAAGCTCAAAACAAGCTTGGAATAAGCTTATCACCTGGGAGAGCTATGTAAAGAACCAAAAGTTACCCTGTGGGACCTACTAATGAATCCTGTGGGGCCCACAGAAGTTGGGTGAGTGAAACAAGTCTGGGTAGTGCAGGGGAAAAGCAGGCCTAAGGGGCAACTTTCAAGGCTATTTTTAAGCTAGTAAATAAGCTAAAACCTAAGATACCAGATATTACACTTAAACCTTATTATATGAACTTAACAAAAAACCAAAAATCATACCTAGTGCTTAACTGAATAAGCCAGGAAGAAGCCCAGATCAGCAGTCTTTGGACCTGCAGGCCTCAAAACACACTGAGGTGTGCTGAGGTTGTGTAGATGGTGCAAATGCAAGGAAAAACTTACCAGGATATCTAAGTTACTCTTATTATGATCAAAAAGACTTAGGAATGCCAAAAATAATAGCCAAATAAGCTCACAGCTTATTTTGGCTTATTTGCTATTTTAAGAACATAAAAACTGCACAGCATGTACATAACTACTAAATTGATCATTTTAACTTAATAGGCTTAATAAATATCTTATATAACTTATTTTAATAATTAAGATTAAAGTTGGTGATCTTGCAATTGTACAGTAAAAAGCTAAATTTATCCTTGGATTAAGCTTAACCCAAACACCCTTTTTCAAGGCTGTTTTGAGATTTTTAAAACAAAACAAGTTCTATTAAGCTAAAATTGGTAAAGGATGACTAATTAACTATATTTATCATTAATAAGCAAGAAAAAATATAATAAGCAGAAAATAAGCTCAGCTACAGTAACCATTGACCAGAGTTGACCAACTTTGACTTTGATTGACTTTTGGAATTAAGGACCCAGAAACTTAGAATATGTTTGAAACAGCTTTAATAAGCTCAAAAGAGCTTATTTAATCAAAAGAACAGCTTAAAACTTAAAAACTTTAAGAAGATCAAAATGGCGGGAAATTTAGTTATCACATGAAAGCTTAAATTGATCTAATTAATTGATTGTTTTACAACTGAAACGACTTAAATTATTCAAAAACAACAAAACCCAGATGAAAAATTACAACTAAATTAAACTACGACATGAAAATTAAAACTACACTACACTAACTCCTACTACTTTTTTCTCTCTGCTTCTTTGCCTTTTTAAGCTTCCAAAATATCTCTCTTGTCACTTTGAAGCTATCCCAGCTGTCCAATTAACTCAATTCAATCTTAGCCTTCCACTTGTGTTTGGCGGGAAAAACTATTTTGGCTGTTTCTTGTCGACATAGCTCAATTGGGGACAATTTGATATTTTAGGCTAAAAGGTTTAGTGGAATGATGAAGTGGAGGGGAGTGGTTAGTGACTGGGGTGGACAGGTGTGGTGGTGGTTTTGGTTTTGTGGTTTGGCGGGGTGAGTGTGAGGGTGATGAAGTTTGACCGAGGGTCAAACTCTGGTATTAAATACCAGAGTTAGTTGGATCCGGGTTTAGTGAAATGGGCTTGTGGGCTTATTTATTTAAGGGTCCGGTTGGATGTATTTTGGATTGGATTTGGATTATGATTTAATAAAGGGTCCATTTGGTTTATTTAAGTAACAAGGACCAATTATGTAATTTGCTGAAAATTAAGGACCATAAATGCCAAACTTCAAAACTATCTCCAAGGACTGAAACTGCCAAGTGTCAATAGTTCAAGGACCAATTTAGATAACTTTCCAATTTAAAAAACCAGGGACTTGTTTTGACAACTTTTGAAACTTCAGGGACCTTTTATGTCACTTTTTAAAAATTGAAGGACCAGAATTGCAATTTCTTTAAAACTTTCATCCAAGGACCAATATTGTAAAATTCAAATAGTTTAGGGACCTTGAATGATATTTTTAATACCAGGGACTATTTTTGCCAATTTCTGAAAGTCAAAGGACTGAAATTGACAATTATGCAAAATATGTTCGTTTTTAATTGTTTTTGAACATTTTGCACTTGCAACACATAAAAACACAATCAAATGATATTTTCTGTATTTTGAAGCATATTTGCATGTTTTTAAATGTTTTTGTAGTCTAAATGTGACAGAAATGATGAGTATTTAGACACTCAAAGATATAGACGTCAGAGGGCTGCTATCTAATTTTTTTTATTCAAGATTGCATCTTAACTCAGCGTTACCGTGGTAACTTGGAGGGCAACGCTTGCCCTTAACTCAAAGTCACGGTATCATAACTTGGAGGGCAACGTGCGTTAAGGGCAAGCCACGTAAGGATAACGCAAGATGAAGGGCATGGTACCAAGGGCTCTTAGAGAGAGAATAGATGGATCTCATTGGAAATGAATGTAGTGCCACACCCCACATTGTGTGAGGTGGTGTGTGTGGGGGGGGGGGGTATGTATACCCGAATACATGTTGTGATCTAGTGACTTTACACTTAGTCAAACGAGTCACGAGATCCAAACCAAACGTTTACAAACAACTAATAAATAACCATTGTACTAAATATTACAAAAATATAACATAAGACCCTAATTAATGATATATACTTTTTATGTCATAACAATCTCCCATTAAAGGTAGATCATTGGGGTCTTCTCTTGACTTGAAAGTTATTCGGATAACTTCGAGCTCTAATGTATTGTTACATGCGCTTCCAGGACTCAAGAAGTTCCAACATCTCTTCTATCTATTGTTCCCGTTATACAATCAGATTTAACTACAAAGTTAACCTAATCATGTTCCATGACTGAGTAATGTATTGATTAATTTAAACAAATAAGTAAAACGTAAAAGATAAAAACACAAGTTTTTCAACGTTTAAATTCTTATTAGAAATTAATCAAAATAATCTATACCCAAGTGTTCGCGGAATAAACACTTGGGATTGAAACGACAAGGTATGGTATGTTCTCCTCACTAAACTCAAGCTATGCTTGCGTGGCAACAATGAATGAACCACTGAGCTATCTCAGGGACTAGGTTGCTCTTTGGGGGAGAAAAGTGGTTTTTGTAAAAGTCTAAGCTTTAAGTGCACAAAACTTATCTACTTTTCTCCCTTATGATCCTATTTATACACAAGTATAAAAGAGCACCCGTGACTAAAAAGACAAATAGAATGACCTAGCTAGTGAGGACAAAATACAACAGTATTTTGTCACTGTTACAAGAATCTATTTTGGGAATAGGTTAATACTGCTTTCTGAGTGACAGTGATGACACTACTCTTGTTCTCAAGCCATTCAGGGAAAGTTTGACTTTGGCCCGATAATGACTTCTCCTTATCTTTTCAAACTCTTCCCGCCTTTCTTTCAGACTTCAAATTCTTCAGTCTTGGTCTTCAGTCTACATGTTCATTCATTAAGTTGTTGAGGAGACTGGGGTTCAGTGAGTTATTGTCATCAATCACTGATGAAGCGAAAAGTGTACCGCTTTTAGGGGGTCATTTAAGCCCTAAATCGTATTTATTTGATCAAATATTGCCCTAAATCGTTCCTTTTGTCATTTTAGGTACTTTGGAGAAGAAATCTGGAAAAGGAAGCATTTTGGACGTTTTTGGAGCATAAAAGTGAAAAAAACGACAAAGTCTCAAAATCGGCTGGAAAAGTACCTGTGACGGCGTCAAGCACCAATGTGACGCCGTCAACCCTTAACGCGCCAGAGAGGATTTTGGATGATTAAAAGGGGACGGCGTCAAGAAGGCCATCAAGAAACCCTAACCGCGGCGAGGTGACGGGGTCAGCTCTATAACGTGACGCCGTCAGATCTGATTTTCTATATATATTCTCATAATTTTTAGTCATTAGTGTGCAACTTTGTGAGGAGAAACCCTAAGACGATTTTTCTGCTACTTTTAAGGGTTTTATACCCTTGGATCTCCCATGTTCAATTGAAGATAAGTAATTAATTAATCATTCAATATGTCTATGTGTTGTTTGATTATATCTTGTTCTTGTCTTTTATTTAACATGCTAGGCTAAATTTATCTTGTGTTTGCTTAGATCTAATGAAACCTAACTATTGATTATTGGTTGTTGGTGTGTTATTAATTGTATTGGATGATTGTTTATCGATGTTAGGCTTAAGAAAACTGCCTAACCTCCTATACGGTAACTTGCCTGAACGTCTTAAAAAACATGAACCAATGCGTACTAAGGTTTTTTTGGTTGTATTTAATGCATAAGCGAATTCTAGTGATCCCATGTTAGGAGCTTCTTAGCCGGCTCGACATAGGAGTGAAGTAGGAGCTTATAGAGTTGGGAAAGTACGTACGCCACCCCACGATTGGTATTAAGGAATACACCCGTCATCCACGCAATTAATACACACTAATCAACCGGTAAAAGATAGTTAGGGAGTAAGGAAATCTAAGTAAACACATTTCTCTCCATATAAGTTCCACAACCTTTTTATTTTCAGTTATTTTATTTTATTTGCAATTGTAGTTATTTGGGTTAGTTGACTAGCAACTAATTCCGCCCACTCCTTCAAACCCGATATTTTACTTGCTTTTATAAAAAATATAAAAAATACAAAAAGAATCTTCCCTCACCCTTAGACCTATTAGAGTAGTTTTTCAATCCTAACGACACTATTCCCCTAGAGAATGATCAATCCCCCGGTACTTGCCACTACACTATACTACATCGGTCAGGTACACTGCCTGGTGGGGATTGCAAGCCTCTTGAGATCCCTCGAGAGGTAAAAGCTATTGTAAGGTCGCAAAACCACGCATCAAGTTTTTGGCGCCGCTGCCGGGGAATAGTTATTGTTTAGGTTGAATTTTTATTTTATTAGGTCTACTCACTAGATTCCTTTCTAGTGAGATTTTTATTTTATTTTTCTAGGTTTTCTTTAGTCTATCTTTTTTCTTCGTTTCTTTGTTCGTAACCATTACCATCCGACATCATGGAAGGTGGTAATATCCTCGATCCCAACAACCCACCACCACAACAACACCCACCTCTTAGAGCCCGTACCTTAGGAGACTACTCTCGTCCTAGCCACCATGGCTATCGAAACACCATTGAGCTCACTCAAGGAGCCAATGTCACTCCCTTGCGATCCGACACCATCCGGTTGGTGCAAAGCGGATGCGCATTCCATGGACTTCGTTCCGAAGATCCTAATCAACATCTCAAGGACTTTCTCAAAATCGTTGATTCCATAAACCTTGATGTTGCCACTCGAGAGACGACCCGACTGCGTCTCTTTCAATTCTCTCTACGGGACCAAGCTAGTCAATGGCTAGAGCGCCTACCCGCAGGATCCATCACCTCTTGGGATGATCTCACCACTCGTTTCCTCGCTCAGTTTTTCCCACCAGGAAGAACTACCAAGCTAAGGAATGATATCTTGATGTTCCAACAACGTCAAGGCGAAACCCTCTATGAGGCATGGACTCGATTCAAGGACTTACTCCAAAAAGTCCCTCACCATGGCATAGAACTTTGGCTCCAAGTCCAAATCTTCTATGACCACATCAATCTCTCCACAAGGCAAACCATTGACCAATCGGCCGGTGGTAAGCTACGTGATCTAAGTGCGGAACAATCAGGGGCTCTCCTGGAAGATCTTGCTCTTTATGACAACGAAAGTTGGAATGATCCCCGTGATTTGAATAAAACGGTCAAGGCAATATCTTTTCCTTCGAACAATTCAAGCACTTCCGACCGTAGGATCATAGAACTTGAAGACCAAGTCAAGTTTCTTATGAAATCCTACGAGGCTCCTAAACCTTCAAGCCAAGTGAATAAAATCACTTCTTCGTGTGAATTATGTAGTGGTCCCCACGACACTCGTGATTGCATGGAACTCCCCGAACAAGCTTTTGCGGACTACGCATCCTCGCGTACCGACGGAGCGGGAGACAAGTGGTACACTTTCAAACCCGAGCCAAACCCCTACGGTGATTCATACAACCCCTCATGGAAAAATCACCCAAACCTTAGGTGGAAACAAAACCAAAACACACAACAAAACAATTCTTCCAACCCACCTAATCGTTTCCAATCAAGCGGTTCATCCCCAAACTGTACTTTGGTAGTACCAATAATCTTGAAGGATTGATGTCCAAATTTATGGCATCTCAAGAAGCTCGGATAGCTAGATTCGAATCCGAATTCAATCAACAACAAACGGAGATGACCAATAAAATTGACAACTTATTGAAAGCCCTCAATAACCAAGTGCTATCACCTCCACATAAGGACGCTAGGAACACAAATAGCGGACCCCAAGTAAAAGACCCCTCTTCATCCAAACATGTCCACTTCGTCAACATTGTCACTATTAAACCAATTGATAGGAATGAGGATAATAGTGAACCTGAGGATGAGGTTAAGAAAGTCGAGGTTGATAAAGAAGATAGGAAAAGTGAGATTGAAAAAGTAGATGATGATGAGGACTACTTCAATAGGCTACCCACTAAGGAAGAGCGTGCATATCATACAGACTTATTCGATGACCCCGAGACACCATACTTCCTAGGTAGACCAATTATAGAAATGGGCGACCCTTCTAATCTCAACATACCATGCAACATCGGACATTTACATGTGTGGAAAGCTTACATCGACCTTAGATCGCCCATAAACATCATGACTAGAGCCCACTACAACTTGATAATGAAAAATCAACTTGGGTATAGGATGCTCCCTGATAAGGGTTGGATGAGTAACTTCACGGGAAGAGTTAAGGGATTACCGATTTATGTAGAAAACTTCACCTATGCCACCGACTTTGTAATTGTAGAAGATATCCGCACAATAGTCGATGCATGCTTAACTTAAGTAGTTTTTGGAAAACCATTTGTTGAGGTCTCTAGAATGACTTATGAACCTTTCTTAGGGATAGTTAGATTTAAGGATGAGACCGATGAGGTAAACTACCAAATGCCATATAAGATAGAGCAATTCCAACACTTGTCAAATGTTGAGAAGGAGCTTAAGCAAGCAGTCTACTATAGGAATGATGGAGATAGAAGTAAAGGAGTAGAATATGTTATGGAAAGGATATTCGGTTTCTACAAGGATTGTTTGAAATTAGGACCGGAATATAAAACCAGACATGAGAATGGCCTAGAAACCGTTACCAATGATGGAGTCACGTAATGTACGGTGACTTTTAGTCTAGCTACAAGACTCGTTAATAAAGAAAAGCGCTTCTTGGGAGGCAACCCAAGCTTTATTTGCTTTGTGTGTTTATTTATTTGTTTGTTTGATTTTATTTGCTTCCGTATGTATGTTTAATTTTTATTATTATTGATTCATGTTCGAAACTAAATTATGAAAATACTTTATCTTGTTTTTAACTTCGTCTTAATTACATATAAAGGTATTTTGCAAAAGATAAGTGTAAGGGAAATCCAAATCGGTTTATTAGAACAAATGAACATGAATCATAACAATATTAAATTAACATACATATTAGTAATTGTTTGAGTCAAATGCTTGTATCGAGTCATAATGATATTTTGCAGGATTTCCAGGAAATAAGGATTGAGTTTTTTCAGAAATTTTCCGGAAACTTAACATGGAAAATCTGTCAGATCACTTCTGACGGCGTCAGACCCCAGTCTGACGGCATCAGGAACAGTTTTCTGGATTTTTTTTTGAAAGTTTTGTTTTTCTTCCGGAATCATAAAATGCTTTATTAAATCTCTAACTTATAAACTCCAGGAATCTGCAAAATAATCATTCTACAAGCATTATATCCTTATACAGATTTATCCCGCCGATGTTATGCAGGTTTTTGTTTTGTTTTCTCAGGTTTAACAGGTTATTTTGGACAAGGAGATGTATGTGGAATCTAGCTTTTGGCACTGCTTTAATCTTGAAGCTTCAACATCACCTTGGAAGAAGATCTAACCATGTTACCTCTTTATCCACCGAGCGAATCAGGGGAGTATTTGATTTCATTCTTTTACCTTATTTACTTTTACATCTTGTTATTTGAACATTGGGGACAATGTTCATCTTAAGTGTAAGGGGGGGGGGGGGTAAAGTACGATACCTTAGAGAATGCTATTACGCTTGATTTTTCGTTTGTTTAATGGTAGATGTGTAATAAAACTGAGAGAAATACCTGTGAAGGCAATTTTAGTGCCAAATTTAAAATTTTTACAACATATAGGAGTGAAACTTTGGTCTTAATGAGCGTCTCATGGATAGGAGTTATATGACTAGCACAAAACCGTACCACTAAAAAATTTTCCACCCCCAAATATGTGAGGTTCGCCCCTAGAATTGGTAGGAAAAGCATTTATGCTATGATGTGTGTACCGGTAGCACTTAGATTCTAGAACTTGCGTTAGGACCATTCCGAGGCCACAAGTGAGACTACATTCGTGTAGTTAGATTTATTACATGATAAGAGGCATTAGGATTAACCCATTATTTTACACCTGTGTTTTTGTTATAATTACATTGGCGACATTGGTCAAGTAATTCTCCCACACCCTTTGCGTTGTACTCATTTTTAGTACATGATACCCCTAGTACACCCCTCAGATCCTATCTTTTCGTTTCTAACTTTAAGTATTTTACTTAAAGTAGGAATTTGTTTACACCCCACTTAAATGTACACCCAAATCGCCTTAGCCTACCTTGTATGCACTCATTTTTAGTGCATCATTGTGACAACATTTGTTTAAACCCCAAGTTAATTATCTAATTGATTACATGGTTGCTAAGTCGAGTCATATCCTTGTACATATTGTTTTGGGACGATTGGGACTCATGGGTAAAGTACTAGTGTAATGGAGTAATGGGGAAGAACAACATTATTACCCCCATATGTGCTAAATATTTTAAAAGTACTCCAAGTGTTTCGATTATCTTAATTCGAGATATTAGAATAGTTAATTGTAAAGTTATGTAAAAGTTCAAGTGTAAGGGGGATACACCCCCCCCCCCCACGATGTATTATTTTGGATGGTAGGGCAAGAGTGTATGTTAAAAAAAAAGAAAAAAAAAGAAAAACATACGGACTACCATCCCGTTTCATTTTATGTTTATTTTATCTTTTTGTTATTTTTTTCATTAGCTTAAGTCGAGTCTAGTCTTGGCTTAGCAACGCCATATTGTACATGTAATTAATCAAGATCTTTAACTCGCCACCAGTAAAATATCCTTTATCCAACAAAACCGTGTTTATCATATCCCTACACCTAACGTTATAACCCGTTTAAAAGCCCTCTTTGATAGTTTATCTTAGGTGCTTACGCCTAGTGGAGGAGGTTTTTGATCCTTTCCCAAGCCTATGGTAATCTATTTGCTATGACAGGTAGTGAGAGATATTATTCATTTTCATTTATGAGATATACTTTTATGACACCTGAGAGATGTGAGTATCTAAACACTACTTGTGAGGTGCTAGTCTGTAATCTCCGTGCTTATTATGATTAAAGTGTAACGACTATTTGTTGTAATTACTTTTATATTAGCGTTAAATGACCCCAAACTTGTTTTTTGATTAGAATAAAAGCGCATTTGCTTGAGGACAAACAAATCTCAAGTGTAAGGGTATTTGATGAAGCGAAAAGTGTACCGCTTTTAGGGGGTCATTTAAGCCCTAAATCGTATTTATTTGATCAAATATTGCCCTAAATCGTTCCTTTTGTCATTTTAGGTACTTTGGAGAAGAAATCTGGAAAAGGAAGCATTTTGGACGTTTTTGGAGCATAAAAGTGAAGAAAACGACAAAGTCTCAAAATCGGCTGGAAAAGTACCTGTGACGGCGTCAATCACCATTGTGACGCCGTCAACCCTTGACGCGCCAGAGAGGATTTTGGATGATTAAAAGGCGACGGCGTCAAGAAGGCCATCAAGAAACCCTAACCGCGGCGAGGTGACGGCGTCAGCTCTATAACGTGACGCCGTTAGATCTGATTTTCTATATATATTCTCATAATTTTTAGTCATTAGTGTGCAACTTTGTGAGGAGAAACCCTAAGACGATTTTTCTGCTACTTTTAAGGGTTTTATACCCTTGGATCTCCCATGTTCAATTGAAGATAAGTAATCAATTAATCATTCAATATGTCTATGAGTTGTTTGATTATATCTTGTTCTTGTCTTTTATTTAAAATGCTAGGCTAAATTTATCTTGTGTTTGCTTAGATCTAATGAAACCTAACTATTGATTATTGGTTGTTGGTGTGTTATTAATTGTATTGGATGATTGTTTATCGATGTTAGGCTTAAGAAAACTGCCTAACCTCCTATACGGTAACTTGCCTGAATGTCTTAAAAAACATGAACCAATGCATACTAAGGTTTTTTTGGTTGTATTTAATGCATGAGTGAATTCTAGTGATCCCATGTTAGGAGCTTCTTAGCCGGCTCGACATAGGAGTGAAGTAGGAGCTTATAGAGTTGGGGAAGTACGTACGCCACCCCACGATTGGTATTAAGGAATACACCCGTCATCCACGCAATTAATACACACTAATCAACCGGTAAAAGATAGTTAGGGAGTAAGGAAATCTAAGTAAACACATTTCTCTCCATATAAGTTCCACAACCTTTTTATTTTCAGTTATTTTATTTTATTTGCAATTGTAGTTATTTGGGTTAGTTGACTAGCAACTAATTCCGCCCACTCCTTCAAACCCGAGATTTTACTTGCTTTTATAAAAAATATAAAAAATACAAAAAGAATCTTCCCTCACCCTTAGACCTATTAGAGTAGTTTTTCAATCCTAACGACACTATTCCCCTAGAGAATGATCAATCCCCCAGTACTTGCCACTACACTATACTACATCGGTCAGGTACACTGCCTGGTGGGGATTGCAAGCCTCTTGAGATCCCTCGAGAGGTAAAACCTGTTGTAAGGTCGCAAAACCACGCATCAATCACTGAACCCATTATCTTCTTCTTTGGCTTAAGTAACACTCAGGGAGTTCCGCCTCACTGAATGGTGAATCTTTCTTCTTAGACTCGTCCTAAGCATCCTGAAGATAACTCACTGAGTGACTGTTCACTCGGTGACCTGAGATTGTTTAAGGTTGCTTAACACTTGGGCTAATTTGTATACAAATCCTTGCTTTCAGGACACTTGGGTACTGAATGGACCAAACAATCTCCCCCTATTTGGATATAAATTATGCCTAAGTGTTTTGATCAGTGTGAGTGAGTAAATGGGCTTCTTCTCACACTGAGTATTCTAGAAAGCTATTAAAGGATACTGATATAACAAAACATGGGCCATCATTTTATTCATATCATTACATTTGTCCTATCATCTAAACATAATACTCAGTGAAAAATGTACTCAGGCATCCAAAACTCCCATGAGTTCCAACTTAGCCTTCTTAGACACCAACTTCTCTTTGTCGGGTCTTTCATTCAACTTCTTGTCCATCAGCTTTATAAACTCTTCATTTTCAGGGCTCTTCACGTGAAGTGCCATCAGCTTGTATGCAAGAAGAGTTGTTGTTTCCACCAGGTTTATGTCACTGACTCTTTGAAAGGCCTGTTGGCAAAACTCATCGACGAAGAAGATATCATACTCAGGAAGCTTGATTACTTTGTTGGGAACGAACTTGACCCCTTCAGGAGGAATCCTGTTGCAATGAAGAGCTGCTATGAATTGTCAGGTTCTTAGCCTATAACTTTCCTCTTTTTCCCAGTCTTCTGAGTTGGTTCAGGGATCGTAAGTCCCTAAGAAGCAAGTGCCTTCTCATGATCTATTCCCAAGCTCTTGGCTACCCTTTCCAGTTTCTTATATTTGTTGCTCAGGGTAGCTAGAAGGTCAGGAACGATCTTGTTCTGCTTCTTCCTCAGGATGGGCCCCATCATGTCCCATTCCTTGAGCCCATAATCTGAGAATTTGAAGGGTGTGTTCTTCTCAGACTTCCTTGGCCCTCTGTGAATAGTAATGCTTATGGGCTTAGTGTTATGAATGGTCATGTCAGTTATGGGACCTTCACCCTTTGTCTTCGTCATGTACCATAGATACTTCTAATAGGTTTTCCTCTTCCTTTCAGTATTGAGCTTGACCTTAAGATTGTGTTCTTTGATTCTGTCAGCCTGAAGTTTAAGAAATTTTTCCCCCCCTGAAAACCTGCTCAGTTTCCCTGATGACCTCCTTGGCCACTTCAACAATTACTAGCCTACTGAGTCTTTCAGCCCTGGCTTTATCCTGTTCATCCAAGACTGCGGCCACTTCCTCACTAGTTCCCACGAATCTTCTCCCGTCATCTAAGATGATTTCGAAAGGTGCATTTGGTTCAGGACGCCTCTCTCTTGGTGCCTTTACCAACTTTGGAGGAGAGTCTTCAGTTTCCATTATTCCCTTTCCTTTGTCAGTGGGAGTGGGTGTACTGAAGGAGGCTTCTGGGAATTCAGTTGTTGTTATTGCTTCAGTGGGAATGGGAGTTGTAACAACAACAAGTGCTGAGGAAGTTGAGGTTCCTGGCATGTAGCTTTGTAGAGGAACAACTTCAGTTGCAGGTTCAGGAATGGGTTCATCAGGTTTGTCCCCCTCAACAGATGCTGGAGCTTCAGGGTAAGCCTCTGTTGACTGAGGAGCTTGAGGAACTAGAGAAGTCTTAAGAATTGTCAGTATGGTGGAGACCATGTTCTTTATGTCAGAGGTCTCATTCTTCAGGACGGATATGTCATCTGCCATGGTAACTTGTTCAGTAACCTTGGTGGTGTAGTGACTGATCAGCTCATTATGTTTAGTGGAGAGCTGATCAAAGGCTGATGAAATTTTAGTCAGGCACTCATGGGTATCAGATACTGACTTTTGAATGACATCTTGTTGAGACCTGAGAGGTGAAAGATCCACCTCTTTGAGGAGCTTGAGAAGCTCAGTAATGTTGGAGGAGGTGGTCTTCTGAGTATCCATGAACTCAGTCAGCTTGGTAAGAAGAGTTGGATCATCTTTGAACTCTTCTTGAATGGCACCAAGAGTCTGCAACACATTGTAGAACTGCATGTCTTGTGCCGAGCCCAGTTGGTCAATAGATGCCCTCAGGTCACTGTTTTTTTTATCAGTGAAAGTAGCGACCTGATGCAGTTTACCTTGAGAGCCTTCAATAGCATCCCTGAAGTCAGCGTAGGAGGCTGCTGCGTCAGTATGTTGTGCCCATTGTTCCTTTGTTATCGCATTGAAGAGGGCAGTGTTTGACTTGCGGTTGAACTTGACTAACTGCCGTTCAGTGAGAGGGAGAGTATTATCATACTTCTGTGGATATTCAGGAGTTGCAGGAGCAGAGTCTGTGGAGTTGCCTGATGATTCACCTTATGATGATGATGTGGGGTTGTTATGGGGTTCTTGTTCCTCAGGAGGAGGAGATGATGATGGTTGTTCAGTGTGTTGAGGAGAATTGTAAGTTTCAGTCTCCATGTCATCCTCAGCAGCAAAAATTTCTTCATCTCCAAAATCAACCATCTCCTCGTTTGACTCTTCATTAATCAGTGACTGGAGATCTGCAAGAG